>JAHTLZ010003518.1:22558066-22618502 GCA_023846285.1 Phrynocephalus versicolor
TCCCCCCCCTCCGTCCTGGGCTGCTCTGGTCTGGTGGTGGGACTCGCCGCAGGCTCGCAAAAAGCCCACTCTGCCGAGACGCCGACGGCCGCCGCAAACGCAAGCGGCACGGACGGCGCAGGAAAAAACTTTTAAACTCTCCCCGGCCCCCACCCATTCCCGGGCCAAAAAGCAGGCGGAAAATGCCTGTTTGACTAAGGGCACTCACTAGGGCACCTACCGGAGGGGGGGTTTCTGGTCTGGAGGGGGGGTCCCGCCTCCCCCCGTCCTGGGCAGCCGGACTCGAGTCGCCTCGTCGCCATGCCATGCGGTGTGGGCGGGGGATCGAAAATGGGGCGGCGAATGCAATATTATTTTTGAAATCGTGGTCCAAAAACACACAAGCACAACAGAAACACGCGGAAATGTATGAACTGCCAGATTTTTCACAGTAGCAGTGGGTTTTTTCTTGCAACAAAATGTCTCTCCTCTCCTCCTCTGTCCTCCATTGATTTTATTTTATTTTATTCTATTTACACCTGCGCAGTGTGCAATGATGGGCTGGCCCAGTGGCCTGGCCAGCCATGTGGGAGGGGACGACCATGCAAATTTTTGGAGCCATCCCACCAATCGCATGGCCACTTGGCCACTGAGACTTCTGGGATGTGCCAAAAAGCCCCCTAAAACTTGCCCTAGCCCCCTAACCCGCTAACCCTAATCCTTGAATCCTTACCCATACGTCACAGACTGTCTTCTTAGTGGGTCAGAGAGGCACCCAGAGGTGCAACCCAATAGCCCACCATAACCTTACCCGTCATTAGCCTAACCCTAGCCCTAACCCTAATCCACCTTAGCCCATAGCCAGATCGACTTGCATTGCACTACACACGCAAGTACAATTCCCTTCTTTGGGACATGGCAGGTGCGACCCGCTCGTGGGACAAGGTGCTTGAGCAGGTGCAGTGGCACTGCCTGGCCTGCAAATGGCGACACGCTTGTACCAGGGTATCAAGTACTCGAGCAGGTCTCACTCTGCCTGCAAATGGTATGCATATCCATATGGTTATGCATGCCATTTTGCAGCAGCAGCAGGTGAGGAGGGGAGACCCCCATGTTGAGGGGTCTCTTGGAGCCTGCTGCTGCTGTCCCTTCCTTTATAGCGGGCCGGCGGAGGCACCCACCCCACAGAGGTGCCTCCAGGAGCCCGCTACCCCCCAAAAAACCAGTATAACGATAACGAAAAAACGAAAAAACGAACCGACTAATTTTTGCGAAGTTTCGCGAAAAACGGAAACGAAACGAATCGGACCCTAGCCGAAACCAAAACCGAAAACGAAGTTTTTTTTCTGAGTCGTGCCCATCTCTATTCCCTAATGTTATCAGGTGTGAAGTATTGAGGGAAAGTAAGTGGGTAAGAAGGTTGGACAACTAAAGCCAGCCAGAGATAAACATCAGCACCACCAGAGTATAGAATCAGGAATAGGATATAGCTGGAAGACTCAAAATAAACAATGGGGAGGTACCTTTTGTATTCACTATGCCACTATAGCTGTCTAATGCTAGGACTGCCCTTCACTCTTCAGGTTAGCTCCACACTCTGGGATAGGCAAGACGGTATGCAAAGTCATTGTCATGCTTTGAAGATGACAGCTGAATGCATCCTCAGAAGGCCAATTTTTGTGTTTTAAAATGGCCTGTACTCACATCTGTTATGACACAGTAATAAACTCAAACTTAGAGAGGCAGTGCCAAGTGAAATACGTAAAATTAAAGCAGCGTACATCACCTTCATAATAACCCTTTCCAGACCCCTTTACCACAAAAGCCAAGTAAGTGAAGCTATTTAAGATGTGCTGATTTCCATAATACATCTGAAACACTTGGAGAAATACTATGCAAGTGCTGTTAACTAATTAAGACATTTCTGCCCCGCCTTTCCATCTTGATGGGAAGCTTGAGCCAATGGGCAGCCATTAGAAAAATATATCTGTAATAAAACTCATCAATAAATAAACAGCCATCACAGATCAAGCAATCAAATTAAACACATGTCCTCAAAAACTAGTCAGCAAAACAACAGTACTGGGAGTACAAACAAGTATGCAAGAAAGAAGAAAAGAACTCAGTCAGAACACTTAATTGTCCATCCAGAACACGTCTACATAGTGTATATCTATATTGTAGTGTTTTGGTCCTTCAGAGTAAAGAATATGAATATATTAAGAAGTGGAGAATTTAAAATGTGTGTTTTTACAGTATATACCCAGATTGTACCATGTCATTTGGTGTGTATGCTAACATTTATGTTAAAATTCTCTATTTATTTATTTATTTATTTATTTATACTTGTTAACCGCCTGATTTTCCTTCAGGAACTCTGGGCGGTATACAACAAATAGCAAATACAGCAACCCAAACTAACCCCCCATAAACAAAACAATAAGAAGCTTAAAACAATAACACATATAATACAACAGGGAAGAATCCAGCAAGAGGAAGGACAGGGACAAGATAAAACAACCAATAACTCACAGAAGTACGCTCAGTGGTCACCAAATGATTCCACAAAAAGCCAGGTCTTTAAGGCTTTCCTAAAGGCTGGCAGAGACTCCGCTAACCTAATCTCTGGTGGCAACTTGTTCCAAAGTTCCAGGGCAGCCACCGAGAAGGCCCGATTATGGGTAGAAACCCTACAGGCCTCCCTTGGAGTGGCCACCTGGAGCGAAAAGGCAAGCAAAGCTCTGTTCAGTCGGGATGAAGCTGACCTCTGGGAGATCCGCTCTGCCAGATAGTCAGGTCCCAAGCCATGGAGGATTCTGTAAACCAAAACCATTACCTTGAACCTGATTCGGGATGGAACAGGCAGCCAATGCAGGCGTGATGCAGTCATACCTGCCCACACCAACCACCAGCCTGGCCGCAGCATTCTGCACCCGCTGCAGTCCCCGAACAAGGATCAAAGGTAACCTCATGTAGAGAGTGTTACAATAGTCTATCCTCGAGATCACCAGCGCCTGCACTACTGTCCTAAGGGAATCCACATCCAGGTCCAGGCGAATCTGGGCAATAAGCCTAAGCTGATAGAAGGCCGCCCTGGTCACAGCTGCCACCTGGACTTCCAGGGACAAAACTGGATCCAGGACAACGCCCAGACTCCTCACTTGATATGCCAGCTGGAGGGACAATCCCCCCAAACTGGGGAGAGGGCCACTGTACCCAACTGAGGATCCCCCAAGGAACAGAACCTCAGTCTTTCCGGGGTTGAGCCTGAGCCTGCTAGTCCTGGTCCATTCCACAACCACGGCCAGGCAGTGGTCAAGCCTCCGTTGCAGAGGTGGAAAAGGAGAGATATTGCTGCATGTCATCAGCGTACTGATGGCAACAGACTCCATAACTCCGAATGATCTGACTCAGTGGCCTCATATATATATTAAAGAGCATAGGGGAGATTGTCAACCCCTGGGGCACCCCACAAGTGAAAGTCCAAGGGGCCAACAAAACACCCCCCATCTCTATTCTCTGGGCACGGATGTCAAGGAAGGATCGGAGCCAGCACAAAGCCTGACCCCCGATGCCAACCTCAGACAGCCGGCCCAGGAGGATACCGTGGTCGACAGTATCAAAGGCCGCTGACAAATCAAGAAGGATTAACAGGGTAGAGCAACCCATGTTAGCCCCCCTCAAAAGGTCATCTTGCAATGTGACCAGGGCTGTCTCAGTCCCATGCCGTGGCCTGAACCCGGACTGGAATGGATCCAGGACATGATCTTCCTCCAGGAACGACTGGAGCCTAACCACAGCAACCTGCTTGATCACCTTGCTCATGAAGGGAACATTTACTACTGGGCGATAATTGGACAAATCATCCATAGCCAAGCCGGGTCTTTTAAGGATGGGCTGGATCATGGTCTCCTTCAAGCAAACAGGAAGAATTCCATCCCTGAAGGAGGCAGACACAATCACAGCCACCCATTCCGCCATGCTCCGTCTGGCAGTCTTAATCAGCCAAGATGGGCAAGGGTCAAATGGGGAAGCCGCCAGCCGGCAATGAGCCAGCGCCCTGGAGGCTTCAGCTGGAGTAACAGGCCCAAACTCAACAAAATGGGGAGACCAAGGGGGGTGCAGTGCAAGCAAATCTCAGGAGGCCTCTGCTGACCAGGATTGGAGCAGTCCCGGAACCACCCTGAATAGTTCAGCCTGGTGGTTCGAGCCCCCACTCATATTGTCTGCCACTTTTAGTTACATCTAGACCTTAAAATATACAGTACCTGGCTACATTTTACAAGTAGAGGTATAGGTAGCAGTACAGCATAGTGCAGCTGGTTGGATCCTTGTTTGCTAGACCTGTAGCATCCAATCCTCGTTTTTCTTATAATGGAATTGTAATGTAATGTATATTGTTCATTCCCCCCCCCCGGTGTTTGTTGTAATTTTTGGTACCCTTAGCTTTTAGCCTCTTGCCGAGCTTTTGCTTGTTTGTTTTTTGATTTTTTATTTTCTTGGTTTACTTGGTTTAATTGTTATCTCTGGTTTGTTTTTTATTTTAATTCTTGATTATTTATTTGGCTTTCATGTAAACTGCCCAGAGTCCCTCTGGAAAATTGGAGTGGTTTATAAATGCATAAATGCATAAATGCATAAATAAATAAATAAATAAATAAATCCCATGAAAATAAATAAATAAAAGAAACAACTTGATGAAAATGGCTTGGCATGGGACCACTTCTTTGTATGTACTCTCTTCTCATATTTACAAGTACATGCAGGATAATATGATGGATTGTTAAGAGCATAAACTATCATTCTACATTAACTGGAACAATTGCCCACCCTTATTATCATCTGATGCATACTTTGACACAAGACCACCAAATTTAATGTGGCATTGTGGGCAAGGCCAGTTCTCTGCCATGCTGATGGCTTGATGCTACTCCATCCGTGGTTACGTCACATCAGTATTGTCTCTGTAAGTGTTGGGCTTTGGACCGGTGCAAAAAAATCTTACTTCATGTCCGTTGCACAACAGCTGAAATTTGTCTCGACCACACCCCCAGAGTGGGAACAGAGCGTGACAATACTGTACCTGGCGCTGGGTTGGGGTATTCTCTTGTCACCCAGAGTGGGAACAGAGCGTGACAATACTGTACCTGGCGCTGGGTTGGGGTATTCTCTTGTCACGGTTTGTTCCTGGTTCCAGTTACAGGACGAGGGACCTTGTGGTAACAACTGTCATGCAACAACCAGTGTCCACCTAGTGGTCAGAGGCTAAAGCAGCATTTGACATTAGTTTCCCTATGGGAAACACCATGCTGCACAAATGTTTATTAAAGAAAGTACTGAAAATTCTGTAGCATTGACGTTTAAATCCCAGAAAACCAGTAAATCGAAATATCGAAAAAGTTTTATTTACAATATTTTAAAAAAAGGGTTAAGAAAGCAAGACAAATTCAGAATTTGTCACGGAACAAGACCATGAAGTAACGATTGTCACGAGACAAGTTATAATGACTGTGAGAAAACGGAAACAGGGACTAAACAGGACAAAACCACGTGATCATAACCAACACTGTCTTGGTACAAAACTAGTCGTAGAACAAGGAAGGACATGAATTAACCACCATCCCGAGTCTTCAAAATGGTATCTCTTTCACATATTCCAGAATGGCAGATATTTTGTGTTCCAACAACGGTTTATTGCCTTAACTAATTTTCAACAATATAATTCTGCTGTCGGCCACATGTGAAAATTGAAACCTGTTTGCCATATGCAGCTCTCCATGGGCCCAAATGTAGCCCCTCAGTGCCTCTGGGTTCCTCCATTTATCCTCTATTGTTATTATTTTTAGCTCTTCACATTTTGCTCAAAAGTTCCTTACATTCTCCTGGAGGCACATGAAGAAATTTTGTCAGTTTGAAGGGGCACCTCTGTTCCCCAAATTGTAATTTAAGCAAAGTGTGGCAACTAGAGGTCCTAAGCAGGCTTATTTAGGTTTTTTAACTCTTAAAATACTTGGTGCTGTAGACTGGGCATAGGAATGGTTGCAAACCTCCAGAGTTGAGATGAGGGCAAGTGCAGACTTCTGAATTCTAGAGCTTAATTACCTCTGTGTTAGACCAATAATGTCTGTGAAGATTCTCAGTCGTCCAGGTGAGGATGGACTTCCATACTTCTTTTCTTGTTAGGCTGAAACATTTCTCTACTCATCCAAATATCTTCTTCAATCTAAGGAAGGTTGGAAGGAGATCTCCAATTTATAGTCCACCTTGGTTTCACTTCATCCTGGTCTGAATAGACTCATTAGATGGATAATGGCCAGGGGTGTGTGAAAGTCACACCTCTGCAACCCGACCCAACACACATTAAGCATAGGTCATTAGCAGTGGCCTCCCTGGTGGATGTGTGAAGTGGTCCTGATTTTTCTGGGGATAGGTGAAAGGCAGCATGATAAATAGGGGACAGATTGTGCCTAAGTCCTCCACCCCTGTTGAGAGCATTTTTTTAAATACCCTGTTTCCCCAAAAATAAGACATCCCCTGAAAATAAGACCTACTTACAGTTTTGCCCCACACTGAAATATAAGGCATCCCCCGAAAATAAGGCCTCCCTATAATAAGATAACAATAAATGTGTACTGTATTTTTCTTCATGAAAAAATAAGACATCCCCTGAAAATAAGACCTAGCACATCTTTGGGAGCAAAAATTAATATAAGACACTGTCTTATTTTCGGGGAAACACGGTACACACACGTATGTCCTCAATGACCCCCCTCTCTCTAAACCAACAATGCTGTGCCTACAGATGCCTGGTTCATCCAAGGGGGAGACTCTTAAATAGATTTCAGAGGCACAGCTTTTAAAATTGGTTGCACAGTTGCCTTATTAGTTCCAAAACTTGTTGAAGTATTGGTTTTGGAATTAATTGCACAACTTGTCCTGTAAGCAGTTGCACAATGGGTAACATGTCTGCGGGATCCCAGGAGGAAACACAGTACTGCTTACATGATGGGAAAACCAATGAAACTGTGCTAGGACACTGTTTGCCTTGCCAAATGTTATGCTGGGTTTAAGCCCTTTATCCCCCATGCACTCACTGTTTACCGTCATAACGAACTCTGTACATTTTACTGCATCATGGAAGCCCCGGCACCTTCACTTTATTCTTCTGCTTGATGCTCCTAGTTGAGTTTCATTTTGTGAACAAGGATCCATGCAAGATAAATATGTTCCTTTTTGTTCACCTGCATTATCTTTAAAAATTAAAAGCCATGTTTAAGGGGTTTATCATATTTATCTGTACCCCAAGTGATGTAATAGCAAGAATGATCTTAACTGCACCCACCAGTGTAGTAGCAGCAGTGTAACTTTCACAGGTGAGTTGTCACAAGTGAAGAAATGGCTGTGGATTTATCCTCTGACAAACCACTCATATGACTCATGGGAAACACTGAAACCAAGTTCATAATTTTCAGGAACTTGCCTGAAAGTTTCAATGTTGGTGTTATGCTCGCAGAGACACAAATAGGATTCCAGCTGTTAATTCTTACCTGCTTTGTAGCATTGTAAATTTGTAAAGATTATTGAAATTCTACAAAAGCTGGGTCATTCAAAAAGCTCAGCTCTTCCTCTTAATTCTTGCAAATTTGATGGCACGTACCAGAAACGCAAACAGGTTGCTCTTAGATCAAACCAAGCCTGGGCAATCTCCAGAGGCAAAAACATTGCAGCTGAGCTGAGGCTGTCCTACTTTGGGCACATCATGATGAGATAGGATTCCCTGGTAAAGACAGTAAGGCTGGGTAAAGTGGAAGGCAGCAGGAAAATGAGGAAGACTAAATATGAGATGGACTGACTCCCTAAAAGAGACCATGGGCTTCATTCTGAAAGAGCTGAGCAAGGCAGCTGAGGATAGGACATTATGGAGCATGCTCACTTATAGGGCTGCCATGAGTCAAAGGTGACTTGACAGCATATAACAGTGGTGGTGAATCTTTGGCACTCCAGGTGTTTTGGACCACAACTCCCACAGTCCTTTGTCATTGGCAATACAGGTTTGGAATTCTGGGAGTTGTGGTCCAAAATGTCTGGATTGCTGAAGTTTTGCCACCACTAGCATATAACAAACCAACTACAAAATAGTAATAACCATAGCAGCTGCAGCTGTAATTTTTAAAAATGTAATACTGTACTATTTGAGGATAATTGGTTTATCCTTCTAATTATTGTGTGTGTGTTTTTAAATTCCCAATCTTGTTTGAATTTGCTTTTGATCTTGATCACCAGTAATAGATTGCATGTGTTATTCTGAGGTAAGGCAACCACATATAGTCACCCCAAAGGACTCCCTGTTTCTACAGACAAGTTTATTGTTGGGCAGTGGCTACTGCTTTCTCTTTCCCAGATCTTCTGATATGGGCAATTACTCTTCAAAAAATGTAAGGAATGGGCCTCTGTGAGAAACCTATCTGTGATGGTTCTCATTTGCAGGGTAAAAATCCTACTCTACAGAGGTTGAATGGTCTGGATAAATGTTGAAGGTCATATTAATAGAAGGCTATGTACTCAATGATTTGTTGATTAATTTTTTCAAGGTAAAAAAGTTTAGGTAGTAGTGCCTTGTGAAAACTCACCCATCAAGTAAATACTGTTGGAGTATATTATTCTGAGTTTACTGCATTGACCAGTGTGGATCAAGCTTTGCCATAAAATTAAACGCTCCCGAAAAGCTATTTGGGGGCTCACAAAATCTGAATAAACACAGATATGAAGTCTTTAATTATGTATGGCTTGTGATCATTAATAATGGAAGACTTCTAATCCACGCTACGAAAGTTGTCTCCAATTCCCACTTAAATCTTGTTAGTTGAAAACAAAATGCTTAATATTACAAGTTTATGTGTTAATTTACACACACACCACACTCCTGAAACTTTTCTCTTGCCATTTCAAACAATGTTTCATATCCCCACCACCACAACCAAACTAAAGAAATAAATTTGTTTTCCTGTAAAGATGGCACTGAATTCTAAAATCTTCATTCATTGAAGCAGTGCCATTAAATTTCCTGGAGGCTACAAGCACATACAATTTTGCAACTTGCTAAAAATATGGGTAAGATATGTTTTTCTTCTAGAAGTGAGGCATAAGGGCCACACTACACTTTGGATAGATTGTGTATTTACTGTCAAGCATAATAGGTCCACTTACCCTTCTGTAACATATACTCCAGCTCCACAAATGGAGTAAGCATGCTATGGATGGAACAGCTCATGCCACTGTCAGCCAGTCTTTGATGGGCCTCCAATATGTCCGCCATTCCTGGAGAAGAATAACCTGGCCACAGTAGTTCATGAACTGGTAATTTTTTTGCAGGGAGCTCCACATGGGACTGAACTTCATGATAACACAGAAACTACAACTGCTGCTAAATGTGACAGCGACCAGTAGTTTATTGTCAGGAATGACACATGCAAATGATGCAACTAAAAAACAAAAATGGTGCAGAACGTTCTCTTGTGTCCTCTAGGGCAGCATTGCATCATGGAAGGGTCCCTATCATTTTAAGACCCAAATAATAGTTGTTTTTTTGTTTTGTTTTGTTTTTTAAAAAAACAAATGTGGAACATTTGGGGCACAGAGGAGTTTTTACAATAATGTCCCACCCAATTTTTAAAATTTATTTATTTATTTATTTATTTATTTATTTATTTATTTGGAGAGTGGTATCCATGGTTGCTGGTGCAGTCCTCCAAGGTCCAGGGAAAGGCATCTCTTGACCACAAGAACACTGAAAATCAATTTCCTCTTGCTCTAAACCAGGAAAGGGGAGCATGTGTCCATATTAATTTTGTTGAATTTCAACTTCCAATGCTTTAACCAGCACAACTTCCAGTAAGGTGTTGTGGGACTCTTCCTCCATTGACATGTGAAAGTCCATGCATTCCAAATACCTTCTCATATTTCCAGGTGTACCTCTCAATTCTGCCCAGCACCCCAACATTGGAAGCTGTAGATGGTATAAACCAGTGGCAGTGTGTTTTGATAGAGTAGTATTTGGAAGAGAGGGTGAATGGGAACACAGAGAGAGAGAGAGAGAGAGATGTGCACATGCCAGCTTCAAGCACTCAACGTGAACTTTGCTGCCTATGGCCTCCTGAACCTGCAGAGAAGAAGAAAAAAAATCAAGAGGAGGGCTTGTTTTCATCGTGGTAGTAAGAAGTGAAATCTGTGGGTGGACGCCTGCATTATAATTCCTGACATGTGGTTTAAATGGACAGGGAAGCCCATTGTAGTTCTGCAACAGCCCATTATAAGATCCGTGCTTTGTGTCAACAGAGAATAACAGCACCTGCTTATAAACTGATACGCCTTTTCATAGCTTTCACAACTTCTTAGGACCATGTATACAAGCTGCTAATGGCAGTGCAAGCATTAGTTTGGGAGGGTGTTAGAGGATGCACTTCTCAGGGTTGATCACATTTAAAGAAGTTTTGACCATGTGATTTATTTTTAATGAATACAAATTCTGGCATGCCGTTGTGGCATGCTATGCTTAGTTTTCAACAGCTTTTCTGATTTTCATCCATAAATGATTCACCCGAGCGGGACCACCATTATTTGCATAAATGATGAAAATAGTACTGTTTAAGTGTTGCTCCAGTAGTGAAAATTACTATGAAGAGCAAAGGTCTGAGTGTCTGTCTCACTGAAGACTATCAAACAAACACAGTCATGGAGGGGGCTCTTTCCCTTCTATTTCCCCTGCTCAGCATTTCACAGATCAAAGCTGCAAGCAAGTTACTTGATTAATTGCCTTGCAGCAGAATCCTTGGCTTGTAGATGGGACACAAGTGAGGAAAGACAAAAAAAAAAAGTCCTTTGGAGGATGGTAACCGTGGGTGTGGAGGGCACTGTCCTCAAAAAACCTTGGAGAACTTATTTCCCTTCCTGCAGGGCTGGTAACAAACAAACAAAAATGCCACAAAAGAAAATAAAGCCTTATACCAGCCCTTGGTGCAAACATATTTCCTGTTCAAGGATGATACAAAAGACAGGATGACCAACTGTTTTAGTGAATAATTTCCTTCTTCTCATTTCTAAAATCCATATACTGTATTTATAAAAGTCTCCATCTAAATCATCTTGCTAGACTCTAATGCTCAACAGGAGCAATGTATGGCTATTTATTTTGCAATAATTCTGTCTTGCACCATGAACAACATGATAAAGAGAAATGTACAATGTGCAAATTGCACCTCAGTTCTCCCCAGTCATCTAAATCTTTTCATAGCTTTTTAATTTGTTTGTTTAGCTTTCCTTAATTTCTGAATGGGGCAGATGTAGGGTGAATGGGGGATAGGTACCTTCCAAGCCTTCCCTGCAAAGACAGTGTACTCCTTGTACCCAGTGTTAAGGGACAAAGTATCAGTCATTCAGTTCCTTATCCGTATTAAAACACATGGTGAGGTTTTACCAGTCTAATATGTCTCACATCTACTTTTGTCTTCCAGCTCTGTTCAAGGACCACATGGCTTTTTTTCTATTTGATCCTTGAATATGTTTTGAGGGTAGGTGTGCTTTGCTTAGAGATCAAGCTAGAACTGGTTGGGTGAATTTTATCTGCCTTACATCTTGAATCCATGGGCTTATGATATTATGTTGCTATTGGCAGTTTGATTTGTTCATTTATATAGTGACGTAATAGAAGTCTAAATTCCTTTTTGCAACATTTGATATCTATGTATTTCCGCGTTTTGACAAGCAGGTAAATTTTCTAAGTACAAAAAAACCCTTTTAAAAGCAAAAAGTGGTGGCTGAAGCTATGCAATGGTGGTAGGTAAAATGCAGTCTTTTGGGCCCATAATGGGCTCCAAGAGCCCCCATTTAAAAGTAATAGCCAAAAATCCTTTTGCATAGTTACGCTGTCATAATATTATTGACAGTGTAACTTTTGAAGGAAAATTGGTTCTAGTTAAGAAATCACCTTAGGAAAAATGTTGCATGCTGAGTCACATAACTCAGTTGGCAACATATAACATCTCCAATTGTTTCTTAACCTGAAATTGTAACTCTTCTACCCTACTAGTGATGATGTGTTATGTGCTGATTTTGGGTGGCTAATTGGCATTCTGCTATAGTCCTTACCAAGGAAAGGAACCGAGTCATTGAAAACATGGAGTGGACTTTTACAGAAACAAATAACAAAATACATGCACACATAGCCCCTTATACCAAAACCCAAGAAAAACAAGCAAGCAAGCAAATAAAAGCAAAACAGTACAATCACTCCCCAAGCAAAACTTCCAAAATATGGAGACACAAGTCTCTCCCTACAAATTTATTCATTCTCCTCTTTTTTTTTTTTTTTTTGAGCCCACCATGTGTCAGCAGGCAGGCTAAGAAGGCAGGAGCAAAAGTAATCTAAAGAAATTTGTGGCTATTATTCAAAAATGAAGGGAAAGGGAAAGGATCTGAGACTGAAGCAGAGAGGCAGGCAGAATGGGCAAAAATGGAGAGCAGCAGGAGCTCAGAATCACACAATAATCTTGTGACAAGGAAGGACTATGAAGGAAAGAACATAACTCATTGGGTTCCAATTAGTCCAGGCCCTTTTAGAGATTCAAAATTCCAGTTCCCCCAGATGTTCTGATTGGCTGCTATTGGATGAAATATGTCCTAGTTAACTTGACAGACAAAGGGTGAAAGAAAGATTAAATGAAAGAGGGAAAATGAAAAAAATATGAAACTTTCACATATCCTTCTTTCATTAATATTGAATCATTCATGCTTCAGAGACTATCTTTTGAGAAACAGTAAGGCCACATGAATTTTTAAAGCCCTCTTGATGGTTTGCTTGTTTGTTTTGGGTGGTGGCTTTTAAATTTTTTTTTCATTAAATACAACAGGACCATTCCCCATTGATGGTAATCCAGTCAGTGGACACTCAACACTACTGAAATAACTTTCATGGTCTTCCCATTCATTTCCAAGTACAATTTAATGTCCTACTATCTATCTGTAATGCTCCATATAGCCTAAGAAGTAGGCCTTCAAAAAGAATCCTCTAAATATGCTCACACAGCATCAATATCAGAGGCTTCCCATTTGATCCCTCCACCAGAAGGCAAGTGGTGACCTTCTATGATATGTCATAGTTCAGCAGTCAGGACTACTTCCAGGAAAAGATGTTTTTGTTCTCACAAGCTTTTGAACACATGTTGGTTGATGTATTACTAGTCTCTCTCTATGTTTGTACATCATGTTGTTCGTGCTTTATTTGCATTTTGCATTGTTTCTGTACATTGTCCTTGAAGCTCTGTTGAAAATACACATATTTTAAGTAAATCAACATTTGAAAAAAATAGTCATTCCAGGACCACTATTACAGTCAACTGATGCTTTCCTGTCCTTGTCTCATGGGGTGATGTTAGAGTCTGACATCAACAATTCAGGACTATTTATAGCTAGACTAATCCTTGACATTCTTCCTAGGCAGTAAGCCACACTGCATTGAGTGGAGCTTACCTGTACAAGTAGCAAGTGTGTTCATGACTGCAGCCTCAGTCTCTTAAATGGAGTAGAATGCAATCACATACTCCCTATGGCAGGCAGGAAGAGCCTTGAGTCTATGGGTCACATACAGCCTACAGCATTTCTACCTTATGGTTTGTTAGCCTCTTTCCCCCAGACTTCCCTTTCCTGATGGTTTGCCTTGCTGAGCAGTGGGTGACAAAGGGGTTTTCTTTGCCCCTGCACAGCACTTCAAAGCTAACATCTCTTACCCATGTGGTTAACCTATAGTTACGGTTTTTCCATGCTACTTGGTAAGAAAAGGACCTCTTTTTTTTACCATGTAGCATAATAAAGCATTGAGCTGCCCCTATAGGAGAAACTGGATCTCACCATCTCTGAAAATTTTGCCATTTTCTCATGCCATATGATGAGAAAGGAAGACCTTACCTTTCTAAGTAGCACAGAAATATTAATAGAAAAAAATCATCTCCCCCACCCCCCACCCCCAAACCGTCTGTGCCTTTCTGCATGATGGGTTACAGGTTTGTGAGTGGAGTGAGTGGATTGTGTATATGGATGCATATGGGTGGGTATGTCTAAACTACAATGTCAGATACTACTTACTCCTGTCACCTGGGCCTCTGGCATGCTTAGAAGCAGTTTATGGGCTCCTTTGCCCAAGACAGAATCTCCATGTTTGCCATCAAAGACTCCAACCTATGGAGGATTTCAAAAGCAACCTTCCCCAGTTGTGGCCTCCAGAGGTTTAGTACTGCAGCTCTCATCATGGTTGTGGCTGGTGGGAATTAGAGACGGGCAATTCGTTTCGGAACCTACAGTTTCCAAAACGACCTGCATGAGCCCAGGTGGTGTTTGCAAGCCTCCAACACACAAGCAGCTAATCTCTTACCTTGTTCGGCGCCCACACGGAGCTGTGCTCCCACAAGGAAGCAGGCTCTGATGTCAGCTTTGCTCCTCCGTGGCGCTGGCCAATCAGAAGCTGTGTAGGGATAGGCCTCATCCCGCCTCCCTGTCTGATTGGCCAGCCCCACAGAGAAGCAAAGATGAAGTCGGAGCTTGCTTCCTTGCTGGAGCTCAGCTCTGGGAGGGTGCAAAACAAGGTAAGAGCTTGGCTGCTTGTGTGTTGGAGGCTTCCGAACACCACCTGGGCCTGCGCGGGTCATTTTGGAAACTGTAGGTTCCGAAACGAACAGCCCATCCCTAGTGGGGATTGTTCACCCAAATGAATAAATACCACAGGCTGAAGCCCATCTACCATTGTTAAATCTGTATGAAGCATTGACTCTCCCTAGCTGTGTTAATCCTGTGGTCATCCACGCTGGCTTACAATGCTGTTGAGTGGTGTGAGGAGGATATATATTAGGCACTTCCATTTTGAAGCAGAAGGTGCAGGTATAAAATTATTAATATCTCATTGCAGGGCCGGACGTGTGTCAAAACAAATTGCAAGGGTAAATCTTGGTTGGAGAGCCTTGCCTGAAGTTCATCTGCTAAGGTTAGCTTTATAACAGCCTTTTCAAATCCCATGAATTATCTTGCTCTAGATAGCTTGATCTTCAGTGGACAGATTCATGATCCTGCAAAGAAATTTGCCTTGGAGGAGGGAGGAATGGAGCCAGAACATAATTCCTTATGTTTTTACTTAGTTTATCAGGAACCAGGCCTTATGTGACAAGGCTGCAATGAATATTGGTCATAAAACCGGAGGCTTGTCCAACTGATCTCATTATGGCAATTCTGTCCCCCAGATGGTTGAAAGGGATTCCCCCTTTATCTGTGTCTGACACGTATTCCTAATCAACCCCGCCAATTCTGCTTTGACAAAGCCCTGCCACACAAATGGAGGCAATATTTATTCCAGCCAGGGCTATTAGTGTAAAAAATGTGTCACACATTTGCAGACATATTAGCTTCTATCCCACAGAGGCCATTAATCGAGGCACTGCCTCTTTGGAAAGGTTCTAAATACAGGCTGTACTGTCAGCGAGTACTTAGAAACCATATGAGGCCTTTCAGTCCTGCCTAGATTTGTTCCCAAAGATTCTACTCAGAGCAACAGGTTTGGAGAAACAGCCGCCACCTAAATAGGAACTGCCACATTTCAGAGGCAGTTTCTCTAATTGGGATTCTTTGCTAAATTTAAAAACAACGGACTCCGGGCGGTTTACAACAAAAGAAACACAATAACAATAATAATAAACTAAATGAAACATCGTAATAGGACTACAAAATGAAGTCATAGGCGTGATGGCGGGACAAAAAAGAATTTAACTGTCGCCAGGTCTTTAAGGCTTATATTGTTTCTTATACAATTATAAAATATTTCATTCTAAAAGGAGTGTGTTAACAATCTTGTATTTCAAAAGCAATATGCTAAGGGAAAATAGTAGCGTCATCTTGTGTGTATATGTAATAAATCATGTTTTGCAGATAACTTCCTTTTTACTTTTTAAAGGGGATTTCAAAATTTTTGAAGCCATTTTGAATATATTTTTTTTTTGCTTTATGCCATTCTCTCATCAATCCTAGGTTTTGGTGACTTAAAAATATTGTCAGCTATTGAAATGAGTAAAAAAAAAAGTCTCTTTTTCATCATGTATAACAAAACCGGCATTGTTTCTTGTGGCATCTCTTAAGACTAACAGATTTATTTCAACATGAGCTTCCATGGATCCAGTTCCCATCATCAGGAGAGTAGACTGGAAACCACAAAAGCTCACAGTAAAATACTGGTAACGCTTTTCAGCTTACAGACGCATGCTTTTGTTTTACTTATACAGTATATGCTGAAAAAAGACACAGCTGGGAGGTGGGTAGCAGTTATACAATGCCACTCATCTCGGGAATGTAGTATTTGATTGTTTGTTTATTTAACTTCTACCCTACCCATCTGGTAGCAAGCTACTGCTCTGGGCAGCTTACAACCAAAATAAACATAAACACAACATTAAACACGAAATATAAATGGAAAAAAAAACAGTAGGAAACAGTAGACCTTAACTATTCAGTGAGAGGTGTGTTGGTTTCAACTGTCTCTCTCCTTCTCCTTTGGTCCCAGGTGAATCTACTTTCCACATTCTCTTCCTCTCTTGAAATTCTGGCATGTCTTTTTGTTTTCCTTTTAAGTGCACCCATGACAGCCAGCATAAACATAAAAATTCCATAGAGAGGGGTGTCTGCTCTGTGGACAAGCATAATACAGTATGCTTTCTCTGCCCTAAAGTTGCCCCCACATTACCTAGATATCCCTGGTTTGGTCTGATTATATTGCCCACCTCTAATTTTTAACCTACAGTTCTGCCTTATCTCACTTCGCCATCTGGCTCAATTGTTTTGTTCCAAATGGTCATTTCTACTTTGATAAGAAGGTGGGATGGGGATTCTCCCTGCGTAGCTGATGAATGGTCAGCTGCTGGAGGAAGGTGGGGAAGGACAGGCCTAGCCCCTGCTGCCACTGTGGTGCTGCTGCAAAAAGGAGGACCCTGGCAGCACGTGACAGAGGGTGAGTGGGACACCTGCCCCATGGGTGAGTGGGGGATACAAAGCACCGACAGCTTCATACAAAGCAGCATGACTCAATTCGTGCACCTATCTAAAGTATCAAAGAGCAATACATCAACCTAACATAGTATAAGAATTGTGCTGCCTCTGCTCAGGAAATCTTTGTTTAAAAAAGAGAGAAGATGAGGAAAATAGACGAGAGTGTTTCTCCGTCCTCCATGACTAATGTGAAAGTTGTTCATTGAATTGTTGGCATTCAGAATATTGCAGATCAGGATGGTTGCCTCAGGTGGCAGATACCATGAGGTGCAGATTGGCAGCAATGCATGGCAGAACTCCGAATGCTACCAGACTTGCTCCGTGCCCCCTTAAACCAGCCAGCTGCCTTGAAGTACAGTGCAGGATGCCATTCCGATGGTAGTACTGAAGTAAAATTTGGCTGACTATTTGACTGGCTTCCGGACACTGAATTGAGCCTGAGTGGGAGACTGCCATTTTGTTCTTTATTTTTAGTCTTAATCTATCATTATATTCCAGGGATGGCCCACAGCATTTTACTGCTAGAGGCAGAGTAGATTAGTGCACAGATAAGCATATGTGTGTATTCGCATGCACACACATGCATGCTTTTATGCTCATATACTTGAGGTACATAGTACCCTAGCTGAGTGATATTACTTTGGCACCTGAGGTAAAAAAAATAATAATCCTGCATGTGCCTCTGCTCATTAGTAAAAATGAGACCATAATGAATTAAATAGCAGTTTTATTGATACTGAAAACCTGAGGAGGTCACCTTCCTCTCTCTGCCTAATGGTTTGGCTGGCCCTGATTGCTACTGAGAGAATAAGATAATGTTCTGAAGAAGATGAATGGCTGCAAATGTTAATATTTTCATTCCTTTCAACGGACCAGAAAAGAACAGCTTAATAGGTCACACACCCTCCTTCCCTAGCAACTGGACTGCCATCGTTATCTTTTAGTACTTATAAACTGACCCCATGTCATAGGTCATTTCAGAGATTTTTAAAAAAAGGCCCCGTTCATGACATATAATCCAAGGCAGAGAATATGGAAGGAAGAAAACACCTTGTCAGGAGATTGTAGAGAAAGACTGAAGAAAGGCCATTAAGATACCAGCAATAAAACAGGCCCTTAAGCTGGCATAATTTAAAACAAAATAAAACTAAACTAAACTAAAGGAAGTGAAAGGAAACAGAGAAAGGTGGTTAATAATTACTTTAAAACGTAGGAGAGTCTCTGAGAAAAGACCTCCATGTACAGGAAGCAGTAAAAGAAAAAGAGGGGGAAAATGGAGGGAAAGTTTGACAATAGTTATTCCATTACATAGTTAAAATATCAATGACCATTGAGTATCACAATGTCTGTCAATAGAGGTACTTTAATGATAACTTCATGGGTACAGTCAATTTTCTGTTTTAAAGTGCCATATGTGTACAATGAAATGAATTCATTCTTTTATCCAGCAAGCAGCCGCCATCAAAAAGAGCATTTTCCTTTTATTCCTCTGACTATCCAGCCGCACAGCTTTTCAGACTGGTTGTACGTCTGAACTTTGGCATGATCAAATATACCAGAAAACTACCCCCCCAACACCTCCCTTTTTGGTCAGTGGCTAAACCTTATGAAACCCATAGATAAAAAGAAACCTGCTATCTTCTACAGACTATGGTTCTATTCATGGGAGCAAAATAGGCTGTCATATCCATCAAACAGCTGCTTGTTGCTGCCAAGAAAGGCAGAAACTACCCCCCTCCAAATCAGCTTAGAAGAGTTTCCTCTAAAGAAGATCCGTATATATGGCACACCCCTGCTCCTCACCATTCACCCTGGAGCTGTTGGTGGTTTAGACCGATTGCAACATCCAGCCCTTACTTCATTTTGCTACATTCTCCACAGCTTCTTCCACTCTTAACTCATGGTGAGCAATGCTTGCCCTTCAGGGACCACACACCGCCCTCTGCTCGTTTTTGTAGGTCTTGCTGTCATTGCACCAAAGGTCAACAGGATAACGGCAACAGAGGTGGTGGTGGTCGTATCTGCCTCTTCAAAGCTTCTCAGAATCATGATTGTGCTTTCAAAGGAAGCTCCGGGGAGTTTGATGTCACCTCAGCACTGACATTTGGTGGTATAGGAGCAAATTAAGCAACACAATAAGAGTATGGAAGATTGTTCCCCCCCCCCCCGCCCTGGAATTGTACATTCCATGTATTCCTGAAAGCTGACCACCTTTGCCATTATTTCTGTCCTATTTCTATGCTATTGTGCTCTTTGAAGTGTCCTCAGCTGGCCCAAATTCTCTTGTTCTGTTTCATAACAAAACACATTCATCCTTGGTGTCCCAGAAGTCTCCAGTTCATCCTCGGAACCTTTGGTGCAAGAGAATTATCTCTCTTCATGGGGTATGGTAGTTAGAACACCCTTCCTGACTCTAGGGCTTTCCAGATGTGTAGGCCTACAAATACCGTCATACCTGGGCATTCACAATGCTGTTTCGGGCCCTAGGACTTGTATGTTACAACATCTAGCGGGACCAGGTTAAGGAAGGCTGGGTTGGTGTGTTGGGCCAAGACTAGATTGTCTCCCATTTGGATACCTGGCATTCAGTGAATCATCTAGAACAGTGGTTCTCAACCAGTGGGTCCCCAGATGTTCCTGGACTGCAACTCCCAGAAATTCTGGCCAGCTCAGTGAGTGATGAAGACGTCTGGGAGTTGCAGTCCAGGAACATCTGGGGACCCACAGGTTGAGAACCACTTATCTAGAGTTATTCTCTGTCTTGTAGCCCTGTGGCCATACTGGTGGGAGATTCTGGGGGTTGTAGTGCCCAAAAGTAAACTGTTCAAGTTGTGGTTGCAGCTTGTGCTAAACAACAAAAGAGTCAGTAATGCTAGTTGGACTACTGCAGAAATCTACTAGGAATCCAGGTCTGTTTCTTCCCAACCTGGCACAACAGAATCAGTATAGCACAACTACCCTCGGAAGTGTTAAAAATGGTGGGAGGAAAAACAGGATGAGACCTCTTAAAATGCCAGGTGCAGATAAGGCCAATAGTGTGACTCTGCCATCAAAAGCACCAGTGAAGGATTTTCTGCACTGAAGTTACAACCCACTGAGGAACAAATTGCTTCTGTAGTCTTTGATTTCTCTGAAGTTGATCGGTGCGTTCCACTCCTAACATTATCAGGAACCATCAGTGTTTCATCTGGTGTACTTAATGTTTTCTTGCTTATTGATTTAAAAATACCCTTGCCAATCTTGTTTCACTGTACTCATAAAGAAAATGCAATGAACTCTAGCCATGTGTATTAAAATAATAGCATTTAAAGCAAACCAAGGTGTGGAACTACTGTAGAAAGGATACTGGTGAGCAGAACAGTTATGCAAGAGAATAATTGTAGCCAGCTCAAAGCTGATTTAGCCTTCAGTCCTTCTGAGGTCAGTAAAATTAGTACCCAGCTTACTGGAGGTCAAGTTGTTGTTTGCATAATTATTTTGCAAACTACCCAGAGTGTGCTCTAACACTGTGGGGGTGGCATATAAGTCAAAACAGCAGCAACAAAGAGGACACATATGTAAGGGGACACATAGGTTGCAGTCCTCTACAAGCATATCTGAGAATATATACCAGTGTTGGCGAACCTATGGCACGGGTGCCTAAGGTGGCACTCAGAGCCCTTTCTATGGGCACCCAATGTCGCCCCTTCAGACCCGTCTGTATTCTGGTTAAATTGTTGTATGGGCACTTTGCAAAAAATTAGTGGGTTTTGAATCAGTTTGGGCGCTCAATCTCTAAAAGGTTCGCCATCACTGATATATACCATTGAATACTCCTTCTTCAGTGTAAGTCTTTAGAAAAAGAAATGGTCAAATTAACCAAATCCGATTATTAGGTCCACTTAGAGTTCACCTATTGATGGAACTGGACTTGTAAAGTCAATGATTTCTGTTAAACTACTTCCATTGATTTAAGGTAATTTAGAGGTTTTGGTCTGGTAAGTCCCACAATATTGAATTATTTGCAAAACATGATTTTTTTCCCAGGACCCCACGCCATTACATCCCTAGCTGATATCTTATATTGTTGCTGCCTTAGAGATGCATCCATATTTTCTGGGAATTATGTACATTACTTCATTGCCTAAACTTAATTCCAAGGGAATACAGATGCTAGAGCTCCTCATCACGATTAAACATATCAGGATCAAAGCTGAGGATATGATGACACATTGACATCATCTGTGTTAATTTCCCTTTAAGGAATTCCACTGTTACTTATTATTGATTGCAGAGCCTTCATTTAAAAAAAAATTAAAAAAGAGCAACAACAAAAGACAGAGCAGGAGATGAGAATGAATTCCCATTTGTTCCCAGTCTCTACAAAGGAGAGAGAAAAAAGTTTGAACAAAGTTCTTTGTGGCCGATTTGTTCATGGTATACTTGAAAGGCAAGGGGCAAGAAGAATCCAAGTCTCCTCCTTTGTAGAGGAAATGTGTGGGCAGTTGGAGGTTGGCCAGTGACCGCTGACATCACAGGTCCCTTGGAATGCCTCTGAATGACGTGGGCGGGCTGGCCGGAGGGATCGTGAAGAGCAACCTGGAGGACCAACCAAGGGAAACGGAGCATAGAGATAAAAACAGGCCTACTAGGTTACTTTGCACCTGGAAGACATTGCAAACTAACGGCCACCTCTGAGAGGGGTTTCCGTTTGCCAAGCCAACTGCCACATGGCTTTTGAGTCAGGAGGAGAAATGTTGTCACTTGCTCTCATCGGCTTTAAATATCTGGGGTCCTGAAATATCCATGGCTTTAAATTTTTATCTCCTTTCCTGGCTTTGGCAGAAACAGTCCAACTGGGACAAATGTTGTACTTCAGAATGTTTACAGTTGAGGCGACCTTAATCTGAATAATCATAGCTGTCTGCTTTGCACTACAGCAGTTGTGGCTCTTCCAGCTTACTCCTCCCTTGGCCGTTTGCCTCCACTTCTCCAGCCAAAGGAAGTGAATAAACAACAGTGCAAGAAAGCAGTGAGCCAGTCTCTTTTGGGACTATGCCTTCCATAATCCCCAGCCAGCATAGCCACTGGTTTTGGGGAGTAGTTGAAAAAGGCAATTATTTTAAGCTAGTCAGCGCTTTCATTTTTTCTTTTTTCAATACAGCGGTACCCCGACTTAAGAGCAGTTCGACTTAAGAGCGGAAAACTGTTGGCATTTTAACTTCCGCCTTACAAATTTTAGATATGGTCTGCTTGACTTACATTTTTTTCCATTTTTCCATTTTTAACTTATTTTTTTCAATTTTTTAGATAGGTACCTGACTTAAGCGTAGTTCGACTTAAGAGCATGCCTTCAGAACGGATTAAATTCATAAGTCGAGGTACCACTGTAATAGAGGTGCAATGCTATGTTATTTTTTAAAGATCTTTAGGGATAATGGCTCTCTTTTGGTTGTGTAACTGTAAAGCTTAGCTATATTTCTGGCTGCAGGGATATGGCCTCACTGCTTTGCAGAGGAGAAATTGGTCTCATGCTGTACCTTGTGCTCTGTGGCAGGTGTTCAGATGGCAACAGAGTGGAAAGTAAGAGAAGGTATTCTGTACCATAGATGAGCAGCAGGTAACCTTTAGATTTTTCAAAAAGTAATTGAAAGTAATTATGTCAGTTACTTTTCCAGACCCAAAGCAGTAAAGTGTAGCTGTTTGCACTTTTTAACTATAATAGGAACTAAATCAAAGGGATATTTAGTTCAATAAGATCAAGAATTTAGTGGCAGGAGAAGCTGTTTCTTTTCATCTGCCTTGGGAAATTTAAGCATACAGAAATAGTTCTTCAATTACAACCATGTATTGCTGGTTAGACTGAAATGTAGTAAATGAAATAAATAATTATACACAACAATCTGTTGCATCACACTTCTTACACACTTCATCCACATGACTCTATATTAACATCTATAGGAGAACACATTCACCATACCTAATATACTTATGCTCAATTAACAAACACAAGTGAGTCCTATAATACCTAAAAGCAACTTTCCTTAATCTGGTAACTTCCAAAATGTTTCAGATTAAAATTCCCATATGCCTGACTATTGTATATGCCAACCTGGTTGAATTCCAAACTATCTAGACTAGAAAAAAGCTCACCTTAAAGGCTAGAAAATGGATTTTGACATTTATTATTTTAAGATGAACATCAGCTTCATCAAATACCCAGTCTGTTGTCTCGTGGCTGTTCAAAAGTCAAATTTCAAATGAAAAAGAAAGGACTCAGGTTTATTTTTAAAAGGCTACAATGCCTTCAGAACAGCATTTTACAATGAAAATACAAAGATTATTAACCATCTTCAACAATAGTGCCTCAATGGTAGACAATTAAAGTTGAATTAGTATGTAACTAAAGATTCTGTGACAGTTATTATTATATAAGTTGATTCTGGTAGTCAGATGTTGACTTTGTATAATGCATTCTCTAAATATTACAGCAAACATGGCATCATATATAACAGTTACCTTGTCAAAATGCTGTTTGGTGCAAATTAAATTATCGACAGCAATATAATTTTCTATTCGCTTTATTATTTTGATTCATTTCATCTGTCAGCATACACAATGGTTCGTCATCAGATGTAGAACTGGTGGTGGGGGGAGAGAGTGAAGCTGAAAAAATTATTTTCTTTACTTTGTTTCTCACTTTGGATTAACACTTCTGCTCAGCTAAGCTCGTTACAGTCACAGTTGTCAGTATCGTAGCATTCCATCTGGAACCCAATGTTGGCTGAAAACATGTCTTTGGAGTTGAAATTTCCTAACACTGACTAAGATGAGAGGGTGCTTTAGAGCTACAGTTGTATTAGGTTAACATGAACTCCCATGAAACTTTCCAGGAAGCTACAGGCACACTGTGTAGCCAGCGAGCGATATGTGTGGTGCTTTAGCTGGTAATCTAAGTTCGACATCTCCAACATTATAACTGTGGTGCCTTTTTTCTTCTTCTTTAGAACAAAAGAGAATTGTGTTTGCTTCTTTTTTGGAAGCCACCAAATATTGGAACATTTTAAGCAGTATGTTTATCATGATCATGGACAGAAGCCACCTATATGACGGAAAGTGAGAGCTCAGTCAGTCAGGAGGTCTACAAGCAGGGCAGGAGCATAAGCTTTGGGGAAAAGTGACAAAACTCAAGCTTAGCTTCCTTAATCTAGAGCCCACAGAACCTCGTGAGAAAGTACTTCTTAAGCCCAGTTCTCCTAGAGGTGGTGTCCTTAATTATTATGGTTACTTTCCAACTTCACAGTGTTAGCTGTCCAGACCAGTACACACAGACACAATGCCTGGTGAAAAAGAGACAGGAGAAGGAATGAGCTGCTCATGAGAAGGAATAAGTGCCCATGTAAAGCTTTCTACTTCTCAAAAAACCAACAGAGGCAGTGAGGAGCTTGCCTGGTCCAGAGGGAATATGAAGGCTCCAACAGAGCTACATTAGACCCCTAGAATAAGTGATACCCCCAAAGCTTTGAAGACACTGAGGACGTCTCATCGAGTCCATTTGGTCTGCAGCTGAAGAGTCCTTGAACTTCCTTGAGGAGCTTTTGTCCTTCATTCAAGACCACATGCTGGACCAGTAAACTTCCTCTGGGAGCTAAATTTCATATGCCTCCAGACAACTGAGTTTCACTAGCAACGGACCATGCGGAAGTCCATCTGAAATGCTTCTCCATTATCACTAGGCTGCTTTTGCACTCCTGTAGAGATGTAGTGTGTCTGCATGCCCAATAAAAACAATGAGTGGAGCTTAGGAAGAGGCACTGTTCTGCAATGTAGTTGAGCTTACCAAGTGGTAAGGGTTTGCTCATCCTTCGTATACTTGGAAAGTTAATCATTTGCGGAGCTACTATTCAAGACTGTTGGTTTTGCTACCCTCTAAAGCAGTGGTTCTCAAAAAAACTTTTACTGCAGCACCATTGTCAGGCTAAAAAAAATGTGGCACAGCTACCCTTAAAGTGGTTTGAATGCTTAGGAAAAGAAGAAAAAACAGTGCAAATTTAATGCTCAGTTGTCTTTATTGCGATGAATGAAACTGTTTGGATGAAGTTTTCATTATTTCCTTTATGTTTATGGGAAGTTTAGTTAATTTTACCGTCAAATCACTTGACCCAGAAAGTTTGCTCTTTTATCAGAAATTTAAATATTATTGCCGTGGCACCCCTGGAATATATTTGCAGCACCCCAGGTTGCCACGGCACCCATTTTCGGAACCACTGCTTTAGTGAACCACCTGCTGTAGACCATTGCCTACTGTAGACCCGTCAGTGGTCCTCAAATGGCATCTGAGGCTGAGTTTTGAAATGATATTTTGGTTGCTCCTGGGACCCTTCAGCCAGCATGTAACTGTTTTAGGATGCTGAACAGTATGGCAGACTTATTAAAGGCAACTGTGATTCAATGAATAGTATGTTAATGGGCAAACCCTCTTTCACTAAAGATTGCCGTGGCTGCACAGCTGCTTCGGAGGCAGTGAACTGTTCACCAGTTTTCTTTTCGAATCAGCCTGCCTCAGCCACCACCAGCCTTCCTTCATCTGGGGATCATAAAAATTACAGGCCAATGTATCTGGGGGTCAGTAAGTTGGGATACAATGATTTACATGATTTTTTTGCCTTTCAGGTTCCATTGGAAAGTCAGATAATATGGGTTTCTTTCCTGGCAAAGGAGCAGAGATGACAGAACTAAAGGCAAAGAGCCAATGTACCTGTAGAGGTAAAGTGCTGGATTGGAATTGTACAGAGCCAGGTTCAATTCAGCACAGAAACCATGAATGTGAGGATAAAATGGGGAAGAGGAAATGCATATATGTGTTTTGATCTTGTTGGATGAAATGTGGCATAAAATTATATGATTGATTGATTGATTGATTGATTGATTGAATGAATGAATGAATGAATGAATGAATGAATGAATGAATGAATGAATGAGCTGCTGTATCTGTTTACTCTGATTTAAAGATGTTCACATGTTACATTAAGATGTAATTGGTATGTATAAGACTCTTAATGCCCTCATCTAACTGATGATTAGCAGTCAGATTGAGACACTGTGGGTGGGGGACAGTTTCTGAAAGGAGAATATAATAGCTTGTCTCTGCTGGTGTTTGTCCTCCTGTAATAACTAGAACATGCACAGAAGTTTCCTCCTATATCCACACAGTGTTCTTTTTTATACTGATTACAGATGATCCCTCGACACACCTTTCTGTTCTTTTTCTTCAGTTCTGCATCTGTAGCGTTGTATTGTTTTTCACTACTGTGCAAACTGTTTGGTGTGGTTGAATATATCTGTATCTTCTGTTCTGAATGGATCTGTCTTCAGATCACATGCCATTGTATTTCCAGTGAGGTGATCCATGACCTTTGCATTTCTTGTATCCCACTGCAATCACTGACAGTGTTCAGTCTGAACATTGATAGTGGTGGCTCAGTCCAATCTAATCTCCTTTGGAAACCACCTGTCTTTGAAACTATTTGAAAAAAATGTTGGGAATGCTCTATTAAAAATAATATTCTATGATCCTCTGTGCTAGATTCTTGGTGGGGTGGGAGATGGTGGGAGTTTTAATTTGTTTGTTAGTGGGTTGGCATAAATACTGAAATACAGCCTCCCTAGAAGCATTTCCTGCCAGAATGAATGAATTAGAATGAATTCAAGCTGAACCAATGCTGGCTGGTTGAAATATTGAAGCAGAGGTGGGGGGGATTTAAGAACTGGTACATTGCTTGGTGTTCTCATCCTCAATCTAACCTCAAGTGTTTGATGGTGGGAGACATGGAGGACAGAGAAAAGGGATGGGTGAAAGGGATGGAGAAATAGAAATTGGGGGGAGGGATGCAGATGTTCATGCAGTGGTCTCACGTGGCAATGTTGTTCTTGGCTCCCTACTTGTGGACAGGGGCATCATAATGTAAAAAGGTATCTTAGGTGTGGATTCACCTAGTGGTCATTTTCACTTATTAGTGTTAAAATCAGGTACAGTGGTACCTTGTATAAAGGAATTAATTTGTTCCAAATGAAATTATGTTAAGCAAATTTTCCTTTATACAAATTCCCGTAGGAATGCATTGAAAATGGAGTGATCCCATTTTATGTTGTATGGATGCTCCCCATAGGCGATTATGTCAAGCAAATTTCCCCTATTTCCAGAATTTTTATGTTGTACAAATTTTATGTTATACAAGCTGTTTGTTATACAAGGGTCCACTGTATAAGAAAAGTGAAGGAATATTCTTGTTTTCATTTCTCCCAGAGTGTCCTAAATTAAGAATGGGTGCTATCAATGTCCATTATTGTGAGAAATGTTGTGCCATATGGTAAACTCTTTGTGGCAAGATGCTTTGACTCCATCAGTGCAAAACATATTTTAATATATGATGTGTACACTCCCCTGTTTGATCATGTGAAGAAGGTTCTGAGGTGTGTGATGCTGGACTAATAAGCAATGATGTAACAAAATGACCACAGAATGGTTATTTTATGTCCAAGAAACTATGCCTTTGTATCTCTTAAGTTAAGGCGAGCTGAGAAAGAGAAAGAAGTCTTAAAGCTGTAAGACTAGAAAAGAAAAAGGTGGAGCCTTTGATTGGGCAGAATGTGTCAGCAAGACTGTATAAACTTTCAACATTCACAGAGCAATTATTTAATAACATGAAATATGTGGAGAACATGGCAAGTAAGAATAACGTAAATTCAGAGGAAAAATGTGCTTGTCATAATCAAATGAATGAATTCATCTAGATTTAAAGAAGGAGTGAAAGATAATATGATAAAGCTGTCAACCGTAGGTTGTCTTTTGTTTTATCTGCTTCTGGAATTCATCCTCAACCACAATGTTATTATTACTAAGTCAATGGAATCATAATATTGTGATCCTGCAGCTTATGGAAATTGTTCTTTATTTTGTTAATAAAGAAAATAAATGTTGAAATTCTTTGTGTCTTAAATTGTTCTTAAAACAAAACAAAACAACAACAACAACAACACACCATGTATCACAACTCTTATGTGAAATGAAATACCTTTTCAACTTGTGGCTGTTCATCACCAAAAGGAATGCCACTGGCATTGTGCCAGAAGAGGTAGCTAATAAGATTCTGGCTTCTTTTTTTAAAATAGGCACCCAGGCTGCATGAACAAAAGAGCAATTATGTACTTCAGCAAATGAATTTGTAATGCTTGAATTATAGGAGGAAATTTTCTGGGCCTTAGACCGTTACTTCACATCCTTCCTCGTTCCGAGTTGACATTCGTTTCGTGATCACGTCGCTCGCGGTCACATGGTATTGTCCCAGTACTGTCCCTGTTCCCGTGTATCCATGGGCGTGATTGATGGTACCGTGATGACTGTTACTGTACGTCCTTGTTTCATGACAAAATATGAACTTCTCAGCCTTCATTCTCGGGGGTTTTTTTTTGGTCCAACCCTCCGTTTTTCGATCTTTCAAATCTCCGCAACTTTGCCTTCAATGTGTTACGGAGCTAAATTCGAGACATTTGTCTTTCAATCTCTCTGCACTGCATTGCTGACTCCATAGGGAATGTACTGGTGAATGGCACTTCGCATTCCTGCCACTAGATGGAGAATGGCACGTTGTGTGACGATGAGCCTTACCTCACGGGCACTCATCTCAGAACGAGAACCGAGGCAAGCAGATTCCCAAGCCCAGGGAGGGGAATTGCTCATCCCGCTTTAATCCCAGTTCAGGGGCATGGTCAGGGCGAACTCCCATTGTGATGCAATGGATGTGGAGTAACATTTCTTCGTACCGGTCCCGCGATGAAAGGGACGTGAAGTAACAGCCTTAGTGGAATCAACAGAGAGCTGGGTTAGCTCCTAGAGGCCGGAGAGGGTCAGCAGGCACCCCCTAACTGCACCTAATCTCCCAAGGCTCTGCCCCACCACATGCCAATGAGGTGTGTGTGTGTGTGTGTACATTAGATCCTCTGCCATGGGACCGTCCGTGCAGTAAACAGGTGAAATAGTCTATAGACTCTTCATGCTATTACAGTTTATATACCAACACAGTGAAATATAGATCAGAAATGGTAGTTAAATGTTAAGAGGCCCACACAAGTGTCTTAAAATTGTCCTTAAGAATGAAGCAGCTTACTAGGTCCTGAACAAAGTAGGGAAAGAAAAAAAGAAAGAAAGAAAAAGAAAGAGGTCACACAATTGACTTTCTGTTTCCAATCCTTTCCCTCTTTAGCTTCCTTGTGGATTTCCATTAAATGAAAATTTAGGATATCAACTTATGGGTAAAAAAATGTTAAAAATTCTAGCAAGTTATAGATAAATTTGCCAGGTTTTTTCTTGGGCACCTGATTATAGGGTTTTTTTTTTTAAATCTTCATCTCCAACTGAGGGAGCCACACTCAGCAGGATCCACTGGTGGGTCCTGTACAATTATAACAATTATAGGCCAATTATTTTGACTGATAGCGGCCCTTTCCAGGATTTCGTCAACAGACAGTGCTCAGAAGGGATTTACCATTGCCTTCTTCTGGAGGTGCTCTGGGGCTACATAGCCTGCCTGAGTAAACACAGCCTGGTTCCTGTTCTCCTAAGCATTGTGGGACTTCAGAGTCCCAACCCCCGAGTCTGTAGTCAGCTACTCCAACTTACTGAGACAAAACCTAGATTAAATAAGAGACTACATTAAAAGCTTAGCAGGTAGAGAAGCCTTGTTTTCTTTTTACTTACAAGTTAGAAGGAGGTGTACAGTCCAGATTAGTATGTGGGCCTGGTATGCACTATTTATTTTATTTGTTAATTCATTTATCACATTTTCACACTGCCTTTCACCCAGGGAAGGAACTCAAGGCGGCTCAGAAAACCATTAAGACAAGCAGGAATTAAAATATAACACTTAGACTCTTAAAGAGCTATTAAGAAAGGTAATATTAAGATAGAGAAATCTAAAAACAAATTTAAACAGTGCAAAAACATTAAAAAGCCATTAGAGTAGATATAAAAGCCCCAAGCATAGGGCATCTAAGTACAGTAATACCTTGGTTTAAGAGTACCTTGGTTTAAGAGTGTTTTGCAAGACAAGCAAACATTTGATCCACAAACAATGTCTTGCAATACAAGCCCTGGAGCAGGTCACATGATTACAAGTGGGCCAGTGGCCTCTCTCTCCCTCCCTCCCTCCCTCCCTCTCTCTCAAATAAGTCAAATAAATAAATAAATAAATAAATAAATAAATAAATAAATCTTTTTCAAACCATTTCTAGTCATGGGCCAGCTAGTCAAGAGTGTATAGGTAGGGCTACAAATTGCACTTTATTATTGTCACCTTACAAACACGAAGTAAATTCCAGTTGTTAGTCCCAAGCAGAGCAGATTCCACAGCCAGGTACCTAAACCATGGTGTGGATGTGGACTTCCAGCCAACTTCTTTTGTGAGTTTTGGCATTTTGTGAGTACAGTATGTAGTCAATGGAACCCCAGAATGAATCATCTGAGTCTCCATTATGTCTTGTGGGGAAATTTGCTTTGCTATAAGAATGTTTTGGTTTAAAAGCATGTTTCCAGAATGCATTATGCTCGTAAACCAAGGCGTTACTGTATGCAGTATTAAAATTAGATACCAAAAAGCCTGCCTGAAGAGAAGGGTTTTTGCTTCTTCCCAAAAGAGAGAGAAAGGGAGGGGCAAGCGTAGCCCCATGATGGGGGGTCTTCAATAACCTGGGAGCAGCTGCCCAGAAGGTCCTCTCTTGGGTCCCCATCAAACAGACCTTAAATGTGAAAGGCCAAAGTGGAGGGATATCAAGTCTGTTACAACTTATGACAACCTAAGTAGGGTTTCAAGATAAGAGAGGTTCAAACTATGCCTCTAGCCAGTCCTCTCTTGCTGCAAATGTCTTTGTCTCCAAGGGGCAAAAGAAACATAAACTTAATTTCTCTGGTGGGGGTTCTACGTGTTGCATCTGGAGCACATCTGGAAGGCACTGGCAAAGGGGGAAATGGAGGTTCTGGTTCTGAAGGTTTCTGTCTAATGTTTTGTACTGGGATTACAAGTTTTTTTTTAATTACTATTGAGAAGCCGTCATCACCACACAATGGTAAGATAATCAAAACTAGGTATGGACAAGGCAGGACTGAGCCATATCTCCTTAACAGGAAAAAAAAAGGCTTGGTAGCTCAGTGGTTTAGATTCCTGGCTGCAGAAATCGATTCTCCACTATACCCCTGGACAGGGGCTGGACTTGATGACCCATAAAGGTTCCCTTCCAAGTCCAACTCTGTAATTCTAAGATTTACAGTAAAAAAAAAAACAAACCTCTTGAGAAGCATTTGGGTGGTACACATTGTCAGGAGAAGTAATAGTTACTACAGCAATGTGTTGTAGTAACTCCTCTGCCCCTTCCATCTGGTTGTTCCTTTTAGTGGCTCAAGAATCAGCTTCAGCACCTCCTCCTTCCAGCTCCTATACAGTACGCCAAATCACTGTACGGAGAGGATCAGCCTACCCATTTTGCAAATGCATGTGCGAAAAGGGACGAGTTGTCATGGCTGTTCCAATGAGCTCTTTTGTGAAGATGCCCATCTGGTGCTAAATGCAAGCTATCTCCTCCTTGGTGCGCATCGGCTGGTGAAACATAGTGGGAGTACAACTGTTCTTGCTGGATTGTCGAAGAAAGGAACAGCTTGTTCCAATACTATTCCAAATATATAATTAGACAGAATGGAAAGTGATTAGTGAGGGGGAGGCAATCAAATAGATAAAACACACACAAACACACACACACACACACAACCAAGCACTTTGGGAGTACATAGAACGGTGATATGAGGTACTGGCATATAACTAAATGTGGAAGGTGGGCTGAGGGAGGGGAGGAGAGAAGGAGAGTGTCTGTAAGTTTTGGGAAACACCACATAAAACTGTTGTGTTGTTGTGTCAAGAAGCAGCTCTAGCAAGGATCCATGAACATTCCTTGCATTTTCAATTTGAGCATCAGGTGGACTCCTTCACTTAGACCTCCTTTGTGGAAATCGGAGAACAAGCCAAAATGTCTGGCCCACCTCAAGGGAGCTGTGAAACTTCCTTTTCTGAAAAATGGACACATTGATGATGGGCTGAAGAACTACCTATCTGGAAGTTGAGTCATGGCAACTGGACTTCTTTTCTTGAGAGATTGAAATGTTTCATTGCTCATCCAAACAGCTTTGTCAGTCTCACAAAGTGAAACGTTTCAATCTCTCAAGAAAAGAAGTCCAGTTGCCATGACTCAACTTCCAGATAAACTCACCTGGATGACTGAGAATCTTCACAGAAGAACTACCTATAACTGAACAGCAGTTGCTAGATGACCATCCTACTCAACATCTAATTGTGGATAGCCTTGTAAGAATTCCTAAGCAATTATCTATTTTAAAAAATATGTCCATTGGTTTCATTCCTGAGAAAAAGTTACCGCTTTCACTCCTTGTACCCAGCCCTCATCCACTGTATGGCCGTATGCATTTTGTATAAAGTGTGAGAACATTTTGAAGGAAATAACAGGTTTTGTCAAGCAAGTTTGCTATTGTTTTAGAAAAAAGAGGGCAGCATAAAATAAGCCTTTATCAAACCAACAAAACACAATTTCGTGCTCTTATGTGATGCGTAGAACATTCTACATGGAAGCAGTATTCTGAAAAAGTCTTACTGTGTGAAAATTGCAAGTGACATCACATCAGCCCGTGGTCGTCTTCTAGTACCAAGAAAGTGGTTTGTGTATGCCCAACGCTTGGCAATATGGCCATCAGTGTCATTCCCATCAGCCCATTCACAGACTTTACAAGATGGACGGGGAAGTGTTGGCTTCCAGGCATTTTGTACTACAGTGCCCTAGTACAGTGGTACCCCAACTTAAGAGCAGCTTAAGAGCAATTTGACTTAACAGCAGAAAACTGTTGGCGTTTTAACTGATGCCTTACAAATTTTAGATATGGTCTGCTCGACTTACAAATAATTGTTTTTCATTTTTTCATTTTTTTAAACTTATTTTTAAATATTTTTAGATAGGTAGGTACCACGGCTTAAGAGGAGTTCGACTTAAGAGCATGCATTCAGAACGGATTAAACTCGTAAGTTGAGGTACTACTGTATTAGCTACCCTTACTAGAGCTTCTGGGTGTCAAAGTCCAAAGTGACTGAGGGGACCAATGTTTCTGCAGGACTACTTGAAAATTTAACCAATGGAGAAGAGTCACACCGAGGTGGTTGTGTACGAACTAATCCATCATGCTGAGATTCTGATAATGGTTTCTCCTGTGTGTATAGTGCCATATTTTTCAGCTTGCCTGAACTGCCCTCCCCGTAAAGCAGTGTCCATCAAAGCCACCGTGTCCTCTCATGCTATTTCAAAGTGGGGTAAGGGAGAAGAACAGCATCCTTTAAGCCCCCATTGTGTGGAATATCTGTAGGGATTCTATTTTTGGAGTGACGTTCTCCCTCCCTCCTCAGTCATGGCAAACAGGAGGCAAGCTGAGGAGATGCTGGGAAAGGAAGTGGAGGAAAGTGGCATTGGGAAGGGAAGTGGTATAAATGAGAAAAGGGGCCTCTCTGTTGCTGGCCTGAAGAATGGGGGTGAGTATTCGTGTAAGTGGAACTTTATTGGGTATGATGTGAGCTGGAAGGGACCATATGGATCACCCAAATAAAGGGCCAACCAAAATTCTTCATGGTTCAAAGAGTGTGAGCAGCATTTCTGGGGAATGACCCAGTTGCAGCCCACGATGTCTGGAAGACAAAACATGCATCTCTAGTCCATCAATACGGAAGGAGCCTCTAAGGTCCTTGTGTAAAAGGAGAACAATGCCTCATTCTAATTACAGAACATTTTAAAAAAAACAATTTTATTTTATTTTATTTTTAAAAATCATGATAATTATCTCCAATACAGTTATTAGCCCAACACAAGGCAAGAACATTCTAAAGTTACTGCCCTTTCCTTTCCTTTTAAAAGAGGCAATTTGGGGGGTGGAGCCAAGATATTTTGATTCCCCATCCTTAGTTTGTAGAGCTGGTGAGTTTCCATTTTTGAAAACTGATCTCCTTGACTTGAAATGGCAACAAAAGCAGAGGGTTATTTTTTTTTTTGGTAATTTGCCTGCTTGGTTTTTAACATTTGGTTTTCCGGCAGCAAGAAAGATAAAGTAACGAATTCAATTCACCCCCCCCGCCTTTTAAAATGAGAACTTGCTTTTGAAGTTCCCAGCCACTGTTCCCCTACTTATATTTATAATTTGCCTATACATTTTTTCCAATTGTGTCCAGGAGAAATGATAAAATACTGGATCCTTTCAGTATAAAATACTGAATGTTCCTTTCATTTTCTCTGCCAACTCCAATCTCTGCAACGGAGGGTATTTAATCAAACTCACACACACCCCTTTTTTGGTTAAATTTCCAAGACCAAGTTTTCCTTTGTCCCTTGATCACTCAGAATTTGGGAAATCAACTGGAATATGGTTGCACCAGCTCTGTGCTAGAAAAGGAGCCCAGCATTGTTGGGGAGGGGGTGGCTGCTGCATAATGACAGGTTTTCCAACAAGGCTTATGAATGGGAGTGGGTCCCCGTTCTCCTCCCAGAATCCGTGGTGGGTGGCTACCGGGTGCAAGTGAGAAAGGCAACTTCTTCGATGCTATACCCGTATAACGGCCATTCGGAAGCTGATCCAGCTCGGTAAGTTACTTACTTCTTTTTATTCAACTCTAGGAAGTAGAAATAGAACAACCGCATATGAACTTTAAAACTCACATAAATAGAGACTGTCTAAGGACAGAACAAGATGGTGCAGTCATTGACTATCTCATCATTATCCTTCAATTCCACTTCCAGCCATGCTTTTTAAAAGTGTGTGGCCATGTTTATGTGAAGAAACAATTATAACGTGGAATTTATCTGGGCGTGCAAATCTCTCTTCAGGAAAAGTTCAAGCCCATTCAGAAACCAGTTAGAGGGGTTTTTTAAAACATCTACCACTATCTTCTAAAAGTTGCACAGCAAACATGCATAAAATGGCATTTGTAGAAGTTAAAAAAAGTGCATGATTGTAATGCCAAACTCAACCTTAATTTATTTGGTATCTTGTACTTGCCGAATTGAAAAGGTGTTCAGGAATGTTACCTGTCTTCCATTGAACAGCATCCGTGAGCCCTGAAAAACGACCTCAAAAAGAAATTGTTTCATATGCAATTTAACAACATGAATGAAGTTTCTCCTTTTGCTCTTCAATTTTCTACAATTTAAGTAAGGGTAATTCCCTAAGGTTGCTTTCTCTGTTATTAATTTATTTACCACACGGCGGCGCATTGCAAGCTACAGAAGGGGGAAAGTTTTAGATGTAAACATAACCCTTTTGGAGGAAGAGATATAGGATTCGTTTCTTCTGTGGGTTTGCTGCCTAGGGAGAGATATTTAATTCATGCTACTTTTTCTTTTCTTTAATTTGGAGTTGTTCAAAAGTATACACAAGTTATATTGTAATGAAAAAAGAGATCATTTAGATTCCATGTTTGGGGAAGATTGATCACAGTATAAAAGAAAAACAAATCTGGGAGCATCAAACAAAGAACAGACTGCAGAATATTTAAGAACCACCAGAACAGTAAGCTGGCAAATCATTTCTAGAAGGCTCCTCCAATAGCTCTAGATGTAGTTTATATTATATTATATTATATTATATTATATTATATTATATTATATTATATTATATTATATTATATTATATTATATTATATATTAGATCTTTATACTGCCCATCTAGCAACAAAAGCCACTTTGGCTGGTGTCTGTGGGTATTGACTAGAGATCACTTATTGCAGTTTCAGGTACTGCAAGTAGGGAGAAATAAAAACCTTATTGTGGCCTTCTTATCAACACACTAATCCAGCAGCCATAGCTTATTCTTGTTGCATGTCTAAGGAAAGGCTGCTTTTCTCTCTCCCCAAGACCATCAGTTTGGTGCCATGAATAGAGTGTTGGACTAGGACTGAGAAGATCTGGGTTCAAACCCCTTCTCTGCTGTGGGAATCCAAAGAGTGGAAGGGATGTTGGCGGTGATAGTAAAATGCCTGAAATGTCTTACGTACCTTGAAAAATCTATAAGGGTTATCATAAGTCAAGTGATATGACAGCACATAACAGCAGGGAAGAACAGTCTGCTCAGAATGGAAGAAACATTGGACCTTTTTGGGGGGGGGACTTTACACAGAGGGGTGTATTTTTTTCATCTATAAAGAGCAGCAGAAGGAGCACATCAGTGCAACTCACCAACACTAACTCTTCGGCTAGGTCTCTGGTAGCAGGCATTTTTGTGAAACCATGGGGTGCAGCTTGTGGCCTTTCAACCATCGTTGGACCACAACCCCCTCTATCCCTCAACATCGGCTCTGCCAGTCCAAGGTGATGGAAGAAGACATCTAATAACACCGGGAAGGGCACAAACGGCCAACCTCTGCTATAAAACGTCACCTGCAATATGGGGTGGCTCAAGACCTTATGGACCCTGCCGCGCTTCCAACCTTGCTCATGTTTCTGATGAGGTCGCTCCCCAGTCAGGACAGCTAATCCGTGAGGCCAAACTTACTAAGCATAGGGAAGATCACATCTAAGCAAGTTTTGAATGCAGATGAGCTACTTTTTTAGATTACAGTTCCCAGAATTTCCCAGTCAACATAGACCATCTGAACAGGGGATTATGGGAATTGTAGTATGAAAAGAAAATTTTTCTGAAGCTCCATTACAAACAGTACCTTCAGAACCCTTCCTCTGTTTGCCTTCTGGGTGGGTGGTCCATGAACCCACTCCCCACCACAAAGCCCCTCACTAGCAGGATATTTTCTGCATCTTGTACCAAAATAATATGGCTGGATTTAGGTGGCACGCAGCTTGATGTGAGCAAGGAGGCAGCAATTTTTTTCGGCCATCACCGATAAAAGGACCTCTTTCTTCAACGACTATGGTAGGCTGCCTGGAGGAAGGGGGCGAGTAAGCAGGCCAAAGCATCTTCTCACATTGCTGCCTTCTCTTTCACTCTGTAGATGGCGAAGGGGCCCAATCCTCCCAGCCAGGAAAGGCACCTGGAAAAGAAGAACAAGGAGGTAAGAGCATCTGCTGGGGGCAACTTCTTTCTAGCAAGTGTCTGTTGCTTTTGATCTGGACTGAAGAGGCAAGATCAGGAAGTGGGGGAGGAGGGCATTTATTGCATATGAACCTTGCTATACTTTGAAGAGTGTAACCAAAGTTGCACTATGGCATTTAGTGAATGCTAGTGAAGGGCTCCCTACTTCTCCAATCTGTCACTGCTTCTCTCCAATCTTAATTTTCTTTAAACCAGAGCTGGGGTGGTATTGTGTGGCCCTTTCAAGATCGTTGCACCCGAATACCAAGATCAGGCCCTATAGCAGGCTTCAGGGTACAACCCCTTTCTGGCTCTCCTGAGGACTGGGGGGTGGGGTGGGGGGATAGGGTTGTAAAGCAGGGCGGGTTCCTGGAATGAAGCTGGGCTACTGAATCAGACGACCCCCGACTCTGCCTGGCGCCTGCGAGTGTCAAGGGGGACATTAGAGAACGGTGAAAAAGTGCCTCTGTGCATACGCAGAGTGCCTTCTCTCGCTCAACAGGAAACGACAGCCACTACATACATCAGGACGGTGAGAAAGATTAGCGTCCAAGAGAGACTCCAAGTCAGTTCGGAGTCCTCCTATTTATGAAGATCGCCAAGTAGTAGTGTTTTTTTGTTGTTGTTTTTTTGCTTTTTGCTTTTCGTTTTGGTTTTAACGGACAACTTATTGTAGGGAAGAGGAAGTTTGAGACCTTACAGGTGGCGACGTTCTTGAAATGCTTTTAAACCGTTCGGATCCAGAAGGAAAACGAGGCGTTAAGGGAGGACAGGAGGGCTGCAACGCCGCCTGGGCGTCTAACACGTATCCTCTCCAAATCCGCTTCGTGTGGATTCGGAAGACGGAGGTGGACTACATTTTATGCCGTCTGGATCGCCCACATGCAGTTTCTCCGCAGGCGGCTGGGATGGATATAAACAGCGCGGGGGCGGCGACCGGGTTCGCCAGGAAGGGAACCAAGACCAGCCGCTCCGCTCTGCCGGGCTCATTTTCTTTCCGACTTCTCCAGACGAGCGGAGCGCCTCGGCCCTTGTTCCACACGCCCGGACGGAGAAGGCGCGCAAACTTTCCGCCCGAGACGCGCCTTCTTCACCCATTCATCCCTTATCGGCGCATCTTTCCGCCGCTAATTCAGAAAAAGTCAAGTCAGTGGCTTTGGCGCGGAAGGAGGGACCGGCAGGCGGGGGAGGGAGGGAGGGAGGGAGGGATTCCGATTTGGTGAATGCAGCTCTTTCCTGATTCGCCCGCCCGCCTTGCGGTTACGAGGTGCCAAGCGAAGAGCGCGGGGGCTTGACGGCGTCTCTAACTCGGCGCGGCTCCGGCTTCTTTCCGAAGTCGAAGTTTCCGGAAGGACTCCCAAAAAGGCAGTCGGGGAGGAGGAGCCCCGAAGTTGCCGGATGCTCGCCTTTTTAGGCATGGGGCTGGTCCACCGGAATATCCCTCTCTGGAGAGCTGTCAGGAAGCCGATTCCGGCCAGCGCTTCCCCACCCGGATTCCGACGTGCACCACTGAGGCAGGGAAGAGCAGGGTTAACCGCGGCCAGACACGCGTCCGCCCGACGGAGAGCCCGCCCTTCTCCAGCCCGGCGCGGCTTTGCCCGCGCGGCTCGGCGCTCTCGATCGCCCCGGGCGAGGATCCAGCCACTCAGGGCGCGCCATGCTAATTTCCCATGTGACGAGCCTCCCCGGTCTTGTTCCCTTCCCTGTTCCTCAGTCCTTATATGGGCAGTGACGTAGCGGGCATTCACAGCCTCCCAATAAATAGTTAGAGCAAGACTTTCCATCCAGCGAGCGCTGCAATTCATTAAAACGGTTCGACACCCGGTGTTCCAACAACATTTTTACAGCAACTCCTGGGGCTTTGATTAGCAGATTGAGGGAAAGAGAGAGAGAGAGAGAGAGAGAGAGAGAGATCCTTTAGATCTCCGCCAGGCATTGTTAGTGCTGTGGTTAATCTTGAATACTGGAGGCGGCTTGCCCAAACACCCCCTTTCCGCATCCCTGCATCACCCTCACCACCCAGGCGAAAGGCAGGGCTCCTTCGCCCCTTGGCCTGTGGCGCAAATGATGACCGCCAAGACGGTAGACAAAATCCCCGTCAGTCTCAGTGGGTTCGCGCACCACCTCCCCGAGAGCATTTACTCAGTGGAAGAGCTCGCCACTGCCCTGCCAACCTCCGTGATCAACTTTCCCAATGGTGACTTGGGAGGAACTTTTGACCAGCTGAGCGGTGTGACAGGAGGTAAGCCACTTCCATACAGACACCGTTTTCACGGGGTTCTGGGACCGACCGTGGGTGGGTGGGTGGGTGGGTGCGAGCAGGGAGGCGGGAGCTGGAGACCAGAGATCAGGGCTGGAAGCGACAACCGGAGAGTTCAGGTGGGAGCTGAGGTTCCCCAAGGGAAGCCAAAAAGTCGGGTCTGTGCCGGGCCGCTGTTTTGTGTGGGGCGAATAGATCACAGCGAGCATCAGCCACGAACAGGCAGGGAGATCGGGAGAAAACGACAACTGCACACCTCCCTTCCAGCCTTCCTTGCTCGAGAGAAATCTCATTGACTTCACAAGGGAATTTCTCCCAGTAACCAAGACCGTCTATCTTTTTTTAAACGGGAACTCGTGGCCCAAACCCTGAAACTACAAACAGTTCTTCTCTCCCTTTCTGACGGGTCGCTACCATGCAACAGCTCCAAATGAGTAAACTCGCGCGCCTGAAAGGTTTGGCGGGATTCAGCGTGCTGCTAGTTCAATCTGGGGGAAGCCCAAGAGACCTAAATCCTGAGATCCCGGGCACCCTTCTTTCCAAGTAAGCCCCACTGCGATCTGTAGGGTCTTCTCTGATGTCGGCGCGGGCATAGGATGAGTTTAAAAGTCTCTGAAGGGAGAGACTGTCAAGTTACACGTGCTTGTGCGCGAGAGGATCGATCTGTCTTTTCAAATCGCAAGTTGACTTATCTCTTAAACTGCAAGGCAGCCGTGAGGTGTAACGTAAGAGACCGTTGCGTGTGAACGTGGATTTGTGCTTGGGTTACTGCGCGGTACCCTACCTGTCGGCCCCCGCCCAGCTGAGCGTTTCTTAGGGATGGATTCAAACGGCAAAAAAGTTGGGCCAACTTTCCAAGCCGGTGCAGCCGGCACGGTTTGAAAAGTGTTCGCGTTAGGGAAATGGACGGGAGTCGTCTTCGCCGTTTGCCCTCCACTCGCCCCCCCCCGACTCTCGGGGCACGGACGGGGGGCGTGTAAAAGCCAGCGGCACCGCGTGTGGGTGGCGGGCGGGTGGGTGGGTGGGCACGCAGCCTGTGGGCATGGAGCGGAAACTGACGCTGAAGTTGCCCCTGGCAGGGAGAAGACGCGGCCGCCTCGTCGCGGCTCAGCCCTGGGGCCGGGCCCCCCTGAGGACAGCAGCTCCGGGCCCCCCAATGATGACCCGCCTTTCTCTCCCCTCCACCCCTCAGATGGCCTGATCGAGGTGGACATGAGCGACAAGAGGTCCCTGGAGCTGCAATACGCCTGCGGCAGCTTCGCGCCGGCCTCCTCCCGCGGCCAGCCGTTCACCTACATGGGCAAATTCTGCATCGACCCGCAGTATCCCGGAGCGGCGGGCTGCTACCCGGCGGACGGCATCCTCAACTTGGTCAGCGCCGGCATCCTCCAAGGGGTGGCCACCCCGTCCTCGTCGTCGTCCTCCTCCTCATCATCCTCCACCACCCCATCTTCCGCCTCGGCCGCCGCCGCCGCCGCCGCTTCGTCGGGATCCCCCAACCCGCTGGGATGCCCCATGGCGCCCGCCGCCGGGGACCTGGAGCACATGTACTCGCCGCCGCCTTACTCCGCTTGCGGGGAGATCTACCCGCCGCCGCCGCCGCACCAGCACCAGCATCAGCACCAGCCGCCGGCCCCTCCGGACGGCAATCCGCCTTTTCTGACCGCCTCCTCGGGGCCCTATCCTCCGCCCCCTTCTTACCACCACTCCCCCAAGACGGTGACGCCGGCCGGAGCCGACGGCGGAAGCCTCTTCTCCATGATCGCGGACTACTCGGGCTTCTTCCCGCCGCCGCCGCCTCCACCTCCGCCGCCGCCCCCGCCGTGCAGCCAGCGGGACTTTCCCGGCGCCCCCGCGGAGCGCAAGCCCTTCTCCTGCGCGCTGGACTCGGTGCGCGTCCCGCCCCCGCTCACGCCCCTCTCCACCATCCGCAACTTCACCCTGGGCGCGGCGCCCCCTGCCGGCCTGGGCGAAGGCCCCGGGTCGGGCCCGGCGGCGGTGCGCTTGGCGGGCGGCGGCGCCTACGGCAGCCCGGCCCACTTGCCCTTGCGCCCGATCCTGCGGCCGCGGAAGTACCCCAACCGGCCCAGCAAGACGCCGGTGCACGAGCGGCCTTACCCGTGCCCGGCCGAGGGCTGCGACCGGCGCTTCTCGCGCTCCGACGAGCTGACGCGCCACATCCGCATCCACACGGGCCACAAGCCCTTCCAGTGCCGCATCTGCATGCGCAACTTCAGCCGCAGCGACCACCTCACCACCCACATCCGCACCCACACCGGCGAGAAGCCCTTCGCCTGCGACTTCTGCGGGAGGAAGTTCGCCCGCAGCGACGAGAGGAAGCGCCACACCAAGATCCATCTGCGCCAGAAGGAGCGCAAAGTCGCCGCCGCCGCCGGGGCTTCCTCCTCCTCTTCCTCCGCCGCCGGGGCGGGTCCTGCGCCGCCCCCCAGCCAGCTGGGCTCCAGCGGTGGCGCTCCCCTCGCCTCCTGCGCCTCTAGGACCCGGACGCCCTGAGGTCGCAGCCACGGGGTCTCCTGTTGGGGCCGGACTACCGCTGGGCGCGGAGGCCTTCCGCCTTTCCCGCCACCCCGCGCTGTTGCTGCCGGCGCCGGCGCCGCCGCCTGGGGGGAACCTGGCAGGTAACTCCGGGAGAGGAATCCCTCCCGCGCCTCAGGCTTGCGCCGGTGGGGCTGCCGGATCCCATCGGGCCGGACTTGTGGACTGTTGTTGTTGTTGCAGGGCGCCTGGGCTGAGCCCGCTACTTGTCCAAAGTAGGGGGTGAGGTGGGGTGTGTGCGTGTGTATGTTTGTGAATGTGATCTGGGCCCCCAAGGGGTCAAGAAGAGAGTCCGGGAAAGAGAAAAGACGACCGCGTGCACTTTATTGGATCGCTCCCCCCCCCCCCAGCCCCAGCTCGTCAATCCAGCGGGGAATCGCTGGCCAAAGCTGTTCCTACGCAGGAACCAAACCCAACCCATCCCCGTCTCCGCAGTAGAGGGCACACAGACGGTGGGTTGCTAGAGATCGGGAGATTCCTTTATTTATTTTAGCAATAGAAAGCGCAACGACTACAGCAGCGAACCTAAAGCGCATTTTCCTGGGGAGTAAATCCCGCCAAATAACCCGAACCTAAAGCGCATTTTCCTGGGGAGTAAATTCCGCCAAATAACCGGGAGGGCAGTAAATGTGTTTCGGGCCGAGCGACTGCTGGAGAAGACAGAAGTGCAATGAGAAAGGAGCCAGAGGTCTGGCGTGTGGCAATGTCTGGTGGTGGTGGTGGTGGTGGTGGTGTTTTTTTAAATGTACTTTTCAGAATTTAAATAGTTATTCCCCTCCCCCTCGGATGTATATTTCTCGCCTTTTGTTCCTTTTTGAGTGCAAGTTCTTTCAAACAAACAAAATATTACCACCACCTGCACTGTTCTCACCTTGTTTTCAGGAAAGTGAGGAAGATTCGAATCAAGCAGACTGAAGAGGTTTAACTTATTAAAGGGAGACTGTACATACATTCTGAGATGTCTGAGTGCATGCAATTGTGTCCAACTGTCCTGGGTGCCTTTTTATCCCCCCCTCCTCCTTTTTGGATGTTTAGCTAATGGTTCATGTGGCTGCATGTTAAGTTGGTTGCCTTATAATTAATCATGATGGGCCAGGGATGGGAAAAAGTTGGAAGAAAATGTTCAACTTCCTGGTTTAGTACAGCTGTATATTTCTGCCTATTAATATTTGAATTTTTCTAGAAACTCTATTTTTGTATGTACTGGTGGGGTTCTTTTATGTGTGTGTGTGAGAGAGAGACTTCAATGTTGCTTTTGTAGCATATAATAATTAAAGAACAGATCACAGAATGTAAATACTGTAATACCTTTCTAGGCCTGACGGAAAAGTTGCTTGCTTCTGCACAATGGCTGAATTTTTTTAAAAAAAAGATTTCTATTCTAATTGGGCACAACCACTAACCAGAACCATCTCTGAGAAAGGTGGTTTTATCCTGAACGTGATATACACAATTGTATGTAAATGCAATAAAAATAACCACAGCCATACACAGTCCTGATACTAACTGTTCCACTTATTGAGTCATCTATGGCCCGAGGAAACGAGGGGAGAACATCTCCCTCATTCAAAGATTCCTATGGACAGAAAGAAATAAAAATAAAAATTGGTATATTTTCTAAACCTACTTTAGTTTTCAATGTTTTGATCTTTTCTGACTGTACAGATACTTTCTCAGAGACACAGTAATTAAAGACATCCATAATTTTATTAGAAAATAGCCTTGCGTTCCTGATTCTTCTATCCGCCACTCCAAATCCCATAGAATAACATGCCGGTCGAGCTAGACCAAAGTATCATAATCTGGGACATGATGGGCACAGGATGTTCTACGAAAGATGGACTGAGCGGACTTTTAAAGGAACATCTTTAACGTCTGGTGAGAGAAGTGACCTAACTCTTCCTTCTACCAAATTTAACCCAGTGGATAGGCCATCCAAAGTGATGCCATTTCGTTCTGTTATTTCAGTGGGAGAAGTACATCCCTGAACCCGATCATGTTTACTCAGAACCAAGATCCATTGTATTTGGTGGACCCTATGAGTAAGCACAGCCCTAACTCATCAGCACTCCCAAGGAACTGCGTCTCGGGCAGCTCCGTAATAACTTGCTTAGTATGCATAAAGCAATACCTGTATTTTCCACCTTTTCTCCAGTGAGTGCACGTGGCTTTCTCTATCCATCTTCACAACAAACTCATGAGGGAGGACAGGCTGGCCAGCCACCTATGGTGGGCCAGCCTGTCTTCCCTCACGGGTTTGTTGTGAAGATAGAGACAACAGCCTGTTTTCCTTCACAGGTTTGTTGTGAAGATGAAGATGACACTTGGCTCCGGTGATCTGCCCCATCTATGTTCAGCCCCCCCTTCTGTATTTTCTCTTTATGGCACTGGTGGGGAAACCGTATCGTTTTCAATGTGTGCCACTCTGTAGCGACACAAATAACTTGGCTCTCTTTGTCCAAGTTTGGCATGCGGTGTCCATTCCACATGGACCACCACAACCACCGTGCTGTCTGAGGGGTTGTGTAGTCTGACACATCCAGAGGGTGCCTGATGGGAGAGGTTGCTCAAGAGAACTGTGTGTGTGTGTGTGTGTGTGTGTTGTGTCGTTCCAGTCGTGACCGACTCTATGTGACTCCATGTCCATGGAGTTTTCTTGGCAGGAGTACTGGAGTGGCTTGCCAGTTCCTACTCCAGGCACCTACAGCACCTGGTATTCCCCGGTGGTCGCTGCGTGGATCTAAATGTTGCATGCTGCCTGTACCTCTGGCCCAGACAGCTTTAAGAGGAGTTGCTCCAGGTTGCCCATGTGCAGTCTGGTGCTAGTTGCTAAGAGGTAGGTCCCACGGATTTTGCTGGAACGTGCCCTAAATGGAGGGCACCTAGGACTGCCGTCTTTGAGAAGGGTCTCAAGCACACAGCCTCTATGCGGAAGAACCGTCTGCTTTAGCAATGGTTGGTTTGATAGTCTCAGGATTTGAGCAGAATTTAAAACACTCAGATTTCCTGGGCTTTCAGAAGCGCTTCCTGACAGCCTTTTAAAAGTAGTTCTTTAGGTCCCCCAAGCACGGAAGGTGGAGCGTCATTTCAAGTTGTGCTGCTGGACTGCGTATGTCCATCCTTGCCAATCTGATTCAAATGCCACCGGAGGTGTGGAGAAAATTGAAAAGAACAAAACCAGTCCTCTGTGTACGTGTGCGTGAATTAAACCAAATTGGTTTAAATCATGATTTAAATTGCATTTTTTTTCAGAATTAGATTTTTTGACCATTTAAATCAAAAATGGATTTTTTTTAAAAAATTGAATTGTGATTAAAACCAATTTGATTTTTTTTAAAAATAATTTTTATCCACCCTGCCGGTCAAGTCTAGAAATGGGCGATGCATCCTTTTCTTCTTTGCTGCGATCCTTTTCCAACTGAATCCCCGAGAGGAGCACCGAGGGCTTCCCCTGTGAGTAATAAATAGACTAGTGAATGCAAATGAGGGCATTTTGACTCATGACTGTTCCGTGATTTCAGGAGAGCTAATTTAAGCAGGCTCAGGAAACAAAATACCACGGCAGCCAACCCACACAAGGGCCCACTCGGAGAAAAGGGTTTTCAGGGCTCAGATGGGCAAGGAAAGGTGTCTGTGGCTTTGTGACGAGGGCTTGAAGCACATTGTGGCACAATCAAGAGTTCCATTCCAAATAGGTCACGAGCTTAAATACCTCTTAACCTGCGAAGGGGCATGCAAAACAATCCGTTTAATAGAAGCGGCAATAACAACATGACACGGCACCTGTTGGTGAAGCCAGGCTGCTGTAGAAGTAAACATCCAGAAACACTTGGTTTTCAGGGGCTGCTTTCTTATTCCCAACAACCAGGGGCTGGTTTTTACAGGATGCTTGCAAAGAGGCACAGTGTTCCCCCTCCCTTTTTCAGTTCATCTACTGCAGTCCCGCTATACCATGAACTGCAGTACCCGAAAGGGTTCGAGGGGGGAGGGGGGCTGCTTTCTACCCCCCCCCCCCGGGAGTGGTGGGAAGTGTCGCACTAGGTTTAAAATGCCTTCTGCAACGGAGGCAAGCACTTGCCTCTGTTGCTGAAAGCATTTTATACCGGCCCGACCTGCATCCGCATATCACGGATTTTCAGTGATTGCGGGGTTGCATTGGTCCCTAACCCCCGTGATAGACGGGGGGGGGGTTACTGTACCCTCTGGAGGGAATCCAACTGTGCATTCATCGAGTCTCCTGGCTCTGCTCCTCTTTCTCACTCTTGGGGATTCCTTCTCCGTTCTCATTCCTCTGCCCCAGGACTCGGACAGGGAATCATATTGGGGGTGAGCATTAGATTCCCCCCAACACACAGCCTTTTGCCTGTCAGATGACATCACGAGTCATAGGCACGTCATCACAAGGTCCTTGGCTTAAGAACGGAAGCTTCTGCTCCTTGTTTTGGCGGGGAGTCTGGGTTTGCTCCATTCCCTGTTTCTCTGGATAGGGATGAGGAATAGGTGCAGTGTCCTCACCCGGCTTGGGCAAGCGCAGTTGGGCATGGCCACCATCCCAAGTTGTCTGGCAGGGAGAACTGATCAGAGATAACAATGGTCAATGTACTTTCCCCATTGCCTATAGATGCACTCCAGAGACCAGCAATCCACCCCCCCGCCCAGAAGGCAGTGTTGATTGGGCCACAAGAAGAAGGGCAAGGTGGCCATGGGCCTGATGAGGGCTTCTTGTTTTTTTTTAAGAAGCCTTTGCTGTGTGGCTTAAAAAGAGAACCCACTTTTGTAAAAGTCAAGGGAGCAAGCAGAGATGCACACCGTAGAGCAGGCTGTTGCAAAAATGTTCATTTGCTGATGTCCATTTTGCTGCTTTTACTGAAACTGTTATTTTATCACTAAATATTTTATAACAACAGATTACAGTAGGTCACCGTTCCCTCTAATTTTCAGCCCGCTGGATGGGGGGCTCTGTGTGGGGTTATCCAGCAGAGGAGGACGAAGGTGCACATGCACAGCTTTGCACCTTAGAGGGAACCTTGCGGTTGGCACATTGCAGAACACATTGACACCAAGATGGTTCATACAAGCATGTACATCACATCTCGCCTCTTAATGAGTGGATGGCTATATTCCGTGGGGCTGATGGCAACCACCACCATGCACCTTGCCCTCTGTGACGAAGCAAAAATGGTTCAGTAAAGCTGCCCTCAACATTAACGTGCTTAGAATGTTAAACACAAATCTTAAATGCCAAAATTCCAATTTATTGTTGGCAGGTAATAAGGTATACATATATAGGATGATCGGAAAAAGGAGTTTTCTCTAACTTAATTTTAACTCTTCCCAGTGGTTCATGGGTCCAATGGAAATAATCGGTCTAATAGACAGAGCTTGGACAGAAAACATCTGGATCTACTGATAACACAGGATAACTTGCAATAGAGCAAGTACTGTATTTTTGACTGCCAGTTCTTTGACATTCCCGAGCACGTTGAAGCAGCAAAGAGAACAGAGGAACTAGAAGACTGAGTGCAATTCCCTTCCCACACTGAAAACTAACTGCTGGGCTCAGAATTATTTAGTTTTAACCATATGCCGTTTGCATCTTGTTCTGCATAGTAGATCCTGAGATTTTCTGGGGGGAAAAGAAAGGAAGCTCGTTTTGCCAGCCTGAAGTCTATACACTCCTGAAAATCCGTTTCATGAGAGGTGGGAACCCTGTTGTCTTCCACATGTTTTGAACTTCAGTCCTTAGTAAGGGCACATCCAGAAAGCCAAGGATCGCCTCTTCTTGCATTAGAGAAACTCAGCTGTTATTTCCATGTGAGACTTTCTGCCCAAGTGTAGCATTTCTGGAGAGGATACACCCATCCTAGTTTTGTAATTTGTGATTTTATGCACACAGGTTTTTATCCCCAGGCTTCACCAATCCTCAACTGAAGATTTCTGCCTGATACACCAAGCCCACGGACCTCCCTCGGGGACTTATTAGATGTTTGCTGGAATTCATTGTAGAGCCTATGAATCAACTCATGGTAAAATGTGCTCACGATGGCTTTCTACATTTACAGCTGTCCTGGACATACACTGGCTTCTGTTTCCACGGGACATCTGCTAAAATGTAGTACGTGAGAACTGAAAGAGCTTATAAGGGCTTCACTAGGTGATTCTGGGAGTTGTAGTCCAAATAAGTAACTTTTTGAGTTGTGCCACCAGCCTGGCATATTTGGGCTGTGTAGTAACCCGTGCCAGGCTCCCACAGGTCACTAGCCAACCATCCATGCCAGCACAGATCTGGCATTCTGCAAATGGTTATTCCTATACTGTATCTGTAACATCCCGAAAACTGGCTTCATATACTATGCTAGTGGTGTAATTGCCCTCCATAATGCAATTGACACAGATACCTTTTTTGAGTAAAACTATTAAGTTGTTTTCTTGCACCAATTAAATGTTTTTTTTAAAAAAGTCTGATTTAAATCACAATTTAAAGAAAATTTAAATAGTCAAAAATCTAATTTTATGTAAATCATAATTTGATTTAAATCAAATCCACCTTGACAAATAGGCATTAAAGGGTTTTGCAGCTCTGAACTTAAAGGTAAGATATGCTGTGAAAGGTCTCAAGTAGGCTCCTCCTCAACTGTGTAGAACAGACCCCCAAATTGTGTGTAAAATCCTGTTTACATGTCCTTCTGATTGCCCAGCATTTCCCCACCTTCTCTGTACTTCTTAGAAAGGGATTTGGGAGGCTGCTGGTCATTATCAGCAGAAATTGGGCCTTGGCTCGCTTGCTTTGTTTCTGGAAGGCTGCCCTTCAGCCAAATAAGTACAAGTTAAGTTTACAGTGGAGACAGAGTTACTGTCTGGTTCAGTTTGTTAATTGATTTTAAAATGCTTACTTAGGGGAAACAAATGGCAAGCAAAACACTTCACATTGCTAATTCTTACGGCAGCTATGGAGACCAGCAACCCAATCCAATTCATGGAGTCCTTGTTCCCTAGCGGCTATTGTGATCCTACACATACTTCTTGTGGGAGGGAGACCCACCAAATGACATCTTGGAATAGAGGAGCAGTGTATTAGGTTGAGTGGCAGGCTAGGGCTCAAATCCCTGCCATGCCATGGAAACTCCCTGGGTAGGGGACGGCACTGGTACAACCACTTCTTACATGCATATTTCACATACAGTGGTGCCTTGTATAAAGGAATTAATTCGTTCCAAATGAAATTATGTTAAGCAAACTTTCCTTTATACAAATTTCCCATAGGAATGCATTGAAAACAGAATAATCCCTAACTGCAACAATTTATATGCTGTATGGATTCGCCCCATAGGCAATTCTGTTAAGCAAATTTCCCCTATCTCCGGAATTGTTTACGTTGTACAGATTTTATGTTATACAAGCCGTTTGTTATATAAGGGTCCACTGTACCTTGAAAACTCGCTTAGAAGCTTTATAAGTCAGATGTAACTTGATGGCATATAAAAACAAAACTGTAGGCTATACATCCATACACACACGTGAACAATTTCTGTTTAATCCACAATGTTATAATAATGATGATGGGGTGAATCTCACACTTAGTGACTGATGCTGTGCAGACTCATTAAAACCATTTGCCTAAGCTGTATAATTTAAGAAGTCTTATATATGTCTGCATCCAACCCATCATGCATATTGCAGGGCTTGTCATATTAACTTCAGATTTTTCAAAAGCTGTAATATCTGCTTTTCTGCCATACCTTCTATAATCCTTTGTTGATTTTCATCTATTATAAATCAATGTTGCCCCCTTTTTACTACAGACAGTCTCCTGATGCCTCAATCAATGGGATTAACATTTTCCAGGCAGCGGTTTGTTTTGGTCTCTACTGCAAAGGGGCATTGTGGCTCAGCGGACCAAGGCTCTGAAAACTGTCGCCTGCAAAGTCGGCAGCTTCTCAGTTTGAATCCTGGGTGCCACGCAGGGAGCAAGCTCCCGCTGTTAACCCCAACTCCTGCCAACCTAGCAGTTCGAAAGCATGTAAATGCAAGTAGATAAACAGGTACCGCCATAAAAAGTGGGATGGTAAAACTGTGTTTCCTTGCAGCCATGCTGGCCACATGGCCATGGACTTGCACAACACTGGCTCTTCGGCTTGAATACGGAGATGAGCACCGCCCCTAGAGTCAGACATGACTAGCATGCATGTGTGGGCGGAACCTTTACCTTTTTACCTACTGCAAAACCTGACATTAATAAAAGAGAATCACATCACTAAGCCATATTCCTAGATTTGTTTTCAAGTAAAACCTCATGCAATATATGTGCTATTTTAATCTCAAATTTTGATTAAAATACCTTCATTAGGAGAAAACACATGAGTGACTTCATCTAGAGAAGACTTGCCTAAGGATTCATCAAGCTGTACTGCTAGCATGCTGTTGCTTTGGCAACCCTCCCGTTATGGGCCTTCCTGCCCTCTCCCCCTACATCCCTGGGCAAAGCAGCTGGGGCAGCTACGATAACTCTGCTATCAAAGAACCCTACCTTATGTTTACAAAGACTGACATCTCATTGCAACGGATAGGAACGCTTAGGAATTGCCAAAAGAATGGCACTTACAATATACACCAAACGAAAGTCTGCTTAGGGAGCATTTGTGGTCGCCTTTCCTCCATAATGTCTGGAGGAGAAGACAAAAGCCTAGTTACTGCGAATCATTTGAAACACGTGGGTAGAAACCTCAACAATAACACTGCTACACTTGCCATTAACACAGCAAATGGACAATTGGTGAAAGTAATTTTGTAAAGGTTCTTCAGGCACTTACATCAAACTTAAACAGCCTGATAAAAGAGAATAATAATAATAATAATAATAATAATAATAATAATAATAATAATAATAATAATAATAATAATAAGTATTTAGAGGAAACTGGAGTTGATAAAGTCACCATCAGTCAGAAAGCCACCTTACTGGGATCTGCTTACATAATTCGCTGATACACCACATAGTCCTAAAAGCTTGGGAAGTGTTCAGCTAGTGATTTATTTGTAATACAAAGTCCAATGTAGTTATCTTGCCTGCTATGTGATAATTTAATAACAATAATAATCCCACCAGTTGGCTATGGGCAGGAAGTGCCACAACAGTGATGCAGTAAAGCAAATCTGTTTTTGAAATGCTGTTCAAAGTAACTCAATAAATAATATAAAAGAAAATGTATACCATTTCAAAAAATCTGTTCACGCATAGGTGTCACGGTTTTCTTTTGAAGAACAGCAAAGAGGTCAATCCAGAATCTGCCTGTAATTACAGTTTTTAAAATGTTCCTACAATAACCTGAGCCAGAAACTACGGCTATTTCCACCAACTGCAAAAAAAGACAGCCATCTGTTCAAGTATTGCATAATGTTCCCTTCTCAAACACAGTGAAATGACTCTCTGCAGTGCAAACAACCCTAGAAGTCACTTAGTTAAAGAAAGCACAACAGATAAGCGGAATTTCTCACTTTTAATATTTAAAAAGCATCCCTTCATCACATCAGTATTAAGGATCCTCTTAACTTGGCAGCATCCCTGCACCAGATGCAACCTTCAGTCAACCTCGAGACCCAAACACTATGGGCTCCAACCCAATGGCTACCTTGAATTCCATCCCAGAGAGAGATTAGGAGAATGTCCTCATCAGAGATGTAAAAGATAACTCAATGAATCGCCACGGGAACTACTAGAAAATCATTTGAACCTTTCACAGGGCACATAATTGAAAAGGTTCTTATTGCCTTTATTCTTTTTTAGCTGTAAAAAAGCAACAGTGGGGGTCTGTGTGAAGTTTTGCATCCCAAAATGTATCTCTAAATGGATCTGAGTAGTGTTTTGAGGGTGGGGTCACATTCAGGTGCCTGAAACTTTTTAGACATTAGCACTTTTCTGTTATCTTCATACAAGCTAGTATGAATTAATGCTACAACACCTGAATGCTTTGCACCCATAGAGTTCCGTTGCACTCGTGGTCTTCCCATTCATATAGCTTTCCCTTGCAGGGAAAAAAAGAAAAGGGGGTACATTCTGTGTTTTGAGCAGATGATGCAGTTTCTCTTCTCAATCTGTGCAGCCAAGACAGGCACCACTCCTTCCCATATTACTGATCTGAAGGAGTCCCACACAGTTGTCTCCCCCGACCCCCACAAACAAAGGCTTCTCAATCTGTAGGATAAATTGCTGTCTGCTGTGCTTCCAGGTATTGGGATGGGGTGGAAGAACCAAAAACCCATCCTACCAAAACCGTCTGCATGGATACAATTTGAGAGCTGGGGGTGGGTGGGAACAGTTTGCGGTCTTCCTCTTAACTCTTCCTGAAGCCTGAAGGCCATCTCTGTAGACTTGCCCATCTTCCCTGTTCGCCAATGGATTTCTCTTCCCCATGCCATCAAGAGGAGGTTGATCTACAAGCTGGAGTGGGAGCAGCAGCAGCAGAGCAGGCCTAACTCCAGGGGCACTGAGATGCCCTTGTGAATCACAGGCACTGTTGCTATTACCGCTGTCATTACTGAGACCTCCCGAAGGCCTGGGAGAGGGCAGGATGACCCTGGCTTCCCAGATCCTCCACGGAGTAGTAGTAGTAGTAGCAGCAACAGCAGCACCTCTTGATCCAAGAGAGTCCAGAGGCCTGAGTCAGGCTGTGCCTTTCCATCTCCAAAGATGGGCAACGGGGAGAAGGTGGCATTCCCGGGGATCTTCCAGTAGGTCGCCAGCCCCATCCCTAAGGTGGTGTCGGCAGACAGGGGTGTGGGTTCACTCTTCTTGCCTGGGGCTGGCAGGGAGGTAGTGTGAGAGCACCCCCCTCCTCCTCCTCTTTCAAGGGGACACTTGGGGTCCCGGGTAAGGCTCGCCCCCGCACCAGAAATCCGCCGCCTGGGGGGTCTCGAGCAGCCACATCTCCTTGGGCAGCCCTTGCTGGTCGGCGGGTCCCGGCGGGTCCAGGCTCTGCCCCTCGGAGAGGCGGTAGTAGTGGCAGTCCCGCCCGTGCTCGGGGTCGTAAGGGGGCGCGAGGATGTCGAGGAAAGCGGCGGGCCCACCCCCCACGGCGTCGATCTGGTGCAAGTTGTCGCGCTGCGGCGACAGGAGGCAAGGGGACGAGGCCGGAGTGTAGAGCTGGTGCGAGCGGAGCAGGGCCCGGCGCCGCCGCGGCCGCGGGGAAGCGGAGGAAGAAGAGGCGGCGGCCGCCGACACGGAGGCGCTACTGCTGCTGCCGCCACCATCACCGCCCGCCGGGGCGACCACGGGGTCGAAGCAGGCGATGCGCAGCGTGCCGTAGAGCACCTTGAGCAGCCCGTGCATGCCCGGGTGGTCGTGGAGCGGGATGCAAGCGCCGGCGCGCAGCACGAAGACGCCCATGCTGAAGCTCTCCGTCTCGCAGATGTGCATGTAGCTCACGGGCGGCTGCACCGGCCCCGGAACCGCCGACGGACCCCGCGGAGTCAAGCGCAGGTCCTCGGCCCGCACCTCGTTCAGCAGCTGCTGCAGCCGCTGCAGGTTCTCCACGAAGCGCGGCCCGCCGTTGTTGTTGTTGTTGCTGCTCGGGCCCGGAGGGCGGAAGGTGACGCGGGCTTGCCGGGCCACCCGCTGGATCAGGGAGGCCATGTTGTCGCGGGGCATCGTGCCGCCGCCGCCGCCGCCACCTCCCTGCAGAAGAGGATGCGGCCTGGTGCGCATGCGCCGCTTCTTCGCCTGCTCTTCTCTCTCTCTCTCGCTCTTCCGCCACCCCGAAGCCCTCCCGTTGCATTGTGGGGCTTGTAGTGCACGGGGAGCCGCTTGACAGCCCTCTGCTGCCCTCGAGGGCTCTCAGAACAACAGGGGCCAGCACCCCCGAAAAGACGCGGCTGGCACGGTGACCGTAGCTATCTGTGCCCAGCTGGTGCCGAGGAAAAAGGTTCTCCATACAGAAAGGGACAGCCGCCCACGCTCCTCCATATAGAAAAACTACAAGTCCCATGAGGCCAGAGGCTCTCACGTGGGCCTTTTAGAGCAGAGGCGTTTGGCCTCTTGGTCTTCGGTCTCTCAAAGGGAACTGGGAGGGGCGTGGCGGCTCAGCGGGCGAGAGTACTGAGAACTGTGGGCTGCAAGGTTGGCAGCACAGCCGTTCGAAGCGGGAAGATAAAACTGTGTTTCCATGCCAGTCAGATGGCCACGGACTGCAACACTGGTTCTGGCCTTGAATACGGAGATGAGCACCGCCCCTAGAGCACGCATGTGTGGGGAACCTTTTTTTGCCTGGGAAGCGCCAGGCGGTCCTTCTTATTTCTTTAGAAGTGCTTCGAAAGTGATTTTGTGTCGATAAATGCTTCCCAGTGGAAATCTGGAAGTTGACTCATGGCAACTGGACTTCTATTTTCTTGAGAGAGAGAAATGTTTCGCTGCTCATCCAAACAGCTTCCTCAGTCAAGCTGTTTGGATGAGCAGCGAAACGTTTTTCTCTCCCAAGAGAAAGAAGTCCAGTTGCCAGAACTCAACTTCCAGATAAACTCACCTGGATGACTGCGAATCTTCACAGACATTTTCCCAGTGGAAAACAAGAATTTTAAGCCCTTCTCGTTCAACTCTGGCCAAAGGCTTCTGATAGGCAATATTACCTATATTTATTTAATAACAATCACAGGCTGCTAATTCTGAAACCTTCCCCAAGTTTTCTAGGGATAAGTTCCCAGACAAGTTTCGCTGGTACCTTCTGGTGGCACTTTGACAACCTTGCAATTTTCCCCTTTCAGCCAGGAGTGATCCTGGAGACTCCTGCTGTTCCTTCCCTCAGAAGCACCGCTGGGATTGGAACTCCACAGCGTCCATTTCATAGCACTCCACCTCAGTGAGGGAGTTATACACTCTATGCATTGGGAAATCTCACACAGTAGTTGGTCAGATCTGCCTAGGAACTCAATGGTCCAGTATATAGTAACTTAATTCCTTGCAATCACATATTGTTGGCTGTATAGCTCAGTAGTTGAGATGTCTGACTGTGGAGCCCAAGGTTGGGAGTTCATTGTGCATCCCAGAAGACCCAGCCTGCATGGTCTCGGGCACCCAGTCCCAAGGTGCTGCCAGAAGATATGAATGGCAAACTACTTCTGAGGGCTCTCCGCTTACAAAATCCTGCAAAGGGCCCCCATAAATCAGAATTGACAGCACTAATGATTAATCACCTTTTTAATTATAGAATTCATACTGAACAAGATTGACAAACTCTTGGCATTCTACTATAGCATGGCCACCTAAATACTATAACTGATTGATTGATCTATGAGTTTCAGTCACAACTCATGTAGCTTTTTCTTATAATTGGTCAGAACATACTTCGTCCCAGAAACATCCATAGTTCTCTTGACACTAGGTGTGAGGTAACGGGATCACCAAATATTTTGACCTACAGGTACCCTGACCCATCCAAAGATTGGGAAAGAGGGACCTGTATTCTTAAAAAAAAAACCTAGGGCCAGAGTACCCCACCAGAGCTACACCTATGCCAGCTTCCTTTCTGTTATATTACTTCCTTTCTGTTATATTAGATTCCTGAAGAGTCTGTTTTTCACTCTTAGTTTACACTATTATTGCTAACATTTTCTCAATTGTTTTTTTCTGAGTGCTCAAGGTATCAATGTATTTAATACAGTATGTATTCCTGCTTGCTTGTTTGTGTTTCCAAAAAAAAGTATAAAGGTCATTTTGTACACACAGAACTTGGAATGTATTTAATTTTTTTTAAAAAATCATTGATACTATTTATGGACTAATGCAGTAAAATAATCATTTTTACTCAAGTGCTCACTTGCTTCCTTGCTTATGGTTATACAGTGCAGGTGGGAAGACATGGAAAGGAAATTAGCATCTCTGATACAAGGATTGAGAATAAATGAGGATGTCCCCTTTCCTAGACACCTAAAAATAGTTTTTCTAACTATACAGAAAGCACAATCCGATTTGACAGATTTTAAGATGTTTTCTTTCTTTTAAAAAAACCCGCCTTGCAGCAGGAGAAAGAGGGAAGCCATCCAATTGTGTGGGGAGGGGGCAAGGTTGTCCATTTCTTTCATCAGATATAAGGAGGATTTCATCAGGAGTGTGGTGTGAGGCAAGTAGTTAATCCCAACTTCCCCATCATATCATTCCCCTTCTGATACCAGTCAGGGGCCACCATGTCTGCTATTTAGAAACAGATAGGATATATACGATCCCTTATTTAATATATTTACTATGAGATCAATGTGCACACAAGCAGACTATGTGCTTTGTTTGAAATATTTACATGTACCATTCACCACCGAGCTGCCTAGCTGCTCTGAGCACATCCAATCTTGCCTGATCTCGAAAGCTAAGCAGGGTTGGACCTGGCTAGTACTTGGATGGGCAACCACCAAGGAATACCAGGTGTTGTAAGCACCTGGAGTAGGAACTGGCAAGCCACTCCAGTATTCCTGCCAAGAAAACTCCATGGAAATGGGGTCACAAAGAGTTGATCATGACTGTAACAACAACATAAAGAGCCAAAGACCAGAAGTCGAATGAAACAGGAATCATTTGTAAAACCATATTGTGAAACCAGAGAGAAGCCATTTAAACAGCAGGGCCCATAAAAATGCACTGCTTAGGAAACCTAAAATGTGTTTCCTGAATGAAGATTATACATTCATGTATGAAAAAAAAATCCATTTTGTAACAAGGAGACTAGCTGAGTCACTCTAACAGTAAAAACCCTCTCTAGTTTTGTGATTTTGAGGCCCATCCCATTAGAGATTCCATGCTGGACTCGATGTTGGGCCTTCAGCCACATGAACTAAGCTAGAGACATAAAAGTTAATGTTCTGGTCAGTCGCTGGACTCTCCCTGATGACACAGAGGGAGCATGAAGCATTGCTATGGTGATACTCTCAGCTTAGTCAAACATGACCCTGAGGGCATTTCTTAAGAAGGGGAGTTGGGTTTAAAAAATTAACTGGAGAACAAGAGAAACTGGCTGAACATCTGCAATTTATCTGTAGCTTTACAACTGGGGTTCCCAAATTTGGGGTCTCTGGCATTTTTTGACTGTGATTCCCAGAATTAGCATAGTCCATGGTCAGAGTCTCTGGGAGTCATAGTGGGACAACATCTGCGAACCATTGTTCAGAATGACACTTAAAGAGGAAAGATGGTATAATTAAATATACAATACAACCATGCTTAGTACTGTAACTGCAAACAAAATTCATGTTACCTTGTGTCAACCTGGTGGAGGATTCAGTTCACTACTCTTGTTTTCTGCCCTTGATGAGAAGGCCATTCATTCAATCAATCAATCAATCAATCAAAATTAGCTTGAGAGCACATCATCAAAACAGTAGAGATATAGGAGAATTTATCACTTTTGTGGTAGGATCATTGTGGGGAGAAGTTTCTATGTTTTCTCGGCCCCTGCCATCTTACCCGAGCTTACCTATGCTCCTAAGAGCAGTATCAACAGCATCCCCTAGTCTGTTAATCACTTCAGGGAAATGGCTCAGGCTGCAGCAGGGATGGCCTGTGGGCCATGGGCTGTGCACTCTGACTTTGACAATGGAGTTTTAAAGAATGAAACAAAACACAGTAGTACCTCGTAAGATGAATGCCCCTTAATATGAAAACCTCGTAAGACGAATGACATTTCTGGGAATAAGAAAACCTCATATTTTTCCTATGGGGATGCCTCGCAAGACAAATTCAATGCATACCTATGGGAACCGTGTTTAATCTTGTTTCGTAGGGCATTTTTTTTTTTTTTGTAAAATGAATTGATCCGTAGAAAAAAATTACATTCGTCTTAAGAGGCACCACTGTATCAAGTTCCCAAAGAGTTGCACAATTTTACCTTCCTCCAGTACTGACAAAGCACTGTTGGATAGCCTATCCCTATGTGGTAAATCTGCATACAGTAGTTTAAAGATGGCCACAAACCGGTTCATTTCAGTTTGTGCTGGTTCGTAAAGGCAGCAGCTGCTGTGCATACCTCCATACCTCCTCAGCTGACTAGACACTCACCAGGCCCAGCTTACTTGCTCTTTCCACTTCCTCGGGCTTATCTGCGCCAACCTTTTGTCTGAGTGGGAGATCAGCCAAGAGGATGGGAGAGAGAAGGCTGAGCTATTGCTGGGACTGGAAGATCAGTTGAAGAGGAGCAGGCAGCTGGCATGATGGGCATGGTGAGTAGTTAATTGAGCCAGAGGAGGCAAGGAAGGGGAGCAGTAGCCCCAGTGCTGTTGCCTTTATGAACTGGGACGAACTGGCTCATGTCCACCTCTAGGTAGTTCTACAAGGAATAGCATGCTCATATACATCATGTCCACACTGGTGGAACTGGTGGGAAACAGAATGGATGATTTTCTGCACCATTGGTCAGCAACCAAAATAGGTCAGCAACCAATTTTAATGAAAGTTAACTTTGAGGACATGATGGTGTATCAAGGTTGTGAAAACAAAAGAAGTTAGTTGGCAAGAGACAGATATGAGAAAAGCAGGTGATAGGACATATGTAGGTCTCTTGACCCTAAATGCAGAGATATGCCTCTTGTGTAGTTTGACCCCATGATGATCAAGTCAAGTGATGGCTTCATGCAGAACTGCCTCTGCTCAAGTTAATGTGGTCAATTACTGTATTTTTCTGTGTATAAGGCTATATTTTTGTCTAACATAGTTAGACTAAAAATTGAGGGCCGTCTTATACACGGAAGTAATCCAAGGAGAGAAATGTGTGGTTGCAAAATTGTAATTTTGGGTTGGAAAAGTGGAGGCTGTCTTATACATGGGGGCATCTTATAGATTGAAAGACATGGCATATTTGCAGGTATACAGGGCCGGTGCTAGGTTTTTGTGCGCCCTAGGTGAGAGCGGGGGGTGGGGTGGGGTGGGCGGTGGGGGGCAGCGATGGATGGACGGCGACGGGCGGCTGGCGGGCGGTGGGGGGACGGACAGCGGTGGCCAGCAGCAGGGGGGCGGGGGGGCAGGCTGTCCAGCACCCTCTGTCCATTTTGGCATCCTAGGCAACTCCCTAGTTCACCTTAATGGAAGCGCCGGCCCTGCAGGTATACTTGCTTTCATTCAAAATGGTTCTTTAGAATTCTCCAAAGAAGTAAAAAAAAAAAAAAGGTATTGTTGGCCGCTGCGGAGATTCAGGATGCAGGATGCAGGTAATTTTGTACAGGAAACCATTTCCAATTTAGTACTGGTACATAATAAGGTAGTGTAATCACTGAGAAACTGTAAGTATTGGTTTGCATGTATAAAAAACCTGAGGATTTTGCAAAGGACAAATGTGAATTTATAAAGATTTGTAATTTTCACTTCACTAACTGGTGTGCATTCTGTTCACTTACGGCAGCTCTAACTAGACTATTAATCAAACCAGATTGGTAAGAACAAGGTGAAGCATATATAGTACATGGATTTGTATCAGCTACAGCAGAGAGAGGAATGTGTTCTCTTGGTGGACTGCATCTTCCTTCATCCATCCCCATGGACAATGGTTTCTATGGTTGATGGCAGGGCTGCAACTGGGGGTGGGAGCAGGCAGGGCATGTGCCCCGGGAGCCATTACAATATTGTAATTTGTACCTTGTATTATTCCATACGTGCCCCTGCTGGGGAGGGTGCAGAATCAATGAGTTGCCTCTGGTGACACAGACCCTGGTTGTGGTCCATACCCTTGACTTAAAATTTAAAACACAGGATGCTAACTTGCAAAGAACACATGATGCTCCTTTGAGCTGTATAATGGTAGTGGCGGGTGGAGGTGGTGAATGCTTGTTTTTGTGATCAGATGTTGTGTTTCTGACAACTATTTCACATCCCTCCATTTTTCTCTTTGCTGCTTACAGCTGAAGTAGGTGATTTTATGGCCTTCCAGCTGTTTTTCAACTACAGTTCCCATCATCCTCCATCGGCTATGATAGCCGGACCTATTGGGAGATCTTATCCAACAATATCTGGAAGGCTGTTTGTTGCTTTGCCATCCTTGAAGGGCTCAACGTTGTGTCCTCCTCCCTAACTCATCCCCTAACCGCAAAATGACAGAGATTCTGCTCACAGATTTATTTCTAGAATGGTATTTGCTATAAAGGTGAGCTGGGAAGCCAGCAACTGAAGGTTTGGATGCCATGATACGCACTGCACCCCCCTGCATCCCCTGAAAGAACATCTGTAAAGTTGGGGTACTTCCTGATCAATGTGAGATGAGGCAAGGGGAGAGAACTAGAAGAAGTGAATAGGCAGCCCTCTTTCCATGTTCGTCCATAACTAATCTACCTTCTGATCCAAGGCATTCTCTTACAATCACTATTGTTGCTATGCGCCACCAAGTTGGAAACGACTTACAGCATCCCTAATATCTATCTATCTATCTATCTATCTATCTATCTATCTATCTATCTAT
>JAHTLZ010003518.1:22618845-22643651 GCA_023846285.1 Phrynocephalus versicolor
TTTATTTATTTATTTATTTATTTATTTATTTATTTATTTATTTATTTGTTTGTTTGTTTGTTTGTTTGTTTGTTTGTATCCTGCCCATATGGCCAGCAGGCCACTCTGTAATCAGTACAGTTCCTGTGTTCACTGGACTAAACCTGTTCTATTTTTATTTTTTTATTTTTAAATATTTTATAAAGGCATTAAAAGTGGGGAATGGCACAGGCTTAGATGGGTTTACAGCTTTTTTTTTTAAACAGTTCCAAGAGGGTTTGGTGGAAATAATGGAGAAATTATTTAATGACATAATGCAAGGGGGAGATATGCCTGAGTCATGAAGAGAAACAGAAATTTTACCTCTAAGAAAAGAAGAAAAATCAGAAGATCAGATAGCCTCTCATAGACCAATTACTTTGGCAAATCAAGATTATAAAAATTTTACTAAGATATTGGCAAAAAGATTAAAGGATATAATTCCTGAATTTACAAGGGAGGATCAATATGGTTTTGTTAAAGATAGATCCGGTATATGGGAGACCCGATAAAGATAGTAATGAAAGTAATGGCTGATGCTAAGAGGAAGGGGAATCAAGTTACAATTATGATTGGATATTAAACAAACCTTTGATTCGGTAGATAGAGATTACTTATTAAAACTATTAAGACAGATGGATATTATAGGGCTCTTTTGGAATGCAGTAAGAGAAATATATAAATACAATTTCGCTAAGGTGAGAGTAAATGGTTTTTTAACTGAGAGATTTCAGGTGGAGAGAGGAACTAAGCAGGGATGTCCACTATCTCCAATATTATTTGCCCTAGCTATGGAACCATTAGCATAAAGAATGAGAGAATGTGATCAAATTAAAGGTTATAAAATAGGAAAACAGTAAATAAAAATTAATATATTTGCAAATGATTTAATTCTAGTAGTAACCAACCCCTCTGAAGTGGCAGACCCACTGACTAATATATTAAAGAAGTTTGAGGAAATTTCAGGGTTACAAGTAAATTTACAAAAATCAGAAATTATGTTTATAAATATTCTCAGGAAGGATCAAGAGGAACTAAAATTAAAAATAAGAATGGGGAGTGGAGTTAATAAAATGATATATCTGGGGGTGATTATAATGAAAAATTGGAAGAAAATAGGGGTGGGAAATTATAATAAGACATGGAGAAAGATCCAAAACATAATAAAAGGTTGGAAAGATAAAAATGGGGATACGTGTCAAAGATAAGAGCACTGAAAATTTTTATAATATCAAATTTACTCTACTTATTTCAGGTATTACTGATATTGCTGCCAGAAAAGATATCAAAGAAATGGGATGACTCATTAAGAAATTGGGTATTTGGTAAAAAGAGGGCAAGACTGAAGCAAAAAAAAAAAAATGATATGCAGTAAAAGAAGGAGGAGGCTGGAACATGCCCTCATTGGAAAAATATTATATAGCTTTCCAGTTAACGTGAAGGTGGAGGATTACCCCATCCGAAAATGGAAAAAGAGTAGAAGATGTAATAAATAAATCCGTGGGTTCTGCTATATTAAGAGAATGAAAACAGGAGTCTCGAAATGGGGCCCAATAGAGCAATTAAATAAAGAAGGGAAGATTTTGTCATTAAAATATATAAAGAGTTCACAAGAGAAAGGTTACAATAAAATTAAGGATCTCCATCCTTTAATGCAAACAAAGGATGGGCGAGGGGGAATTAAAAGGGATCCTAGGGGACAAAAATTGGCTGGTAGTAGAAAGTATGAAAAGGAGATATGATCAAAGATTCCAATGTTTAATGACAGATGAAGATAAGCAATGGGAATTATTGTGCATGAAATATGTAGAGAAAAAGACTGGAGCAAGAGCTATTTATAAATATTTGGTTAGTTTAGATAATCAGACAAATATAATTAAAAATTTGTGGGAAGATGAGATGGATTTAGACAAAGAAAAGATTGAAGCTATATTAAAAGGGGTAAGAGAAGTAAAAATGGAAAAAAGGAAATGCAGTTGAAAATGTTGCATAAATGGTACTATACTCCACATAAATTAAGTACAATAGATAAAAAAACCTCACCCCATTGTTGGCATTGTAAGAAAGAGAAGGGTACTTTTGGACATATGATTTGGAAGTGTGAGAAACTGAGGAAATTCTGGATTAATGTAGAAAATTGTTTAACAGAAATAACAAAAAAAGGATTCAGTTAAAAATAGATCATATATTTTTAGAACTGGTGGAGAGAGAAGGCAAGTGGAGAGAAATAAAAAAAGATTATGTATTACACAATAGCAGCAGTTATAATGCTTCTAACAATTGGGTGGAAGAATGATGAGAAATGGAAATATAATAAATGGAAAGATTACGTTTATCAATTTTTCCAAAATGTATGGATGCAAATAATGCAGGAAGAGAAGACAGAAGGAAAAATAGGATTTTTAAGGAGTGGGAGAAATTTATAGAATGGATAAAAGGAAAGCCTGAGAATGAGAAATGGGCCAGTCTTTACTACTATGCACTGACACTGTATAATTTGAGATAGAATTGAAATTTATTGCTTGCTGGGGGAAGGAGGAGGACATCAAGTCAGTGAAATATTATGGGAATAGATGTTTGAAATATAAGTGTATTTACCTGGACTAAACCTGTCCTTATACCTTTCAGATCCGGAAGAGTCTTGGTGTATCTGAAGGAGGATAGGAATTCTAGTTTGGAAAGATCGTTGGTTGCCAAGCAGTGTTGCAAACCACACGATTTACAACAACCCAGAAAGGATGTGGGCTGGTGTGGTTCCCCCACACCTCATTTCTTTCCAGTGTTAGTTTAGGGAGAAAATAGAGAGCAAGGAGGGATGGGGGAAATACCTATTGTAGGGATTTCACTTAGTAGTAGCGCATTATTGAACATCTATCCCTGTGTGCCTACAGAGAACAACTTGCTAGGAAAAAAAACCTTTAGTCAATCTATAAATCTAAAAGTGAACTATAAAATGGAGGACTCGCTACTAGCTTTCCTGAGACTGACGAAGCTGTTTGAACAAGCAGTGAAACGTTTAAATCTTTCAAGAAAAAAAGTCCAGTTGCCATGATTCAACTTCCAGATAAACTCACCTGGATGACTAAGAATCTTCACAGACATCTAGTCAATCTAATTTTATGTGAACTGGTATAATGATAATACTAAACCAGTGATGGCAAAACTTTTAGAGACTGGGTTTCCAAACTGCGATTCAAACCCCACTAATTTTTCGCAAATTTCGCAATTTTATCTGAATACAGGTGTCTGTGAAGGGGTGATGTCAGGTGCTCACAGAAAGGGTTCTTTGCCATAGGTTCACCAACACTATACTAAACTTTAGTGACAAAGTCACATTTGTTTGTTTGTTTGTAGGATGCCTTTCTCCCAGGGAGGTGACCCATGATGTCTCATAATTTAAAAACAAGTACAGTGGACCCACATATAACGAACGGTTTGTATAACATAAAATCTGTACAACATAAAAAATTCTGGAGATAGGGGAAATTTGCTTAACATAATCGCCTATGGGGAAAATCTGTACAACATAAAAATGGGATTATTCCATTTTCAATGCATTCCTATGGGGATTTGTATAAAGGAAAATTTGCTTAACATAATTTCATTTGGAACGAATTAATTCCTTTATACAAGGTACCACTGCAACACTAAAACCACAATAAATTACAGATTAAAAGCAATTTAAATCCAATAGTAATTAATACTAATTAATTAAATGCTAATAACTACATGATTAAAAGTATTTAATACTTCAACAGCAGTTTAGAATACCATCCAGGGGCTCAGTCATAGTTATTAAAAGCCTGCCTGAAGAAATGGGTCTTCAGTAGTCAGTGGAAGGATAAAAGGGAGTTGGCTAACCTGACCTGCTCAGGGAAAGCACACCACAATCTGGGAGCTACCACTGAGAAGGCCTCACTCTCCTTTCTACTGATGCTCTGCTGCCTCCTTCAGCACACTGTGAAAAGGAGCATAGGACCTCTGACCTGGATTTACTACACTTGGTGGCCTCCCAGACAAACAGAACATGTTTAATTTTTCTCAACAATGGTGAGTGAAGATGGGCCCATTTCCTGTGGCGATTGAATAAGCTGGTGTGCTTCCACTAACCTCTGTTAAGTTTGATCATGGTTTTTTTAGGATGATGTCACAGATCAATGACACACTATGTGGCAATTAATCTAGATCACCTGGAGAATGTTAACACTAACAAGACAGAAAAGAAATTGCAACAAGCAAGCAAGCAAACTAGACATAGAAGCTTCTCATTTCCTTACACATACACCAAAATAGGAGAGGGAAGTGTATGAACCTAGGAGGAAGGTGTACTCATTCTCATCATGCAGACTATTTACAGAAAGAAATACATATGGGAGCATTGTCTATTATGCAACACATGAGAGATAAGTAGTTACTTTTTTGGACTATAATTCTTAGAACATCCCAACCAGCATGGCTAGTTCCCATTCTGGCAACAGTGTTCTAAGAATTCTAATCCAAGATTGAACGTTTCCCTTCTTTTCAAACAATAGGGATACACACAAAACGCATTGCACTCTGGAGTAGAATGGTTTTGCTGGAGCAGTGCCACCACCTCGTTTGTGTCAAAGAGCCATAGCTGAAGAAAGTGAAGTGTGGGCCTGGAGAAGAATCTCCCTGGCAGACATGTGTCTTATAGGCACCTTAAACACACAATAAATATGACAGTAGTTTATTTTATTGTCATGTGCCATCAAGTTACATCTGAAATGGCAATCCTATGAATGTGTGGCCTTCAAAATGTCCTGTCCCCAACTGCCCTACTTGGCTCGGTGGTTTAGTTTAGGGAGCCAATCCATATCACTTTTGGTCTTCCTCTTTCCCCAGAACTAGGGGACATACAGTCAAATTGAGGGCTGGGAGAGTAAGAACAGACAAAAGAAAATATGTTTTCACCCAGTGCGTTGTTAGTCTGTGGAACTCCCTGCCAAAGGATGTGGTGATGGCATCTGGCCTGGATGCCTTCAAAAGGGGATTGGACAGATTCCTGGAGGAGAAGTCCATCACAGGTTACAAACCATGATGGAGATGTGTAACCTCCAGGCTTAAAACCGGGGTACTTCAAGGGCCAGATGCAGGGGAGATGTATCAGGAGACAGATATCTAGTCTTGTGTGCCCCCAGAGGCATTTGGTGGTGCCACTGTGAGATACAGGAAGCTGGACTAGATGGGCCTTTGGCCTGATCCAGCATGGCTCTTCTTATGTTCTTATGTACCTTCAACTTTGCCCAGCATTATTGGCTTTCCCAAGAGAATCTTGCTTTCTTATAACATACTCAAAGAAGGACAGCATTGGTTTCATCATTCTTGCCACCAGAGAAAGTTCAGGCTTGATTTGATCTGGGATGTCCATCCTGAAACATCTAGAATGTTTGTAGTTCTTCCATGAACAAGTTGTTTTTCTATCTTCTCTACTCCTATTGTCCTAGAACAAAGGCACTCTAATGAACCAGCATTGTTCTTCGAAATGCTTTTCCTTCAGCTTGCAAAGGTCTCCCGTGGAAATGTCATTTTCTTCTGGAAACAGTTGCAAGTAACTGCAAAACAATGGCTTCCTTTTGCAGTTCTTATGGAGATGTGAAACAGTGATATCACTTCATAACTCGGAGTATGATTAATTGTTTCCTTGAGGTGTATGAATCACTTCTTTGGTAGTGCTCTCCATAATAGACTCTTTACTAAATGCCAGAGTCAGAAATCACCCTTTCATTTCTTATAATTACTCAGAGGCAAACACTATACAGATAGCAATGTATATCTGTTTATCAGATAGCAATGTATAAAAAACCCAAACATTTGGGAAAGAAATGAACAGGTTAGGCTATGGTATGTCTCAGTCCACTCATTTAACAAGCAGCTCTTTTCAAAGGCTATGTCTTAGGCTTGTGTTGGGCCAGTAGTTTGTTCAATAGATTCCCGTTTTGCATTTTTTTCATGTAAATGAAATTATTAGGTTCCTACTATGTATCTTATGCTGAAATAAGGCCCCCTCTGACATTCATCTGAAGCTGTACATTGGAAATGCTTGGCTTTCTAAATGTGTTTTTGGACTGAAACTCCCAACATTAATTCCCATTGTAAGTGCTTACTGCTACTGCTGGGCACCGTGGTCCAACAGCATCTGGAAGAGCTCAGTTACCTTCGTAGCATGGTTTCCACTCCTCCTTTTCCCCGGCTAAGACTTGGCAATCATTAGCCAGGGGAAAGGAGGAGAGGGAAGCAGGCAATGGGATTTCCCCCCCCCCAAGCAACACTTCCATAATACACTTCCCTCTCCTCCTTTCCCCGGGGTAACGATCGCCAAGCCTTAGCTTGAATCAGTTGCTAAATCATAGTCAATCAAGACTGCAGTGAATCAATGGTTCTTCTCTAGGATAGTGGCCAAAGGGTCAACTTGACTGCATCAAGAGTGGACTAGAGTCTACTCTAGTTGGATCGAACAATCAGATTTCACCCAAAGTTACAGCCTCAGCTCCTCTTTCTAATTATTGAGTTTGTTTTCTACACTAAATTCCTATAATGTTGAATCCAATGAAGTGAAGATAGCAACAAATACAGATCAGACTTGCTTATGAGCAAGAGACGAAACCATGGCTGGGGCTGTGCAAGTTGGGGCTGGATTGTGCTCATCTATAATAATCATTTTGCAGGAAAGAGGAACACTTGAAGTAAAAAGTGTAAGGGTTCCACAGGAAAGACCCCACAGTTCAGAGCCCACCTAAGTACATTCTTGCCATTTTTCAGACAAACAAGCAAATATGGCTTGGGTTTGTGACATCATCATATTGTTAAATCAGAGGGACGCTCCAGGACTATCATGAATCCGAATAAGAGTGAGGGCAAAACTTCCTAACCTTACTCTGCTACTAAGTAGCGGAAACAAAATAGTCATGATGATAATCATAAGAAATGTGGTTTCAATGGCCTGTCATCAGTGGCTAGAACCCAATGTAATGTGGATTTCTGCTGGCAGAAGAGTTAAACCAGCTAAAATGTTGGGGGGGGGGTTAAGGTGATTTCCATTTCCCTGCTTCACTCCTGTCCACCCCCATCCATTAAAACGAACTCTAGATGGCAACAAAATTATCCAGAGCTTGGGTTCAGGGCAATGCAGAAGAGACTAGGCACGATGACTGGGGAGGAAGGGTCCACTTCAACGATCAGGACAGTACTGGATTTAGCCCACTGATAAGATGAATCTTTATATCGCCTCCGTTTTTAGTGGCCAAAACGCACCTCTGAAGCGGGGGAGGTCTCCACATTTGGTAAACGACAGGACAATTTGCTGTCTGAGCTCAGCCTGGTCATGTGTATAGCTTATCATAAAGAAAAGAAAACAGAGTGTTATGATTATGCTTAGCAAAAAAGAATCTAGTCTGAGGTTTTGGAACATGGAGAAGCTGCTCTGATGACCTGCAAGAATATCCGGTTGTGTCTGAGAAGTTAAAGCTGTTTTAAGACTGGCACTGGGTACACAAACCTACTGTCTCTCTTCTTAACAGTTCCTAAGAATCTATAACAAAATCAGGAACTTGTGACGAAAGCAGAAGTCAGTTCAGTGAAAACCTTCTGAATTAATGATGAATGAAAGGAATGCTGTAATGACTCAAAGACTGATTTTTACATATATTAATTATTGCTGTGTGTACTACTATTGGTTTTTTTTAAAAATCGATATATCATAAGAGAGAGAGTGTGTGTAAGAGGAATTTTGCAGAGCAATAAGGCTTATGTCCTAGCCTGTTTATAGACAGTTAATGAGCACAGATGCTGTTCTCAACATCTGGGGCTTATCAGATAAATATAGCTACTTGCCTAGTGCAAAGCTGCCCATGTTTCAGTAGTGTTGCAATTCAGTCTTCCCCTTTTAAACTCTTGTGGTTCTTTGCAGCCGCGGAAATAAAATCTGCATGCTTGGATTGTTCATATTATGGTTGATGTGCATTAAAGATCCACATCCATCACAGTTTACCAGTTCTATGAGGCCCTTACGCAAATTGTATTTGTGATGTGACTACCAAAAGATCCTACTGTTAACAGCACCACCCAGGTCTTACTAACTGATGCCTGTGCTTTCTTTACGAAGCTGATCCTGTGGGGATCCATCTCATTAGGTTTGGTTTTCAGCAGGAAAAACCTTTAAGCCAAGTAAGTATACATATGAGACAGCTTGAGGCCACAGTTAAAATGAACATGGAATGTTTGTCAAAGCATGGACAAACTACAGTAGTTTCAGTATAGTGTTATTTTACCTTGAGATTTCCAGCTTGATTTACTGGTAATTTATAGTGCTTAATGCTATCCATAAGGCTTTCCTGCAATGTTACATGTCAAATGAGTTCATTTATTTAATTTTACCATTTTATTTCATTGTCCAGCTTTCACCTCATTATCTAGTACACCGAAATACCACATTATGCTCGATTTTGGCTTTTGGGTCCTTCTGGTTTTCAGTCTTTTAATTTCTTGGCTGCAGTCCCCAATTATATTGATGGTTGAATCAAGGTATATAAAATGTTTCACAAATATTATTTCTTCATTGTCTTGGGGTTTCTTGCTCTGTATAGAATTAAAGTATTTTGCTGTAAAATCTGCAGCACTAATTTGCTTGCAAGGGAGATTAATGCAATGGCCCTATACTTTTTGCAATATTTAATGGCTTCTTTATTTGGAATTCAAATATTTATTTAACATTTCCAGTCTGTGGTCAGTGGTTTATTTCCCACATTTTTGGCATATTCCCATTAGGATGTTGATATATTTTGCCTCTATAACTTGAAATGGCTCTGTTAGTATCCCATCTGTTCCTGATGATTTATTTCTTGCAGATGCTTTGAGAGCAGCTTTCACGTCACTTTCTAAAATGGTAAATTCATTATTAAATGTTCTTTAAGTACCTTTTGTTCTGCAGTTCTTCTGTGTGGTTCTTCAAAATAATTGTTTATCTTTTCTTTATTTTATCATAATTACTTAAGATATACCTCAGCACACAATTTTCCAGAGTTTGAAGTTTTATTTTATATTTCTCTGTGATTTCTTGCATTTTACAGAAAATACATCCTGGCTTTTGTTTGTTTGTTTGTTTGTTTTGTTGGTCAGTTGGTTGTTTTTTTTGTTTTTGTTCTTGTCAATTTCTTTGTAATGATCATTACAGTAGTTTCCTTTTTCCATATGTGCACAGTTAAAAATTTGCATTTAGGATTCAGAGCTTATTTTTGTCACTTTTTATTCTTGCTTTTCATCTGTTAGAGCAGTTTTTAGAATTTTATCAGTCATTCCTTGAGGCTTATCTTTTCTTTTCGCCACAAAATTGTCTCTTTGCATTCTTTCCTGATTATATTTCTGGTTTCAGAAATACGGTTCATCTGGTTCATGGTTGGTTGAACTTAGTAATGAAAATCTGTTCATTGGAAGGACTTGAAACTATTCAGTAATGTTATTTGAATTGTAATTTGACACATTGATTGTTCTAATGTTCTTGCTGAGTTTATCTAATTTTGATATGAAAACTTCATGGTCTACAGTTGACTCCTCACCTTGCTTTTGTGGAATGAATAGTTTCCACATTTCCTGCTCCTAATAACAGAGCCTATTCAATTTTTATCAGCTGTCCAGTGTGATATCCACAAGCATCTGTTTGGTTTTTTGAATTACATATTTTTCCATAAATAAGACACCTCCATTAAGCTACAGGTGACACACGTTACTTGAACACCCTGTTCTTAAGTTTATATACACTCAACACTTAATTTTCCTCACAGAAGTTCTAAAATCCAGGTCATCTCCTTCTCCCTCAGACCCTGCCCGTCTCTCCCTCAGTAGTCCCTATATGTCTCTCTCTCTCTCAGTAAGTCCCTGTCTGACCAATTCAGTGATGGGCTGAGCCTTAAAACCACTCAAACTCTTCCATCGGTCAACAAACAACAAATCAACACAGACACTTGTCATAAATTATTCAACACAAAGGGGTGAACGCCACACCTTCCCCCAACCCCAATCATCATAGGAACTGTCAGTTCTCTGCTGCCAACAGGGCAGTTAATAGTTGACTCAAATTATTGATCTCAAAATTATTTGGGAGTTGCTTCCAGACAAACATTTGTCAGATATGCTCAGGGATATGCTATGCATCTCCAGCTCTATTAATAGCAAAACAAATGTGGTTAACTTCCCTTTCAAATGTGGGTGGCTATGACTCAGATCACGGGGAGGTGTTGAGGTCACGCCAGCAGCAGGATGTGGCCACAGGGATAGGAAGAAAAAGGGGCTTGAGTGGATCAGAGGGGAAGTATTTGGAGAAGCTGGAGATGCCTTCGCATGGCCTTTAATGACAGTTCAAAATCTTTATTTAAAAAACATACAATCCCATTCCCTACTATGCTTATAGGAGTATTTTTCCAAAGCCACAACATGTTTGCTGGTACAAACTTTTTGACTCTTATTTATCCCCCTTATTCCAATTTATCCCTTAGAAAAGGAAAATCCCAGGTGTTTCTGGAATTCAAAAATATCAAGTGCAGTATTTACAATTCAGGTTGTCAGTGAATATGTTGGTTCCCAATAAAGACCATGAGAGAGGTATTTTATTTCTAAGCACAACAGGAGATGGGCAAAGGCTGAGTGTGAATACGAATGTGAAAACTCAATTTCCTATGATACTGTATTTGCTCCTTCTTACAGTTTCAGATCCAAAGGTATTCAGTGATGTGCCATGTTCAGATAATACCAATCCACCGATGATAGCACTGAGGGGCAAACAGGTCAAGATGCTAAGCTTGTAGTTAACAAGTGATAGTACATCTTCCTTCCAGAAATGTGATTCCTTTAGTGTGCCATGCCTGGACCATGAGACTTTTAAATGAAATATGTACTTGGCTTTTAAGACCAACACCAAGCAAAGCAGACTGACTGGCTGGCTGGCTGGCTGCTTGGCTGGCAGGCAAGAAAGAAAGAAAGAAAGAAAGAAAGAAAGAAAGAAAAGTGTGTGTTAGGATAATCAGTAGCCATTTCTTCTCTGAATATGGGAACTGTCTAGTTTCACTTTGAGAACCCCTGCAAATCCAACTATTTTCCCAAGTCCTGACACCCGCCCTATAATTAAGACCACAACAACATACCATTTTACCAGCCTGGTTGCCCACCTGAACATCAAATGTCATCGTTCCCCTTGAGAAACAATGGGGAAACATGGTAACAGCAGGAAGCATTTAATGTGTAAACAGTTCCCTTAATGTCTAATCTGGTTCTCAGTGACACTTGATATAACCCAACAAACAGTTCACATTTGGCTGGTAGGCAAGCACCAGCCAGGCAGTATCATCTGATCCCCCATTTGCCCACTAGTCTGCCTCTTGATTCATGCATGTGCCATTTCCCTCAAACCTTTGCTATAGTGCTGTGATCAGAACGCTAGATCTGTATCTGTTATATTATCCCCACATCCCAGGAGACAATCCAGGGACCTAATAGCACACAAATAGCACCTGGCATTGCTGCCATGAGAAGGATACCATAAGTCAGGCCTGCCCAAAGTCCGGCCCAGGGGCCTAATTTGGCCCCTCAGGCCATTCTGAGTGGCCCGCGGCTGGATGGCGTGCCCCTCCCTCCCCCTCCTTCACCCCATGTTTTTTTAAAGAAAGTGGGTGGCGTTTGCAGTGGGGTGGCAGTGTTGGGGAGCAACCGGCCCCTGACACATTCTCAGCCACCAAATCTGGCCCTCCTTACAAAAAGTTTGGGCACCCCTGCCATAAGTCAAGCCACCATTAAGATATTTTGATGCCAGAGGAAGCATCAGCATGTTGTTATTTCAATGTGATGCAAAAGGAAGCTGAACTGGGGTATGTTCTTTTGATGTGTGTAATGCGTCTTTAAGGAGGGGGTAAAGTATCAGATTTTAAATTAGTCTACAATTGTTGAACAATACCAGCATTTGGGTCTTATTACTGTTTGATCTTTCACTGGGATGGAACATTTTTAAAAATCCAGGAAATTTTACAATTACAAGGTTCTGGGCTTCTAAGGTTTTTAACAGGATCTAAACGTTTATCGCTTACTTCGTATACAAGCACTGTCACAACAACTAGAAATGTTGGCACCTGAGGCAAATGGCGCCATCTCCCACCTACTTGGCCTGATGCATGGACGTGAGCCGCTACCAAGATGGAAGATGAGCTCAGCTGGTGAAATTCCTATTCCTTCCTTATCCCTTGCCTTCCTCTTGTTATCTTTCTTCGTCCCTCCCCTCTCCTTTCCTAGGAAAAAAAAAACTTTCTTTACACTTCAGATTAAAAGGACTGTGTGGTTTATCCTTTGTTTTTCCCCCATCATCCCTCTGTCAAACTTTGTGTCCCAATATCAATTCCATTCAGCTTTAGGACTGCTAAGTGTCTGGAGGGTGTTGGCTACTAAGACATGTTTTTTAAGCAGGCCATAATAGTTTCTACAGCTGTGAACAGTTCCTAGAAGAATGACAGCATTATTTGTCTGCCTTTAAAATGTGCATGACTGACATTGCACAGAAGTCAGACTGAGAGAATGTCAGAATATTTTCTCCCTTCTGAAACACAGCCAAGAAAGTCTTCAATAACTAGAGAAATTCTTTTCAATCGTGTGGCACATTGTGTTGTTGTAATGGCTCTGACTGCACCATGAAAGTTGTCTTTGTATGTGAGGATGTACAATCTGTACTGTTTTGTTTTTTATTTATTCGGCATTCTTTATTTTAATATATGCTCTTTTTTTCTGTTCCCTTCCAAACCAGAAAGATTGTTATTGAGCTCCCAACAAAGCTGAAATAATGCTGTGTGTTATAAAAATGTGAAAAATTTGAAAAAGTTATAAAAATTTATAAGTTGGCTCAAAGCTGAAGGAATTTCTGCATATTTTAATATAAATTAATAATCCAAACATTTGTTCTTTGCATTGAGATACGCTTTCTGTTTCCTTGTGTATTGGCATTTAATTTTCATTGCAATAAAATGTTACATTCACATAATTGTTTTGTACGTCTGTCTTTTTTTTAAAATAACTGATATGAATGCGAATCCACGAGCATCTTACTGACATGAGTAAACTGTGTGAAGTGCACCAGTAAAATGTGAACTGGGAAGAATAATCAATGAATGAACTTTTTCACTGTAAATTTCACACAGGGAAATTAACATTCCATTTACAGACATCAAGGCCAACCAAATTATACAGGCCTAAAAAATAGCCCCATGGGGTGAGTTAGTTAAAGCAAGCCTCAGTTTAGTTAGTTTTCAACAGGACTCAGTCCACCTCAGAGGTCCTTATGTTCAATTTCTATGGCAATAGACAAAGAGGGAATAGGCAATGTATTGACTTAAGCACAAAACACAACCATATTAACTGCTGTGTAAACAGGACATTACAGGAGGCCAGTATGGAAGGAGGAAGTAGTGATAAAGACAAGAAGAAGTAGAACTAGACTGAAATTTCTCAGAAAACAACTTTCCTTGATATCTTCTGAGAATTCACTTTCTGTTTTCAGGCACCTTACATTGAGTAGAAGGCGGGAAAGGCCGCACGGTATCAGGAACCCATCTCCCTATCAAGCAGTCCTTAAAGTTATGCAGCTAATGATGGGATGTTGAGACAGGACTGGGAGATGATTTGTGCTCTGCTTTCCACTCCCCCGGGATTAGCCTGATGATCTGCGATTGTAAGAAAATGTAAAAGTGATGCAAGTGTGAGCTAGGAAGACCTACCTGTGTGGGACCTACTTCTCAGCTGTCAGATGAAGCCATAAGACGGAGTAGCTGGCACCTAGACATGTAGTATTCACATGCATGCACAGTAGTTTATTATATAATGATGCAGGCTACACATTGCCCTCTCCTCCTCAGCGAACTGGGTACTCATTTTACTGACCTCGGAAGGATATAAGGCTGAGTGAACCTTGAGCTACGATAGCTACCTGGGACTGAACCCCTGGTCGTGAGCACAGCTATAACTGGAGTACAGTAATTTAACCACTGCATCACAAGGCTCCTTCCATATTTGTCCTTCCAAATATGTGCTTCCAGATTTGAGGCAGGTGTTTAGAAATGAAGCTTTCTTTGACATTCCACAGGCGCTTAAGATACATTTCTGGGTGCTGTATCAGCAACACATGGAGATCTATAACAATCATCTCTTGAAAAAGGCAAAGCACAGCCAAACAGAGTACCCTCCCTTTGAAAGAAATACATATGAAAGCAGGTTTGGTGAGGATTCAGTATATCTGCAACTGCAACCTATTTTTTACAGGGCAGAATCAAAGAACGCTTTCAGATCGATGGCTTCTAGTCATACCAATCAGAAGTTACTGTACAGCTAATCAAACTGTAGGGAATAAGCAATAAAAAAATTAATGATGCTGAATTAAATTAAAATTAATTCAATATATTTTTACATAATTAGGCAAGGAAACAGCCTGTGCAGTCAGGAGAAGAAGGAGAAGGTGTAGAGATGACCATGGCCACCCCCTGTTTCTCCAGCCAACAACTGTCTTGTAAGATTTACAACCCGGGGCATCTGGAAAATGTTGGGTAGAGGAAGCTACTGTTAGAGGTAAAAAGAACCATTTCTGAAGGACCCAATGACAAAAAACCATTCAGTGGAACAGTGGCACTCACAGTAATATAATGCCATTTTCTCTACGGGGGTTGCTTTATTAGTAATAATTCAATGTTTCCTTTCATTTTTAATTTAACAAATTAAAAATGCTACCCACCAAAAAATCTTTACCCAGCAATCTAAATTATGTTTTGGGGTCTTCTAACAAAAAAAGTAACCAATTAACACTTCTGGACCAATACCGCAAGTTCTGGTGATTCCTTCTTCCTCTCTTGGGCAGATTTCCAGTGCTTAAAGATGAAGCAATGGAAAAGCACAGATGGATTACAAACAGAAGACAGTGACCTCTGGACCCCCATAAAATTCCATGAATGAAACAGGGCTGTTGTTACATCAAAGACTCATCTGGAAGCACCAATAATTTCTCAAGGGTGGTGAGGCCAGAGAACTAGAGCCATTAAATGCCTATTTTTATCTTCTGCTGCTACAAATGTGTGCTTCCTGTTTTGTTTTTTAAATTTACCTTCTCAAGAAATGTGCATCTTTTACTTCTTCCTTAGCCTGTTTGTTTCCCCCACCCCTACCCCAAGTTAACCACATTGGGTTTTGCTCCTGTGTAATTTCCTAGTCGTGAATTGGTGACATGAGTAGGCTATGTGTTGTTAACAGTCTGTCTTTGTGGCTGGAGACATTCAGCACATATTTGAAATGGAAAGAAACTCAACGTAAAAAAGAACTTCTCTCCAGTAGCAAAAAGTGGAAGGAAGTGATTACTGGGATGACAGTGTTACATTTTCTCAACTGGTAGCTTCTCGTTAATAGTAATAATACTTAAAAATATCCTCACATGTTTTTGCGTGTATACAATTCTGCCCCCCCCCCCCGGCTTGGCTTATTTTTGGCCAGAGTGAAACCCAGTCGTAGCATTGTGAGGCATTTTTCCTCCCATCATAAGCATTCTCTTCCTGCTTTCTTTTGTCAGCATTGGCCTTCTTATTGTGGCTGATCTTTGTAATTGCATTTTCCCTTTTAGAAGGCCTGCACTTTTCCCCTTCTCCAGAACTGCCTTTTATGAAGACATACTGCCAATGGCTACCAGCTGAGAGTCCTGGACACTGTGGCAGGGGTGCTGAGTTGTTGATGTCGAGGGAGAGAGGAATAAAGAGGACATCAAGGAATAGAAACTACTGTCTGAATAGCAGTATTTATTTTATTTATTTATATTTCTGTACCGTCCCTTTGGTGCTAACTGCACTTCCCGGGATGGTTTATAAAATGGTCAATAATAAATTATAATACAGTAATGCCTTGGTTTACAAACATACGGTAACTTAGATGATTCGTTCTGGGGCTCCACAGACCACATACAGTACATACAAAATGCCAAAACTCACAAAAGAAGTTGGCTAGAAGTCCACATCGACAACTTAGCTTAGGTCGATACCTTGCTGTGGAATCTGCTCTGTTTGGGACTAACAATTGGATTTTACTCTGCATTTTAAATGTGACAATAATAAAGTGCAATTTGTAGCCCTATACACCCTTGACTAGCTCCCCCATGACCAGAAGTCGTTTGAAAAAAATAAGAAAGAATGTTGAATATAAATATAAATAAAACCCTAACCTGCACTCCCCTTTGAAAATGTTCCTGGCTGTGCAAGGGGGGTGCTATTCCTCTCTCTTCCTCCTGCTTTGGAGGCTGCCTAACTGGGGAAGGCCTCTGCAAATATGTGGCTCTCTCAGGGCCTTCTGAAAGGAGAGTAGGGAGGGAGACTGCCTTATCTTGGCTGGCAGGTAGTTCTACATTTCAGGGGCCACCACAGAGAAAGCATGGCATCTTATTGTCTTCTTTCTGACCTGTCTCAGTGTGGCCACCAGCAGCATGAAGGACTGGGAGGATCATGTAGAACGGGATGGATTTCTCAAGGTGGATACACTCCACCAGATACTGAGGTCCCAGGCTGTGTAGGGCTTTATATGTTAACATCAACACCTTGAACCTGACGCGGAACACCACCGGGACCCAGTGCAGCCTGGCTAGGGATGAGGTGATATGCTGAAACTTTCTCACACCCATAACCAATCTGGCTGCCAAATTTTGCACCCTCTGTAATCTCCACATCAAATCCAAGGACAGTAAGTGGTCTCCTATTCAACCATGGTTCCAGACATGATACAGATAGAAGAGAAAGTATCAGCCACTCTGAAAGGGTCAGAGCTTAGACTACTATAGAGGGAACTGGGAGTACGAGTGATAGTATTGAAGGTTGAAGATGATGCTCTTGGTATGGAAGGAGACACCCACTGCTGCTTTGCCATCAGTGACAAAACAGACACCCACTCCTGCAAGAATAGAAATCCAGCCACAGAAAGCTGGTGCAGGCTTTCTCTTCCTGATTTCAGAGTGGTATACGAATGTCATTCTTGAGCTCAGCTAATCATAAAGATTGGAACAGGATGAGATCTACATGGTTTGGATCCTCTTTCAATATGGCAGCAGGAAGTGTGATATTTTCCTTCTGCAGTTTCCCACAGTGACAGCCTCTGGAGGAGGGAGAAAATATGCAATGTGGTGAAATCATACATTGCCATTTGGCTTTACTAAGCACAGTCAAGGCCGAAGAACAGCTATGGTGGTAGTGGTTGCAGTGGTCAGATGTTGGTTGTGACACTGAGTTCAGATGTACTTCTGGACTACTGAGCAGAATCCTCTTTGAATGTTCAGTTCTCTGCTGTGCTTCCTTAAGAGGTTGGACTTGATGAACCATAGGGTCCCTTCTAGCTCTGTGATTCATATTTTGATGATGATGATGATGATGATGATGATGATGAAATTCCAGCCAGAATTAATCCTGGGCCACAATCATGGAAAGAGCACCATTTATTCAGTAACATGAAGTGAGAACTGTCTGTGATGCATCTTCTGCACAAGCCATTGGTCTCTGAGAGATGACTGTAAAATGCCCATATGATAATCAGCTGTCTCCCTCTTGCTCTCTCTTTTGACAGTAGGGGATTTTCTCTTTCTTTAATTTCTTTCCTTTGCTCCAGTTGGCCAACCAGCCACTTTCAATGTGCAATGTGTGTAATGTCTTATACAATAGGACCCCGGTATCCGCTGGGGATTGGTTCCAGTCCAGACCTTCCTGTGGATAATGAAAACCGTGGATAAGGGAGAACACCCAAAATTCCCCAAACTGTTGTTTTGTGACAGTAGCTTGCTTTACTGCTGTTGTTTTATGGCAGTAGTTTGCTTTACGGCTGCTGTTTGTGACAGTAGCCTGCTTTACGGCTGCTGTTTTACAACAGTAGCTTGCTCTACAGCTGCTGCTTGTGACAGTAGCTTAATTTGTTTATGACATTAGCTTGCTGTGTGGCTGCTGAATTATTTGTTTGATTTTTTCCTCTGCCATCCATGGATAACTGAATCAGCAGATAATGAATTAGTGGATACGGGGGTTCTACCGTACAAAGCAAAATGCCTGTCGTTGTAACATACTCAATCCTGTGAGAAATCGTGAGTCTATTTCAAAACAGCAGGCATCTTGAGGATGGGTGAGGATCAGATTTGGCCAACATTCACAGAATACAAGTATGATGAAAAGCAAGTGGCAGAATTGCTCACCCATAATGCATCGACTGCATTGCTCCTTTGGCCAAACATTATCTGCAGTGTTCCAACTTGACTGAAATATGGTAGCCATACAGTATGTTGACACTATGAGCTCGCTGACCAGTCCTTATACACATTCTTTGATGATTATCAGTGGAGGCTGCCAACCTAGATTTCACCAGGGCAGTGACTCTGCTTTGGCCTGTCTAAACGTCTAAGGAGATATCCAACACGCAGAACCTATTTTGGGGATAGGATCCAGAACCTTGGAAAACCCATGCAAAATTCAGAGTAAAATGCTTAGCTGATTTTCCCTCCCTACAAAAATCAGAGGCCTCTTCTGAGTCACATCACTAATCCTGCTATCTGAATGGGCTCACTTTCCAGCCTCAATTCCAAGCTTGCAAAATAAAAATAAAAATGTAAGTCTGAAGTGCTTGTAGAACTCAGAGATAGCCAGGCAAATTGTTCCACATCATCCAGTCATTTTGTAAGAAACTAGTTGTACTACTGTATTTTAGCCAGTATAGTTGGCTCCATCAATAATCTGTGAGCAGAACTAGTCACAAAGATTATGGTGAGTGACTATTTGAGTGCAGAAGAGAGTCTCTACCAAGATAGTTAAGCATGACTGTTGTCCTCAAAAAAATAAATAGTAGGAACTGCAGAACATTATTTGTAGAAATGAATTAGCAGAGTAACATATCTAGACTCAAACAACAGGTAGAACCATTTACAGAGATGAATGTGTAGTGGACAACTAGAGGCTATGGGTTTCAGATGTTGATATTTTTATTGGAGTTGGCGATAATCAAAGATTTACCTCTCTTCCCCGTGGAATAGAAAGGGAGAAGTACCTATCCCACTGCCTTGAACAGCAAAATATGTTGGGCAGTCCTTACAGACGTGCTGACCAAATAGGCTTCCTTAGGAAAGACCAGGCCAATAAAGGGATTGGCAGCCTTAGTTTTAATTCCTCAAATGCTGAAGCCAAATGTTTCACTCTCTTCTATTTCCACTGTCTCTATGATCTCTGGCAGCTTCATTGACCCTGGGTGATGGCAGTGAGAGAAAGGGGGAAATGTATGCAAATTGTTCATTTGTGTTACAACATCAAGAATAGATGCACAGTTGTTTTGGTTCCTTCTCTTCTAACCTTATAGCAAATGACTAATGCCTATGTGATTGACTAGCAGTCTATCAGCTGACTTAAAAGAAAAGCCTGAAAGTGTTAGAATAATTTTCCATTATAGGCCAAATAAGTCAAAAATGAGACTTTGTCCTTGTTGGAGGGAGACTCCTTTAAAGATGGACCACAGCCTCTTTGGCTAGCTGACATAGACGACCATATTGCTCCAGTTGACCTCCAGTTACCAAGAGAAAGTTTTGAAGAACCTTCATTCCAGGAAGGTGGGAGTTTCATAGGCAGGCCAACTTCACAGTCAAAGAGAACACCAGCAGTTGGGAAGATGGGCAGTGCCGGTGGCGTGCTTGCCTTGATGAGTTAAGGCATCGCTGTGGACAAGGCCATCTTCATTGGAGGATGTTAGTGCTGCTGGGGGTGGGGGGGCAGATTTCCGGTTCCTCTCATTCCTCGCTTCCACCTTCTAATTATATAACCATCATACTGCATTCCTACAATCCCTCCTTACAAGCACAATAATTAGGTGGTGAAATGCTTACTTCAGATTACATGCTGGAGTTATCAATGATCAGTGCTCACTTCCCTTCCTTGTTCACAATTCCATCTCACAATTTCAAAGCAATTTCCACTTAACTGACTGACACAATGGATATAGGTCAGAATGTGCACACTTATTTGCCATTTATCAGCATCTGCCGCTGCGGTCAGCTGCTTCACCCTGCCTAATGGTAGGGCTGCTTCGGTCTCATCCCATTTTGAAGAGGATCACCTCATCCAGAGGGATGGGACCATAAAAGGCACTCCAGTCTTATTCGCCATCTTGAAGGGTACTTTGAGAGGGCAGTCAACCTAACTGCCATACAGTACATTTACTTGCCACTGTTTATATTTCATCTCCACCACACAGTTCACATCACTGTAACTTTTGTAGGGAAATTAGCTGTAAACTCTGTGTGGAGGGATCGGGGTGGGATTCCTTTTGATTCACATCCTGTACTCATGAATTGCATCCAACAGTTCCCACTGACAGAGCTTTAGTTTCTCTTCCTGGATGTCCTTGGTTGGCAGCTGCAGGCACTTAAATAGTTTCTCCTGTTGCAAGCAGCCCACGTAGATCAGGATTGGTTATATCACCAGAGCTTTCAGGCGTAACCTTCACTCAGGGCTCAGCTCCCCCTGTTTTTCTAGGATCCTCTAGGGTCAGCCTTTTCAGCAAAGAGTGGGCAAAATGGGGCCCCAAGGAGGACTATATTTTGGGGCTGCATATCCCAAATATACTATGGGGCAAGACCAGGGCTGCAACTAGTAGGGGAAAGCAGGACATGCACCCCGGGTGCTGCACTGTGCCCCCCTCCCTGCCAAAACAAACAAAATAGTATTTGTACTTTGTACTATTCTGCAACACACACACACACACACACACACACACACACACACACACACACACACATCTCAATCAATATACTCTTCTGTCTCGTGCTCCTCTTCCTCCTCCATGCCACCTGCCTTAGGACCTGCCTCTACCTCCTTTTAAACCTTCTCGTGGTGGAAAAACTCCTTGAGGTCTCTCCCCTCCCCCTCCCCCTCCCACTTCCTGTCCCTTCCGATCCATCTTGCCTCTGTGGTGCCATGGAGGTAAAATCCCAGAAAAGGAATCCACCCCATGCCCAACATTTGTCCTTGGCAGGGATTCATGAAGGGCCAATGGGACACGGAGGCAGACACTTCCTGAGTGCCCAGGTTTACCCACTCACAGCCACCTTAACCTGTTTTGCCATTTCAACCCAGTTCTCCGAATGGAGCTGTTATGTAGCCATTAGAGATGGGCACGAAACGAACAATTTTCCGTTTCTGTTTTTTCGTTTCGTTACGTAATGAAACGACAAACGAATTTTGTCTCTAAAATGAAACAAAACGAACAGAAACACTGGAAATTTTGTCGTGCGTTTTGTTTCCGTTACTGCAATATGAGTGAATTGCTTAAAATCCTAAAAAAATCACAAAAAATTGAAATAAATTGTAACGAAATTGTAACAAACTAACGAAAACGAAAATGAATTTTTTTGCAAAAATTTGCAAAAAACAGAAACGAACTGAAACGGACCCTCCAAACGACAAACGACAAACAAAATGCAATTTTTTTTTATTCGTGCCCATCTCTAGTAGCCATCAAAAACCAACCACAACAGGGATGTATCCGCAACCTATGTTCTATCTATTCCAACTCTGCTGGCGCTCCAAAAGAGTCACTCTATTTCAAGGGGAGGGGGTCTTGAATCAGATCAATACATGCTGAGAGTGATTAGAGGCCACAGCTAATGTTTACTGACAGCAGCAAGTGGGAAAGCCAGAAATTTGAGGAAGAAAAGGAACAGACAGGAATGAATGGACGGGAAAAGAGATAATACACACATGAGTATAAGGGCACACACACATTTTCATTTGCTTTCATTCCAGCGATAGCCTAGCCATTTACTTGCTCTGGGCAGCCCCCTGCCTGAGAAGCAGTCGTTTTAAGGCTCACCAGATCAGGACCACAAACACTGCAAGAGCATTCTGTGGCTAGGACTTACTCATCTGTCAATTTATTTTGCTGGTCTGTGTCTGTAATCAAGCATGTACTATTGGCACCTGAGTGCTACACGGTATAGCCACATGTCCTCTTAACAGGGGGCGGGTCCGTTGACTTGCAGGGCTATCAGGGCCAATTTCCCTTTTTTAACTTTGTTTTTATTTTGCATGTGTGTAAGTAGAAGCTGAAACTGAGCATACCCAGAACTAATTAGCAAACAGCAGGGGGTGAGAAAAGCACTGAAGCCTGCCTCGCATTTATTGTTCACAAAGCACCCACCTTCTGTTTGAAGGGCTGCCCTATCCAAGTCTGAAGTAAAAAATAAAGAACCATGAGCGGAGAGACTGAGAACCTTGAAGCTGCCCAGCCCCAGTTAGCAGTATCCCCTAAAGAGCAGATTGGGCAGACACACAAGTGACGTGGCCAGAGTCTTCTCCGCTGAGGTGAGAACTACACTGTTTTCAGCCTGCATCGTTGTCATGGGGGTTGATTATAAATTGCAACCCTAACACTTTACCAGGCATTTGTTCTAATATAGCTGGTCTTGTCTTGTTATGATTGCAGAAACTGGAGCTGCACATATTTCTGATCAGCATCTTCCTGTAGAAACAGGAAGAAACGCCACAGAAGCATCACAGTCCTACTTAATTCCACTATGCGAGAAACCTATGTACCTTGCATAGGGCACAGTCCAGTTGTTTTTGGACTGAGATTTCTGTCAGCTTTAGCCAGTACCATTGGTGATGAGGGAGGTCAGAGGTTGCAGGTCCACAGCACCAGGAGGGACATATGTCCCCCAACCTTATATGAAGGGCAACAGACTTCCATGCAAATTTCTGTTGCTAAGCCATGCTGGGCAGGATTTGTTTGAACGGAGGGGCAAGTAGCACAAAGAGTGGCTTCCTAATTTTAGTACAGTCTTTTCTGAGTCATCTTTGCTGTGTGGGAGGGTTGTGAAGATCTACTGTAGCTGAGGGGAGGGAGGGAACATTTAAGTCAGCGGTGCCACTGCTGAATCAAATGGATTTCAAAGCAGAAGTCAGAGTCTCGCTTTTTGCTAGCTGGGGTACCCAGTTGCTTGGGAACAAGTCTGGGAATCAGCGAGTCCACCTACCAACTCAAGACCGGCAGGACTGCGCTATAGAATGTCTGCACTCTTCTGTGTAGTGGTGGGTTCCACACCCTGAGGATGGAATGCTTTGTTCCGTCTCTCTCTCTCTCTCTCTCTCTGTGTGAGGGCAGGAAGTAGAAAGAGATTCCCCCACCTCCTTTTAAAGCTCAAAGAGGCTTGGGTTGTTGACTGAACTGTTGAGTGAACAGCCACCCCAAAGGTTCAGAAATCATGAGTCTCATCAGAACCAGGAGGCGAACTGTCTCTTGTTGGTAATGGGACTCTTGCCTTGGCAGCATGTTGTGTGGGTTGTGTGTTGGGCCTGCCTCTGGGAAGTCGTCCTCATTCTGATGCCTCCATTTAACTCATCGGAAGGGCTCAGAGAGGCTAGACAGGCTGAGCTGTAACGTTGCCAAAATAGGGTTGTAGAGGACAGCCAGAACCCCAACTAACCCTTTTGGCACCTGGAACAGGCGGCACCCCCTTCCATCCACCCCACCTTCAGGCACAAACACATTGTCATCCCGCACCCAAGAAAAAGAGGGGAAGAACCTGACGTTCCTACAAATAAAAAGACAATTTATGCTGGGGGTTGCTGTGGAGTGGGGAGGGTGGGGGGGGAGGGAAAGTGAAATGAAGAGATCAGGGAAGGGTGACATTTGTTTTCCTAACATTCGCCAGTACCTTCAGCTCTAGTCACCAATGCCCTCATAAATGTTGATAAACCCTAGTTAGAGCCCTGAAAAATAGCCCATGGTGAAACTTCTTACTACCCTAGATGGGTGCAACCTGAGCATACTTTGAGGAGAAGACAGAGGATATTTTGTTTATGGCAAGTTGAGGACAGAATTTGAATCTCTCTCTCTCTCTCTCTCTGCGTGTGTGTGTGTGTGTGTGTGTGTGTGTGTGCGTGCGTGCGTGTGTGTGTGTGCGCGCGTGTGTGTGTGCGTGCACGTGTGCACATGCATGTGCACATGTGTCTGTGTGTGCCAGTATCTCTCTGTGTGTATACAGGAGTGTATAACTAAAGTTCAAGGAATACCATTAGCATTGCCTTGGTCTACAGTGGCGGGGGCACTCTTGTCTTGCTGTCATCAACCTCTCCCAGCATCACTGTCATTTCCAGTAAGCCCTCATTACAGTACTGTATCATGCTTTTTATTTAAATCTTCTTTCTAACAATTATATATATATTGCCTTTATATATTATTAGATCTTTATTTTCTTATATATTTGTTAGTTTTTAAAATTGATCACATAAAATATCCTTCCACACAACATACAACTGCATATTGTTTTTTTGCAGCGAAGCATTTTTGGTGAGATGTTTTAAATAGCTTTTTTTGGGGGGGAGTATTATTTTAACTTGACTGTGGATGTAATTTATTTTGAATCATGTTAGCTTGTGTGTTCATCTGTGTTGGAGAAGTTTTGTCAAGTAATGGATGCCAGGGTCATGGGTTGCAGGGAAACCTTGAAATTTGATCTGTTTTATATATACAGTGGACCCTTGTATAACAAACAGCTTGTATAACATAAAATTTGTACAACATAAAAAATTCCAGAGATAGGGGAAATTTGCTTAACATAATCGCCTATAGGGAAAATCCGTACAACATAAAAATGGGATCACTCTATTTTCAATGCATTCCTATGGGAATTTGTATAAAGAAAAATTTGCTTAACATAATTTCATTTGGAACGAACTAATTCCTTTATACAAGGTACCACT
>JAHTLZ010003518.1:22643661-22665815 GCA_023846285.1 Phrynocephalus versicolor
GCAGCCAGCATGAGGGCAGGTGAGTCTGTGCTGCAAACTGATTGCATTTGAGTATTTGTAATGTGCTGCTCATCCACTCTTCCAACAGCTACCCACCATTGCCACTGCCAAATTTTTACTTTATTCAAATTGGGATAGCATTATTCCAGTATTACAGACAGAAAAGAAATGTAACAGATCAGATTGTCATGTTTCCCTGCAGCCCAAACTCTGTGTTCCTGGAATCCATTACTTGACAAACCCTACACAATCAAACACACATGCCAGTGCAAGGGCGGGAAATTATGCAACAATTTTAAAAGCTGTGTAGCCCCATAGATCGATATATAACACAGGATGGCACTGAACTGCACAAAAAAGAAAATGCATGCCTTGCACTGCACCACAAAGGCTTGTGACACGTTTTAAAGGGAAAGGATGGTTCAGTCTAAGTAGAAACATGTGTGGCTTGTGTCATTTGGTTCAAACCATTCCATTCCATCTATATGCCTATCTGGAGAAGCCTTGAGGCACTTCCAAATGCCCAGTTCCTCTCAGTCCCATAAAAAAGGATGAAACCAAACTAAGAAGACATCAAAATGGGGGGGACACCATTTTACATGCTCATTTACCAAGCAAAACCAAATTATATCAATTTAGCAAAACTATTTTTTGAATTCTTTCATCAAGGTGCAACTTTTTAGCACCCCTGATTTTTCAATTGTGAAAGTCAGAAAACCTGACATGCCCTAATGCTTAGAGTATGAATCATACATAGAATCACATGGCAGACATGACACACCATATTATAATAGTAGGATAGAGGACTGTTTGTACTTTTGCAATATACAGTACGGTATAGTATGAATTGTATGTATCCTCTTAGGGTCTTACAACAGGAGTGGGTGGCTTTCAAAACTGTCAATAACACTTGTGAAATAACCTTTACAGACAGGTTTATTCAAGCTGTTAACCTTTCATCCTCCAGTTTCCTGAAAAGATGATAATTGAAATAAGAACGAAAGGAGCAAATGTCTTGATATGGAAATCAATGTGGGAGGGAGGCCACTGCTGCTGTAAAGAAAGAAGTAACAGCAGGCTGGAATTTTTTCACATATACTTTAAAGAAGTTGCTGCTTCTTTCCAAGTACAATTCAGTGTGCTGGCTTTATCCTATAAAGATATAAAGTATTCCATATGTCCTTCCTCTCATGCTATGTTCATGTGATACCCTTTTCTTGATTCCTCAACTGTCTAAAGTCTTATAGGTGGTGATTTACAACAAGGAACACGTCCTGTTTGGTAGTGGCACCAAATCTTGTGTTTGAGATACACCCAATCCCAGTGCTCTGTGGTTTTAGGCAGTGGTATACTGTATATACACTTTGATTTGACAGGCCTTGGAAGTATCTCTTGTTGCTGATTTCAGAATCTCTTCTGGTTCTTATGATGTTGGTGTTTTCCTTTGTTTAACGCATTTTGTAGGATTGGCTTTACTAGTTTTAGTAAATTATTGTTGTAAACTGCTGAAAGTGTAATTTTGAAGAAAAGGCCGATATGTGCTGAAATGCATGCCTTCCCCTGCTTTTTTCCCCCTAATGAAGCTCTAAGAAGTTTACAATCATAAACTGAAAGCACGGTTGAACCAGTTTAAAAACACAAGGCCACACTGCACAATTTAGTCAATCTGATTACAATTTAACTGTGGATTAATCTTTACACACACACACACACACACACACACATACACATTTTATGATTTACATAGCAGGATATCTGGCAGCTTGAAACAAAGTTCCTTTGCAGTGCAGAGAAGCTCTGTTCTTCAGAAGGTTAAAAATGTGCCATTATTGAGCTTTTGAATATATATATATATATATATATATATGTTGATGTAAAAGTCATCCAATTAATTAATGTTAAATCTATAATTAGTTGACAGCCCTACAGTATATAATAGTATAGCAGCTGGCAATGATCTGGTTGCATATGGAATTCTTGTTCTTCCCACACCATGAATGCTTTCCCCATGGGGTGTGCTTGGGAGAAAGGGGGGGGGGGAACACTTCCATATAATTGTTTTAAAAATTATTATTATTTTATATAGTAATGCTGATCTTGTCTTCAAGTTTCATCTTTAAGTAGTTAAAACCACACCACCCACACACAAGACTAAGGGACTATCTGTCCAAATTCTCCTAGAGGAAAATGAATTGAAGGAGAAACTTAAAGGGGAGGGGGAGGAAGCCTGTACTGAGTATTGACTGTTCCCTCCCCATGCCCCCAGAATGCTAACTGACTAGAGAAGATGGAGAGAAGACTAATCGGGAGCAATAAGGGAATACAGTGCTTTATCCTGGAAAAGGAGGGACTTGTAGACATAAACATGTAGAGAGAAGCATGCCATTGCCTGGCCAGGTATTTTCTCAAGCCACACAGAGGAACTAATTGTTGAAATCTCCCTGGAGATGTAAGAAGGAGATTCCATAGAAATAAAAAAAATAAAGTTGAAATTCAGGACTAGTATATCCATAATGCACAAGCCCAGGGAAGATTCTAGATGCTTAGTGTTAATCATGCTGTGTTTGTAATCTCAGTGCAATAATAGCACAGAACACAACAAATTACTCGCAGAATAAGGCACAATGGCCTCACTATGAAGAACTATTGACCAATGCAATTTGTTCCTTTTCAGAAATAACACATCAAGAATATGGACTCTGTATGGAGCTGCCTTTGAAGAGTGTCCAGAAACTTCACCTGGTAAAGCTTCAGCCAGACTGGTGATCAGGGGCTGCTTACAAGGTGAAGGTAACTTCCCTGTTAGAATAGTTTCACTCATTGCCAGTCTGTTTCCAGTGTCACATTAGTAATGAAGGCTATTAATTATAAAGCCCTACAAGGCTTAGAACCAGGCTATCTGAAGTACTCCCTCCCCATATGAGCCTCCCCCATTCTTAAGATCTTAGGGTGAATCTCTTAAGAACATAAGAAGAGCCCTGCTGGATCAGGCCAGGGGCCCATCTAGTCCAGCTTCCTGTTTCTCACGGTGTTCCCACCAGATGCCTCTGGGAGCACATAGGACAACTAGATACCAGTCTCCTGATACCTCTGCCTTGCGTTTGGCATTTCAAGGTATCCTCCTTTTAAGCCTGAAGGGCTTCAGTATTTCGGGCCACACTCACATCTGGTGTGAGTTTCTCAGCAGCTGCTCCCAAATTGTGGAAGGCCTTCCCCTCCTCCATGTCCTCCAGGAGATGGGTGAAGAAGACCTTCTTTTTCAATAGGCTTTTAACAACTGAGTTGGGCAACGAAAAGTTTATGATTCTGTCTTGTTGCACATTTTTACTGCAGCTTTTAAAGTGATTGTTTTAATACAGGCATGTCCAAACTTTGGCCCTCCTGATGTTTTGGACCAAAACTCCCAGAATTCCAAGTCTGTATTTCCAATGGCAAAGGACTGTGGAAGTTATGGTCCAAAACATCTGGAGAGCAGAAGTTTGGACATGCCTGTTTTAATATAACATGTTTAATTGTTTTCAATGTCACAGCTTGTTGTGTGTTTGTGTTTGTGTGTGTGTTTTTAATGATTTGCAAGGTGCCTTGGGTGCTCCACTGGGAGAAAGGCATCATAAAAACATGAACAAATTCAAGCTGTTGTGAGCACTTTGACTTCCTCTAAGGAATCACTTTCGCTATGTTAAGAGTAGTGAAAAGATTAATCACTTTTTCTGGTGTTACAAAGCCACATTTTGGTTTACAGTCTATACTGTATGCACCATTGTTGTTTCAGATACTAACATTTGATTTTTAAACTTTGCCTCACACAGGGATCATATGAACATGGAGAGGAGTGTTCATAAAATCCCTAAGTGAGAAAATGAAACTTGAAATTATTAATTGAACTGTAGTGTTTAGGAGGACTATTTTGGTTGTTTCCTGGAGTTTGGTACATTTCCACCATCCATTCCTTTCTCCCTCAGCTGAAAAAGGGGGCTAGCAGTGGATTTTTTCACTTACCAGCTAAGAAATAATCAGCACCTTGCTTGTGAATTGCTGGCTTAAGATATCTGTGCCTAACCCAAAGACAATTTGCTAGCCGAGAGAGAACAGGAAATAGACTCCATCACATAGTAGAGGCCAGTATGCTGTTCATCATGAGGGAAATTAAATGTTTCATTCATGGCGTTTCCACCATCTTAGATTTGGGGTGGTCTACACATAGTCAAGGAGATTCTTGATGCCTTATAGTGTGAACACCACAAAAGCACCAGCACGTACCTAGCACAGGGCTGTGTGTGTGGAATTAGGATTCCAACAACCCCCCCCCCAAGTATTTAAGGCAGCCAAGTTGTTTTGGCACATGAAGCAGAAGCTCTCTCAAGCTCCCCCCCCCCAGCCTTGACAGTAAGAACACAAAAATAACAATAATAACTATTTTTTGCCCTTCCATAAGATTGGAAATTTGCTGCTTCCTTATGTCTAATGACAAGGCCGGCTTTGCCAGTATGCTAAACAAACAAACAAAAGAAATATATACTTAGATTCTTGAAGCATTGGGACCTGCCAACGTTTCTATTGGCACAGTGTATTTTTGTTGTTGAAAAGTTTGAACTGTACTTTTTTTCCCCTCTTCTGCCATATACTTTTTTAAAAAGTCCCCTGAAAAGCACAATGTGTCATGCAAAAGTTCAAGTTTATGACACCACACTCATCAAATTCTGACTTTGAGCCGACCCTTTTGGCTTTTTTTACTGCTGGGTGTTCAGAAGTGATTCTTTGCCACTTTTCCTGTGCAGGGCAGTTAATTTTGAGGGTTAGATAGAGATCAATAGGCATAGCTTGAAATTGACATCTTTGGAGGAAAAATATGTTGTGTGGCAGTAACACAGACATGATAGTGCTTCAGTTAAGAAAATGGTGTACTCTTTCATTATTGTTTTTCAATGACAGTATCCAGAGTGTTATTTCATTCCCCAAGCGAGCGTCTGACAGTCTCTAGCAATATCTGATCTATCAGAGCGTTTTCATTCCTATCCTTTCATGCTTGGCTTCTCGAGTGGAACTTTATTTACAAGGCCCGTGGAATTAGAAAGGATGGCTTATGCTATCAGCCTTGGTCACTTAAGAAATAAGACCTATCACTTCAAAAACTCTGCTTTTGCTTCTCCAGGCACCAAAGTTGGAGCTCCACAGACAAACTCTAGTGATCCAGAACTCACATCTGCAAAGTGGGAGGGGCGGGACATGCATTTTCTGTGTGTGTGTTTGTGTGTTATGTGTCCACATGTGAACATGTGTCTACATGTGTGAACATTAGCTCCTTTTCCTCACCAATTTTAATCTGCAAAGCCAAACTTAATGCCTCCATCCAGATATGTTTCCTAAATGTTGAGATATAGTTTTGGAGAGAACATGGAACATGGGTGGCAGGGAGAAGAGTTACGGCCGTGGTCACACCTGGGTTTTGATCCTGATCTTCTGAAGGTCTGGCTTTTCCTCTTGTCCCATCACATGATTTAAATCTGGGACAAGAGTTCCCACGGCAAAAGCTCTTTATTTTTAGTTTAAAGTGCAGTTCAGCCCCCTTGGCCAGCAGGTGGCACTAGCATTTGAAAAAAATGGACCACTTGGCTTGTAGGACCGGATAGAGCTTCCCGTTTCTCCGAAGGTGAAAAGCAATTTAAAAAAAAAAAAAACATAGCCCATCGGCCCCAGGAACAGCCAGTGGTTGCTATGAAAAAAGAAAGAAAAAGAAACCCGGATCATCTGCGTGGTCTCACGGCGTCTGCCTCCTTAAAAGCTGGATTTTCAAAGCGAGGCAAAAATTTCCCTATCTCTTGGGTGAGTCACAGAAACCTTGATTAAGGGATCATTATCGGGTTTTCTTTTTTCTTCCCCCCCCCCAAAAGCCCGGCGGTCGTGGGGACAGCATTTTTAGACACAGGTTATCTGGTAATTTAAACTGCTTTTAAAGGGATGTGGTACCTGGGCCCAAGGGGTGGTTAAGCAGACCTTCCCATAATGTACAACTTGCCTTCAAACCACATCTCTCTCCAACAACCTGCTTTGCAGATGTGTGAGAGAGTATGGGGGAGGCAGGCAGGTAGGCAGGCTCAGATCACAAGAAACCCTGGGTGTCTTGGATGATTTTTCAGGGCAGCTGTCAAGATGGAAAACATGGCAAGAAGTAGAGGCAGGCCAAATGAGTGACCAGTCACATAGAAGAGGACCGAGGCAAAGGCCTTAAGTGTCGAATTTGTAGATCACTCTGTTCAGGGTTGTGGGGATTGTTTATTTCTAAGCCTTCAGTTGGATACAAATTGTGCAATTAATAATCAATTGAAAAAGAAAAAAATTGGTTATGTGCATCTACTGAGAACTTAAAACATTAAGAAGTGGCATGTAACACTATTTATATAATGCTTGGAAGTGCTTGGTATCTATATATAAATCAAGGTCCCTAAAACATATTAGTTTTGTCCAGAATATCTCCTTCTTTAGTGGAGTGAGTAAATATCAGCCTCTCTCTCCAGCTTTGCCCCTTTACACTGCTTACCTGTCCAGTTCCATGCCAGCTTCAAGGCAACGGTTCTAAGGTATAAAGCCCTAAAGGGTTTGGGACCTCAGTACCTGGCATAATGCCTACCTCCAACTGGATCTGCCCATCCTACCCAAACATCCCAACCAGGCCAGCTAAGAATGCTAACCCCGAGAGAGGCCTGGAGGTGAAATAAAATGAAAAACTGAGGCTTCTTGGCAGTTGTTACTCCTCGGCTGTGAAATGAATTCCTTCCTGCAATACATCTGGCCCTTTTGCTGGCAATTTTAAAGAAATCTTTAAACACCTTATGCTTTTGGCAGGTGTTTAAAATACTATACCTGTGGAGCCTGCTGAAACTTTTAGCCCAGCTTGATCTAATTCCCATGAATTGTATTTCTGTGTATTTGAATTGTATTGTATATTTTTATCTTACTATTATTATTTTTAGTTTAATTATATTCTGTATTTTAGCCATGTCTACCTTGTGTTCCTAGTTGTAAGCTCCCCAGCGTGGCCTTTGGCCAGATGGGATGTATAAAAATGAAACAAAAAATAAATACAGAGTAAATCATCCATATTGAAAGTCTGATGGCTCTATTGATTGTAGCATAACAGACACTGAGGCAACCACTCTGGCTGAAGATCTGTGTTTGGCTCTCTCTGTGTTTTCCCTCTAGGTGTTCACTCCAAGCAGGACTGGCAGGATCACATCATGCATCGCCTTGCCCTTCTCTTCATGGCCCCCATGTCTTCCCCTCCTGCAGTTGTTTTATTCTCCATTATGTTCTCAAAATAACATTCAAAGAGCTGCATGTAAGAAAATTCTGCATTTTAAAAAAAATCCTTTATCTGTCATAGAAGCAACTGGGTGACAAATGCTCACAGTTTGGCTTGCCACTTATGGAGATGTGCTCATGATGTTGTGTAACAGCTTTTTCCTAGAAATTCCTGTTAGTTATGTAAAATTCACTATTAATAGCATATTAGTTTAGTAAGGGAACTGTCATCCTGCCAGTGTCACGGCAGTAATGATGTGGCGTCGAGTGACTGGCATAATGCTCTTCTGCTGCATTGAACAGATTTGTATGAAAGTGTGATGGTATGAAAGTGTGATGCCAATGCTTAAAACTAGAGATGTGCACAAAACGAACAATTTTTCGTTTCCATTTTCGTTTTTTCGTTTCGTTACACAATGAAACGACAAACAAATTTTGTCTCTAAAATAAAACGAACAGAAACACCGGAAATTTTGTCGTGCATTTCGTTTCCGTTACTGCAATACAAGTGAATTGCTTAAAATCCTAAAAAAATAACAAAAAATTGAAATAAATGGTAACAAAATGGTAACAAAATGAACGAAAATGAAAATGATTTTTTTTTTTGCAAAAATTCGCGAAAAACAGAAACGAACCGAAATGGACCCTACAAACGACAAACGATAAATGAAATGCCATTTTTTTTTATTCGTGCCCATCTCTACTTAAAACTGCAAGAAATTTCCATATACAACCTGCTTCTCAAGTGCTTTTAAAAAGCACAACACTGACTGTGGGCTTGTGTCTCTACATAAGACACTGGGTTCAACTCTGAGCACAATGAACTGATAATAAAGCCCAGGGAACCCAGGAGTTATAAACCCCTGTCCATTCGCTTCTCCAGGGAGGAGTCCATGACCCACCACCTGGGGAATATGGAAGACATCCTTGCTCCTATGGATCCAGGACCTGTAGGAATGCCATATGTGACCCCTTTGGACAGAACAGGCCCAGCTCCAGAGTTGAGCTCCAGACCTCCCACTCTGGAAAAGCAACCCTGTGAGATGATGAGGGTCCGGGTCTGGGACAGAAGGGGTTCACTCAGCAGTGAGTAACCTCCCTGAATCAGACCTGCCTCGTCATAGGGTGATTTAGAGCTAGATGGCTCATGCCAGGACCCAGGGATGGGGAATCGGGTCACGGGATTCACTGTCAGAGTTTCAGCAACTCCACTTGGATTTGATTCACACACACCCCACACACAATGAGTTGCACTCATGACTTAAGAACATTTGGAGGGGTGAGGGGGAGGAGTTTGTGTTTAACAGGGACTCAGACTTGGACCTTGTGGCTCAAAACCTTGTACCAAAAAACCCAATAGTGAACTGGGACTTAGACTCAATGACTTATCAGCATCCCTGCCTGTACCATAAGTGGCTTCCCTTGCCACAGCACCAACAGCAGCACCTAAGGAGCTGTCTCCCTAAGGCCCGGCTTTATTGGGGGGAGGGAGTTTCAATGCGAATTGATCTTGTACTTGCCAAGCCTTCCTGTTGGTTCCCCTGCCGTGCCATGAAAGACTTAAGAGTGTTAGTTGTTGGGCTCCCTGTGTCTCCATCTTTGAATTCATGTTTTCTCTGCAGCCTACTGATTTTGAACTGTTGCCCTCCGCTAAGATGTGCCTTGTTTGTACTGATGCCACCAGTCAAATTGGCTTGGCTGTCTGCCCAGACAATCTACTAGAGTACTATCTTGCTCCTTGAAGCACCATTGCCACTATTTGCATACCCCTGTGACATTTGCTGGTAGTTAAAGCCAGGAAGCAGGACACCAGCATATTTTATCCCTGATGCTTGTGACTGCATCAAGCAAATATCCTTTGAGGTACTTTTCTGTGAGGGACGTTCTGCAGCTGAAAGATGGACTCTGAGGAACTTGAAGCTATTCTTCTTTGCGGATGTCTATACTTTTACTGGGTAGCAAGCAAGATAATTTTACCATAAGTTTAAAACTCAGCCATGTTTTTGTTCAAGGAGTCACAAGTATAGAGTAGATGCTATGCAACCACATGAAGGGAACGAATCATAGCTCTGCTCCAGAGGCTTGTGATAACTCATTTGTTTTCTTTTTATTCTGTTATCTCAAACGTTGCTGCTTTGCCACTATTCTTTACTGGCTTTTTTTACACTATTGGTTTGTACCCTATTAGTGTTGCTATCTGAGAATCGTTCATTCTGTGTGATACAGTACTTTTTCTGCATTTTAACCGCAATATTTCCTCACTGCTGTGTTTATTGTCTCTCAAATGTAAATAAATAAATAAAATAAATAAAACAACCCTACTGCCACCACGCAAGACCACAAGGCATTCTGTATTTGCACAACCTGCCCAACAGGGCTATGAGAATAAAACAGGGTGGCACCCAACAGGCTTGGCACAAGACATTTTGTTGAAAAAGGTGAGGGACTTGATGCTTGACCATCACAACTCCATGTACAGGAAAGCATCTTTTAAAACTGTCTTGTCAATATTTTTAGCACATTGTGTAATTTAATCTCATAGGAGCATTACATTAGTACACATTTGCAATTATGATAGTTAAACACATACGTACTAATGCATTTTTCCGCCTACACCTAGAGGAAAGCAAATGCACCGTGTTTGCATCTGTAGGATATCTGGGAGTTGTGCCATGGCAACCGGACTTCTTCAGTCTGAAGAAGCTACTTGGATGAGCAGCGAAATATTTTGTTGCCACAAGAAAAGAGGTCATGACTCAATTCCCAGATAACCTCACCTGTTTGATGGAGAATCTCCACAGACCTATCTGTAGGACATTTTGGTTTAAGAAGAGGCTTATTGGCTCATTGCAATACCAATGTACCATTAGGTTGCTTCTGATTTGCGGCAAACCTTTCTGAAGTTTTCTGCCCCAGTCATTCATTGTTCCTTTCTTTGGTGGTGGCGGTGGGGCACTCTGGTGCTCATGTATTTCACCCAGGTCTACACAGGCAGGTGGCCTATTGCTCCTAGGAGAAATTACAAAACTCTTGCTCCACAGAAAGATACCAAAGTCATGGAGCTAACCAGCCAGCTGCTGAATGCTGTAGGCCTAAATAAGGATTATACTGCATGTCACCAAGTCCATTCTAATCTAGGGTTCGAAATGGTTTCCCATTTCCTTCTTCTAGGATGCTGTGGGACTGAGCATCTAGTCCAACCAAGCCACAAGAGATAATTGACCTCCTAGCCTCTGGCTCTGCAACAGGATACACATCGGAATACAACTCCTCTGTCATGTCCTTCTTTCATTGGGCTTTATTAATCCTCATCGTAAAACTGCAGAGCTGGAAGGGACCTTATGGGTCATCACACCCAGTCCCTGTCAAGGAGGGACAATGGGGAAATCTAACTCGCAACCTCTGGCTTCACAGCCAGAGACCTAAACCACTGAGCAATCCAGTTAAGAAGGTTAATAGGAAAGGAACATGCTTAAAGGACCTTTGTGGACCCTGGAAAGCATTCTCATTTCAAAGGGGGGCATATCTATGCCTCCAAGCACAAAATACCTACATCTGTCACTCTCGTAACTAGTTTGGATCTGAGTATTGATCAGCAGCACCAATATATGTTGTTTTCCAGGGGGAGGATGAGGTCGAGAGACACTAATCCATTACTCGCGACCATTTCTCACTGGAATGCAATAGCACTAATGATACAGATTTCCAATAGCTGATTTATATTATCTGGAAGCAAATAAAAGCTTATGGTTTTGCCATGGCATCATTTAAAGGTGATGTGATTTGGGCCGACAGGGCTCAATTTGGATCATCTCAAGCATAGTGAACTTATTTTTCAAGGGGAAAATCTATCAACAATATATCGGGGCACCTGTCGCACACCTGTGTATTACATGCATACACACACACACACACACACACACACACACACCATGCTCCGAATTTACTAAAGGGCTTGCTAATCAATAAGAGAAAGTCAGAAGCCAGTCTGTCTTGCTTCTTTCTCAAAGCTTGTAAAGGTGTCCTTTTTTGGATCACAGTTTTCAAAATTCCTCTGGCAGGCGGATTCTGAGAGTTACAATAGAAAATGTATATTTTTGAAGTTCACGTTGATTGCAAACTTTGCCTGTTGACTTGACAGAAAATGTGCTTTGACCCCCCTTCTTTTGGCGACTCCACAGTGTTTTTCCAGGTGTGATCATCTGATAAAAAACATTGGGTGCTGTCAAGTCAATGCTGACTTGCTGAATGGTGAACCTTTTCAAGGTTTCCTACTTAGACATTACTCAGAAGTGGCTTGTCATTGCTTTCTTCTGGGAGCACCTTGGAACTGTCTGAGCAGCTTCTTGAAAACCACATAGGCTGGCTCTTCTGGGATGCACAGCAGAGAACTGAACTCCCAACCTCTGAGTCGACAATGAGGTCTCCAACTCACTGAGCTATCCAGTCAGCTGTAATCATAATTTTAAAAGGTAAAGGTTTCCCCCTGCACATGTGTGCTAGTCGTGTCTGACTCTAGGAGCGGTGATCATCTCCGTATTCAAGCCAAAGAGCCAGTGTTGTGCAAGTCCGTGGCCATGTGGCCGGCATGGCTGCAAGGAAACACTGTTTTACCTTCTCACTTTTTTTACAGGAGTACCTGTTTATCTACTTGCATTTACATGCTTTCAAAATTCTAGGTTGGCAGGAGCTGGGGTTAACAGCAGGAGCTCGCTCTGCTGCGTGGCAACCAGGATTCGAACCGCTGAGCTGCCGACTTTGTAGCTGACAGTTTTCAGTGCTCTAGCCCACTAAGCCAGCATACTCGGCCCGTAATCATAATTACTTAACTATTAATTGCTGTCCACATTCTTCCGTCTGCTTTCTCACTCATCAGTTTTTTTGAGGGGGGAGGGGTGGTTCTCCCCCCTCAAAAAAAAAAAAAACTGACGAGGAGGGAGAAAGGAGACAGAAGAATGTCGACTGAATCCATCCTGTGCCCAAAGTTTTCCCAGAATTGTGGTGAATTTGTCCCCCTATTCCAACCTCTCTGCCCATAAATAGAATGGAAATCATTTTAAAGACCACTTGTACACAGCTCTTGAGAGAACACAAAATAATCTAGGAGGAGATGGAAGAGCAAGAGAGGCTTTGACATAAAAAGAAACTCCAGAAACTCACCTGGTTGCCCTAATCACAACTTATAAGTTTACACTGAAAAAAATAGAATCTGCCAGACTACTTTTTGTTCCAATTTACTCTTAAGAAGTTATGGTATGTTTCCCCTGCTCCTACTGTACCTTTGGATGAGATGAAATTTGGTTTGTGGAGGAATGTGGAAGGAGCTGAGATAGTCATGCACCCTCAGCGTCTCAGAGGACAGGGACCAATAAAAGGAGGCCGTATATATCTGGCAACATCACCGCGGTGAAGCTTTTGTTGTGGTGGTGCAACAACAAAAGCATGTCTTTCAATAAGGAACATATGGACCTGAGAAAATTTGGTTGCCTGCTGTGATTTGTTTGGAGGGGGTGTTCCAAAGTAGTACTGTACTTAATCCTCTGCTTTCTCACCCTTCAAACTAATCAAGGTAATTTTCAAAATAATTGGATACAAATTATGCAAGAAGGAAACACAGAAGGGAAACATAGAATTTTAAAGGAGTGGGAGAAATATATAAATTGGATAAAAGGGAAGCCTGAGAACGAGAAATGGGCTAGACTATTCCATCATGCCTTAATAATGTTCAACATGAAAGGGTAGTGAATTTCTGCTTGCTGGGGGGAGGGGGAGGGTTAATGAGGAAGGGACCAAAGGATGATGTAATGTTTTGGAAACATGTAAAGACTGGAAATATATGCTGTTACTTCCTCAATAAAATAATTTTAAAAAAGGAACATATGGACCTGAGAAAATTTGGTTGCCTGCTGTGATTTGTTTGGAGGGGGTATTCCAAAGTAGTACTGTACTTAATCCTCTGCTTTCTCAGTCCCTTCAAACTAATCAAGGTGATCACGAGGGAGGGCCTTCTCTGTTGCTGCTCGAGACATTTTAACTCCCTCCCACAGAAGGCTCAGTTGGCTCCATCTTTGCTGTCCTTCCCCAAGCAGGCAAAGACCTTTTTCTCCAGGCAGGTTTTCCTTTAGTGAGTGGCTGCCTGAATGGGGGTTTTCAATGGATTATTGTATGTTATTACTTTGAATGTGTTTTGGTGTTGCTTATGGTGTTTTGTATGGTATACCTTTGGTCCTTTTCAGTATTTTTAATATTGTCATTGGCTTTAGCCATTAGTCCCTGGACAGTCAGCATTAACTTGCTGGCCATTTCTCTCTCCTGAAAGATGGGCCTGTGTGTGTGACATAGTCTGTCCTATGCCTTCAAGCCATCCCACGAGGTAATGGGTGATGCTGTCCAATCACTAGCACTGAAGTGAAACCCAGCTGCCACTATTAGCTTCTTTGTGTGGAAGTTCGTCCTTTGCTCCAGGCACCATCCTTGTACTTGGATGGGTAAAGTGCAAGAAGGATCATTGATGCTCCAGGAATCAGTTCTGAGATGGTGGTAACCCCCTAAACATGTGCCTAAATCTCCAATCTAAAATCTGTACAGAGAAAAAAGAAGAAACAATTAGTCAATTTGTTGTGGATTTTAGTGCATGGTTTTTGTGTGGACAAATTGGTCTAGCAGGAGAGTTACTGGGTATTTGAAAGGAAGAGGAGTCTGAGTGATGGTAGGTTTCCTCCAATTTTCAGACCATAATATACCAGCTTACCAGTAGTTGCCAAGGATTGTTGGACGGAAAGATCCATTAATTAAGAGCACCCTAATTAGATATTTAAATGATAGGCTGTACTAGCTCCAGTGCAGCTGTTATGGACTGCCAAGTAAATCACACCATCTGAAACAGTCCATAATTAGGTATTTATATAACAGATTTAAGAGACGAAAGATAACAGATTCTCTAATGTCAAAAGGAGCACAATAGAACCAGGAAATCATCCAAGTGTCAATGTGATGGAGATCAACAGAGGAACCCATTTGTCTGGAAGAGAATGACTTTCCCCATGTTAGTTTGTCACATATGGGCCCACTGACATGCAGTGTAAATAGGCTAGGTGTGGGAAACCTGCTGCCTTCCTGATGTTCTCAAGCGCCAGATTCCATCAGTCCCACTCTGCATGGCTAATAATCAGGGGATGGGGCTAAGCCTTAACAACATCTGGAAGGCTACACACACCTCAGACTAGAAGAGGCAGCACGTCTGGGGCAGAGGAGGGTTGCCTTGGACTGGATTGAGTCATTGGTCCAAGCCCAGTAGGGTCAGCTTTGACTTGCAGTGGGCTTCAGGCAGGATTATATCCTAGCTCTAGCCTGGAGAATCCTGGTCATCCCTGGCAACTTCCTATCCCAGAAAATTAGGATTAAGAAATCTGTAGTCCTTCAGATGGTGTTGAACTCAACGCCCATAAACCCTAACCTGAATAGCCAATTGTGAAGGACATTGTGAGCCCTAGTCAGACCACATCTGGAGAACTGTAGGTTCTGAAGCCTTGTTCCAGATGAATTTGTGTACGTGGGAGAGAGCAGTCAGAGAGGCCAGCAGCAAAAGTAACACAAAAATTACAGGCATTGAAAATTGCCTAACAGTATGGTCATTAATCCAAAAGTAAGTTGGGTGGTAAAGCAGATATCTTGTTATAGACAAGCTGATTAACATGTACAGTGGGATAAAATGCATCTCAGTTTAAGCCACTGCAGAAGTTAAAGCGAACCTCTTGATGAATTCTAGTTCAACCACTTTCCAGTGAAATGTATTCTGGACTTTCTTTTGTCCCACAATGCCTGTTTCTACTCCCATTATCGTCTCATTCTGGGCAATGTGTGAACTCAGCTGAAGAGTTGAAACATGTACTCCAGGGAAGTAGAGGATGGGATCATGACTGTCCTGTCCCATGTCCTGTTTCCTTTATGAAACACTGCTAGGACATTTTTGGCCAGTTGCCAGCGGCAATGAAGCCCCCTTTATAACCATTAGATCCTAAAACTGGAGTATGATGAACACTGCTATGGAATACATCCTACATTCATACAGGGATATGAATTTTCTGAAGTGGACCGTTCACCCATCAGTGTTTCATGCTTCAGTCAGGCTATCTATAGAGTAAACAAATATCCATATGACCCCCAAATATACACAATAAGCAAGAAAACAAGCAGATTATATATAGTACTGGTTGATTCCTCGTTGTCATACAAAAACCTCAAATGGTTTTAGTATGTTCAAACTCCTCCAAAGTTTAGTATTTACCTGCAGGGATGTATAAACAACCCACTCTAACTTGATTCAGGTTTTTATACAGGCTTTCATTTTCTTTTTTTCTTCCCCAGTCAACGCCCCACGTTTCTTCTTTCTTTCTGCCTCATGCTTGGAGAGCTTGTAATTGGCATGCAGATGGCTGCCTTACACCAAAGAGTTGGGCTGTTGTCTCTGTGGCGAAAGGAACTTGGACATCCAGGGTGGGGCAGTGTGTGGGAAGGAGCCCCTCAGGGGGCTTTCAACCTTTGTGGAAAATAATGATGTATGAGACAGGGATTCTTTTGGAACCCGAAGAAGACATGACAGATAGAATAATATGGGGGCCAAACAATGTCTTGGCAATTGAGACAGATGGCCTCATCTCGTCTCTCAGTGATTGTGAACGGTCTAAGTTAAGATGAGCTTTCTGACGAAGGACGTCATTTGGTGGCAGGTAATGTCTGTTGGGCACACTGTCCCTCGGTGGTAGCTTTCCACATGAGGAATAAGTTGGTGACAGGAGCCAAGGCAGCCTTTGTGGGGGCCTTAATGGTTCCCTCTCAGAATGTTTTTGGCCATTGAGATGCATGCTGGTCATGAATAGCCATTTTTACCCCAGTTGGTATTTTATCTTTCAGCAGTTAGCTAAGAAGACGTGAGGAGAGACGTCTCAATGGCATAAGAATCGCCAGCTGTATACCAATATTGGTTTTCTAGGACCTAATTGATTTTTTCTTTGTTTACTTTTCTGTATATTTTCCACGGTGAGAAAAGACAATTAATTTGACAGCCTTGTGTGGGAAGGTGAAATGCTGCCTCCTAGAAAAGTGACAACAGTTACAGTCAGAGCTTATTAATTAAGACACACTACCAAGTGAACGGGCATGCTCTGATATTCCTTTACATGGGAAAGAGTTTTAAAGAACTTATTACACTATTTTCAAGCTGAAAGTTCCTGGCACATTGTTTTAATTTGAGATTTTCCTGGGAAAGAGATACCCTGAAATAGGGATAGCCTAATTGTAGTCTCAGTTGTTTGTTTGTGGAGCTTGGAAAAGTTACTTACTTTTTAAACTTGGTCCCCTGAGAGAATCTTGGAGCTATAGTCTACAAAAGTTGATATTTTTTTGAAGCTGTAAATGTATGTCAATGGTTAGATTTCTGGTGCAAAAGGACAACTGTACCACATAAGGTTGAGGGATTCACAGGCCATGCCCATCATATGACCCATAAAGCCAAACTCAGCCTGACTCATCAGGATCTCATTAAACTAGCTTGTTTTGCTGCCTGTCTTGGCCCCCAAGTCAGGAAGGCTGTGAAACGCCTGGTAGGTTGACTTTCAGCTTCATGGGTCAAATAAAAATATTACACTTGAAATTATTCTGATATTCCAAACAAGATCACTTTCTTTGTAGAGGAAAGCTACTATATCAAAAGTTTATCATCTTTGAGAAATCCAGTTCATCAGTGGGAACCAGAGCAATGTCTCAGACGTTTTGTTGCCTGAAGCAGATAAATTAGTATCATTCTACCCCCCCCATCTTATTTACATCAAGGTATGTAGTAGCCAATGCAAGGCAAAGTTATTTGAACACAAGAGGCAGAAAATCCCATGCGTTCCTCTTCTCCATTCTAAAAGAAAAAACACAGCAACACTACTACTACTACTACTACTACTACTACTACTACTACCACCACCACCACCACCACCACCACCACCAATTTGCTTCCCTTTCATAGGCATCCAAAAGCTTAAGATGACTGTGGCACTCCAGGAATGGTGAGGCTGCCCCTGGTCAGAGCTGTTACTGGGCAATGCCATTTCTTCCCCCTTGCACCCCATCAGCTGCTGATCTCTCCTTCTCCACTGGCCATGGGTATAGCTTTCCAGGTAGGTCTGTATTTAAGTCTGTTTGCCCAACACCATCTTGAAGGCGCCTCTTGCCTATCTCCCCCCCAGTTGCTAGAAACTGTAGACAGTGACATTAAGAACTGGAAAAAGTTACTTTTTTATCTCCCTGCTCCCAGAACCTCCCAAGTTTCCAACCACTATGACTAGCTGGTTGAGGGTTTCCAGAGGTGACAAAAAGTAACTTTTCCCTAGAGATATTAGGATACAGGATATGTTTTGATGCCTTTGTATCAGATTCCTGTTTGCTGCTTAAGATGCCATTTCATAATTAGGCTGGTTCTGAACATTCCCCTGAGAGAGTGTGCCAGGAAGTTAGTCAGACTAGTGATGTCCCAAAAGACGATTCTACCTTTCAATGGGCAGAATAAAGCATCCGTCTAAAGGAGCAGGTTTCTAGTGTCACGAGATAGACACCACAAGAGGCTTGCTGGGGAAATACAACATGCCGAAGTGGGGAGAGGGGGTGTATATGCGCTTATTTTCTCCTTCTACATCACTGTTGAAAGTTTGCTGGGCAGATTAGTGGTTTAGGTATCTGGCTGTGGAGCCAGAGTTTGGGAGTTTGATTCTTCACTGTGCCTCCTGCAAGTACAACCAGCTTGTGTGGCCTCAGGAAACCTGCAAAACCAAGGTAGCTCCAGAAGTAAACCCCTTCTGAGTACTCTCTACCTGGAAAACTCTGAAAAGGGTCACAATATGTCAGAATTGACTTCCTGGCACATGGTTATTATTATACAACTGTTGAGGAAAACGAAGTCCTTTCACCTTTTGCATCTTGCATCCATAGCTTCCTTATGCCTAGTTCTTCAATGTCTTGTGCTTGCAAGCAACCATCTCATCTGAGGACAGAAAATCGGCATGAAAGGTATCTTGCATTTGATTGTAATCAACAGGCTTGTAGGTTTCTAGAGCGGGGGGGGGGAGGTTTAAAGATCTACAAATTTTGAGAGTGTTGATGATAGTATAGGAGAAATCCAACTGTAGACAGGAGCATCAGATTTCCAATCGCTATCCATCTCCATCTGTAAGCAAAGATGCTGGACCAAGTTCACTCTAGTTTTACTAATGTCGTTGGATGCCCTTCTGAACCCCAGAGCTGAACTGGGTTCCATGCACCTCCTCCCCCTTGTTTGTTAAAGTCAGCATATCTGGAGGAAATGCTTATGACCAAGAGGTCTTTTCGGGCCAGGGATAAGAAAACTGAGCTGCTGAGAACAGGAAGAACAAAGTTCATATGTTAACTCCTTCTTTGGGGGGGGTTGTATATTTTAATCATAATAACAACCAATGATCTATAATTCTTCTTTAACAAATGAGGAAACAACACAAGGCTTTGAATTGTCAACATTCAACTCCAACTTGCTTGAATGAACATTGTTGAAGCTGCCTTACAGTGCTTCCATTGCATGCTATCTCTCTATCCAAAGCTTCGAAAACTGTTTGTGATAATGAAAGGCCCGTATTAATCACTCAATAGCTTGGAAGACAAGGGGAGCTGTGGCTTAATTAGCCAGTTATTTAAAAAATGGCAACAGCTAACTTTGTGGGTCTCTCCACCTCTGCTTTTCTGTTTATTGGCCTCTTTTCTTGACGGGCAGGTTTGCATTCCAGGTCCAACCCCTAAGCACCATGCATGAGGTGGCGACTTCCATATGTTGATGAACGACTACAGTTCAGAAAGTCCTGATGTTGAAGTAGCACCTCCAATGAGTACAGCCAATCCACCAGTTCAGTTGCGTCCTCACCCAGTGAGGATAAAAATCATGTGAGGTGTATCAACGTGGGAATAGATTTCACATGTTCGCTGTTTCGAGACTCCCTTCATTTAATTCTACCATAATGGCTGGACTGTTCATTACAATGTAGCAGACAGAAATTTAGTCGTTCCTTTTTCATAGCACATCTGTTCTGGGAACTAATTTTGTGAAGCATTAAACAATATGAGCTTTAGATCATGAGAAGAAGCCGAGTATTTTATCTTTTAAAAGGAAGCCAATATATCCCAGGGGACAATCATTTCTGGATGACAGGAGAGACACATGGGATAATAGTTGATATATATATTTTTATTGCATTTCCCAAAAATATTATATACAATAGCATTTGCAACATATATGAAATGCCCAAAAAACAAGGAAATATAAAACTAGAAGAGTGCAGGAACAGGGAGAAAAAGTCAAAGTAAGTTATTGGCCGGGGTGGAGACAATATTGTTTTCTAATGTTAACCTTTGGATACAAGATCCAAAGGTTGAAATCTAACCAAATCTAACCAAGGACCTCTAATCTAGGGCATTAATTGGAACGCATAAGTAAATATTTACTTTGTTATTTAAAAATATGTTTATGATTTCTCTTTTTTTAGTGCTTTCTGCCTACTTTAGTTCCAACAAGTTTTTTGGTGCTAGGGAAAAAAATTGTATATTAGATGCATCCAGACATGAATATTCTTTATTGTACTTCATAGGGAAAATCTGGTAAAGATGGGCTTATTAAGACTTTGATTATTCTTTTTAATTATCAGAGACAGAAAATAATAAGAAATGTGGAGATCGACGCAGTTTCATCCATAAACAGCTTCCTTGGTTTGCCCAGAAACTAGCACTTTGTATGGTGAAAAAACCTCTAGAAGTATATAAAATCGATAAAAGGCATATTCACTTACCATCTATAGTTACAACCAGAGGAAAAATAGAGGGAATGGAGTCTCCAGCATGTAGGAACCCTTGCATGCTTGCTGCTTTGAGAATGGGCAAGGGCAAAGGCAAATGCAAGATTCTCTGGAATTTTTATTTATTTAAAATGTTTTATCCCTCATTTCTCCTTAAAAGGAACTCAAGGTGGTTTCCAGGACTCAAATAATATTCAAAGCTGAAAAGAATGAGTATACAACAATAGTTTACATAATTAAAATATGCTATTTAAAGCTAAGAACAATGAATATAAAGAAGCACTGTACATAATTAAACGGCAAATTAAACCTTAGAACAATATGTGTACAAATGTTTTTAAAGGGGGGACAAATGCCACTTTAAGATCTGGAAAACACAAAAATAAAAAACACAAGTGGTATTAAAAACCCGGTAAAAAGAGGAAGACTAAATGCAAGATTCATTGGGTTCCTAAAGGAAGCCGCAGCCTTGAGTTTACCAAAGCTGCGCTGCTGAGGACAGGACATGTTGCCAATTGCTCATTCATTTGGGTTTTCATAAGATGGAGGCAATATGATGATACATCACAACTTCATATCCCCAAGCCACATTCCAATACATTTGGTTGCCAGTAGATAGTGTTTTAACACATGAGGAGTTAGATGGGGGTGCCTTTCTCTCTCTCCCCCCCCCATTCAACCTTTTCTATGAAAACATTTGTCTTCTTCAGAAAAACAAAGCTTTCTTCCCTCCTTTCCAGAATTAATTAAAAATATCCCAAAATAGGATCTGCCCTTCCACTGAATTGAGTGAGGTAACTGTAATAAAAATAGTTACGTCACATGATAGAATGAAAGTTCCTAACTTTTTTACAGAAATATTTCTTTTTCTGTTCTGTTTTAAAAATGAAAATAATTCAAGTGGGGGAACAGCTATGAACATCAACTCATTCCACCAGTTTGTCGGTGGATAAGTAGCTCTATGAAATAATTTGTTGGCAGTTTGGCTTTTTTGTTTTTGTTTTAAACTACTCTTGCCTTTCTCTGTTTCAGATGAAACATGCCCTGGTAGAGATTTCCATTTCTGGGTGTGAAACTGGGTCTAAACTTCAGGCTCAATATGTATAATCTAGAACACAGCAAAACATCCTCTGACAACACTGCTGTGTGTTTTAAAAACAGAAACTCAATATTTTCCAAGTCCTTTTCCTCCAATGTACGGTATCTCATACAATATCCCCGCATATATGATCCAGAAGGAAATGTTAAAATATTGCTGATAACAAAATAATAATAATCTATAGCCTGGTGTTGATTTCTTGTTTTGGTCATGCTGTTGTCCCCTCAACAAAAAAAAAGTTGATTCTGAATTATGACAACCCTTGTCAAGATTTTCAAGGTGTAATGGCCAGGGCGTGGGCGGCAGCTTGGGTATCAGCAAGGAGGCCAGGACCAGGGTGTTCCCAGAAGCCAGATGGTGTTGAGAGAGTGTGGTCAGCCAGTCCAGGTTCAACATTCACAGAGATGGTAGTCAGCCAGTCCAGGTTCAAGAACCACACAAAAAGAGTCCAGCAGGGAGGGGGGTGCCAAACATGAAAACTTACAGAGCAACAGAGTTCCAGGAAGTTCAAGGTAACCAGGCCAAAGCTTCAGAAGTCCAGAGGTCTTGCATGGCTGAGGCAAGGGACAGGGAGTGCCAGCTGCAAGCTTTATGCTAGTACGGGGGTCTGCAACCTGCGGCTCCGGAGCCGCATGCGGCTCTTTGGAACATTTGCCGCGGCTCCGGGAGGGTTCAGAAATTTCAATACAAAGGTGCCGAATCTCGCGAGGACAGCCCGTCCCACAAGGCGGTGCGAAGCCAAGCGCGGCCACACTCTCGCGCTCTACCTTCCCGCAGGCTCCCTCTTCTTCAGAGCAAGAGAGAGAGGGAGGCGTGGTGGAAAGTGCCCCCCGAACGGCAGCCTTTTTTTCTTTCTTTTTTTAACTTCAAGAAAACCTCCCAGATCTGGATTATTGCCT
>JAHTLZ010003518.1:22666061-22703939 GCA_023846285.1 Phrynocephalus versicolor
GTGTGTGTGTGTGTGTGTTGTGTGTGTGTGCAACGTGGAGGAAAAGAAAACCCTCCTTCCTTCCCCCCTTCCCCTTCCAAGCATTGCACATGTGCAGTTGGCATCTCTCTCTCTCTCTCTCTCCTTTTGCTTCTCTACAGCCCCCCCCCAAAAAAAACTACGGCTTTGCACTAACTTGCTGGGATGAAGCTCCAAAAACGCTGGGGAGCGGGCGCGCGCGCAGCGTGTCTCCACAAAAGAGAGAGAGAGAGAGAGAGATTAGAAATTCCCCTCCTCTCCCTCCTGTACTATTTTTTGGAAGATTTTTGAAAATTGCCCCCCCCCCCCCCAAAAAGTGGAAGCGGTGTGGGCACGACGCACTCGGGCTGCGCTTCCCTCCTCCATGGAGGGTGGGGGCAAGAGGAGGAGGAGGAGGAGGGAGAGATGGAGTGTGTGTGTGTGTGGGGGGAGAGAGTCAGACCATGGCTGCAGGATCCGGGCAGAAGGCAGCGAGGGCGGAATGGGAACCTCAAGAAAGGCGGCGTGGGGAGGGGTCCACGGCTAGTCTCTCTCCCCACCCCACCCCCCGCCGCCACCGCCGCCGCCCTGCTTCCTTGCCCGGTACTGTCAGTTCTGGCCCAACAAGCAAGGGGTTGGTGGCGGCGGGAGTGGGGAGGGGGGGAGCGGCGGCGGCGGCAGAGAGGCGAGAAGCAACGGAGGAAGTCGGCTTTTCTTTTTCCTGCGCGAGATCAACTTGGCAGTCAAGGGATGAGGGATGCAGCGTGACAGCTAGTTCGAGCCCGCCCCCCGGCCCGAGGAGGGGTCTCTCTTATTAGACTTCCAGCGGCTCCCTCCTGGAGTCAGCCGGTTTCGGTGGCGGGGTGGGGGCGCCGGGCTCAAGTTGTTCAGGGGGCCCTGGCCGCCCGGGGAGGCCAACGCTGAGCTGAGCCGAGTGGAGCGCCTGTGCGCCTGCCTGCTTGTCTCGCTCGCTCTCGCTCTCTCCGAAAGCCCGCCAGCAGGGGCCTTCTGCTCCATTCCAACACACAGAACGTGCCTCCTGCGCGCCCACCCACCCCCCAGCCCGGCCCTCCTCGAGACTGGCGGACACACAGCCACCCCAGTTGTGCGCGCGGGAGAACTTGAGGCAGGTGTGCGCCTCGATGGAAACCCTCGGGGACAGGGTGGCAGGGTGGGGGGAGGCGGCGGCGGCTCAGGCTCGCCTGCTTGCTCGCTCTCCCGGCGCCTGAAGTGCCGAAGAAGCAACTTTCATTGGCTTCCTTCTCAGAAGCCCTTCGGGGGTGCCCGGAGGAGTCGCAGCCGCCGGCGCTCCTTCCCACCCCACCCGAGCCCGGCGCCGGGGCGCAGCGTGTCCGAGGAGCGCACGAGGGAGTGTGTTGCTTGCGAGCGCCCAAAAAGCCAGGAGCGAGGGGAGGGGAAAATATATTTGCAGTGTTATATTTGTTTTAAATGTCGCAATGGTTTTGCGGCTCCCAGGGTTTTTTTTCCGTCAGAAACGGGTCCAAGTGGCTCTTTATGTCTTAAAGGTTGCAGACCCCTGTGCTAGTAGCAGGCCCACCAGCTGCACTCCTGATTGCCTCAGCCTGAGTGTGGCCTGACTCTGTGCTTCTAGAGGAAGTTGGATTGCAACCCCAAGTCACTGGCCCTGCTGGCTTGGAATGATGAGAGTTGGAGACCAGCAACACCTGGCTTCATCAGGTTTCCATCCCCTGAAGTAGCAGAAAGCCTCTAACTCAAAACTGGAAAAAGCAGCCTTAACCCCTGCTAGCGTAGGAAATGACACTGCACCAGCCTCCCTGGTAGTTGGGCATCCAAATTTAAACACTGCCTGCTTAAAGTCTATGTGGCAAGATGTTTTCTGACTCCCACAGCAGTTTAGATGTCTACAAAGTCTGTGGAGAAAGGTCATGTCCTGCTTCTTGATGCCTCCAAGAGTGACAGTTTTGATATAAAAATGGGGAGCAGACTACCTATCTCCCCAAATTCACAAAGTAAATACAGTACTGGATTTCCAGCACCGTTCAAATTTTGATTTTGGGATGGTGGTGGAATTCTTTTAATTTTAATTTTAATTTTAATTTTGCTGTTTTGGGGTTGCTGGAGGTCTCAGTGTGTTCTGGGGCAGAACGTTGCCCCATCCAAGAGTTGTCCATCCCAGAGTTGTCCATCGCTGCTGTAGCTAATAGATGATCACCAGTCCTGTGATTACATTTTTACCGCATGATTGCTTCATCTATTCTCCACACTCAGTGCATTAATAAGTCATGTTGCTTCTCACCACGTAAGATAAGGAGAAATTGGCCCCAACTTTCCGGCTAAAATTCCAGTCGATACTGGGAACTTTCCTACTGTCACTGTATCCTCTGCAGACTTTCTAGTCACATCTTGGTCCAGTCTTTGTCTAGAATACTTTCAGTAGAAGCATTCACCTTTCCCTCCACATAATGCCTTCCTCAAACCTCCAGCCTGACTTTCCAGCCTTTTACATGCAGCACAAACACCATCTTCCATAAATGCTCTCCACAGCTGTATCCATCTCTTTGCTCTGCCTAGTCTGCTGGTCCCTCCTGCTCCTAAAGCTGCCAACCTGAGCCACTGAGCCTCCCCTGTAGCTCTTTCGGATCAAGTGTCTCAACACACACACACACACACACACACACACACACACAAGCCAAGAAATTTATTTCTAAAAGTGCACCTGATCAGACCCATCTGAGGCACAGTGTTAAAGCAACAGGTCACACATTGTGGCATCACCTGGCGTGTTCTAGTTTTTGAAGAATGGAAAGTGACAACATCCCTTTGGTGTTGGGTTTTTTTTGTATTGGTCTCTAGAATGGATCTATTGCTTTTTCTTCTTACCCTTTTTAACTGAAAAGAGACATATTGAATTTGTAATGTTTTAATTTCACGTTCTAGGTAATACTCTTACCCTTTCAGATGGCTCTTTAAAACACACACACACACACACACACACACACACAAATACATAACACATATGCACACCATGGTACAGTAATATATATTCTAATGAGTTACAGGGTTGCCAGATCTTAAGGCACTGGTTGCAACCGGAAGGGACTGCTAGGCGTTTCCAGTTCTCTAGCTGGGGAGACAAATCTCAGTGCAAACAATGCTAGAGGAGGAAACAGCTTGCCTTTTCTCTGTGGAGTGGCTTTAAAGCCTGGGCAACTTTCCCCAGCTGTTCCCAGTTAGATCCAGGGCTCACTGGCTCATCATGAAGGTGTTTGCATTTCTGGTGCTTTATATGTCACAATGAACTTGACTCCACCCACCCATCCACTGTACAGTATCCTCAAACCCCTTCCTCATTCTTGCCTTTTTGTAATTTCAGTATGGGGTCCGTTTTACCCTTTGGAACTAGGCTGGCACTGGAGCACCAGCCTCATGACTCAAGAGCCTTCCTGTTACCCCAGCATTAGAGATGCAGAGCCTGAAGAGAGTCCCCTGCTTACCCCTACCCCCCCCCCAGTCCCAAATCTACTGAGATTTTACACCAGGGTAATGCAAATGGTAGAAAACTCAGCTGTAAATTGCTGCAAGTTAAGAAGTTACTGTCAATATTTACTTGTAGCAATTTGCAGCTAAGATTTATGCTAGTTGCATTACTCTGGTGTAAAAACTCAATAGGAGTTTGGCCAGTCTGCTATATAACTTTTTACAGGACTCACTCCTAAGTAACTCATTCTTTTTCTACTTGAGAGTAGGTAAGTGGGGGGAAAAACTGAAAGTAGGTGAGTGAAAACTCTTGTGATGCTGCACAGCTTGGTGCACAGGCATGCACTAGCTTCTTAAATCGCAGCAACTCACCAATTAGAGCTACACCAACTGCATTGTACCACAAGACATCTCTAAGAGGATTTTGGCCATTAATTTTAAAAAGAACTTTTAAAGCACTGCACACAGGACATTGTTGAATGACTATCCCAACACCAAGTGACTTGAGGTTGGCATTTTAAATTTCCCACAAGTCTTTGCAGTGATACTACCTTAGGGCTTTGTGGGGAATTTAAAATGGAAGGGAATTGTAACTATAAATGTAAACAAGCTGGGAAATTTTTCCATCTTTGGATGCCTCTCTATTAACATCACATTCTTTGATGTCTAGTCAGAACGAAGTCACATTGAGTTGACTATCTTATTATCACGTGTGAATAAATTTCCACAACCATGCAGTATATGCTCAACCCTCTCTAAGTATACTTGTTGGCTTCCTGAGCCACACTTCATTCTCCAAGACCATGGGCTTTACTGAAGCCACACAAATAGTTATTTTATTTTAAATATTTCCCTTATCTTTGGAATGGTAAAGCATTTCTGAATATTCTCTACCTGGAAAACCCTGAAAAGAGGTTGCCATAAGCCAGGAGGACAGACTTGATGGCACATAATTATCACTCGTTATTCTCCATAAAAAGGACCCAAGGCAGCTAGCACCACGCTAAACACAATATTAAAAGCTAAAAGCAGTAAATTATTCACATATTTAAAAAAGAACCAATGACAGTATATTAAAAATGTTAGGTAAAAGCATTGCTAAAAACAGGGTTAGAAGCAACAAAGTACAAGCAATCCTATTTTAATGCTTCTCCTAAACAGTCAGTCACAAAAAGCTTGCCTGAAGAGAAAGGTGTTTGCCTGCTTGCTGAAGGAAAGCAAAGATGGGGCCAGTCTAGTATCCTGTGGCAGTGAGTTCCAGAGTTTGAGCCCAAGTGCACCTGTGAAGATGGTAAGACTGAGAGAAAGGCCTCCCCTGGGGTTCTTAACAGTTGCCTCATACAGGGAGATACATTTTTTTTCCAGATAGCCTGGAGTAAAGCTTTATAGCTTAAAAACCAGAGCTTTGAAATGTGTCCAGCCCTCCTTACAGCAACAATTCTTTGGAGTCAGGGCTTAGACCAGCTGCAGCTCAGCCTGAAAGCTGGGACATTTAAGGACTCCCAATGTTCACGATGTCCACCCAAGCCAGACTTGGTTCTCACTGGCTAGGACTGGTGCCACCACTGTTGGCTAAACTAAACAGTTTGCCTTTTGTGACAGGGGGGTTCTCTACTAAAAGGCAGCATGGGGAAAAGAGAGCACAAATATTTTGTTTCACAATTCAAGCATTGTTTCAGACCACAGAAGTCACTATACACTGTGAACCAATGGCATGCCAACTATGAAGAATCTCCGCATCTGTTTTTAAATATGCAGAAGCTCACTGGTTCACTTTGCGTCTCCTTCTGTTGCTAACCTTTTGTAAAAGGTCTAAGCAAACAAGTGGGTTAATTTTATGGCAATGTACAGCTTAGGGGACTTCAGCCAGGCCACCCACTCCTCCATTCACCTCATTTTGAACATCTGTCTTAAAGGAGCGTTGACCATGTTACTCAAGCCCTACTTAGCATGTAGCATAGACTGCCTTCAGCCAGTGGTGTGCATATATATTTTAGGGGAATATTGCCCTCTTCTGGCAAACTGAAAGAACAACTAGCAAGCCACTCTGACCGGAATTTGTGGTACCCATAAATGGTAATTTAACTTCCATCCCTATTCAGTGCATGTGGATGAAGTACATTTAGTGTGTTCGTGCAGCACCAGAATCACGAGACAAAAGAGCGGCCAACCTGAGTTATGATTTTATATGGAGGGTTAATGTGTACACTATTTTTTCAAAAAAGATTGTTTTGCCTAGAAAAGTTTCCAATGCACACACACAAACAGAGGATCAGGAACAAGAGACACAGTCCCTGCTTTCATGACCACTAAATAGAAATAGTTCAAGGAGAGAAGGAGCCACGTACAGTGGGTACCTCAGCAGAGCTGATGGAGTGGGGCATCAGTTAGTGCTGCTGGCAGCCTTCCATTGCAGATAGCACATGATCAGAAGTTGAGATACCTGTTCCAGAGACATGATGCCAGCAGATATTTGGGTTCGACAACCATACTGCAAAATGAAGGTCCTGTTTCCTTCTTAATGACAAATCACGAAACAAAGCAAACTAAATTGCAAACGGTGGGCAGGGCCGGCGCGTCCATTAAGGCGAACTAGGCAGTTGCCTAGGGTGCCAAAATGGAGAGGGAGCGCTGGCCAGCCTGCTGCCCCCCGCTGCCCCCCCGCCACTGGCCACCGCCGTCTGTCCCCCCACCGGCCGTCGCCGTCCGCCCGCTGCCCCTGCGCCCATCACCACCCACCCCCGTGCCCGTCACCGGCCGCCCCCGTGCCCATTGCCGCCCCGTCATCCGCCACCCCCTGCCACCCGGCCCCTCGCCTAGGAAGTGGTAGAAAGCTTGTGCTTTGACAGTTTAGCCATTGTTTTAGCCGCTTAGAGTTCGTTTGAAGATAAGCGGGATATAAATGCAAAAATAAATAAATAAATAAATAAATTGTTCAGCATTTAAGACATTCCTTACTTATGTGCTATCTGACATCTACCTCAGTTCCACAGTAATCCACCCAGATAGGGAGATACGATTGTTCACACATGACAAATACTCGGTGGTCAAAACCCAACTAGAGAGGGGAAAATGCATCAAAGGGTAATCACACTGCAGTTTCTCCTCTTCCTGATTCACTTTAGCCAAGCAGCTGATTTCGGAGGCAGAGTGAGGTCAGGCCAAAAAAGAAGTTCTGCTTATATACCACCCCATACCACTTCAAGTAGTCTCTGGACGGTTTACAGTTTAATTACAGTATGCAGGATACACATTGCCACCCCCCACCTTGGAAGGATGGAAGGCTGAGTTAACCATGAGCCAGCTACCTGGGATTGAACCCCAGGTCATGAGCACTTTTTACCTGCAGTACAGGTGTTCAAACACTGCGCCACGGAGCTCCATAAAGATAAGCCTGCAGAGGGGGAGCAAATGCTTACACCATCATCTTTACATGATTGAATGGGCGAACAGGCTCACAGCTTAATAAGTGAGTTAACAGAAGGAAGGAAGGAATAGGGTGAGCTGGATCAAAACAAAGGTGTTCAGATGGGCATAAACCGGTAATTCACTATTTGGTTTGGTTCCTATAATTCACTGTTTTGGTGTGGTTCGGTTCAAATCAAATTACAGCGACCACCCATGTTTTGAATAAAAGCGAATTCTGCTCGTGTTAAGAACTGCCCCACTCCTTTCTAACACAGGGCTAGGGCTGCAGCTTATTCAGAGCTCTCATAATTATCCTGTTCCATAGTCCATGCAGTTGGTTAATCCATTCCCAAAGAGAGCTGTGGGCAGTGTTCATTGCATACGTCACAGATGGGTTGTTGTGACATTAAAATGGATGATTGAAAAAATCTCTTCCTATATCTTCATATTTGCTAACTATTTTTTTTAAAAAATTCCCTAACCTGCCACAGTCTACTATATATATCCTATAGGACCACAAAAATTATTAAATGAGCCATGGAAAGACGGGACATATTGCCTGCTTCACAAGTTCTTCACATTAATTTCACATCTTGATACTTTTTTCAGAATGTTTAGTTTATTATTTTATTAATGCTTTTAATGCTGTTTATAGGCACTTGCATTGGATTTCAAATGCTGATCTATGTACATATGGTTTTGACAAGTGATGCAGTAAATTCTAGATATGGTGGAGGTGTTCTTTGGTACTTGCATTAGAGTATTTGTCTGTGCATAAGACTATATTTTTGTCTAAAATTGTTAGACTAAAAATTGAGGGTCTTCTTATACAAGTTGAGAAGAGAACCGTGTGGTTGGAAAAGTGGGGGGTCATCTTATTCATGGGGCCATCTTATAGTTAGAAAACTATGGTACATCTGATGTAGTGCTGACATGTTGGGAGGGAAATTGAAAGAAAAGGGAGATGTTGGTGCAGCTGAGGGCAAGGAAAGGCCAGGAAGAGGACTAGAGGACTGTTGGCAAGTGAATGAGGGACACATGAGACAATCTGAAGACCTCTCTGGACTAGAGATGGGCACGACTTAGCGGTATTTTCGTTTTCGTTTTCGTTTTTCGTTTTCGTTACGGAAACGAAACGAAAACGAAAATCGGCTCCAAACTGGACCGAAAACGGAAACGAAACGACTAATTTCGAGCCAATTTTCGTTTTTCGTTACTGGAAAAACACATAATGGAGCTAAATGGGAAAAAAAGAAAAAAATTTCGTTTTCGTTTTCGTTTTCGTTTTTCGTTTTTCGTTTTCGTTACGTAACGAAACGAAAACAAAAATTTTTGAAATTAGCTCACGAAAACGGAAACGAAACGAATCAGACTCTAGCCGAAAACGAAAACGAAAACGAAACTTTTTTTCTGAGTCGTGCCCATCTCTACTCTGGACCCTTCTCATGGGAGAAGAAACAATGACCAGTGCAAATGGAAGGATCATTCATGTGCAAAATAAAGTAGATCTCACTGAAGATAATAACCTTTTAAGTGTGAATCAGACCACTCCGGTTTTCCCCCATGTGGACATGCCCAACTGGTCTAAGATTCCTTTCTCACAGTGGCCAACCGGATGCCCTAATCATGAGACATTCACAAACAGAATATGATCGCATCAGCTCATGTTCTCCAGCAACTGCTACCAAAAGACACAACACTTTGGATATTGTGGGTCATATGCAGCTGCCTAGATGCCCTAAGCCAGGCCTGCCCAAAGTCCGCCCCCCCCCAAATCCGGCCCGTCAGGCCATTCTGAGTGGCCCGCGGCTGGCTAGCGCACAGGCGGGCACCGCATGGGAATGTGTGAGGTTGGACGCATGCACAGGGCAGTGATCGGGTGGGCCACGGCACCGGCACCGCTGGGAAGCTTGGGTGGACGGGCGGTCTGCCGCCACCGGCACTGCAGGGGAATATGTGGGGGTGGGCAGGCCAGCGGGCCTCTGCCACTGCCAAGGAGCTTTGGGGTGGGCTGGCGGGCGAGCCATCGCCACTGCTGGGGAGCTTGGGGGGTACAAGGTCGCACAGATAGCCTCTTCCAAGGGGCGACCTGTGGCCACGGCTCCCTGTGCTTCCTTTGGTCCCCACCTTCCTTCTTTCCTTCCTTCCTCTCTTGGTTTCCACCTCCCTCCCTCCCTCCCTCCCTCCCTCCCTCCCTCCCTCCCTTGGTCCTCGCCTTCCTTCCTGCGGGTGGGGTTGCAAGGGGTCAGTGGGTGGGGCTTATGGGTCAGTGGGTGGGGCTTGCAGTGGGGTGGCAGGGTCGGGGAGCAACCGGCCCGTGAAACATTCTCAGCCACCAAATCTGGCCCTCCTTACAAAAAGTTTGGGCACCCCTGCCCTAAACACATCCGATCTCGCCTGATTTCGGAAGCTAAGCAGAGTCAGCCCTGGTTAGTACTTGGATGGGAGACCACCAGGGAATACCAGGTGCTGTAGGCGCCTGGAGTAGGAACTGGCAAACCACTCCAGTATTCCTGCCAAGAAAACTCCATGGACATGGAGTCATGAAAGGTCGGTCACCACTGTAACAACACAACACTTGCAGCTACCATGACTGGCCCCACCACAAACAAAATTTCCCAGTGCCTCTATAAGGTAATCCAAGTTGTGATTACCTCTTACGATAGTAGAATTGCACAGCTTGACTCTGCCCTGTGTAATGTTCTGCTGAGAACCATATTGTGCTAGGGGTGTAAGCAGATTTTTTAAAAAAACCTGTAGTAATGCCCCATCTACAGACAGGCAAGACCTCATGTTATGTTGGCTGGTTTTGCTGGTGGGGACGAGGGCCAATTTTCATTATAAATTCTTCCTACAAACGCCATCCTTCGCAAATACCTCTTGGCGTTACAAGGGAAACGTAGGGTTGGCAATGAAAGAGCAACAGTGCCGAAAAGCCGCCACGGAAGCGGAGCACTAAACCCCTCTTTGAAAAATAAGCCGCCTTCTCTCATTTGCATGAAGAATGTTGAGTGAGTACCAGGAGACTAGGGTCCCTGTGGCAATACTCTTCTCTCCTCTGAAGTGCCTACACTGCCGCTTAATTGATTCCCCCAGTGGCTTCGACTCTGCGTGCTACTTTGGAGGCAGCTTTTTCACTTGACATATGTGAACAACCTCTGCAGCGCCGAAGTGTCTCATGGGATTTTCATGATTATTTTCTTGAAGTATCCTCTTGGCCCAGTTTTCAGGTTCAGCAACTGTGGACATAAATCAGGGCTGGAGCGCCTGTGGTCTTCCTTGTGACCTTATTACTTACAGCTCCCATCACGCCCCCACCACTGGGTATCCGGCCAGGTGGAAACTGGAGTCAACACCCTTTGGACAGCTAGACAGTCCCCAGTTATGATATAAACAAAGAGAAAGAAACGCAGATGAATTGAAATCCTTTGCACCATTTCTGATGGAGAAAGTGGGTATTAGAGATGGCTCTCTTTCATTTCCCACTCAGCAATCCTTCTTGCATGCTGTGAGGTGAAGGGGTGACGGTGGAGAATTGGCATGCATTTGTGATGCGTGCACATCTGAACCCCTGGCCTCTTTTTGGTGCCCAGAGGCTTTAATTCCATTCCAGGTGAAGTTCATAAGATGTGCCCAGGAAGTTCTAGGGCAGGCCTGTCCAACAGGTAGACCGGGGGCTACCAGTAGCCCGTGAAGGGTTCAAAAGTAGCCCTCCAGCCATCAATAAAAAAGTGAGGGGATAAGTTCTCCACCTCTACCTCCCCCTCCCCAAGGACCACCACTGCCCCAGCAAAGCTCTAGGTCTGCAAACCTGCTGTCTCAGCCGAGCGGGGCAGTTCAAGGGCCATGGCACAGTCCCCTGCTCTCTCCACCAGCCAGATGATCAGCATGCCACTGTCTTGTGACCAATTTAGTTGTTGCTGCAGAGCAGAGAAAGGGGAGTGGAGGGGACTCCCACAGCTGCCTCACAGAGACTGTGATCTGCCACTCTTCCTGCTCCCCTTCTGAGCCATTCCCTCCTCCTTGCGCCACCATGGCAATGTGATTGCCCCGCTGCTGACTTGGCCCATCCCAGCTGCACAGAGAACATGGCAGAAGTGAGTGAGACTTATGGGCGGCAGCAGCAGTGGCCGCGAGGGGGCTGGAAGGGAGAAGGGGGAAAACAGGAGAAGAAGTAGAGTCAAGTCAGGCCCCACAGGTTGGCAGGGAAAGTGCACCTCTTTAAACAAGTCTTCCAGTAGCCCAGGCAAGTGGAAGGGGCAATCTGTGCAAGCATGCACACACCTCCCTTGTACCCATCCACACCGGCTTGAGCGGGTGTAAGGGAAGGATGTGCATAGTGAGCCTTACCATAGGAATGCATTGAAATATGTTCCCTCCAGAAAGGATTAATTGATTTTCAATGCATTCCTATGGGAAACCGCTGCTCTACTTAATTTTTTTTTTTTTTTACTTATGAGCATGTGCTCGGAACAGATAAAATTCATAAGTAGAGGTTTTAGTGTAGTAGCCCTCAGGCACTTTCGTCTGGAAAAAGTTGACCTCAGCCTGTTCAAAGTTGGACAGCCCTGTTCTAGGGAAATCATACAAGCATCACAATGGTAATATAATCTGCAGCTAGAGTAACAGATGCATCTTTACCTAAATATATTTGACCTTTTACTCTCTTCTGGGAAGGGGGAGCTTCTTTGTAGCCCACTTCTCTCCTCTTCAGAGGGAGAATTTCACCACATAAAGATGCAACCGAGGCCTTTTCAAGGGGAATGTCCTCACCTCAGCAGCCCATCAGGCACTTATGCTGGGCTTATTTTGGTGCCAAAGATCTAAAACCTGGCTGTTTATCTAGGCACTGGTGCTTGGCATAATCATGGCTTGCTTTGCTATCCTTTTGCTTTAAACTGTTTTAAATGGCTTGTGTTGTTTTACATGGTTAAGGCCTTATTGCATGGATTGTGTCCCACCCCGGGATCTTATGATACAGAGTCAAATAAAAACATTTCAGTCCATCAGTCAGCCTGCCTCCATCACACAAAGAATACACCCAAGGCATCCTGCAGCGTATGAATCTTGCTCAGTAGTTGGGAGCAATTCTCTTTTTAACCGTGGCTCTGCAATGGTAGGTGTTTTGCTTTTGCCTGTGGATGTTCCAGACAGCATCAGCTGGTGTATGTATTCAATAGCCCTTGTGATTAGATAGTATGCATATATACCCTGCTTTTCTATTGTGGTTGTGGGACAACAGTTGGGAGCCAAGCAGGGATCCTAATATTACATCCCCCGCTAATAATAAAAAAAGACATTCCATTGTCTTATTATAGGCTCCCACTTCCCATACATTGATTTCTTCTTATTTCCATTCACAGTGACAACAAAAGTGAAATGTTGAGTAACAAAATGTTCTTGCATATTAAACAGAATAGTATGATTCAGCATCCTTCTCTTTCAGGTTTACGGTAAATTGGATTTATGCAGATAATGAAGCTGACAGTCATTGTTTTGATTGTCAGTTTATTTTTCCTCTCTATTAGCCTAATTATGGAGACGATGGCTTCTCAATGTTGTTGCAGCCCATGGAAAGGAGTGATATCTGTGCATATTGTGGGAATCTTTCCAAAGAGTAAAAATAGCTTTAAATGGTTGAAGTTTTATTTTTAAAAAGCAGACCTCAGATAAAGTACACACACTCATGGAGAGGCAACTGGAAGCAAAGAATGTACATATTATTGACAAACTGTGTCCTACATAAGTATACACAAGTGTGAGCATTGTCTTCCTTGTAGTGTGTTTATTTTTCCACATTGTAGCTTTTTTTTAAATGTTCTTGTTTTTATTATTATTATGATTTTTAAAGTTACATGTTCAGACAACAGATATACAGATTTGTATTTTTTTAGACTATGCTGCGTAGAGAATTCTGCACTCCAAAACCACAGATTGTCATATCTCCAGTTCCGAGTACAAGTAATATCAGCATCCTTTTGCCAAACTATCCCACTTCAGATATGACAATTAGCTAAGAAACTGAACGGTGTCTGTTCACCGGTTTCTTTCTTTGAGGTGCTCTGAGCATCAGCCATTATTGCTGGATGTTAGCTAGTCAAGATTCTCTGCTTACTTTAAGACCTTTGCCAGATGCCTTAAGGCAGGCATGTCCAAACTTTGGCACTCCAGATGTTTTGGACAGCAACTCCCACAGTCCTTTGCCATTGGAAGTCTAAGCTTAGAATTCTGGGAGTTGTGGTCCAAAACATCTGGAGGGCCAAAGTTTGGACATGGCTGCCTTAAGGTAAGCAGACTGCCCATTCAAGGCCAAGCCATGAGAGTTCCCTTTGTTTCTAATACGGGTAGCTCATAACAATATTTTGCACCTGGAGGGGAAAACACTATCTTTTTGCCAGTACTGTAAAGATAATAAGTAAGGTCAGAGGACAAGGGTAAGCTGGAGAGGATGAAAAGGAATGTTATATTTGCTAACTGAAGAGTCCTCACACTTTGAAGCTGCAAGACCTGATTCCACAGGAGTAGGGATGGCATGAAATGCCCATGGAGTAACTCCCCCTGCAATGCTGGCATTGTTCTTTTGGAATGTGGGAGGCCAACAGTGTGGACCTTTTGCCTTAACCTGCCAGCGCAGAAATGAGCAGAACTGCAGGGGATGCAAATAAGAGCAGGCCTGTTGCAATTAATAGGACCACATACATGGTGGCTAAAAAATTCTGTTCGTCTGAGTGAATCTGCTCTAGCAGGGACTACAAGTTGGAATCTACCAAGAAGATTCAACCCAAATGCAACTGTTTGGTGTATACTCAAATCACTCAAATCAGTCTTTTTCAGTACTCAGTCAGAATTTCCAGGAATGGTTCCTTGGAACTTTGCGAACAACTACCACTGAATTAATGGGGATTTAATGAGTCACCTTCTCCATAAGTTCAATTGATTGAAATGGGATTACTTTAACTGTGACTTTACAGAGGACTGGCACATTTGAATGGGGACACAGACTGAGGGTATTTGTACACGACCCCTAAACTCCGCTGCAAATGGCTGCCAGCTCCGGAGCTTACAACTGTTTCCCCAGCAGCTCCGGAGTTTGCAGGAAATTAAGTGCGACCACACCCACCTAAGCACGTCCCAGCGCACTTCATGTACCTGCTCTCGGAGGGTGAAAATCCCCAGATCCGGATGTAATCTGGTGAGTGCCGGGCTCTCCTCGCTTCTGTTTTTTTTTTTTTTTTTTGCCTGCCGCCCCTTTAAGAGAAGGAATCAGGACGACGACTGGGCGGCTTCGGAGGTGAGCCTGCATTTTTCCCTCTCTTTTTTTCTCCCTCTCCTCACGCAGGCAGGAGCAAGGAAGTGCGGAGGGGTGGGGACGCAGGAAGAGCAACGAACCCCCAAGCTCTCTGGTCCGAATTTAAGTGGCCAGCGGATCTTAGGGGTCGTGTGAAAAGGCCCTGAGACCAATTCTTTTCATACCATTTTATAAGGTTCATTATACAACTTACACAATCCTGATTCATCATCCTCTCAATTGCAAGCTGTGTGTTAGCATTCACAGCTTGGTCCCAAATGAAGGAAGTAGTCTTCATTGGGCCACCTAAAACCAGAAATGAGCAACTGGAGACCTTCCATATCTTAAATGGTGAGCACCTCCCAGACTCTGTCACCTCCAGCTGTACTGGCTAGGGTGGATGGGAATTGCAGTCCAACAGTATCACAAGGATCATAAATTATCCTGCCTTGTCTTAGGCAGTGGAAAGGCCATCTGGCAATTACTAGAGATGGGGTTACTCACAGTGTGTCTCCTGTTGTGTGTCAGCTTCAGAAACAGGATGAAACTCAAACTGCTACGGATCCAAGTCCATGTTCTTGCAGAAAGCCAAAGTCCAATAACCTAAGTGGGAGATTTGGATGTTCAAGCAATGCAGGGTTGTGTCCAAAAGCGGATGAAAGGAGCACTCTGAGTCTGCAGGACAAAAAGCCCTCTGGTCCAACTGAAGGATGTAGGAGGGAAAGGTCACAAAGCAGGAACACTTCTGTGAGTTAAAAAACATATTCATTCTTCTTTCCCTTTTTCTTTTTTTTTTCCAAAAAAGAGCAAATATTGTTCCTCCTACGCATCAGCAGAAAAGCCCGCAAGGAGCAAAACAGTTTTGCTGTATACACTAGCTAGTCATATTGTGGTTGGATGGGAATGGTGATAGCTAGGCTATGAGAGGAGCAGAGATAAAATGAATTGTTCAGTCTTGGAGGTGTTTTAACTGAAATGCTGTCCCTGATGTGTTACTAGACCATCTTCTATGCTTGATCTACTACTGAGGCACATGGATTGTCTTACCTTGGGTTGAAAATGGGGGTGGGGGAATTCACATGAAAATTATCCCACTACAGGAGAAAACTTCTTGTAACTAGTAAAATAATCACAGAAAAGGCTTCAACCTAGACTTTTCCTAACATCATATTTATTAAATTACAGTCTATAAAATTCTTGTAATGAGGCCATGTTTAAATGTGTGTACTACCACATGCAGGCTGCAATGGTACAGTCCAGGAACAGATACTTATTACTTACTGTATATCACAGGTAAAAATGATTATGCACAGCAGTTCTACAGAGTGCCATTAAAGAAAACATTGGCTTCAGAAAATAAACTGCCACAAAAAAACACTGCGTTCAAGATTACAAGGAACTGTAGGAAATTTCTCCGTTTTGCGTCCATGAGAGTCATTTACACACAGAAACCACAATTTGATACTCTCATCTTCAAGTACTTAATATTCATATATGATCTGGGTAGCCCTGCTTTAATTAAATCTTAATCCAAAATAGAAAAACTGACTGTTAACGTATTATAATCACCAATCTATTTACCATGTTAGCTTATGCCACAATACATTTGTTAGTTTTTAGGGTGTCACAATTTTGCTTTTGTTGCAACAGGATCATCAGCCTATTGGAAACGGCTGAGCGGATGAACGTTAGATTTATAGGTACATTTTGGTTATCTCAGTATTCATGGATAAATGATCTGAGTTCTGTGGTACTAGCATCAGAATGTCATGCGTACAGTCTTACGCTGCCCATTAATATGCAGATAATAGAATAATTTGGTCACGTGTCATGTAATAGATGCCCTTCCCTAATTTCTCCTATACCTGCCAGCTCAGAATGCCCCCGCCTGTATTTTACCCCAAAACACTGCATTTCAAACCGAGTTCTTTTACATTTTACATTTCCACAGAGTTCTCACTTTTACTTTCTTCCAGTTAATTTAGCTTTAATTTATTCTTTGGAGACAGAAACAGCCAAATGCAAATGTAGATGTTAAAGGACTTGTGGAAAGCCCATTTCTTGAGGTTATTCAATGTAGTACATTCTGTATGCTTAGAGAAGTAACCGTAATTTTATGCCACTCTCTACTAATTTGAGTTCTCAATTATTTAAAACCCCCTGGAGCAAAACTTCAAAGTTCTATATCAGAGTAACTATATTATACAATATCATTTCCATCTTCTCTTTTCTTTTTTCACTGGAATTGATACTCTTCACCCCCAGAAGTGACTGTAGTGAAGGCTCTTTTAAAGTGCATGTTACATACATTTTACTGCCAAAGACAGAGCTCCACAATGCCCCCAAATTGTTGCTTTTCAGATCGGAATCAGGGGAATGTTAGCTCCATTACAATCTTTGCACAAACGAAATCTTGTCACACAATGCAGGACATGAGCAAACAAATCTTAACCTTCTCTGCTGTTAGGTCTATTGAGGTGAAAAATAAAATTCAGAATATGTTGATGTTACATACAAATCCTACCCTGTTAATGTCTTATGTTTCTTGATCCTGGCAAATCATCTTCTATCGTTATATCTTCCCTCACACAATGTCTATTTAGAGACTACTACCTGTTTCCTCAAAGGTAATCACCAACTCCCATGCAGACCCAATCTACCGTCCTTTGTATGCACAAATTGTGTTTTAATTGAACCTACATTTGAAACCCAACAGAAATGGGTCCTACCTCTGCAATCTCTGCTTGGTGATTTTGAGTGAGGAGGACCACATGAATCAGAGGTATTATAACACACACACACACACACACACACACACACACACACACACACACACACACACACACACACACACAGAGAGAGAGAGAGAGAGAGAGAGAGAGAGAGATGGGTCAATCTGTTAGTTTTGTTTTCTCCCACATTTGAGTTTTTCCATCTCCTATTCTTTGCATTTTGTGAATTGGGGTCCTTGTTTTAAAACTGTTCTCAACTTTCTGTATCAACTATGTTTATTGGGTACAACTATGATCAACATGTATCAACTATGTTTGCCTACCATGTAGCTATGAAAGATCAGATGCCCACCAGAAAAAGTGGTGTTTGACGACCCTGTCTTGAATACACAGGGATTCAAAATCTGGATACTAGTTAGATTCTCAAGCCAAGTCCTCTACCTAGATTGACTGATCTGTCCATTTCACTTTCTTAAGACTAAGACAAATGTAGCTATTTGGCACAGTATGTTCCACAGGGGCCTCACCAAACAAACAGCTGCAGCCACTTCCACAACTTTACCTCTGAGTGCTGTAATCCCCAACAAGATTCTGGCCCAGCTAAACAAGGCAGCAGTTGTATGCACAGTCACTCTCCCAGGAGAACACATTTGCATCTTGTTCCTTGTAATGTTACAAGATTAAGGTGGAAAACCTTACCAGCAGGCTGAATTCAGAACAATATTACATTCCTTCATGTACTGTATTTGAGCTGATTCCAATCTCTAATAAGAAATCTAGGTAGGTATTCTGCTCCATATTTATATCAACTCCAACTGTGGATGTTGCCATGGTGATTGAACAAAGTGCTGGTCTTGGGCCTGGTCATGTGCAACTAGGATCACTGCAATATTTCCACAATTGGAACTAGCCTTAATACTTAATTTAGATCCAGTCTGTTAGCTACACATAACTGGTCTATTTAATGTTTTGTAAGAGTAAATGAATATTTTGGTTGTATGTTTTTTTGAGATGCCAGAAATAATTGTGTTCATTTATTTTTATTATTTTCACTTCTATGCTGCCCCATTAGTGTGAACACTCACTGGGAGGTTCATAACATATAATTTAAAAAACACAGTGTATAATAACTACAATAAGAATACAATAAAACCCTGTTGCTAGCTAAACCAACAAGTCTACCTTTAAATAGAATTACATGAATTAAATGCATTTAAACATCTCAGATCAATAGTTCAACCCTAGTAGAAGGCAGCTTTATATAAATCAGCCTTAATTAGTTTCCTCAAAACTGAGTGGTACAGCGCTGATGAACCTTTATAGGAAGCTTATTCCAGAGGGAAGGAATCACCTTGGATGCCACAATTTTTCACCTCACGGGCTATAAAGGAACAGGTGAGACAGGTAGCTATTTTGTGAGAGAGACATTCCTGCAACTATCAAATACCGTTAAATACTGTACATTTATTAATGGTTAAATGATGATTTAGGATGACAGCAGTAGTATATTTTTAAAGATTACTACGGCAGTTTTTCCCCTAGTAAATTAATTGCTGTGCAAAGACGAGTAACAAATTGTGCCCCTCCCCTATCAGCTAAAGTTTATGCTATGTAAAAACCAGCAAGTTATTTTGCCATATGAGGAGGGAAAAACCCATAAACACCTCCACAACTTCCTTGGTGGCAAAAATGCAACAACAATAACAAATGAAATCAAGTAAAATTAAATCAGGCCCACTGCCCAACATAGCCACCACATCACCTATTGACAAGGTGGGCCATGCACCAGGAAACAGATTTACTGGTAGATACACTCCTGTTTTGTTGATGGGCCAGGTAAATGCTTTCCCTTAGAGGGTGCTTTCAGAGGAAAAAAGAAAGAGGCTTATTCTTTCTTTTAAAAAAATCAGTTTTCTATAAATAGTGGCCCTAATGAAAAACATGGATGCCAGACTTGGCTAACAGAGGAGAGAATTGGCAACTCTGAAACATGTTTTCAAGGCGTGTGAGCTAACTTCTCCTTGGCTCCTCGGCTTCACTGTGGAAGGCTCACATGAGTGATCATTTACAGCTGTGTTCCTTCTGATTTCCACTCTCAGTGTCAGCATCGGCAATTAGTGTGCAAAGTGACTAGACTTTGGGCTCAGCTAGACAGCTGCTTCGGAAAGACATTTCCGGTGTTTGTAAGTGTCCTGATTTTCTTTCCTTTCATCGCCACACCCTCAATTTCAAGTCAGCAGTCAAGTTTACAGAAGTGTATGTGGCAGGGAGATGGACAGAGAAAGAGAAACGCTGGCTGATCATCAGACTTGGGCAATACCTGCCTCTCCAAATCAAATTGGCACACTACCTGTGCATGCCATATTCTTCCAACACACTGAACAACTTTTGGGGAGTTAAAAAATGATAAACAAACAAAAGCAGAAGATCACACTCCAGGGGACTTGCTGTCCATGCCTGAGAAGTTTTTATTTAGTGTGATAGTCAAACATTGGTCAGGCAGGCCTGCTTAAATTTAAACACTTGAATCATCATCTTCCTTTGTGACTAGAGTATAGTATTTCCATCAGGCTCATTCCTAGAGCTTGGCAAAAGCATCATACAAGAAAATGGACAATCCATGTCATTAAAACATAAAAGTATTGTACTTGAAAGTAAATATAAGCATGCATTTAAAATAACATCATGTCCTGTTTTAGGGAATGATATATTGATGGGCCGGTGGACTGATCAATTGACTGCACTTTTAAACCACCGACAAACTAGATTTGCTTGCAGATGTGCAATCTCTTAGAAAAATGCAGAGAAAGGTAGTGTAATATTTTAAAAAGATAAAACCAGCAAAGTTTTCTACTCTGGGTGGTAGGCTGAGAGAGAACCATTGGCCCAAAGTCACACAGGGACCTCCTTGGCTAAGAAAGGATTTAAACCTGGGTCTCCCCAGTTCAAGTCAACATGCCAATCTCTACACCACATTGTTTTTCCCTACTTAGACATACACACTAAAGCCAATGGAAAGCAATTATATTTCTGAAGACATTTTCCCATATCCTATCTTCCTGTACTTTTAACTGCATGTCAGTGGGTAGCTTTATACAAATATAGTAGATAAATATATATGTCAATGGCCTAGTCTCAGCCACAAAACCTCCTAGAAAAGCAAGTTTCGCCCATGAGCCATAAAGGAAAGTGGATTATTCCATGTTGAGACTCGAGAGCCATGGGTCAAGCTGCACTTGTGAATGAGCCATTGTAGATCTCAGATAGAACTTCCTTATTGCCTCACAGAGGCTCAGAGAATATGGTACTTAGATGGGCAGGCAGTTCAACCACTCACGCAGACAAGCATTGTTTATAGGTTTTAGTCTCACCTTATCCCCCACCCCCTTGGGAAACCTAGGCCAGCCCTAATCAGGAGACAGATGCCCTTTGCACATAACTAGAGAAACTGGTTAAGTCAAAGTGCAGGAGATTGGAAAGAAAAGAGGAAGATAAAATGGACCATGGCATCCTAAATACTACCTACTGTATGCACTAAATCTTTAGCTAAACTATACAAGAGATATTTTTACACAAGCCTAGGGTATCTTCCATTGTCAATGTTTCTCCTATATTAGTAAGAATATTAAGCAGCGGAATGTTGAGCTTCTGGCAAGATTTACTAAAGAGGTGGGCTGTGTGCATATGCGCCCCTTTTTGTTGATGAGGATGTGTTTTGGTTCAGCCAGCTGAATCATCAAGTGAATGGGTCTGGAAATTATTTGAGGGTTTTTCCTAAAGACTCTTCAAACAACAACAACACTGTGTCTGGCCAAGACAAATAAAATCCCTCAAAGCATAAATAGATTCAGATCTTAGAGACATTTACTGCTAGTTTTACGTTTGTATAAAAATGCAAATACCCTAACAGATTTCTCCTCAGATATGAGTCCTGCTGTGTTCATAATTGACATACTGTCACAAAAGTTTGTATAGCCAGCTGTGGGCATCTTGTAGCTGTTAATGGATTGCAACTCCAATCAGCTGTAGTTAAAACAATGAGAGAAGATGAATGATGTTCGAGCTCAGGTCATCTAGAGAGCTACTAGTTACCCATCTACAATTATCTAGTGAGTTGACCTTGCCAATATGCAAATTTGTAGTGAATGCGAACTTATTGGCTTGGTGTATATCCAATATGTTATAAATACCCTGAATATTTGCTGTGGGATATGCTCTGGTGAAAGCTTGCACTGCAGCACTTTTCTCTGTATCCTTTTATGTGCCCCAACTTACATTTACATTCTGCACATCTCATTGTATATTGCTTCCTTAATAGAGTTAGAAATAAGATTTTGGATTCGTAGATTTGTAGATTAATATGTTATAAATCAACATGGGGATATATCTGGGTACTATAAGGACAAATGGCTTCCTTCTTGTGAAGGGTAAGAATAATCAGAGGGCAGAGTATGAGTCACTAGGGAAGCTGGGAGTAGATGGGTGAACAGCAAGAGGTGGGAGGGCACAAATGCCAAGCCCACATGTCAAGAAAAAGTTCCAGGCTAACCTGGAGGAGCTTGGAGAGATGCAGGAAAAGGTCTTATGTAAATATAAAAATACTGGGATTACCCATCACCTAGAGGAGATGATAGGGGTTCAGTGAACTAAGTCTTCCGAAAACTGTCGGCTGCAAAGTCTGCAGCTTGGCAGTTCGAATCCCGGGTGCCACTCAGTGGAGCAAGCTCCCGCTGATAACCCCAGCTCCTGCCAACCTAGCAGTTCGAAAGCATGTAAATGCAAGTAGATAAATAGGTACTGCAGTAAAAAGCGGAAAGGTAAAACAGTGTTTCCTTGCAGCCATGCTGGCCATATGGCCACAGACTTGCACAACACTGGATCTTAGGCTTGAATACAGAGATGAGCATCACCCCTAGAGTTGGACATGACTAGCACGCGTGTGCGGGGGAACTTTTACCTTTTAGAGGAGATGATAGCCTTGGATAACCAGCTAATGTCTCTGGTAGAGACCACTGGCTTCTGTTGGTTGGTGACAGAACTGACACCTCATTACCAACTCTCATCCATCCTTAACCACAGGATGGTGCCAGATTTATGTTGGGGCACCAGGAAATTGGTGCAGTAGCAGTTGGCCGTGACACATGTAGCCCATTTTACAAGTGACATCTGGAGCAACCAGGGTGCAAAACATGTTTATCTCTTCATGACAGGGCACTGGTGGGAGGTGGAAACACTCAGTCATAGAGCAACACACAAGGGCAAAATCCATGTGGGGCTTGTTGAATGCGGCTGTGATGGAGGGCACCCATGCAGTTCGCAACATTCAAGAAAAACAGAGGAACATGCTGCAGGATTGCAGTGTATGGCCCACACTCTCAACCTAGTCATTTGGGGTGCTAAATGTATGGAAGACACATTCAGGTCTAATATAATTGAGTGGGTCAGAAAGTTAGCAGAACTTTTTCAAAACAATGTCTGGGAAATGAGCGGTTGCAGCAAAGGCAAATAAAACTGAGATTGCCACTGCCCTACCACCAGCCCATGGCAACTTGATGGGACTCAACTTTCTGCAGGCTTAAAAGAGTGCTGGAGCAGTGAAGAGCACTCCATGAATTGATGCTGGAGACTTCCATTGCCATGGCTGCTCCTCTGGGCAGAGAAGAAATGGAGCATGATGGGTCAAGTGTTGTATATCCTCTGAAGTTCTGAAAGTCCAACACAGGTCCTTAGCGGGGAGATGGCCATCCTCAGGACGATGATCCCAGTGTTCCAGGGCTTGGTTGACATGATGGAAAGCATAATGAGAGGACAATCTAGGTGGATGGAGGCATTGATAGAGGGAGAAACAGTATTTTTCTGGCATGAAGTGGTGGCCCTGGCAAGCAAGCCACAGGACCTGCTCCACTACACGTTTTATGTGTTGCTCCTACAAGTGATGGAACGTTGACTGGCAATTGCTTCCTCTGCTGCTGTTTAACATTCATTGTCCGCTGTTTAATTTGGAGGTTTAAGAAGGCTCACGAGAATGTGAGCCTTCTTAAACCTCCAAATTAAACAGCGGACAATGAATATTAAACAGCAGCAGAGGAAGCAATTGCCAGTCAACGTTCCATCACTTGTAGGAGCAACACATAATAAATAAAGTTTGGCTAGCTCTGAGAGCAGGAAGAAACTAGCAATATTCACAGTAGCCCAAACATCAATACCAGCAATTGTTTTCTAGAGTCAAAGTCCCTTACCCCTGAAAAAACAAAGCAAGCTTTCCAGGTGACTATCTTGGCAAGTATGGGTGTGCCCTCCAGAGACATCACCCCAGAGAAAGCACATGGCAGAGGCAAAGGCACACGCTAGGAGCCTTGCCAGCCAGAGAGATAGATCCTTTGTTTTAATGGGTTGAGAAGGGGCCTGTTTGTGGACATCTGACCCAGGAGACAGTAGGACTGCTGTCTTGCCTGCCAAGTAATGTCTCCAGTGAGAGGACATTGTTATAGGGATGGTTATTTTGCTTCAGAACCAGTAGGTTATGAAACAAACCACACAAGCCCAGGTGGCTCGGAACCGGCTGATACATGCAGATCCAATTTCTTTACCTTTCTCTGTTTAGAGCAGGGTTAAAATCCAATGAGAAAAAATGATGTAACGTCATCTGTGCTAGATCTGTGATACTGGCCAATCAGGAGCTGTGCAGGGACAGGCGTCATCCCGCCTCCCTTTCAGATTGGCCAGCAGCACGAAGCAGAAAAGATGACATCACAGAGTGCTTCCTCGTTGGATTTTAACCCTGTGCAAGACAGAGAAAGGTAAAGCAATTGGATCTGCATGTATCAGCCGGTTCCAAAGACCATCTGGGCTCGCATGCTTTGTTTCGTAACCTACTGGTTCCAAAACGAAATGCCCATCCCTACATTGTTACTCTGCCCTGCTGATGGCTAGAAGCAGCCATCATTATGTCTATTTTGTAAACCTGGGTTACAATGACTCAGTATTACATACTGGACTCCATTTTACAAATAAATTAAATGAACATATGAAACACCTGTAGACAAACTTATTCTGTCCAATACAACATATTTTTCTCACTTATCTCTGACAGCCCTCTCCTTCTGCTTCTGCTGTTGGCACAGTTCCAACCCACCTCCTGCTCTCTGTTGCTCCACCCACTTACCACCACTGCCCAGGGTATTTGATCACTAGACATGGGCACGACTCGGCGAAATCCTCATTTCTGTTCTCGTTCGTCGTTCTCGTTATGTAATGGGGAACGAGAACGACAATTACTCCGCTCCAGCTCGAACCCGACCCGATAAAGATAAATTGGGTCTGATTTGTCGTTGTCGTTCATGGCATCGCGGCGCCGGCGATGGCGCGATGCCAAGCGGCGCAGCACAGAATTTTTTTTTTTAAAAAAAACAACCCGATTCCCGGCCGTAAAAGCAGGCGAAAATATGCCTGCCTCAGTGAGGGCACCTACCAGAGAGGGGTGGTTTCTGGGGGGGTCCCCGGCCTTCCCCCCTCTCCTGTCCTGGGCTGCTGGTACCAGGCTGGGGGGGCATCCTCGTCGTCTCCATTTGCCATGTGGTGGTTGGGATCCAAAATGGCGACCGCAATTTTTCTTTTGAAATCGTGCTCCAAAAACCCACCAAATCACCACAGAAACATGTGAAAATTAGGTATTTTAACTGCCGGAATTTTTATAGTAGCAGCAGTGGGTATATCTTGCAATAAAACATCTCCATTGATTTTATTTTATTTTATTTTATTTTATTTTTATTTTTATTTTTATTTTTTTACACCTGCGCATGCACAATGATGGGCTGGCCATGGGATGGGACCATGCAAATTTTTGGAGCCATTCCACCAATCGCATGGCCAGGTTTTGACTGAGACTTCTGGGTGTGCCAGAGAGGGCATTAAAAGCCCACTAACCCGAACCCTAACCCTAACCCTAACCCATACGCCAGTACGCTGTCCTTCTCAGTGGGTCTGAGGCACCCAGAGGTGCAGCCCAATAACCCACCCTAACCTTAACCGTAACCCTAAACCTAGCCCTTACCCTAACCCCACCAACTCTAACCCAGATCCGTACACAAGTACACTTTCCTTCTTAGTGAGTCAAAGTGAGGCACCCAGAGAGGTGCCTCGCAGAGCCCACTCACTATCCCATTCCCTAACCTGTACGCCAGTACACTAGTATGCTTCCCTTCTTAGTGAGTCAGAGGCACCCAGAGAGAGAGGTGCCTCTGCCACTTACCCCCCCACCCTAACATATGTAAAAAATAAATACGCGGCGGCTCTGCGAAACGCTTCCCTTCCCTTCTTAGTGGGTCAGACGTCAGAGGCACCCAGAGAGGTGCCTCCCAGAGCCCACTTACCCCAACCCCAACCCCAACCCCAACCCACAAACGACCAAACGACCAAACGACAAACGGAACGACAAATTTTTGAAAATTATCACGACAAACAGAAATGACCCGAAACGGACCTGTCCCGACAAACGACAACTCAAAACGTCATTTTTTCTGGTCGTGCCCATCTCTATTAATCACTCCCCAGTGTGACCTGTCCTCTGCTCCCCTAATGCTGCTAGGGTTTCCATTGCTCAGGATTCGATCCATATATGCATTACATGCATTTTCTAATACTGTAACTAGGCTCTGCTGGCTGTTAATGTGCACTCTTTTTATTTGGCACAATCAGAGGGAAGCTGTCAGAAGACACAGGGAAATCCTGTTAAATCTATTTTGCCTAATTGTTTTTTTTAAAGGACAAAATAATGACTATATAGTATTCCTGCTGACTGCAATGGCATTTCAGATACCTGGAAATTCCAAATATTGATCATTCCAAATTCTAAATACAAAGTGCTGTATTTCCAGATATTGAACTTTGGTGCTAGTGTGTGCCCATACTACTAAGAACATCTCCCTTCTAAAATGTGTACCAGGTCTAGAAAAGTATCTATCCAAAACTGACAGGGGTTTTATTTGAAGAAGGAATTAGTTCTAGCCAGATTTCAATTAATGACTTTAGTCCTAAATGGCAGAATTAGCAAAGTTACCTCACCAACTACATCTTTGCACTGGAGACAGGATGAGGTTATTTAGCAAGCTGCTGTCCAGTTTAAGAGTACTGGAGAAAAAATGTTTCTAACAAGGATCTCAAGAAAATGAAAAGAGCTGCAACATTTTCAATGGCACTAGCCAAAACACATGCACTTGGAGTTTTGTTTCATACTGTGACTCTACAGAGAGAGAAGTGATTATTAATATACATACAGTAGTACCTCTACTTACAAGCGGCTCTACTTACGAGCAATTAAATTTAAGAGCAGAAAACCATTGACCTTTTAACTACTGCCTTACAAATTTTAGATGTGGGCTGCTCTACTTACTTTTTTATTTTTTCGATTTTTTAATTTTATTTTTATTTTTTAGAAATGACTGCTCTACTTACGAATTGTTCAACTTGTGAGCATGCATTTGGAATGGATTAAACTCGTGAGCAGAGGTACCACTTTATCTGATTTTCCTATGGTGTATTCTGTTCCCATTTTAACATGTTTATTGAACTTTTATTTGCTAAATGCATATCCTGTCTTCCTTCCCAGTCTGCTCAAGGTATGTGGCTCTGCTCTTCCCCATTTAATGTTCACCAGAAACCCATGTAAGGTTAGTTAGCTGAAGTAAGAGTGATTGGCCCCCAGGTCACCCAGTAGGTTTCACAAGCCAGTGGGAATTTGAACCCAGGTCTACTGAGTTTTAGTCTTGCTCTATCCTGTTCCACACACTAGTCTGGATGAAATTGAAATCTGTATTTTTATTACAAACAAAATTGATTTTTGCAGAAGGGGCCTAAGTATCATTGTAGAATCTTGCACTCCTTGCTGTTTCTACCCTTTTATTTTTCTTTATTTGATCCTCAAGCCAACATGACTCACAGTAGCCTGTTTAAAATTCTCCTGGGATTGGGAACACTAGGATTAAAGAATAATATTGAAATATTAAGATATCAGCCCTACATTTTTAAATTGCTTTTAGTGACTTACTTCTAATTTAGCTACTCTACTCTCCTAAGTTTTAATGCTATTCACTTCCATTATATTCCATTGTGATCACCTGTGATTGCAGACAAACCACCGTCTCCCCTCAATGTGAACATGCTGAAGTGAGGTCTCATGTTAAACCCTGGAGGCTTGCCAACACACTAATTTCTCCTGTCAACTTTTGAGAGGAGAAAGTCAGCCTGAGTTACAATTACCATGTCCGTTTTATGTGACAAATACCCAATGTTGACATTCTCCTGTAGTCACAGAGAATCTATTTAGGTTGGCCTCAGTGTAGGGTGGCGCTAGCTCAGACTATGGTTTTCAGACTTTCTCCTCCCGCTTTTCAGCCTTTGGCCACTGGTATATTTTTGTTGTTGCTCCCATCATGGGAAAGAGAGACCTATTAGGATGGTTCGTCCACAGGGGCGATTGGGTTGTCTGAGCGCCTGTCCTCAGAACCACCTTACGTCTCACCTGCACATCTCAATCCAGGATGTTATTAGTGGCCATCCCCAGGGAAGCCTGGAAATCAATAAGTAGGAACTGGGCCTTTTCTGTGGTGATCATCTTGTTTTGGACATCTCACCTGGTTGAGGTGCAATTGGCTCCTTCCTTTCTCGGTTTCAGAAAACATGTAAAGACGGTTTAAACAGGCTTTTCACAGGCTTACCCCAGATTTTAATATACATAGTATATATACTCATACTATTGCACCTCTCTTTTGTCACCATTGTTTGTTACCTGTTACTTAGTATGGGATTGGGTCTCTTTTGTTTGCTCCTTTAAGCTGATATTTAATATTGAATTTTATTAATGGTAAGGGTGTGATATTGGAAGCTACCTAACAGTAGTGATCTAGCTGCTAGATGAGTGGGGTAAAAATTTAAACAAATAAATGCAAAACAAACAGTCATTTAAAAAGAAGCACAGCTCAACACCAAATGTGTGCAAGGGCTGAACTGATGCGTAAAGCTTAGCTTAGCATTTGTGGGTACAAGTTCAGAGTAGACAAGTGGGATGAGTTCAGGGTGAGTCATGGTGGCTCGAGGATCACTAAAAGAAAAACAAGGAGGCAGAAACAGCAAGGAGTGCAAGATTCTAAAAACGCCACTTAGGCCCTTTCTGCAAAAATAAATTTTGTATGCAACAAAAGTACATACTGTATATACTCGAGTATAAGTCTAGTTTTTCAGCCCTAATTCTGGGCTGAAAAAAGGGGCCCTTGACTTATATTCGGGTCAATACTTTTAGCCACTGAGTCAAGTGCTTGGGTCGGTGGCTAAAAGTCATTTTAATCATCATGTGCTGCTTCTCTTCCCCCCACCCCCGCATTGCAGGGAAGCAGCATGCAATGTTTAAAATGACTTTTAGCCACCAAGGCAAGCACTTGCCTCATTGGCTAAAAGTCATTTTTAAACATCACACATTGCTCCCCCAGGTCACAAAGGAGGAGCTGCCAGGCCCTGCTGCATTTCCCACCCTAGACTTATACTCAAGTCAGTATGTTTCCCCAGTTTTTGGGGTTAAATTAGGGGCCTCGACTTATACTCAGATTGACTTGTACTCAAGTATATACAGTAGACCCTCGTACAACGTAGGATTTGTACAACGGAAAATCCGTATAACGGAAAAAAATCCGCCCCCCTCCTCCCCCCCGCCACCTCTGTCCACCACCTGCGGCCGCCCGGGAAGAGGACGGGAGGCGGTCGGAGAAAGAGGGAAGGAGGGTGGGGAGAGGAGGGGCGGCAGGCACTGAGGGGGGCGAGCTGGGGAGAGGTGCCCTTACCTGGCACCTGCGGGGGGCGGGGGGCGATTCGCTCCTGAATCCCAAGGTCCGCGCCAGGACCGGATCCCGGCACTCCCTCCCGGGCAAGAGAGGGGAGCTGGCCTCCCGCTCGCCCGTGCCGCCGCCGCCGCCGCCCCTTCGTGTCGGGGACCGCGTCGGAGGGCTGGCATGCGGGGGGGGAGAGGAGGAGGACCGCCGCGTGTGCACTCCCCGCCTCCGCTGCCCACCTTCCCTGACACTCTGCTGCGCCGCCGCCGCCGCCGCCACCGCCCTCAAGCCCGCCTGGATCCTGGATCCTGGCTCCGGGCGTGCGGGCGGCTGGCCGGCCGCTAGGAAGGAGCCTGTGTCACTCGTCTTGGCCGTTCTTGGGGGGCAGCAGGAGCGCTCCTTCCGCGGCGGTCCTCCTCCTCTCCCCCCCCGCCCAGCATGCCAGCACTCCCCGCCTCCGCTGCCCACCTTCCCTGACTCTCTGCTGCGCCGCCGCCATCGCCGCCGCCCTCAAGCCCGCCTGGCTCCTGGCTCTGGGCGTGCGCAGAGCACGATGGGCTCCTGGCTGAGCCAGCAGAGCAGCCTAGGTGGTCGGCAGGGGAACGGGGCTCCGCCCACGCCCCTTCGCTGCTGCCGCCGGAGCTGCAAGGCACCTTGGCCAGGAAGGAAGCGCGACAGCCCTTCCCACGGACTTCCGGCTGGCCTCGCGTCTGCGCAGCTCCGTTCACCAGAGGGAGCTAAGAGCGCGCCTGAGCGAGAGGTGTGTGTGTGTGTGCGCACATGAGTGCTCGTGCGTGCACCTATTTAACAGAGGGGAGACGCAAAAACTGATTTTGTCCCTGGGCACCCCTCCGCACCCTTTTCGGTGGCCAAGGCTGAGGCAGCAGGGGTGGTGGCAGCAACCACTTGGCACCCCCCTGGGGGTCCTTGAGCCATCTGTGCTGCTGCCTCCCTGCGAGTCGACCGCGGGGGACATTGGGGACCATCAGGTAGGACATCAAATTTGGACAGCCCTGGTCTTGGATATGCATTGGAACGGATTAAATCTGTTTTCAATGCATTCCTATGGGAAACTTCAATTTGTACAACGGAAAATTTGTATAACGTAATTTAATTTGGAACGAATTAATTACGTTATACAAGGTACCACTGTACAGTATTTCAATTTCACCTGGCTATTTTGATATTTGTGCTGCCACCTGCCACAGGGGTGGGCTATTAGCAGCTTCCCAACTCAATTAGAAATGATTTTCTCCAAGGGACCCCCTTTGGAGTTTAATAACTCAGCGCCTGAACCCCAAACCTCTTCAAATTTGGAGGGGCTTACAGGGAAGAGTCCAAAGAAGCTACCCTGCAATTTTGATTCCTCTAGGACAGGCATGTCCAAACTTCAGCCCTCTTGATGTTTTGGACCAAAATTCCCAGAATTCCAACCCCGTATTTCCAATGGCAAAGAACTATTTATTTATTTATTTATTTATTGTTGAATTTATATCCCGCCCATCTTCCCAGCGGGAACTCTGGGCGGCGAACAGAGACAGGACGAATCAGGAAATACACATAATTAAGTACAATACAGCACAATAGAAAATATAATCAACAAACCAACATAAATTAATAAAAAGCTAAGTAAAAGAACAGCAGCAGGGGCGCACCCTTTAATTCAAACCTCACTGCTGCTATGTCAATTTGACCTAATTATCGATGGCGGAGGGGGGAAAAAAAAAACCTAAGCTAGGTCACCGAAGGCCTCGCGGAATAAGATGGTCTTCACCGCTTTACGGAAGGCCAGCAGGGACTCTGCAGAGCGCACTTCGCTAGGGAGGCTGTTCCATATAGATGGAGCAGCCACCGAAAAAGCCCGGTTCCGGGTACGGGACAGCCTGGCTTCTTGGGGGGATGGAACCTGTAGCGAGTGCGCCCGCGACTGCCGAACCGGTCGGGCCGATGTTGACCGCTGGGCGATCCGCTCCGCCAGGTAGTCCGGGCCCAGGCCATGGAGGGTTTTATAAACTAAAACCAGGACCTTGAATCTGATCCGGGAGGCAACGGGTAGCCAATGCAGCTGGGCCAGAACCGGGGTGATGCGGTCATAAAGACGCGCACCCGCCACCAGTCTGGCCGCTGCATTTTGCACCCGCTGCAGTCGCCGGAGGAGAGTCAAGGGCAACCCCATGTAGAGAGCGTTACAGTAGTCCAGCCTCGAGATCACCAGCGCCTGGACCACTGTTCTCAGGGAGTCCCCGTCTAGGTAGGGGCGGATCTGGGCGATCTGGCGAAGATGAAAAAACGCGGTCCTGGCCACGGCCGCCACCTGGGCTTCCAGGGACAAGGCCGGGTCCAGGATCACGCCCAGATTCCGAACCCTCTCCGCCAGTTGGAGGGAAACACCCTCCAGACTGGGAAGGGGGCCCCCGTACCCAGACGGGGAGCTCCCGAAGAACATCACCTCGGTCTTCTCAGGGTTGAGTTTGAGCCTGTTGGCCCTGGTCCAGGCCATGACCGCCTCCAGACACTGGTGGAGGGACCGGACAGCTTCCACTGCAGAGGTGGAAAAACAGAGATAGAGCTGCGTGTCATCAGCGTACTGATGACAACGCAGCCCAAATCTCCTGATGACCCCCGCCAGCGGCCTTACATAGATGTTAAACAGCATGGGGGAGAGAGACGAGCCCTGCGGAACCCCACACGGGAGTGTCCACGGGGCCGACAACTCTCCCCCATGCTGCACATACTGGGACCGGTCCTGGAGGAAGGACCAGAGCCAACTGCGAACAGTGCCCCCGATCCCCACCTCCTGGAGCCGGTCCAGTAGGATACCGTGGTCGACGGTATCAAAGGCCGCTGACAGATCCAGGAGAACCAACAGGGTAGAGCAACCCCTGTCGGCCGCCCGGATAAGGTCATCCTGCAGCGCGACCAGAGCTGTCTCGGTACCCCGGCCAGGCCTGAAGCCGGACTGGCAAGGATCAAGGCACCGCTGCTCCTCCAAAAAAGATTGAATCCGCACCGCGGCCTCCCAACTATGGGAGTGGTGGTCCAAAACATCTGGAGGGCCAAAGTTTGGACATGCCTGCTCTAGGATGAATCATTTTGTAGCTAAAGGGAAAAATGGTGCTTCATTTCATTTCATAATAAAATGCTTCCTACCGGATTGTTACATAATGAAACAATGAAATAGTGTTTTGTTTTTCGTTTCATGCTCATCTCTAGAAACATCATCAAATGACAGCCTCTCACAAGGTATGCAGGTCAGCACACAATGATGTAGCACTAGGACCCACACATGCAGATTCTGCACTGGAGCAAAGCAGAACAAAAATATGTCAGTACCTGGTGTTATTATTAAAAAACAAAAAACAAAATGCAAGTCTTTTGTCTCATTTTGACTTTGTTGACACTGCATGCTGTGGACACCAGAGGTCAGTACTGGTATCATGAGAGCAAGGAAATTAAACAAATGCTTCCTGTGGATAGTCGTCCATTTTTTTTCATATCCGATCCAAGCTCAGCAACTGCCATCTATTGTTTACTTTTATATGAAGTTACTCCACAACATCCTTTGCTAAGAATATCATACCTGTCAAGTGTCCCGTATTGCCTGGGGAAATCCCATTTTTACCCCTCTTTCCCACCATCTTCCCGGATTATTATTTTCTTGGAAATGTCCTGTAGTTTTAAAAAATCTTAACCCCTGAAAATAATTTGCAAAATCAGCTGGCTTTCCTTTGTGATCAGTCCTCAGGATTTAAGCACGGGATCCCTTTGACGTCTGATTTCTTTAAACATAAGACTCTTCCTGAATCACATCTCTTCAACATTAAGGGCGTTTTTACACGACCCCTAAGATCCGCTGGTCCCTTAAATTCGGACCAGCGATCTAAGGGGTTTGTCGCTCTTCATGCGTCTCCACACTGGCTGCTGGCTGCGTGAGGGAGGGAGGGAAAAAAAGGACAAAAGAAGAAAACCTTATCTCCCCGGTGCCGGTGGGAGCTGCCGGGCAAGCCGCCGGTGACTTCCTGGTTGCTCTTAAAGGGGCGGGAGGCAAAGAACAAAAACAAAAAGAAGCGAGGAGAGCCCAGCACATCCGCATTAAATATTTTTCACCATCAAAGAGCAGGTACAAGAAAAGTGCAGCTGGGTCGCGCTTAGGTGGGCGGGGTCGCACTTAATTGTCTGCAAACTCCGGACCTGGTGGGGAAACATTTTTAAGGTCTGGAGCTTGCAGCCCTTTGCCGCGGAGCTTAGGGGTCGTGTATAAACGCCCTAACTTGCCTTCAGAAATAAACACCAGCTGGGCTATATGTGACATCTGTAATGGGAGAGACATAGCCATAGGCCTTGCCCACCTAGACTCTGCTACAAGAGACGGCATACACTTTACAAAGGCATATGAAACTAGGTGTTGCTTTTAGCGTTTAACTAAAGGGAGAAAAATCAACAATAAGGATGTAAACTCAGGGAAATAGATTGCAATCAATTTTTTTGTGGAGCAGTCCAGTGCAATGTACAGTGGTACCCCGACTTAAGAGCAATTGGACTTAAGAGCGGAAAACTGTTGCCATTTTATCTGCCGCTTTACAAATTTTAGATATGGTCTGCTTGACTTAAAAATATTTTTTTTTCATTTTTCTAAAAAATTTAACTTATTTTTAGATAGGTACTCCGACTTAAGAGTAGTTCGACTTAAGAACATGCATTCAGAACGGGTTAAATTCGTACGTCGAGGTGCCACTGTACATGGAAATGAGATCCAGCCTGACTGATCTGAAACCCAACTGGACCTTTCTGGTCCAAATGTAGGCCTTTGACTTTTTAGAGCCAGACTGAAGAGATTTCCCAGCAGACAGAAGAGTAACTTTAACCAAGATCACTCCCATTAAAGAAACCTTGTCCAGTGAGATCAGGCATGTGCCTTTGTAGCCATTTCATCTCACCCTAAAATGGAATTGGGAATGAAATCTTGGGAAAGAAAGGTAGGTGTGGGTAAAGCAGAACTAGCCCCATTTACTAGATGACCTTGAGAAAAGCTCCTGGGAAACATATAGAAACAGAAATAATGTATTGCCTGCTTTTTTGCAATCTTTAAGTTGGAGAATTGTTGTTTTTCAGAAGAAAGAGCATAAAGGGTCTGCATTGTTATTGCTGTTACTTACTGGATTAATATCTTGCTTTGTCCCCCAAAATGACAGCTCTCAACAATATTAAAGAAGAAGAATTTGTTAACTGAAATTGAATTAGATTAAAGAACAAAAAGCAAGTCCAAGAAGGCAGGAGAACTAACAACACCTGATTTCTTTTCACTTTTGGTTTTGGTCCAATTATTGTTCATATTGTCATTTTTAAATGGAAAAAATGTCTTCAGTACTTGTTTGCTTCAATTTAGAGAAGGCAATGTTGATCTAGAAAATTGCTGAGCAGCAAATCATCCCTTGATTATGGTTTGCCTTGATTATATATTTTGACTAGCAATAGAAGACTCTCAGAATCCAGTGGATGGTGCTACTGAAACTGATAGTCTAGTCACAAAAGGGGCTTTCCTGACTTCCTGTCTGTTTTTCCACATGGTATTTGTTTGTATTAATGTCTGCATTGGCTTTTCCGACGCTGACCTGGGGATGTTTCTCTGACTTCAGGCTTCCTGAAGCAAAGTCTCTTTCAAAGTGATGGAGGGGGTGTGACAGAAAAAGAGCTCGAGCTGGTTGTTTCATTCACACTGGGAGACTAAAACAAGGGAGAAAGTTTTTCACGTGGGTGCCAAAACAGATGTGTTGTGTGCTATACATGGTGGACTAGTCAGAGGCTTGAGTGTGTTCTGGAAGACATCCTGCTTATGCTGACTGTGTGGTTTGGAAATAGCATTTGGGGAGCTGAGGGGAAAAACAATGATGAGACGCAGAAAGAAGGCCGTTTACCTCAGGATAGTCATTCTCAAAAGACTACTGGACTCAGAATAAAATTAACAACATGGGATCTTGAGAGGTTTTTAAAGGATGAGGGGAAAAGGATTAACAATTAGCATCACATTTAACAATAACAATCAACTTAAAACTGCAGAGTTCAACAAAAGTAGTTTATTGAGTCCAGCCCCTGTCAAGGAAGCACAGAAGGGAACTGAACTCACAAACTCTGACTCTGCAGCCGAACACCTCAATCACTGAGCTATCCAGTGGCTCTCTTTTGTCCGGAGTGTGGGGAGTGGTTTTTATTGTCAGAAATCACTGTTGGGTTGTTCCAGCTGGGATCTGAACTCCTGGTTAGAGATGGGCACGAAACTAACAATTTTTCGTTTCCGTTTCCGTTTTTTCGTTTTGTTACGTAACGAAACGACAAACGAATTTTGTCTCTAAAATGAAACGAAATGAACAGAAACACCAGAAATTTAGTTGTCTGTTTCATTTTCGTTACGGCAATACATTGAACTGCTTTAAATGCTAAAAAAACACAAAAAATTGAAATAAATGGTAACAAAACGGTAACAAAACGAACGAAAACAAAAACGAATTTTTTGCAAAAAAAATCGTGAAAAACGGAAACGAAACGAAACGGACCCCCTAAACGACAAACAAACGAAACACCGTTTTTTTGATTCGTGCCCATCTCTACTCCTGGTGTAATCCAGAGGTGATTTATGACTATCAAACCACTCTCCCCACAACTGTGCTCCCAAAGGCTTCCTTAGGGCAGAAGGAAGCCCTAGGGAGCCTCTGAAACTACACTGGGAGAAAGAAAGCTTTGAAGTATTATAAATATTTATGGTGCTGTGATCTAGCCTCTAAGCCATGTGACATAGTGGTTGAACTACAATACTCCAATCAAGGCTCTGCGTATAACCTGAGTTCAATCCTGACAAGCTCTGGTAAGCAGTTCTAGGCTGACTTATCCTTCCATCCTTCCAAAGTTGATAAAGTGAACACCCAGGTCTCTGGGGAGAGGGGCAGTGTGAAGCCTGCCAAATTCAATTGTAAACCATCTAGTGCGCTTTAAGCACTATGAGGTGGTTTACAAGTAGCACACTGTTGCAATTTCTGTGTCAAGTATAGTTCCCAAGGAGTTGGGCATATGCAGTAGGCTACAGGACTCTCCACACTTTCCTATATGAAGAGCAAATCTCCATTACCTGTCACATTTTGCTTGCAAATCTGTCATTAATTATAGCTGATTTGCCCGCCAATAATATTATAGTTTTATGGAATTTATGCTATTTTATGTTGTTTAATTTAATTTTTATTATATTTACTGTATTTTATGTTGATTTTACATTATTGTATGAGTTATATGTTTGTTCGTTTTTGCATTATATTGTATTGATTGTTGTTAACCGCGAAGTGTGCCCTCACTGCCAGATGAGCGGTATAAAAATCCAATAAATAAATAAATAAATAAAAATAGATTACTGTAACTTTTCATCAAGTATGTTTAACAACCATAGCAATTTTTGCAACCCTCCTTTCTTCTTTTCAAGGTGAAAAGTTGGAGATGACTTGAAATAGACAAACCAGGTGTTTCATCTCTCCTGAAATCACATTCCTGAGCTCAGACTCAAAGCTTCTTGAAACTGCTTTTCATTTTAAAGAGGTGAGATTATAAAAGCGTTGTTACTTGCGCTTGTGTATAATACTGAGGTTGCTCCATGGGTAGAGCAGATTCTTTTCAAATCTCGACAATAAATTATTCTGTCGCCAAAAGTATAATTACTGCCAAAAATATTCCAAAGATACTCCAAGGTATAGTACTACAACATTTTGTTTTGTTAAACACCAGTTAAAATAAAAGACAGAAGTTTGTGGAAGACCGTAAAATGGGGAATGTGGGAATGAGGCCAAGCTGACCTTTCAGTCTTATTTTGGGCTAAGCAGAATTCTTCCGACTATTCCTGCTCTGAGGTTTACTGTTCTGAGGAAAAATTCCAGACGGAATACTCAGCTTGGGTGAAGTCTGTTGACCTGCTGTTGGATTCATGCAGGGAAACAGATTTCAGGCCAAAACACCAGACTTGAGCGAACAGAGTACAAGTGGTTTTTTTGCAGCCAACCTTCTCATTTCAAGGTACTAAAAATAATTTGCTTTCCCCCCCCTCCCCCACCCTCCCTATCCCAATTTGCCAACTGACAGCTTGTGGAGACTTGAAGCCAGACTTGGAATATAATAACATATATCCATTGATTTCACACCGTCTTTTTATTTTGTCCTTTAAATGAGTTTAGGATGAGTTGAATTCCTGCTCCTTCTTTCCTTCTTCACCACAGCCTTGCAAGGTAGGTTCGAGGGAAAGATAAGAAGTGCACCAACCACCCCATATGCTTTGTGTTTTGGGGCCCAGGGGCTTCACATCTGTAAATATTTATTGAGGTTTCCCAAGTTCCACATACAAGTTTATTCTGACCTTATTCTGTATAGGTTTATTTCTCCATGAATATGCACATATTGTCTACATTTTTCAGACTCTCACACACAGGGGCACTGGAGTGTGTTTTGGGACAATTCATATAACTTATTGCTGGGAAATGTATGGGTTCCTGACAGCAAATTATTTTCCAGGATATATAGATTGAGTAAATCAATAAAAAAAGCAAACATTTCAACCATCCCTCAGTAAGGACCAGAGACCAGGACAATAGGCAGACAGGCCATCAGCTCACACCCTAGAGAATATGAGTCCATTTAAATTCTCTGCTGCTTGGAGAATTAGCAGCAGGAGCACTTAGGCTGCTTTTACACGGCCCCTAAAATCCGCTGGCAACTTAAATGCAGATCCCCCCAACGTGGTTTTTGTTCTGCTTCCTGTGTTCCCACCTCCCGCACTCTGATTCTATTGCTTCTGTCTGCGGTGAGGGGAGAGAGGAAAAAATGCAGGTTCATCTCTGCCTGCTGTAGGCAGCAGCTAATTGTTCCAGGATTCCTGTCCCTCTACAAAAAGCAGAGGAGGGCCAGGCATGCAATGCTTTAAAACAGCAACAAGGATTTTACCTCCTCCAGACCAGGTACTTGTAAAATGCGCTGGGGCGCACTTAAGTGGGCATGGTCGTACTTTATTTTTTTTAAAGTCCACTGCTGGTGGGAAAACGATTTTATTATCCGGATCTGCGAGCATTTTGCAGCAGATTTTAGGGCTCATGTAAAAGCAGACTTACTTACTTACTTACTTACTTACTTACTTACTTACTTACTTACT
>JAHTLZ010003518.1:22703949-22725833 GCA_023846285.1 Phrynocephalus versicolor
CTTACTTACTTACTTACTTACTTACTTACTTACTTACTTACTTACTTCAGTCCTTTAGTTTCTCTTTTCCATCTCCTTTAAGGAAGGAGCCCATGAGATTGCGACACCAAGCAAGGCAACAGAGCCGAGCAACTTAAAGGGGCATGTGTGTCCTCTGCAGAAATTGGAAAGTTATTATTTAAAAGTAATTAATTGTGGTTATAGTTCCAGGGCCATCAGAGAAGTCATGTGGTATTATAATTTCATTTTTTAAAATGTAACTTTTTAACTCCTTCTCAAAAGTAACTGATACTTGCTTTTAAAAGCAGTTTTAAGAAGACTTCCTTTTTAAAAAGACACTGAGTGTTACAAGTTATTGGCCAATAGGACACAATGTGCAGTCCTTCTGTGCATCACCTCAACTCCCACAGCAAAGCACAAGGTAGCACTGCAACCATTTGCTACTTAGTGACATTCCAGTCGCATAACAAAGTGAGTGCTGCATCACAAAGGGTATGAAGTTATCCCAGAGGTAACCTTACTCATGGGGGGAAGAGTTAATGATAATGTGAAAAATCAAAAGGGAAATGGTACAAAGCAAGGTAAGAGGGATGGCATTTGGATATAGGGTTGGTGGAGAGAATTCCAATAATGTCGGTACACAAGCCAGCCCTTAAGGCAGAACACAATGAAATATCCAACTCTCTACTTTTTGGTCATCTTTAGACAACCATCACTGTCATTCACAAATACTGTTATTTTTGCACCAGGGACTTTTCTGTGATTTTAAGATGCCTTCCCTTAGAAGACCTTCCTTACGCCATCTCTGTTGTTCTGTAGCTGAGCAGTAAAGTTAATTGTATTTCAAGCTTTAGACTTCTGGAAACATGACTTTTTAAAACAGAAGTTCCTATTGGAGTACATGTTAGGTAGCAAGAGAATGTTCTCTGAATCAGTGTTTGTTGCCTCCATGAAAACTTGCAAATTCCTAGTAACAGACTTCAAGAGGAAATAGTTTGATTTGCTTTCCTTCAAAGAATGACCCTTCCCAAAAGGATGCCACAGGCTTGTGTTTACAAGAGCTGAGCAGGGCTATTGAGCACCAGACATTTTGGAGATTGTTTATTCCCACTCAGAGGACACTTGTTAGCATAAAACCACAAGTGTGTATTGATACCAGATCTTTAAAAACTTACTTTGGGGGGGCATCAACCCCCCCCCCCACTAGCATGACTAAAATCTGGAAAACTGTTCTTGAAAGTGATGTCCTCTGATGATTATATTAAATAAATTATTCTTGGTTTTATTCTGACTAACATGTTGGTGAAAACATCCTCCATCAGGGAGCATCAAAGACAAATTTTATCCAAATCATGGTGCAGAAGAAGTTAACCTTCCCTCTGTACAGCCCTTGCCTGATCTTGATTCTCCCTAAACCCTAACCTTAACCCCAGCCTCTACGCCTGCTTTCAGATTCATATAATCCAAATTGGCATGTAAAGTGTTACATGAATCTTAGCCCTTTGCATATCCCTTTCTCCACTGCAACAACTGTCTTTCAATCATTTCTGTTTGACTTGGCATGCCATCCTGTATGTGCTAACTCTGATGTTGGTCTCAGTGCCTGCAATCTTCTTCTCAACCCCAACCTGCTGAGAATAGAAGTGGCAAGCCCAACACAGACACTTCACATAATGGTCGTGTTCTTGTTTTCCAATGTGGTCCATGCCTGTTTGAGCACCACATGTGTGAATTTCAAACCCCACTTCCCCTTGCTGGAAACCTATAGCAAAGACTGTTCATTATTTTAGAAACTGAACCCATATGTACTTGAACCCAACTGAAAAATATCAACCAATGTGAGTGTAGCAGCAGGTATATAATTATCTAGGTTTAAATGTCATCTATGTGGCAAAGCTCAGGAACAAAACAAAAACTGAACATTATCCCCCCTAGCAATATATTTATATGTATTGTGCTTTCTATATTTCTTTCCACTTGGAGAGGAAGATGCACACACCACCACCACCCATCAGAAAGGAAGTAAAAGCCTTCAGCTGAAGCAGTTCCTTGCCTTCTTTTGCAAAGGAAATTTGAACACTAGTATAAGAATTAGAGGTGGGCTCTTAATATGAAGCATGAAGCGCAGAAACCACACATGGCCCCAGGGCCAGCTGGGCCACTTGCTGGCATCCGTGTGCCACTAGGGTCTTTATTTGGCAGTGACGCTCTAATGCAGGCAGGAGACTGGTTGGCCCTGCCCTGCTTCTCCAGGCAGTCAACCACTTTCGCGAGGAGATCGGACAGGGAGCCTCCCTGTGCAGCCAATGATTGGTTGGCTGCCTGGAGAGGTGGGGCAGGTCTGGCCAAGGCTCCTAGCTCCATTGGAGCACTGCCTCTGAAGGGCTGCAGCAGCTCATGGATGCTGGTAAGTGGCCCATCCAGCCTAGGGAATGGGCCTTGGCAGCACCTGTGGTACCACAAAGCAGCAAGTGCCCACCTCTAATAAGAACCAGTATTGCGCTAACGGCTGCAATTCTGTTGTCGATCTACATTTATATATTGCTTTATTTATATAAGGGGAAGCATGTATATCATGGCAGCAAATTTTTTCTCATTAATGAAAGATTGATTGCATTCCTAGGTGTGCACATGCCTAGGGATGCAACTGGTGCCTCATTCATGAGCAGCAGTTTTTCACCAGGACAAACTGGTCAAATGCAAAGTGGCAGCAGAATCCCAGCCAATGAGCTCTTTAAGAGGTTTGGGAACCCATGGAGAAAGCTGAAGAAAGCTTTTAAGCAATGCCTACCTGTGCCGGCTGTCAGAACTGGAGATTTCTACAGGCAAACCAACAAGGTTTCAGCATGAAAGTTCCCTCATTAAGACTGAGAGGGATGATCTAGCTACACATTTCAGATGTTATCCATGCACACAATGTACACAGTGGTAACTGGGAGCAATCTCACACTACTGATACCTAACCACCAGTCACATACCTTCCTCTTCCTTCCTCTAACATCCAGTCAAAAGTATCTAACATGACCCAGATCCTCTATCATATAGGGTCTCTATTTACTGGAAGTTAGTGTGGTATAATGGCTAGTTGGACTACAACTCAGGAGTTCTGGGTTCAAAGCCTCATTCAGTCATAGAAATTCACTGAGGAGTGTGCACTCGTAAAACCATCCCTTAGAAATAACTCTCCTGAAATGCTGCTGAAGAGCCCACTTTTTCCCCTTCTTACCTGTAAACATAATTAACTACCTAGATATTGCAATTTAAAACATACTTTTCCACGTATTAAACTGTAAATGTTATTCCCAAAAGCACACATTTGATTTTGGGAAGTAATAACAAAAACACCTTTCAAAGTGTGGTCCTTCCTTCCTTCCTTCCTTCCTTCCAATTAATCTTTCAAATAAGCACAAACTGTGAGCTTTCCAACTGAAACAAGACTCCAGGTTGCTCAATCTTACTTTTTTGTGTTACATTTTTCCTCCTCATTTCCTCCAATGAGCTTAAGGCAGCATACCTGCCTTTTTCTACTTTAACCTCAGGACAATTCTTTGAAAGAGAGTGACTGGCCCCATGGTTACCCAGAAAATTTAATCACTCATTGGGAACTTGAACACTCAGGTCCCAGTTCAACACTCTTAACCACTGCAGCATACGCTATTTGGAACGATTTAAAATTATTTCCCTGACATCAGATTGCAGAAGTGCTGGTTTTTTATTAATAAAAAGTGCTGCTTTTTTATTAATCAAATGCAGCTTTAATACGGGTGTCACTAACATTGAAATCTTTGAACCTCGATCTAATAGTAAATTGGACAGATAATGCTTCATTAAAAGCATTAAAAATCTTAAGAAGTAAACAATGTCCAATTCTCCCAGACGGATTTTCTCCACATCTGTTGTTATTTTGGTTAGTAGTTGGTTGTTGGAACTAAAACACAGATTTCATGTATAAGACTGTTTGCAGAGGCATGGAGTTTTGAAGGAGGTATATCCCTAGACAGAGAGAAAATCCTCATTGTAGAAGTGCCATCTTTCATAGTCTAACCCTAAGAGATTTGCCACAGCATGATTTGTCCATAATAAAATGTACTCGTATGAAGGGAAATGATATAAGGGGTTTCTTTAGCTTCTTCTAAAATCTCCATATTTTCCATCTCAAATTAGAAAAACCATGGAAAATGCCTTTCCTACCTTTTGCCACGCAAAGAGCTATATGCTTCTTAAACTAGGGTGTTCCATTTGTTTTCTCATTGCTGATATCTGCTGACCTTCCTTCTGCAAAAATGCCCAATCTCTCTCTCTTTAAAATATACTTTTGGAAGATACTTGGATGTCCCGGATTCAGACAGTTTGCTACCTTGAGATCCATTTGAACTAGTGTTCTTTGGATAGGCTGAGAGTCCTACTTCTAGAAATTGCAGATCTGATTACCCATAAAAACTATTTCTGATACGCTTAATTTGTCCCTTTATAATGGTGAATTACCATTCATTTGGATGTAAGGCTGAGGCAGTCTACTGCATAAAGAAAGCTGTAAGGCTAATTTTGATAATTATTGACTTGTGTGTTCTTTAGGCCTTGTTCAAATTACTTGAGAAAATGTCCACTATAGCAGGATTTGCCTGCTTATATCATATTCACCCCATTTCAGCCAACCTCTGGTCCACTCACTTCATTATCTGTAATTCCTGTCAAGGCAATTTACAGTACTTAATAATCTAAGAATTGTTAGATTATATAATAGATTTTTATTTCATTGTTATTCCTACTAACCTGACCCAAAGCCACTGTGATTTGGCAAATCACAGATTAGCACTGCTGAATATGCATCAAGCTATTGAATGGAGTTGACAATACTTCCATTCAGTAAAGGAGGCATTTTAAAATTCATGAAGAACAGCGCTGTCTGAGGAGATCATAACTGATGTAGTAGTCTTTTTGAGAGGGGGGCAGATTCTATTAAAGAGCTCATTCACTTTTAGAAATTAAAAATGCACAGAAAACACACGCACGTGCATGCACACACACGCACACACCACAAGCATCTGGAAAGCCCTCTCATGGTATACTCTCCTTAGTAATGAAGTTATACTAACCGTAGCCCTATTCAGGCATTACCTTTACAACCACCCATGGATGGATAGAGGAATGGATCGGGAGAAGATCTAGCCCTAACTCTATCTGTTTCTGGTGATGGCTCTGCAGAATCTCTATGTGATTTTCCAGGATGCCTATTCCTGCAGAGAGCCCTCATGGATAGCAAAAGTTCTCCCTATTCAGACTCTCCACTTGCCATGTATAAAAGGACAGCAGATTTTATTTTATCTTATGCCACTTTTCTCTCAATTAAGGGACCCAGGGAGGCTCAATTGACAATGGAGTGTGCAGGCTAGATTTATCTCCTTTAGCCCTGGCAACCCTAAAAGGATAGCTACTGCCAGAAAAGACATCTTCTCTCTCTAGAATAATATGATATGATATGCCCTCCCCCCACCTTCCCTTTAAATTTTACTTTTTAAACTGATTGGAAGTGTCACAATCATTTTTAAAAATGCACACACTTTTGTTTTAGCTTTATTTATTTCTTTATTAATCAGTGGAATTTTGGCACTGCTCAGCAGAATAGACTTGGAAACTAATATTTAGGCTAAAATGTTTTCGAAACTAGCTTGGGGTAAGAACGATACAAGGCAAGTTATTTATGAAAATAAGGACCAATAACCAGTAACTATACCCTGGTGTTAGCTTCTTAGCCACAACACATCATCATAATCATCGTCGTCGCCGTCAGCATCAGCATTAGAGATGGGCACAAATGTAAAAAATGGTGTTTCGTTTGTCGTTTGTCGTTAAGAGGTCTGTTTCGGTTCATTTCCGTTTTTCACGAATTTTTTGAAAAAAATTCGTTTCCGTTTTTCGTTTGTCATTTCTACCCACTTTTTGCACGATTTTTAAAGCATTTCCGGGGGCTGCCAGAGCTTTTTATGCCCTCTGTGGCTGCCAGACCTGCCCAGTCTGCAACCTGGGCATGCTATTGGTTGAAGTTGTCCAGTAATTTACATGATCCCATCACATGGCTTGCCTCCATGTTGTGGCTGGAGTGGCAACATCCATTTTGTCATCCTTAAAGGGAAAAGAAAAATACATCGCGATGGGAGAAGACAAAAACAAACGTTTTAAGGATCCCTACCCCCTGGTAGGTAATAATTTCAAATAATTATCACATTATTGCTGCATTTTTAAGGATGTCCAGGGCTTTTAATACCCAAGAAATCAATATTAGGCATCTGGGAGCCATTTTGGATCGATGTCCCCTAACTCCCCTTAAAGGAAAATAATACAGCAATCTGAGAAAAGACATAAATGCATGTTTTAAGGCCCCCAACCCCCCTGTAGGTATTATCAAGCAGTATAAATAATTGTTGCTGCATTTTTATGGGTGCCCAGGGCGTTTTTAAACATTTAAAACAGCTCAATTTCATTGCACGCCACCAGTAATGGAAACGAAACGTACGAACAAAATCTTCGTGGTTCTGTTCATTTCGTTTCATTTTCATCACAATTTTCGTTTGTCGTTTCGTTACATAACGGAAACGACAAACGGTAACGGAAACAAAAAAATGTCCGTTTCGTGCCCATCTCTAATCAGCATCTCTAATAATGAAATGGGGTGCTGTTGAAATTAATATTGATAATACTTCACCAACCTGCATGAGGGCATGGCTAAGCTGACAAAGGAGTAATCCCATTCAACCTGTAGCGTGATGCCAAACTCCCAAGAACTCTGCTGTCTGTGCTACCCAGAGAAAGGTATAAGAAATTCTTGGCCTTGTCTTGGAGTACCCAAGCTTGCCCCTCCCTTGATTTAGGGTCATTCCCAAGGGCCTGGTTCCTCACTGTGGGGGGAGGAGGGAGGGCACAATTGTTTACTAGTGCCACCCATATGCGCCTTGAAACATTCCAACAGTAACATAGGATAAACCCACCCAAAACAGCTTCATTGTTACTGAGACAGTATGCAAAGAAAGCATATTCATGTGTTGTTATTGTGAGAATAGATAAATGTTGCGCTACCCAAGATGTATAAGTGGATATGAGAAGGAATGAACAGTATTATTTGCATAAGAGAACATGTGTAACCAATCACACTGTGTCTAGTGCGAGCCAACAGGTGCCTAAAGGGTTAACTGTCATATATAAGAAAAAGTGTCAGTTAGTGTGAGGCCTGACTGTTGATACCTTTCAGTTAAGACTGTGAGCTGCTAGGTGCCTGCTGTTAACATGTCATAGAGAAGTCTGTCAAGAACAAACCAAATCTATACTAAGTCAAATATTCAATTACAGTGGTACCTTGTATAACGTAATTAATTAGTTCCAAACCAAACTATGTTATACAAATTTTATGTTATACAAATTCTAATTTCCCATAGGAATGCATTGAAACTGGATTTAATCCGTTCCAATGTGTTCCAATGCGGTGCTATGTTTTTTTGGGCGAGGGGGGGCGGGCGGGCGGTGGACCCCCGTGCAGGTGCCAGGTAAGGATGCCCCTCCCCGGCTCACTCCCCTCCGTGTCTGCCGCCCCTCCTCTCCCCTCCCTCCTTCCCTCTTTCCCTGGGTGGCCGCAGGTGGTCGGGCGGAGGTGGCCGCGGGGTGGGGGGAGGGAGTAGGGTGCGCCGCTTGGCCTGGGGCAGAAGTCTTGGGCGGGACCGCGCCGGGAATCCCCCCCTCACCTCTTGCTGGAGCCCCAGAGGCACCCGGCAGGCAGGAGGGTGCACCGGCAGCCCGCCCCGGAACCCCAGCATCCGCGGCGGTGGCCTGCCGCCCCTCCCCTCCCCTCCCCGACCGCCCCGCGTCCTCTTCCCGGGCGGCCTTGGACGAGACCGCGCCGGGAATCCCCCCCCCGTTCACCTCTTGCCGGAGGAGACACACACACTCGTGCGTGAGGGGTGGTGCTGCTGGGCTCGCTCTCTTCCAAGGCTGGCCCCTTAGTCTCTCTCTCTCTCTCCACTCCGCCACCGCCAGCCTCCCTCCCCACCTCCTCCTTTGCCTCCTCCACCACCACCATTCCAACCCCGCCTGGTCTTAACTCTCCCACTCCCTTCCCTTTCCTCGGGGGCGGTGGGAAAGCGGGCGTTCGCATCTGGGCCGGCAAAATGGCGGCAGCGGCAGCAGCGGGGTTCGGCGCGCCCCTGCCCGGGGCTTTGGGGGAGCCGAGGCGAGAGGCGCCTCGCTCTTGCCTGGCCCCTGACGAGGTGGCACGCTGGCTCCAGAGCACCCGGCGGGAGCTGAGCAACAGGCGCAAGATCCTACTGAGGAACCTGCCCGCCAAGAGCAGCAGCCAGGTGGGTCCACCTCCGTCCCCGGCAGGTGGGGAGACCCTGTCGGAGAGAAAGAAAGGGGAGAGCCTAACCCTAACCCTAATCCCCCCACGCCCCCAGCCACCTGCCCCAAGCAATCCAGCCCAGCAGCGCGGGAGGGCTGGCCCGGCGGAGCGCGCACGGGCGTCCAGGCGGCAGTCGCCGCCGCCGCCGCCGCTGGCTCTCTCTCGGGCGAAGGCGACGGCGGAGCGGAAGATCCTCCTCCTCCTCCTCCTTCCTGACATGACACATTTCGGAAGCTGGGGGTGAGAGTCACAGTCTGGGCACTGACTACTCCTCCCCGGGCGCAGGAGGCAGGCAAGCCGGCAAGAGGAAAGTGTGCCCCAGGCCGGGGGAAAGGGACCCTTGGCGGGCAAGGTCGCCCCGGTTCCCCATGATCGGATGGATGCCTTCGGTCGGTCCACTCCTTGGCACGCTCTCGGACTTTACATGCCCGTAATCTCTCTCTCTCTCTCTCTCTCTCTCCACTCCCCCCCTCTTCCCGGGCGGCCGCAGGTGGTGGGCGGAGGTGGCCGCGGGGGGGAGGGGGGCGGATTCCCCCCCCCGTTGTACGGATTTTTCGTTGTACAAACCCTCCGTTATACGAGGGTCTACTGTATTGTTATCTTATTCTTCAACATATTTTTAAGAAAACATTCTTAAAGTCTGCCATGACTGAATGATTATTCTTTCATCTGCTGGCACACAGAGCCATATATCAAGGAATAATATTATTCATAATCGGTGTGGTTTTTTAAACCACATACTTAATCTGCTGTATGCAAACTCACAAAAACTCAGTGAATTCATTTAGAGAGGACAGCCCTCTGTTTGAAATACTGTCCAATCTAAGTCCAGTTAAAGATCAAGAACTCCACAATTACCATCTGGACAGGATACTGAGCAACCCATACAGATAATTGTTTTATATGTTTCTGCAGTTGGACAAAATATATTTTATCTTTATATAAATACAGTGAACCCTCGTATAACAAGCGGTTTGCTTAACAGAAGATCCGCTTAAAGGAAAAAAATTCCGGAGATAGGGGGAAATTGCTTTACAGAATAACCTATGGGGAGAATCTGTACAGCAGAAAAACGGGAAAGGGGGATTAATCTGTTTTCAATGCATTCCTATGGGAAATTTGTACAAAGGAAAATTTGCTTAACAGAATTTCATTTGGGACAAATTCATTCCTTTATATAAGGTACCACTGTACTCTGTTTTACATCTCCTGTCATGTTTCCCTAGCCCACTCTTCTATAACCACTCTGCCTTGCTACCTCCTGCTTACTCTGAGTAGGAGCACCACAGAATAAGAGGCTCCAAGTTCTGGCTAGAATCTTTCAAACCCCAACAAGCCTTCAGCCTGCTAGGCAACATATTATCCAGGAGATGCCATTTAAAACTTACTGTATAGGCTGCCACCAGCTCTTATTGTATTGAAATCAATATAAGAGATGGGCATGGGCCACCTGCTCAGGAGTTTCTTTCTTCATGACCTGCTGTGGGTGACCACTCACCCTGCCCCACCTCCTCTAGATACTGCCACTTAGTGGATGCCCACCAGAGGAGTGGCTGGAAAGTGCCAAACACCTGTTTGTCTGAAGGACAAATCACCAAACAGGCATTTTGTGCACATCTCTAATCTACAGTATTTATTTATTTATTTATTTATTTGATTCATATGCCACCCATCTAACCCAAGGCTGCTCTGGGCGGTTCACAACATGGAGCAAACTGTTACACCAGAAAATAACCCAAGAATATAAAACAGAACTAAAAGTAATGGAAATAAAAACACAATTAAGTCAACACCATTCTTAAAATCAAAAGTGAATAAGATGGGCTAAGGGCAGAGGAAACAGATCTCAAAATCAGTGGAAAAGCAAAAACAGTTAAGAAGCGGGGAAAGCAGATTTAAACAACCACATCTTTAAACATTTTTGAAGGTCAGCAGCATGGGGGCATGGCCAATCTCTGAGAGAAGTTGATCCAAAGTGTAGGGGCCACCACCGAGAAGGCCTGATTCCTTGTTGTTGTCTGGCAGGCCTCCCTCCGTGTTGGTACCTTCAGATGAACAAGTGACATGGGCCGAACTTTAGTAGTTGAACTGAGGCAAGGACTGGAAAATTAGTACAATACCATACTTTCACAGTTACCATTCAGACACTGGCTTGAAAAGATTTGTAAGGTTTATTTTAAAAGAAAAGGAAAAATATAAAAGGCTAATTTAAAAAAAAGGAAAAGGAAAGCAGTTCCAGGTCTACAACAAATGTAGATACAAAGCAGAAACACCAGCAAATAATAAATACTACACTATCTATCTCATACCTAAATGGAGTGCTGAAGTGAAACACCGTCATAGGGGTTAGGCAGAAGAGTTCGATGTAAACAAACAACAGAGAAATACACCACATCGCCACCAAATGGTTGTCTGCTAAAAAGCAGGAACTAGGGGTATTTCATGGACCCGTAACACTGCCATCTGGCGGGAGGGAACAGGCAGAAATTGTCGCGAGAGGGTAGTTGTTGCTCGCGAAGGTTTAAACAAGAGGAACGGGCTCAGGAGCAAGATTGGAAAAGCCAGAAAACCGACATGTCGATATACCGGGCCTCCGAGACAATAAAAATTATAAAAAGGGGGGGGATATCTAGCAATGCGAATCCACATAAACCACACGTCTCCTCAATGCGGATTCAGAAGTGTATTGAGGAGATTCCAGTGGTTGGCGAGGGGAATCGCTGACCACGGTTGGGGCGCGCTTCAGGGGGCGTGGTCGGGGCGACCTCGCCTTGAATTCGCAGGTACGTGAAGTTCCGTCGCAACGAACTGGTCCACAGCAGGGTGGCAGAGGGGTCTGAGAGGTTCAGAATACTCAAATTCTAAATTCCCCTTTATATCCTTGAATGCCTCTCTGGCATCTAGCCTGACCATTACATAATTATTCTTAATCCTCTGATCATTCTTGCATGCTTTCTTCCCCTAACTCACCAATGCCATCATTTGGTAGCTACTTTGGTATACAAAAGATATAACAAAAGATCAAGTTTTATTTTATTAATTTATATGCTATATTTCTAGACCCTCTATTTAAAGTCAGAGTTCTCACAATGTGATTTTTATGAAGTAACCCAGCAGCAGCATCAAGAATCACATTTCAATAAAATAATTAAACCATAAAAGCCATTTAAAAATTAATTTAAAACAATTACTAGTTTCAAAATAGCAGCAGCATAACTCCATAGTCACCTGACGTTTCAGAATAATACAAAAGCAACCTAATATAAGTAGGTTTGCGAGATCTGTTTAATATCTCAATTGGGAAGATGTTTCTTAAATGTTGTTAGCTTCCTGCAATGCAAAGTACTCAAAGGGATTAATAACAAAAGATAAAATACCTTGACAAACTGAACCTAAGAAAACTCTACAGATCTATTTAATGGCACAGGAGCCTTGTTCTCAGTAAAAGATTTTCTGTGCTCATATGCAGTTGTCATGGAAACCAAGGGCAAATACACAGAAATCTTGGCAATTCCAGTGGCAGTACTTATATGTCTTTCATGGAACCCATGCCATCACCCATTACTCTTTTCTCTAGTGGTGCAGTAGTCTAGAGACAAGAGAATACCCAAAAGGACTGCACTTCAAATTATCACAAAACCCACAGTCAAGCAGTATTATTATTATGACCAATATAGCACAAAATAGCAAGCAAACTTTATTCCTTGATACTATCAGACTTTATTCCACCGTTTATTGTTTTGTTGTAATCAAACAATCAGGTTACATTTTGGTTGGTTCTAGCGAAGCTACCATTTGGCTTTGGCGTAGGTGGTTTTCTTTTTCTATGCACAAACATGGCTTCCTTTTATCTGAACGGATAAATCCAAGGAAGGATCTGAAGGGATCAATCCAAGGAAGGCTTTCTTCATCTCTAGACACAATAAAAAGCTCCATGTACAGAGATTTCACATTCACACTATTCATGTCATTCAGGCATGTCCAAACTTCGTCCCTCCTGATGTTTTGGATCACAACTCCCAGAATTCTAAGCTTAGATTGCCAACGACAAAGGACTGTGGGAGTTGAGTTGTGATCCAAAACATCTGGAGGGCCGAAGTTTGGACATGCCTGCCTGGAGGAAAGGAAAGGAAAGGAAAGGCGACAGATGGCCAGGGTAGTGACGGGCACGGGGCAGACGGCGACGGGCACAGGGGTGGGCGGCAATGGGCGTGGGGGGGCAACGGCAATGGGCAGCGATGGGCAGACGGCAACGGACGGCTGGCGGGCGGTGGGGGGATGGACGGTGGTGGCCAGCGGCAGGGGGCGGCGGCAGGGGGGCAGCAGGCTGGCCAGCGCCCTCTCTCCATTTTGGTGCCCTAGGCAACTGCCTAGTTCGCCTTAATGGAAGCGCCGGTCCTAGTGGTAGTCATGTGGTCTTAGAACTGCTATCTGCATCTCCTGTGGCAACTGCTCATCTAGGGTTATTTTTTTTTTTAGAGGTGCTGGGGGAGCAGACTGTATCTTTTACCTCACATCAGAATGGATCCTTAAACCTATTACCCCTGTTTTCCACCCATGCAACCCTCAGTTTCTTAAAGGGAGTAACATTTCCCCTTCATCTTTGCAAATCGGCAATGGAGTTGGGAACCTTATCTTTTTGTGTTCCTTCACTGCTGCCCCTTCCCCTGCTTGTCCCGCCTGAATTTTTTAGGGGGCTGCAAACAATCCAGAAGCAGAGGAATGTGTAAGTTTAACATTTTCTTGGAATGTACGGTTTGCTGTCAGCAGCTGATTGGTTTCTCAAGCAGTCCCTCTGCTTTTTCTTGTGTTCTCTCTGCCCATTTTAACTTTGTTCAGGGCAAGAAAAGGAAGAAAGGAGAGTGGCAAAAAGAAAGACAAGAGTCAAAGAAGTAAAAACACCTCCCCTCTGCTCCTAGGTTGTTCACAGCTCCCAGGGAAATTCAGAATGGGCAAGCAAGGAAAAGAGGTGATGAGGGACTGCCCCCATTGCTTCATCTCTTTTTTTTCCAGGAGAGGATGTTGAAGCCTCACTTGTAATCACTGGCAGACAAAAAGCCTTCCGCCTACCCACCTCTCATCCCTCCCGTGCATAGGAAAGACCCACACACGGACATGTACAAGCACGTGGAGAACTAGCCCAGCAACATAGAAACGGGAAGCAATTTCCCCTGACATGGGACTGCACATCGGACACGTGGATTCGTAAAACAGCAGTACAACTTTGAAGTTAAAATAACACACATGTACCTGGCAGAGGAGTTAAAATCACAAGCTCCTGAATAGACAAACACAACTCTGTGGTGGTGGTGGTGGTGGGAATCTTCAACTTTCCTTATATGTTGCGTAGTCACCTTTGAAACATGATTTAAAAGTTGTCAGACCCGATTCAAAGCCCGTTTCTATTGGCAATGGCTTTGAGCTCTCAGACAAAGAGAGAATTTAATTTGCCCAGGATCACCCAGTGCAACATGCCCTCTTTTTTAGTCCTGCTGCACGGGAGCCTTTCCCTGTGTGCACTTGGGAGACAGGGTTTTACTTCCAAACCCAGAAGTGAACAGATATCAACACTGCCTGCCGCTGCTTGGCGCCAGTGGAGATCTGTGCACGTGCGCGCATGCACACACCTTAGAGGGAATGTTGAGCCGGTATATTTCACGGTGCAGACAATGGGCAAGATGGCAATATCCCAAATCCCAGCGCCAGACTCTAACTACTGCGCTACCCTGTGTGTTATTGCTTTTACGGTTTTCTTTTATCTCTTTAAGTGAATGGAAAGGCTTGGGGCAAAATGGATTCAATTTTGTCTTCCTTTTTCAGTCCCAGCTCTCCAATCGTTTCATCTGTGCACAGAGACGGGGCTCAGCCATTCAAAATTAAGCAAAATTAGGGTAACGTAGAGTTCACTACCTACTCTCAGTGCCCTTCTATTCTCAGAAAGCCTGCTTCTTCATGATCAACCCTCAGCAAATGGGCACGCAAGTGCTCCTGGAGAGAGGCACTGCTTTACATTCTTTTAGGGTTGCATCAAACAACACGCCTTGTAGGAGGCTAGTTACCATGCTTGGTAGGGGTTAGAAGAGGTCAAGAGTACTGCAATTCAATGTGTACTTGAATCAAGAGGGTCATGTTGTCTTGTGTTTTAATAATCCAGCAGCCTATTGGCTTGCCAATCTTTCCTATTCCTATGTGTAATTATTTTCGGTATTTCTTCATGATACAGATGTTAAATTAGATGAATCAATAGGCAAAGAAGGTAGAGAAGAGAAAGAGAAGTTGTGCTCTTACAAACTCTGTATATCCGATAAGAGATGTGATTATAAGCACAAAGAAAGGTATGTCTGTAATTTCCTTCTTAAACATAGAATATATATCTCAAGTAAAAACCATGACATTCGCAGCTGTAATTAATCTGACCTGACTCTTTTTACTCTAGCCTTACTTACCTCCCTTATGTAATGTCCTTTTTATTCTTTGGTCACATTATTTAATTATTTATTTATTTATTTATTTATCTATTTATTTATATTCCACTTTTATCCTTAAAAAGCACCTGAGGCAGCTTACATCATTAAATTAAAACATTTGAAAGCTAAACACAATAGGTTATTCAAATATTTAAAAAATAAATCGGAATCGGAATCGGAATCGGAATCGGAATGCAATTTATTGTCATTGTATAAATACAACGAGATTAAAAGTGCTATCCAGTCAGTCATTCACAAAACCCAGCATAAAAATCCAAGACGTAAAATCTACAATATAAGAACAAACCATCCATACAGATACTCCAACATTCACATACAAATAATTAAATAATATTATATTTAATAGATAAATATATCTATTTTATTTAAGATAAAAGCATAACTACAAGACATTTTAACAGCAGCAAAAACATAACCCATCCTATTTTAAAATCCCTCTTAGACTGTCAGTTATTGAGGGAAATCTCGCCTTTACGGTCACTGTGGAAGGACAGCAAAGATGAGCCCTGTCTGGCCTCCTGTGGGAGGGATTTCCAAAGTTTGCCACAGAGATTTCTAAGTTTGTCCTTTCCTCGTGCCAATTTCACTGCCCCAAGCTCATTCTCCCCACAGAACACACCATTATGTCATCTAAAGTGGAGATCACACTGGTGAATCTTAGGGATAATCTCTCCCCTCCCACTCAAATTAAAAGAAATAGTAGTTGCTTATAAGTAGCCAATTGTGTTGGTTGCTCAGAGCAGTGGCGTAACTAGGGGAGGGGCAAAAGGGGTAAATTACCCCAGGCACAGTGATCTTAGGGTGCCAAATTGATGTTACAAGGTTGTGAGCCATCTTACTGGAACAGGTGGCCTCCTTCGCTCGGAAGAGGAAAAGGAGGAAAGGGATGACCACTACGGATGGGACGGATCGGCGAGCTTTGTGTGTGTGTGTGTGTGTGTGTGTGTGTGTGTGTGTGCGTGCATGCGTGCACGTGTGTGTTACTTTCTTCCCACGGTACACTCTTTCCCCTCTAGGTCAAGGGCTGTGTTTTAATATGCTCTGTATATCAGTTAAGATATACAGTGGACCCTCGTATAACAAACGGTTTGTATAACATAAAATCTGTCCAACATAAAAAATTCCGGAGATAGGGGAAATTTGCTTAACAGAATCGCCTATGGGGCAAATCTGTACAGCATAAAAATGGTAGTGATTAGGGATTACTCCGTTTTCAATGCATTCCTATGGTAAATTTGTATAAAAGAAAAATTGCTTAACATAATTTCATTTGGAACAAATTAATTCCTTTATAAAAGGTACCACTGTACTGGCTGGAGCTGGTCAAGAAGAAGGCAGCTGATGAGTCCAGCTCCAGCTGAGCTCCGAGAGCTGTGTGGGTCAGTACTGGAGGTGGGGAGGGGACCCCTGCCTGGGCAAAGAGGAGCTATGCCCTCATGGGGCTGGTCCAGTGGAGGAGGGAAGGCATCCCCACCAAATATTGCAGGCTGATTTCACCCTTTAGCAGCAGCTGCCCTGTCGTGTGGGGGTGGGGAGGTTTTCAGCTGGCGTTGCCTGACCGGAGGCCAAATTGAGCTGTCACTGGGTCGTTAAGGCACTTAACAGGAGGGGGCGGGAAAACTGACTTTGTCCCCGGGTGCTGAAAACCCTAGCTACACCTCTGGCAAAGAGTGCCTTATTTTTGCAGCGTTTATTCATCTAACTTAAAAACATCTACCCACGGAATCTTTCTTGTTTTTATGCCTAATTGGATCTTATTACGCCACTTCATATAGGATAGTCAAGAAAAGAAAAACACACAGATTAAAGCCAGCTTTTGAATGACAGGCCATAAAACATTTCATCACATATGGTATTAGTGTGTCATCCATTTTCATCACTTTTACAAAATAGCAATTATCTTCGTTGTTTCATTAATTTCTGTTAAACACTGTCACTGCTTTTCTTCTGTTCCTAATACCTGCTCTCTTGCTCCCATTTACCATTTCAGCTGTGTCGTCTTATTTTAGTGATGTACTTGACCCATGCTCCAATTGTGATCAAATAATCCCACTTATATATGATTCTTTGATCACAATTGGAGCGATATAATTAACTGGAACTGGAGCATAACTCCCCTTTCACAACAACTCCACTGGCTGTTAGTCTGTTTCCGGGCACAATTCAAAGTGCGGTTTTTAACCTGTAAATCCCTAAATGGCTTGGGTCGAAGCTATCTAAAACGCCATGTCTCCCTCTATGAACTTGCTTGGGCATTAATGTCATCAGGGGAGGCTTTTTCTCTCAATCTCATCACTGTCACCGGTGCGCTCCCAGACCTTGGAACTCTCTCCCACGAGAAACCAGGCTGACCCCATCCTTGCTGTCCTTTGGCAGCCAGACAAAGATCTTTCTGTTGAGGCAGGCTTTTCCTTAGCAAAAGGCAGTCTGAAAAGGTGTTTAAAAACTGGATCCTTGCATATACTTTTATTTTATTTTATTTTATTTTAATATAATTGTTTACTTATTTTTAAAATGTTTGTATATTTATTGTTTTTAGCTTTTACATGTTGCCCTTTTAATGATTTAAGCCACCCTGGGTTCTTTAGGGGGAGAAAGGTCATACATACATACATGCTTCCATCCATCCATCCATCCATCCATCCATTGTGTGTGTGTGTGTGTGTGTGTGTGTGTGTGTGTGTGTGTGTGTGTGTTTGTGGAGTATATGCAAATTTTATCTCACCTTTCTTCCCAACAGGACCCATTATGTCATTAAAAAGGTAAAGGTTCTCCCCGCACATGCTGCTAGTCATGTCCGACTCTAGGGCGGTGCTCATCTCCATATTCAAGCCGAAGAGCCAGTGTTGTGCAAGTCCATGGCCACGTGGCTGGCATGGCTGCAAGGAAACACTGTTTTACCTTCCTGCTTTTTATGGCGATCCCTGTTTATCTACTTGCATTTACATGCTTTCAAACTGCTAGGTTGGCAGGAGCTGGGGTTATCAGCAGGAGCTTGCTCCACTGTGTGGCGCCCGGGATTCGAACCGCTGAGCTGCCGACTTTGCAGCTGACAGTTTTCGGAGCCTTAGTCCACTAAGCCACCACACCCCTCCACTGAGCCACCATGTCCCTCCATTATGTCATTAGAAAGACAATATTTAAAAGCTAAAATCAGCTAATATGTAAAGACTAATATTTAAAGACTAATACTTAAATTTGGACCAGAGATCTTGGGGGTTCGTTGCTATTTGTGCGTCCCCACCCCTCTGCACTTCCTTCTCCTGTCTGCCTGAGGGGAGGGAGGAAAAAAAGCCGTGCTGGTGGAAGTTGAGCCTCCAGTCACTTCCTGGTTCCTCTTAAAGGGGCGGGAGGCAAAAAGCAACAACAAAAAGAAGGGAGGAGAGCCGGGCAGATCTGCATAAAGGAATTTTTCACCATCAAAGAGCAGGTACTTGAAAGGTGTGCTGGGTCGGGCTTATGGGGGTGTGGTCGCACTTAATTATCTGTAAATACTCAATTATTGTTATCTTATTCTTCAACATATTTTTACACACACTGTGATAAATCAGATTACTTTGGTTTCATGATGGATCTTCAAGCTTGTCTTCTTTGCATTTTGCACATTAGGGCCTTTTCACACGACCCCTAAGATCTGCTGGCCACTTAAATTCGGACCAGAGATCTTGGGGGTTCGTTGCTCTTCCTGCGTCCCCATCCCTCTGCACTTCCTTGCTCCTGTCTGCGTGAGGGGAGGGAGAAAAAAAAGAGAGGAAAAAATGCAGGCTCACCTCCGAAGCCGCCAGGAGCCCCGTCGTTGTCCTGATTCCTACTCTTAAAGGGGCGGGAGGCAAAAACAACAACAAACAGAAGCGAGGAGAGCCCGGCACTCTAGGTTACATCCAGATCTGGGGATTTTCACCCTCCGAGAGCAGGTACATGAAAAGTGCGCTGGTACGCGTTTAGGTGGGCGTAGTTGCACTTAATTTTCTGCAAACTCCGGAGCTGGTGGGGAAACAATTGTAAGCTCCGGAGCTGGCAGCCATTTGCGGTGGAGTTTAGGGGTTGTGTACAAATACCCTTAGATTTCTTTTGTTTTGTAACTCTCCTTTAAAAGGTGAACTTAGGCTTCATTTGCTATTCTTATTGTGTTTTGAAGGGACTGTACAGTATATCGAAAGGGGAAAATACTGTAATTGTAGAATATACACATTTCCTTTAACATCTGATTCTATCTTTAGAGTGCTGTAGACAGCCCAGTTTTACCAGCCTGGATCCATCTGCTAAACGCAGTCCCTTTGAGGTCTGGTATCTCATTTGGGGTCATCTTGTATCCACATGCAAAGAATAACCATGCTGCCCCTTAAGTGCTCCTTTTTAGCATTATCTAAATCATATGAAAGCCCGCCTAGATGCCCTAAGCACATCCAATCTCGCCTGATTTCGGAAGAAAACTCCATGGACATGAGGTCATGAAGAGTCGGTCACAACTGTAATGACACCACACATGCACGCACGCACACATGCACACACACACACACACACATACAAATTATATGAAAGCTGCTTAAAAGCTTCTGTGCTGCTATTCGATATACTCTTCCCCTACTTCTTTGTCGCTCTCAAACATCCTTAATGTTCAGCATCAAAAATGATGACTGAAAACGACTGACTTCCTGGGGAGTCTAAGTCACAGATGGATAACCTCCACCCCCATGGGCTTAATGCAGCTTGCAAGATTCTCCAGTGCGGCCCATGAGGCCATTCCACATGCAAACATCCCCTTTTCCCAAGATGCACCTTCTTACTTTCATCTTAGCTGGTAACTTGAAGAGTCTAAGAAGACAGTGTCTGTATTTTCCCATCTATAAGACACCCCGATGTATAAGACAACCCCCCACTTTGCCAACCCAAAATTATAGTTCCGCAACTGTGTGGTTCTCTCCTCGGTTTCCTTCCATGTATAAGACAACCCTCAATTTTCAGTCTACCAATTTTAAACAAAATTATAGACTTATACACAGAAAAATACTGTACATTAAAAACCCACAAAAACCGATTTAAATCAGGTTTAGTGTGTTTTGAATCACTGTAGAAATGAGTGAAGGGATGACATGTGTGAGCATGGATTAATTGATGGTGAATTGTATTTTTTGAAGTGGCAGCAAAAAAAAAATTATGCTTCCACTAGAGATCTGTTTATTTTACTGTGGATATAGGATCAAGTAATTTAATCCTATTCTCCCTATGTGAACACTTCATGTTAATTTTTAAGCAGCTCCCCTGCGGGCTGACTCTCACTGTCACTTGCCCCTGCTGTTGATGTGTTAAAAAGTGGGAAGATTGGGAGGGATGTTACTGTACACTCAGATGGATCCCTCACATTTCCCTTCTACTTCAGAGTTATTTAGAGTTGTTTCCTCTCACTTGGGGTTTGCATGGCGCGATTGGAGTGGGCTGGAGCAAGCTAAATAAGGTCACTCGAGGTTGAGTACAGGCCTGATATACCATTTAGTGTGATCTTTGCATCCAAATGGTATAAGCATCTCAGACAACCTTATTTGGCCTGCCTGCCTTAAGATAAAGGAAACATCCTCTTCTTTGTCCTCTCATCTCTCTTCTTTCTTCTGTGAGGAGCTTTTTAATTTTGAAAAAAATATATAAGTGGTCTAGCACATGAGTGCTACCATGATAGACTTGTTTAAATTTATTTATTTATTTATTTATTTTTGCTTCTTTCCACTGCCTCTCCACAGAGGAGCAGGAGAAGAAGTCTTTAATTTCACAATATTAGGGAAATTAATAATGGCTAAGCCACTTCACAATATTTATTATTTATTTGTTTATTCAATGTTTATTCTGCACCATCTGACCAATGGTCACTCTGGGCGGTTTACAAAAGTTAGAATATAGGCAATACAAAACAATACAATTAAACACTATACAGTGCAAACAAATATAAGAATTTAACCAATCAAACATAATCAAATCTAAAACAAGACAAAAATAATTAATCAAATACAATACAAACCAATAGAGAAGGATTAAAATATAGGGACGGGCACTTAACAAAAAACAAAATGCTGTTTCATTGTTTCATAAGCTTACAAAACAAAATTAAATGAAAGAGGAAACAGTATTTCGTTACGAAACGAAACCAACTGCCATTTTTAGCTGTTGAAAATGAAATGTTTCATTACTCTATAAAATGAGTGACTCCCCTGCATCCTAGGAGCACCAAATTTTGTGGGTAGCTCCCTTGGACTCTTCCCTTTAAGCCCTCCAAATTTGGAGAGCTTTGGGGTTCAGGAGGATGAGTTATTAAATTCCAAAGTGGGTCCTCCTTCCTATGGAAAAAGAGGAATCCGGGTTTGAAAGTTACACTCAGGACACCTTGGAAGGGTTGCTAAGGTTGTTGCTATGTGATCAAGCAATGAAAGGGTCAATCTGAGAAAAAGAAAATTTACAGCACCTGGCCCTGACTGAGCAAAAGGCATAGGAAAATAAAACAAGGCTAGGCTTCAGAAGGACACATTTTCCCTCTTCCTAGGGGAAATCTAGTGCTTGAAAGTTAAACTTAAGGAAGCTTGGAAGGGTTGTTGCTATGTGATAAATCAAGAAAAGTGTGTCACTCTGAGAAAGAGAAAATTTATGGCCCCTTGACTGAGATTATCTTTCAGCAATCTGTTTTAAAAGTTTTTTAAAAGCCCAGTTCCTGGTAATGGTTTTCCGAGCTACCCTCGAGGCCGGCACCTTCAAATGGCCCACCTGAGAGGAGCAAGTGTTATGGGCAATACTCTATGGCAGTGGTTGTTCTGTTAGGTATTAGGTAATTGAAAGCAGAAGGGGAATTTAACACTGCAAGCTCTACTTTGGTTTAATCCCAGAAATCGGACATGCTGGAAATGAACCAAAATGGAACAATCATATGCACACACACACACACACACACACACACACACACACACACACACACACACACACAGAGAGAGAGAGAGAGAGAGAGAGAGAGAGAGAGAGAGAGAGAGAGA
>JAHTLZ010003518.1:22725843-22762945 GCA_023846285.1 Phrynocephalus versicolor
GAGAGAGAGAGAGAGAGAGAGAGAGAGAGAGAGAGAGAGAGAGAGAGGAGAACAGCTGTCCCTGACAGAAAGGTGCAGATAAAAATGTTATGTAGATGGGTTAATTCACTCTGGTACCTATGTTGTCAAATCACCAGCAAAAGGTAAGAACCAGCTTGCCGTGAAGAAAACAGTAAGACAAATGCCCACCTGATCACATCTGTGGGTAATTTTTTTTTCCAGCTTGGATGGTTCTATGTGTTTTAGTCACATCTGTTTCTTTAGTCTGAATCATCCTGGTTCCTTTTAGGTGTGTACACTGGAAATCCCCTGCCATCAGTTGTGAGAGTGCCTTACCTTTACCTCCCCCTGTTTTCCTCCACAGTATATGCATTCTGCCATTTAGTCACAGGGTGGTGATGGTGGCTCTCTGTTGCATTGCTTCACACTTTGAAGTCATTCCTTTAAGATTCCCGTCCATGCAATCTTGCCGGCTCTTCACTTCATTTCTGGTCTCAATGTACAGCTGACTTGGAGGGGAGCTTTTTGAAGCCATCCCTCCAGCACTCTCTTGCAAAGGAAAGCCCAGGCATTTACTAACAAAAGTCCAGCCATTGGATGGAAGTGGGGGAACTGCATGAGTGCTTCCAGCTAAGTATCAAAGTAGTTGATGAGCCTCGTGGCGCAGTGGTTAAATGCCTGTACTGCAGGTAAAACTGTGCTCACGACCTGGGGTTCGTGACCTGGGGTTCAATCCCAGGTAGCAGGCTCAAGGTTCACTCAGCCTTCCATCCTTCCGATGTCGGTAAAATGAGTACCCAGCTTGCTGGGGGGGGGAGCAATGTGTAGCCTGCATACTGTAATGAAACTGTAAACTGCCCAGAGACTACTTAAAGTAGTATGGGGCAGTATATAAGCAGAACACTTTGCTTTGCTTTGCTTTAGAATCTAGGAGAGTGGGTGGGGGAGGACCAGGTGGAAGACTAGGAGTGAACCGGTGGGGGGACTGTACCAGCCATAGTATGTCAAAGCACAGATCTCACAATGAACTTTGTGTTTGTGCCTAGAGATGGGCACAAAATGAATTTAAAATTCATGTCAATATTTGATATTCATTTTGTTAGGTAATGAAACAAATAACAAACAGCCCCCTCTAAGAAAAACGAAATGAAACAAAATGGAAATTTCCTTGCTGCCGACGCTGCCATCAACCAGACCTCATGGGAGGGCTTTCAGCTCCTGCAAAAAAAAAGCACCATCAGCCTGCACTACAGCTGATCGGCGCTTGAGTTAAAAAAAAAAAAAAAGCAGACCCGACCTGCAAGCTAGCTGGCCGGCACTAGGAGATTTTTTTTTTAAAAAAAAAGCACCAATCCAGCCCACAGGCCAGCTGGTCGGTCTGTGCATAATTTTTTTAAAAATGGCAGAACCCACTTGGCGGGCGCACAAGCAAAATATAAAAATATTAAGCATAAAAATAAAAATTAGGGGGGAAAAACACGCCGATCCGGCCTGGGAGCCACATTGTCAGCAAGAGTAAAACAAAATAAAAAGTAGAGAGAAAAAAACCACGCCAAATTGCCCAGGGGTGCAAGAAAAAAATTAAAAATTAAAACAAAAAATAAAAAAACACACCAGTGCTGGGTCTGAGTTGCTGGGCTGGTACAAACCAGTGCCTCTCAGCTGCTTGGTGCTGCCCGAAAGCCAGGCCTCTCAACTGTTTAAGAAAAGCCCCGTGTTGAGGACTTAAAAATAATAAAATAATAAAATAATAATAATAAAACACTGACCACACTAAAAATAAAAAGTAAAAAGTAAAGAAAGAAATGAAACAAATAAGAAATGATTTTTTTAAAAAAAATGCATTTCATATTAAACAAAATGAAACGGGGTGGGGGTAACAAAGAACAAAACGAAACGCCATTTTGACGTTTCATGCCCATCTCTACTTGTGCCTCCAGGTCTACGAATAGACTGCTGTAGACGGTGCCTCTAGGCATGGCTGAGGTGCCCTCTGGGGGCCAGATCTGGTGTCTGGATCTCTGTAAAGGCTGTGGAAAGAGATTAGGGATGGGCACGAAACAGAAAAATTGTGTTTTGTTTCATTCTGTTTCAGGACCCCACATTTCATTTCATTTCATCTCATATGAATTTTACATCAAAAATTCATACAAAACAAAACATGTTGTTACCTGCGGCAGTGGCTCCAGGCTGGCTTGCCCAGCTGGCTGGCGGGGCTCCAGCAGCAGCACACCTAGGTTGCCTGCTGGCCGCTTGCTCTTCCCTGCTGCAGTGGCAGCAGCTCCGGTGGCAGAAGTGAAGGCTCTGGAGGTGGGCCTAAGCTGGCCTGCTAGCCACTCATCCTCTCCGGCCTGGCTGGGCGGTCTCGGTGGCAGCGGTGGTGGCAGAACACCCGCAAGTAAGCCACCATTATACAGACGGAACAAAATGGTTCATTTCAATGGAAAAACTGCTGTTTTGTTTTGTTTGTAATGAAATGCTGCTTCATCGTTTCATTTTGTTTCGCTTCGTTACATAATGAAATGACAAAACAGCATTTCATTTTTCATTTCGTGCCCGTCCCTAAAAGAGATGAGTGGAGATGGGGTGGCATGAGATGAGAAGAGGAGACTGCAGGTATATGAGATATCTCAAATCAAAACATGCAACCACTGTATGGAACTTTAATCCAGAACTATGGGAGAGAGGGACCATGGTTCCAGCCCACATTGATTTAAGCTGCACAGCTCATCTGAATGCGTTCTAACCTTCCATTTCCTCTTTCATCATTTTCACAGTGACGCCAACTACTTTTTAAACTCCAGAAATGCAAAACCAAATAAGGAAAATATGCTGAATTATTGGAGTCCAAGTAAGCAGTGGCTGCTGCTCCTCTACCATGATCCCCTGATTTGGGTCATTTTTTGCACATTTGTTGAGTCCCAGTGCAAATCTCTATTTGTGGTATTAGTGAATTCAGGTCTATGGCCATATAATAAAGGATAAAAATAAAATGTTAATGAAGTAGCATATAGTACCTTTCTTAAGCTGACTCTCCCTTTCTCTGGAATACGTGAAAAATGGCATAAGCTCTACTCCACCCGAAAAATTCTACAGTTTGCTTCAATGAGACTATGGTGGGGAAAACTGCCAAACCTCTTTGTAACAAGGATGTCCTATAGACTATCACATCTATGATAAGAACGTATGTGTCAAGTGATAGATAGGCCACATTCCTCCATTTATTTTTAAGGTGATCTTAAATGCTTTTTCTTCAGAGCCATGTTTCGACCAAGGGAGACAGGAGGTTCTCCCCTCTCTCCTTTGTGCCCATAAACAAATACTGGTAGAGGAGGTGCTATGCACCACTGTTCTTTGGCATTGAGAATGTGAAGTATATGACAAGAAGTGCCACACTCTCTGTGAAGATCTTAACTGGGAGGACTATAACCAAGCTATTGTCCTTTGTCAGCATCCTGCTTGCCCTTTTGCCACATCAAGTAACTCCACCTAGCACTCAAAGCAGAATCAGGACTCCATTTGTAACATCATCATCATCATCATCATCACCACCACCACCACCACCACCAACAACAACAACAACACTAACACCAACACCACTATAATCATCATAAATTATTACATGTCATCAAGTCAGTTCCAACTCATGGTGACCCTTCCCAATGTTTTCTAAGTTTAAACTGGCAGTACTGTAGTGAATTATTTATATTATAATTTTTACCTCAGGAGCACACACTTATCAAACTAGGTTTGTTCATGAAACAAAATGGCTATTCATTTCCTCAGTGGGAGCTAATAGATCTCGCCAGCTGAAATATAAGAATGAATCATATCCACTCATTTGACCTTTCTTCCAAGCTTTCTTTGTATGCATAAAGTGTAATTCCGACTCTGTGCTGAAGGTAGGCCCTCAGGGCTGTTTTCCTAAATGAAGTGGTTGCCTCAGACCACAACTAACACAGGGATAAATAATGATGATGACAACAACGATGATGATGATGATGATGATGATGATGTCAGTAGGCTCTACTTGCCAAGGAAAATAGAAGGAAGAGGCCTCTTCCAAGTTCATCAAACAGTTGAAGAACAAAAATGAAGAATATTTCACTATCTTCACCATATGAAAATGCTGTGCTTAAGTCAATAGTTACTGAAGGCATAATAAAGGAATATCCAGAAACTAAGCAAGAATTTAAAAGTGAACAAATGCAAAGCCGAATACAGTAACGCCCCGCCATTTCGCGGTTCAGGTACCGCGGTCCCGCTACATCGCAGGATTGCAGTACCTGCACCGTGGGGGGGGGAGCCATCTGGTCGCTCCGTGCCCCCCGCACCTCCGAGAAGCCTGAAAGGCCTCGGAGCCGCAGGGGGTGGGGGTGGGGAGGGATGGTGAGGGCCTCTGAGCCGTGTGGGAGGGCTGCTTACTATGTTTGTGAATCTCAGGAACAGATGAGAGAGAATACAGAAAGACATGACAGCGAGTGTCTACCACTATCCCTGAAGGAATGCTTTCCTCATTCTCAATGGTCTCCCCCATGCGGGCCCTTCAGCTGCCCAGAGCTGTTCCATGAATCGGGAAGGGGGTGCACTAAATCTGCAATGCCCGGAGAGCTTGTCTTTGTTCTAGTGGCTAAATTCTTTTCTCTGGGACTGGAATCTGCCTGGAAAGTTAGAAATCCTCTATACATTTTTCTTTGGGTTTTAGGCAAATCTGCTTGGTTCTAGCACTAGGCTGAACTCTCTAACGGTCCTCCTGTATTCAGCTCTGGTTTGTTAAGAGGTGAGCTGAACTTTGCACATGCTGTGGAGAAGCCTTCCCCTTCTGATCCCTGGTGTCAGAAGTGGGATTTTGAAGCTGAAATTGCTCCAGTGCTTGCAGTAGCTGCGCCTGGCCCAAGGTGTGGCTTCTCAGCATTTCTCTGGGCAACTCTTCCCAATGATCCTGCTTCTTGCTGGAATGTTTCCTAATGGTGGAGAAATCTTGTGGCTGACCTGACTCCAGCACTTGCTTTACAGCCCTCTGGAGTGGCATTTCAAGCCCTTTCTGAAGCAACTTTTCTAGCATGGCATGGTCTTTTCTCTCCTTCTGTCCTTCGGGGTGGTCTCTGCCTGGACAAGCCTTGACTGGGTAGTCTGATGTTATCCCTTTCAATTCCCTTTCTAATTCCTGGCATTTCTGGGTTTCTTTATCTGGGGTCGCATGCCTCTCTGCATGCTGGTGGGTTGTACAATGATGGGTGTGGGACCCGTAAGTTTCAAATAATGGGGCTGTTTCCATTCCTGGCATTTGTCCTCATTTCTTCTCTGCACCCCAACCTAAATCCTGAGTGGGAACCTGAGTGGAAGGCTCTGCCTGCAGATTCCTTCCTGGTACTTGTTCCCAACCTGACCCTCTCAGGGACTCTTCTCCTGGAGACCCCGAGTTCCATTCTGCCCCCGACTGCCAAAGCCCTGTTCCGAGCTCCTGGCTGAACCAAAGCCCTGCTTTCTCTAATAAGCTCTCTAGCTCTGTGCAATGTCGATCCTGTCCCGAAAGGATCACTCCCATCTTACCTAGGGATCCTTGTTGATGAATGGACCCATCCCAAAGCCTGTACCGGGTGAAGGTAGATGAGTCTAGAGCTGTGCCTTCTGGGTTTCGTGCTTTCGGGCCTTTGAGCCTCAGTTGTCCTTAGTGGTCCCCATTCGGGCCACCAGATGATGCAGTTATGACACAATACATAGAGCGGTGTGTTGAAGTGAGGCACTTTGAATCTTCCACGTGCGGCTCAAAGCTTTTGATCAGGCACAGTAAACAAAGCATCACAAGGGTAGGGGTAACAGAGGAATGCTACTGCTCAGAAGTCACATATTCCCCCGAGGATTCCAGGCACCTCACAGCTTATTGGAGGGTGGCAGGCAGCTGTTTGTCCTGCTGCCCCCTTCTCACAAGCTTCCTGGCTGATCAGAGGGGGGATAGGACTCCCGATGGGATGATGGGATTAGCTATGGAATCCATTTCCCCCCCCCAGGGGGGGCAGGGCATCCCTGCACAGGCCAAGGTGAACGGTTTCCAAGGAGCCTGGCCCATACAGGCATCTTGGGTCACGTCTTCCTCCCCAAGGGGAGCACCACTACAGCTTACCTTTTTAGTTATTTATTTATGATATTTAACAATGCCCACCTTACAAAGTGACATAAAAAGAAGGAATAGCTGCCTTTAACTGTTTTTGTTAATGTATTGGAGCAAATAATGCTCTTGAGAGGCATCCTGAAAGAGTTCCTCCTCCTCCCCCCCAAAAAAAAAATTAGACCTTTTAGTTTTCAAAATGATAGTTAAGATTTTATCTCAAAAGGAACTGAGAAATTAAAAAAGAAACAAGTAACAAGTAACACATTGAGTAGGGAATGATAGTAATTATTAATTTTTAAAAGAAAGTTTTTGAACATTCTCTCCTTGTGTGTGTGTGTGTATGTGTGTGTGTTACAAAGAGAGAGAAAATGAGAAAGAAAGAGAGAGTGGCAGTGAAAATTCATCAAGACCAGTACAATCAATAAAAGCAACAGACTATGCCCAGTTCATTGATCTGGGCTAATTTTAAAAAAAAGTCTTCTGAGGCAAAAGGATATAAAAGTATATGCCTGGAAAGCCTCTTGGAGAGAATCATTTCATAAGTAGAAGCGCTGTAATGGACAAGATGGCAGGCTTCAGAGAGAAGTGCCTTGGGTTACGAACATAATGGCGAGGTAGCTTAATAGTTGGAAGTCCGTAGCTACTTTCTATGTACTGCAGTTGATCTGCTGTAGCAATCACAAAAACAGAACAAACCCTGGTTTTAATAGATGCCAGGCCCTTGACCCATGAAGGCTCTAGAGACAGATGGGTCATAGACACACCGCCAAACAAAAAGGAGAAAAGAGTACAGTGATGCACATAAAGAAGAGGCCTGATTTTGGTAAAATTGCATATGCAAATTTATATGTAAAGCTACGAAATTATGCACTATTTAAACAACCCATTTGAAGGGGATTATAAAACATGGTGTTCAAGTGAAGTTGATAGCCAGTTCACAAAGAGATCTCCTGAATCTGTGGTGTTTGTGCTGTGACTGGACGTCTTCAAGCTTCCTGAAATTGCTCAATCTTCTAAGAGAACAGGGAGGAGCCTAAGGGGAGTAGACACTGTGAGGATGAGGTAGATGCCCATGAGAAACACCCTTTTATCATTCAGTAAGAGATCTACTCAGATCTGGTTCACGGGGTCTGCTAATTCTGTAACAGAAGTAAATGACAAGCAGCCAAATAACTTTTAATAAATACATATAGCTTTTCATTACATAGAATTTAATTAGGCATTTATTATTTATGCAGTTTTGTGTTAATGGCACAGAAACAAGATTTATATCTGATGTATTGATTTCAATTGATTGCTTTTCTACCCCCAGCAATCCATTGACGTTTAGTTATCCCCATTAACTATCTTATTAAAACCAAATTAAATGCTATTCTGGTTTTAATTGTATTAAAGTAAATGTTGGCAGTGCTAATGAAATGCAAATAACACTTTCAATTGGGATGTTGCTTCAGTGAGTCCTACTGTTCAGAAACAGGACTCCAGAAGCCATATGGCCTGCAACTGGGAAGAAACTGAATATTATGACTTGCATGTACATGGGCCGTCCTAAGATCATTTGCAAATGCCTCCAGTACATGTGTGTAATCCATACCCAAGCCACAGCATCACTCTGCCACATTATCACCCTTTGATTGCTGAATGGACCCCTTTCTTCCACTAAGGGTATGCGCCTTCTCATCCTGGCCCAGTAATTGGCAGGTTGTGTAGTAGGGGTACACAAGCTACATGAGGGGTATATCAAAGGAACCTGATATTTCAGATATATCTGCTCACAACCTGAGTTTAATCCTGATGGGATCCCAATGGGTTCAGGTAATCAGCTCAGGTTGAATCAGCCTTCTATCCATCTGAAGTTGGTAAACTGAGTGTTCAGCTCACAAACTGTTCTTTGCATAATTATGTTTTAAAGTGCCCTGAGAGTGCTCTAAGCACTATGGGCCACTATATAAGTAGAAACTATGACATTGACAACAAGATACTGTTGTTGCCTCACAGAGACTGGCATAAGAGCATATCTAAACACATACATTGGCACAGCAGAAATTCAGCTATGAAGTGGCAAGCTCAATTCCAACTCAACACAGCAGCAAGATTCTAGGGCCTGAGATAACACTGTGGCAGGTTGGGGTTTTCCTAAGATATTTTGCTGATTGAGGAAAAGGTCCAAAAGGCACTCCGTCCTTCATTCCACTGCTGGACGGGGTGGCAATTGAACCTTGCCTTTACAGTGGCAACAGAATAACATCCTTTGCCATACTCAAGGGCATCCATACCATTTAGAGGATGCAGAACAATTCACATAGGACATAACTGTAAAGGCTGGGGTGTGGGCAGCAACTAGGATATCTGCAAGGGGGGCAGGGCCAGGGTGTTTCCAGAAGCCAAGAGCATGGTCAGCCAGTACAAGTTCAAGATTCACACAAACACAGTCCAAGAGGGAGAGGGATGCCAAACAGGAAGACTCATAGAGTAGCAGAGTTCCAGGAAGGATCAAGATAACAGGGCAGAAGCTTCAGGAGTCCAAGGTCTCATGTTTCTGAGGCAAGGGTGCCCACAGAAAGGGCTCTGAGTGCCACCTTTGGTACCCGTGCCATAGGTTCGCCAACACTGCTCTAGGGTTTGGAGCAGGAGTTTTTGTCACTTCTGCCTGCGGATGGTGTAGTTTCAATGTCCAGCTTTCTATAGGCAAAACATGTGCATCGTCACTGAGCTGCAGCAAGTCTTCCCCTCTAGGTACATTTTTGCTTTAGCACCATGAGGTGAGTATTCTTGACCAGATGCAAAAGTATTTGGGTGTGGACTGTTTTTTGTGTGTAAATAGTTTGCTCAAATTGCAAGAATTGGATCCATTGTGCAGCAATCTGCAAGTTAGCTCAGCTGAGGCTTACAATATTGATGGTATGGTTTTCCCTTTGGTTTACTTCCCTAATAGAAAGCAATGAAAATTACATAATATCCTTTTTTTATCTGTTCTAATTTAATAGCACAGATGAGTGAAATACATCATTTTAAGAACTATGGTTAATAAGCTGTACATTACATTATTGCAATATTAACTCCAATGACAGATTATTACTGTTAGGCATAATTAACAGTGGCAAACAAACTAACATTAGTATAACACTTTAAGTCCCACTGCACAAGATCTATGTTGCAGCTATGTTTGGAAAATTAGTTCGGTACCATGAATGAACATTGAAGCAGCAAAAACTAATTTCTTGAACAGATTCTTCTTCTCGTGAAATGTAAATAAATACAAAAATGATTATCATATTTGTACTTCTGCTTTATATTTCTTTAATCATCTGAAGATACACCATTTAATTTCTTTTCAGCAGTCCTGCTTTGGCCTACAAGAAAGTGAAAGTAAAGCACTTTGGGAATATTTATCCCATTTAAACAGTTTTCAGTGATTCCATCTTCCCAGTGAACCTGACCAAAATATACAGTGGCACCTGGTATAAAGGAATTAATTTGTTCCAAATGAAATTATGTTAAGCAAATTTTCCTTTATACAAATTTCCCATAGGAATGCATTGAAAATGGAGTAATCCCATTTTTATGTTGTACAAATTCGCCCTATAGGTGATTATGTTAAGCAAATTTCCCCTATCTCCAGAATTTATTATGTTGTACAGATTTTATGTTATACAAACCCTTTGTTATACAAGGGTCCACTGTATCTTAATCATAACCACAATCGTTGTGGTTCAGCTGGAATCTATACCACAGAGGAGGAAAAGTGTTGTCCAATCCAAGAGCTCATGGGTACGGTTAATGAGCAGCGTCAAGGAAGCAAGTAGGGTTAAAATGGTTTCCCTCAGAAAACGAATGACGTGTCCCAAAGAGATGATCAAAAGGAACCAAACGTTGCACATAGGAAAGCCAAACAGACAAGAAGGAATGTTTGGGGGTGGGGGAAGATTAAGAAGGGCACATTGCTAAATATATTAAGGTCAACATTAAAATAACATCAGGTACATCAGAAGTAGGGAATGCTATGTTTTTCCCAGTAAAGAGTCTCTCAGCCCTACTACTTACTCTTCCTCATCCTGGAAGATCCCAAGCAGGAGTCAGAACTGTATCACTCCCAATGCCCCACATCTCAGCCTTGGCTATGCTCCAGGGAGTCTAACCCACTTGTGCCCCGAGGCTTCTGTGCCAACCTAGTGAGGTAGTTGCCTCCACTGCATGGCCAGCGCGTCCATTAAGGTGAATTAGGCAGTTGCCTAGGGTGCCAAAATGGAGAGGGGGCGCTGGCCAACCTGCTGCCCCCCCGCCGCTGGCCACTGCCAGCCGGCCAGCCGCCCGTCGCCGTCCACCTGCTGCCCCCTGCGCCCATCGCCGTCCACCCGCCATGCCCGTCGCTGTCCCCGTCATCCGCCGCCCTGCCCCGCCCGCCGCCGCTCACCCCACCCCCGCCCCTCACCTAGGGCGCAAAAAAACTAGTGCCGGCCCTGCTCCACTGCACTCCCATGCAAGCATTAAAATCCTACTAGCTGGTTGAGGCAAGGACTGGTTTTAATACCACAAAGCCACTCAGCCGAAAATCCTGACCGCTGCTTGACAATATTTATTTCTGTAGTTTGTTAAAGAGAAAGGGGGAGATGTAAATGGCAAAAGTTCCAAACAGTTTTGGAAAAGAGTTTTCAAAATGCATGAACAAATTCAGAGACAGACTTAGAGGCTTTTAAGAAAAATTGATGCTTTTGAGCTGTGGTGCTGGAGGAGAGTCTTGAGAGTCCATTGGACTGCAAAGAGATCAAACCTATCCATTCTGAAAGAAATCAACCCCAAATGTTCACTGGAAGGACAGATTTTGAAACGGAGGCTCCAGTACTTTGGCCACCTCATGAGAAGAGAGGACGCCTTGGAAAAGTCCCTGTTGCTGGGAAAAATCGAAGGCAAAAGGAAAAGAGGACGACAGAGAATGAGATGGTTGGACAGTGTCATCGATGCAACCAAAATGAATTTGACAAATCTCTGGGAGGCAGTGGAGGATAGGAAGGCCTGGCGAGCTCTGGTCCATGGAGTCACGAAGAGTCGGACATGACTGAACAACTGAACAACAACAACAACAACAAGAAAAACACACCAGAAAATAATAAAAGCTACCTTATCTAATACTCACATTGTAGAAAAGTGATAGCATAGTGGTGGCTCCTAGACTGTGGAATCAACTCCCCTTAGAGATCTGCCTGTGTGGGGAGTCGCTGGAGAGGTTTTGAAGCCAAGCTTCAAACCTTGGCCGCAGAACAAAAGCAGAGAGACACAGACAAAATGCCACAGACTATCACGTTCCTCCCAGAAGGTTTTGTATTTATTCATCTTATCTATGTTTACTCGCAAGACAATTGAGAACTTATAGAAACAAAAGCTCAGATGGGGACAGGTGCCCTTTAGTCCTTTGGCCCTGCCTCAAAGCAAAAGATCAAGGGAAACAGAAGGTCGTTTCCCTTCCAGGCATGCAACATGGCACCAGGAGTGTGTGCGCATCACTGCAGTCCTCCAGAACATACCCTTAAAAGGAAGGTTCCCACATGCCTGGCCCCAAAATTGCTGACCTTCAAAAAACGATTGAAGACTTGGTTATTCAAATCTGCCTTCCCTGGTTATAGATTGTTTGCTGCTCCATTGTATTGACTTGTTCTCATCTGCCCTTAGCCTATCTTATCTATCTCTGACTTTTATGAGTGATGTTAGATTTATTATTTTTGTTTTTATTATGATTTTGTATTGTTACATATTGTAATAGTCTGTTTTATCTTGTAAACCTCCCAGATTGGCTTCCCATTAGATGGGTGGCATATAAATCAAATAAATAAGTTAAATAATAAATAAGCATACACAGAATGCAGGACAGCAAAGGCAGGCTGGGCCCCTTCTAGGTATTGCAAACCAACAGGTTAGCAAAGCACTTTCTCCTCAAAAACACACTAAACTAACTTAGACGGTTACCTCATGTCCTTCCTCATTCCAAGATTATGTTCGTTTCATGATATCATCGTTTGTGGTCACATGGTCTTGTCCCGGTTCTGTCCCTGTTTCCATTTACCCACGGGTGTGATTGATGGTATTGTGACGACTGTTACTTCACATCCTTGTTTTGTGACAACATGTGTACTTCCCTGCCTTCGTCCCCCCCTTTTTTTGGTCCGACCTTCCGTTTTTTGATATTTCAATTCTCCGTAACTTTGGCTTTAATGTGTTAAGCATCAAAGTTCGAGATTTTATGCCTTCTTCCCTCTCTGCGATGCATTGTTTATGCCATTGGGATTGTACTGGAGAATGCAACTTTACACTCCTGCCACAAGATGGAGAATGCACACGTTGTGTGACGAGCCTTACTTCACGGGCTCTCATCTCAAAACAAGAGATTCCCGAGGTCAGGGAGAAGTATGGCTTATCACGCTTAAATCCCAGTTCAGGGGGTGTGGTCGGGATGAACTCCCGTTGTCACGCAATGGATGTGCAGTAATATTTTTTCGTACCAGTCACAAGTGGGACCGCGAACCGCGATGAGAGGGTCGTGAAGTAACCGTCTAACTAGGTTTCCAGATTCCCTTTTATAGAAGTAGATGAGCCATTATACACCCATCACCAACAACATCTTAATCACCTTTCACTTTCCCTCAAGACAAAAAACATTTTCCTGTTCTGCTCCCTGTCCCACTGGCAAAATCTGCATAATTGTCTGGAAAAGATGCAGACTGGCTTTTTTCAAGTCAAGAGTCACAGTTGAAATGTCAGGTTCCTTTTGGAGATGCTTTGATACGCCCTCTGAATCGGTTCCTTTCTCAGTCCTTTCTTTGATATATTCAGCAACAGGAGGTAAGTTGAGGGTTTGACTTGTCCTTTTATTTTGGGGGTACATGCTGACCTGTACATGATTGGTCAACTTCCCAGTCAGTCACAACAGGAGCATCTATAGTAACCGAATTCAAAATTTCATATTCCCCAGTTTCTTCACAGAGGATTCAAGGATAATGGGGTGACAACAGAGTGAAATGGGGGTGAAAAGAGGGTGAAAGACATAGTCTGCTTTCCTTCATTATTTGTGTCTATATACTGTCTTCACTGTTGATGAAACAGGTCGGGTATAAAATGAATAAATAAACTGGCATTTCCAAGGATGGAGTGACTAAGGCAATTAGTTGTTGCAAAGTTCTAGACCTTATTGACAAACTCAAAAATAAATAACTGGGCCCAGACTGAATTTGTTGATCTTCTGAAATATATGTAATGTGTCCCTAACAGCAGTTTTGTACCAGAAAAATGGAAACTGGCTACTATAACAAAAATTCTTATTCAGGGATCCAAGGGGAATTTATAGGATCACTAATGTAACATCTGTGCTGGACAAATTGGCAGAGATCATTATGAAACAATCAAACATGCAGTACAAGTCTCAGTTTTCCAGCTGCCAATTTTATTTATATAATAATGAAATAAGAGTTTGAGATTAATAGGCAACATGAAGCACTTTTATGTAGCACTCCTCCATTACCTGGGAATATGTCCCTTTGAACTCACTGGAGCTTGCTCCAAGGTGCACATGTACTGTATGAGATTGCACAGTTGAATTCTTAACCCACACTATGCTAAAAGCTTAGAACAAGTTACAAAAGAAGTTTTAACCACTTATATAAGCCCAATATGGCTCCTGCTCTGCAGAGGGCTGTAAATTTGTGCCCTAATCAATGAGGCATTTGTAAGAGTCTTTTGGTTCCTCTGAACTGGCTGTTTTTCTCCTCGATTCTCAGTGTATCATCTTGATAGTTCTTCCCCGTGATGTTGGTACAGAGGCAATGTTGTGGTTGTCATGGGGAAGGGAGCCTGAAGTAGCTGTTTGAGAAGCTTTGAGTTGCTGTTCTTTGCTATTTAAAGATTTTCCCCAGCCAAGTGAGAAGTACTCTTCATACACTACAAAGTACTCCAAACAGGGCCATCTTGGATGGAGTGGTGAGTGCCGGCATAATTTCCTTCAATGAGTGACTAAAGCACAAGCTATCTATAGAGGGCAGGGCACCTAGGGAACATCTTAGTCACTGGCAGAATTATTTGTTTGACTTTTCTTGTATATCAAAGATTGAGATGTACCTTCTTCCCCCTTCTTTTCAGCAGCAGAGACCAATGTCTATCTTGCTTGTTTATGAACTGTTGTTCCAAGACCCCGTCTTCTTTCTTCTATGAAGGACTCCTCAAAGATGCCCTCATCTCCTCGGAAAGGAAGCTGGTGCTTCGAGCTTTACCAGGAAGCAGAGACACAACAGTTTGGAAGGAGAGAACATCATTTTGCAAAGGGACGGAGCGACTTGCACTGGTGAAACGTCAGGAAGAAAAACTTTGAGGACATGGCTAAACAGCCCCCCAAAAAACCTCACAACAGCTATCAAATCCTGGCCGTGAAAGCCTTCGAGAATACATTTTCTACTCCCTTGACCCTCAGCCTCCAATCTGTCAAAGAAGAGTTTAGAACAGGAGTGGGTAAAGGGTAGCCTTCCTTACCTTTTTAGACAGCAGTGCCCACCAGAACTAGGCCAGCAGTGCTAACTGTGGGGAATGCTGAGAGGCATAAACCACATCTAAAAGTTCAAACTTTGTTTACTTCTCTCGCTTAAAAGATATCTTGGCCACAGAAACAAAGAGCAGGCCTGCCTGCCTTTCTACTGCTGTTAAGTCCATAGAAGAGAACACTAACGTCTTCCTACTCACCTTACTGTCACTTCCCAACTCATTTTTTCAGCCATTCAGAATCAAAACCACTGTATGCTCACCTCATAAGAACATAAGAGTCATGCTGGATTAGGCCAAAGGCCCATCTAATCCATCTTCTTGTATCTCACAGTGGCCCCACCAAATGCCTCTGGGAGCGCACGTGACTAGATATCTGTCTCCTGATACCACTCCCCTGCATCTGGCCCTTGAAGTACCCCAGTTTTAAGCCTGGAGATTACACATCTCCATCATGGTTTGTAATCTGTGATGGACTTTTCCTCCAGGAATCTGTCCAATTCCCTTTTGAAGGCATCCAGGCCAGATGCCATCACCACATCCTGTGACAGGGAGATCCACTGACTAACAACACGCTGGGTAAAAAAAAAAAATCTTTTGTCTGTTCTCACTCTCCCAACCCTCAATATGAGTGGATGTCTCCTAGTTCTGGTATCTTGTGAGATGGAGAAGAGCATCCCTCTATCCACTTGACTCATGCCCTGCATAATTTTGTACATCTCAATCGTATCGCCACCCCCCAGGCACTCTTTCAGCTTTATGGCAGGCAGGTTTGTCTGCAAGGAGAGACACCATAACTGGGTAGTTGCTTGAGAAGGTAACCCTTCATGACAGGCCCCAGCAGGCTTGGGGGTCAGTTGTCCTAGCCAATAGAGAAGTTCATTTCCAGACTAGAAAGACTGATACATATTTGTTTAGGTTGTACTCCCACATCCCCTGCAGGGACATAATCACCTTTGCAGATTTTCGGAATATTTATTCTATACACTCTGATAGTGCCCAAAGTTCCCTGACAGGTGATGGAAACCTACCAGACTGGCCTCCAGTCTCCCCTGTGGAAATCTCTGCCCTGATTTGCAAACTGAAAGCTGGCAAAGCTCCCGGGGTGGACTACATTTCAGCAGATTTTTTAAAATCCAACTCTGATTGGTGGGCCCCAGTATTGGCATCTCTATTCTCTTGGATTAATTATACAGCCCATTTTCCAGAGGACTGGAGTCTTGCCATTATTGTTCCATTATTTAAAAAGGGCAACAGGGGGGACCCTGCTAACTACCGGCCAATAAGCCTATTTAGCATTGTTAGCAAGTTATATGCCAGCCATTTATTGAATAAACTAACTGATTGGCTGCAAACAGAGAATCTGTTGGCTGAGGAGCAAGCCGGCTTTAGGTCGGGAAAATCTACCTTGGACCAGTGCCTTATTCGTCAACATCTTGCTCATAAATACTCCTCTCCTAAAGGTGGTGCCTTGTACGCAGCTTTTATCGACTTCAAACAGGCCTTCGATCGCATCCCAAGGCACAAACTTTGGGCAAAGTTTGAAGAGACAAACATAGACAGGAGACTTCTCCTGTTAATGCGACGTCTCTATGAAAATTCTAGTTCACGAGTTCTCTGTAATCCAGCAGGAGTGTTGACTAACCCAATTCCATCTCACAATGGGGTAAAACAGGGTTGTGTTCTGGCTCCAACCCTGTTTAACTTCTACATAAATGGTATTGTGAGAAACCTATCGAAACCTGAATTTCATCCCCCCAAGTTATCTTCACGCCCCCTCTCCATGTTATTGTTTGCTGATGACATAGTCTTGTTGTCTTTAACTTGTGTTGGCCTGAGAAGGTTCTTGAGGGCCTTCTCCATCTATTGTAACCATGAGCAATTAGTAATAAACTACACGGAAACCAAAGTACTTATAACCAGTAGAAGAAGAATCAAACATAAATGGCTTATAAACAACCACCCCATAGAGCAGGTTTCATGCTTTAAATACCTGGGCATAGTTTTTAGCTCTACAGGCTCTTGGGTCTCCCATCTAAAACAAGCATCATTGAATGCCCAGAAAAGTGCTGCAGCACTAACTAGATTTTTCTATTCTAAAGGAGGGCGACAAGCATCTCCAGCAATTCAGGTTTTCAAAGGTAAAGTTATTTCTCAAATGTTGTATGGTTCCCAAATTTTCGCATGTTCAAATGTTCATCCTTTGGAGGTAGTACAGACGAAATTTTTGAGATCAATCCTGGCTGTACCCCCCCGTACGTCAAATGTAGCCCTTCGCTTGGAGGCTGGTCTAGTACCTATAAGAGCACAGGTCAAAGCCCTCATGATCAATTATTGGTTAAAACTTATATTCGCCACAGAAGGTTTGGCCCCTCTGGTACTAATCGACTCTTTCCAGTCAGAATGGAAACAGCTTGTAGTAAAAGAAATACAGCAAATTGGCTTCTCCAATAGTATATTAAAAGAAATGGGCTACATTAATGCCAAAGCTGCAGTTAAACGTAGGATCTGGGATATAGAACTCCAAGAACATGTGAGCCTTTTGGGTAATCACAGTGGAGTTACTTATAATGAATTTACTATACCCCAATACCTGACTGGTTCAATGCCCCCAAAGATTATAAGAGCTTTCACTTTAGCCAGATTGAATGTGCTCCCTTCCAAGCTTTTGGATGGGAAATTTCAGAATATTCCCCTCCTAAACTGCTTGTGTCCATGTGAAATGAATCAGGTAGAAATGGTCACTCATGTACTTCTCTATTGTTCTTTTTATCGTGACCTACGCAAGGAACTTATTCAACCTGTTATTAATAAATTTCCTGGGAGACCTGCCAAATTCTATGTGAAGTTACTTCTTTCTGACAGGTCCCAGCAGATCTCAAATTGTGTCGCCACATTTTGTACTGCTGCAGTAGTTGTACATAGGCTCATGATTGCCAGTAATCCTAGCTCCTGATGATCATATAGAGCGTGGACTCCACTTAGGGGTTTGATGTCGACTTGACTCTCAATATATTATTTTATCTATCTTCTTAATATTGACTATTTATATAACAGTCCTGTTTGTACTTTGCGGCTTTTATCAAAAGTTTTACAATGTTTTTAAAATGTTTTATCATGGCAAATTGTTTTATTCTGGTAAATTGATATTTTGATATTTCTTGATTTGGTTAAAAACCGTAAATAAAGATTCATTCATTCATTCATTCAGATGTACCTCAGAAGTGAATCCCTATCAGGTAATTTGTTTCTCTGTTCCTCTGCTCAGGGTATGTGTGTGTTGTTGCTGAGCTTCATTGAAAATCAACAGGGATTTCCCCAATCTACATGTGGCAAACAAAATGTGTGATGTGTAGAATAAACACGACAACACAGTTCCAGCCTATTGTAACACCTCCCCTGATTTTTGGTGAGAGAGTCTATGGAAATAATTTTGAATTCCATTGTAACCTCTAGTATCCCAAATCCCTAATTGTTTTAAGTAATATAAGATGAAGTCCTACTTTCACAAGGAAAGGACACATCATGGAGGAGTTGGGGGGGGTATTACAGACCCTGGTTTCACCCGTATTTCTCACTGGCACTAAAGAAATTTAGATTTGTCTATCTTTCCACACCAAGTACACAAGCAAGTTCATCACTCAACCCACAGGTTTCCTGAAGCTCAGCTCTGTATGTCTAAGAAAGAGAAAATGATACACACACACACCCGCAAAAAAAAAAAAAAAAAAAAAAACACCACTTCTAAGCTAAGCATCCACCTACTGGATTTTACTCTGGTTTCTTACCACAAAATAGTGCTCCATTATTCAGAGAGAGAGCTCCAAAGAAAATAGTCAGGAGGAGCTATCCAGAGGCCCCAGGAAGTTTATCGGTAAAAAGCTATCAGGACAGAGGAATGGTCATCTAGTTACACCCTGCTACTGTATTTTGGGGTGGTTGCTTGGTTCCTTCTGTATCAATGAGAAACCTGAGAATGGTTCATGGCAAGGAGAGTTTTGGTTGTTGCTACTGGCGCAGAGTACGTGAAAATTCTGGTTTAACAATGAAAATGAAAACTTCCATAGATATGCAACAGTGACAGAGACCCACAGAGCAGATTAGTTTTATTAATTGACCAATCTCCCCATCAGATTCACGTCCCCTTAAGATATACTTGTGTTGTGTGTGTTGCATCATTACAGTCGTGATTGACTCTTTGTGACTCCATGTCCATGGAGTTTTCTTAATTTTAGTCAAATTTAGTAAGGTTTACCTCACTTTAGTTGAACTGGCATACAATCTGAATATAAACACACAGAGACTGGTTTAGAAAGAATAAAAATATTTCTCTTTACTTACAAAAACATCTACAAGTTGTCTGTGAAGATTCTCAGTCATCCAGGTGAGTTTATCTGAAAGTTGAGTCATGGCTACTGGACTTCTTTTTCTTGAGAGATAGAAACGTTTCGCTGCTCATCCAAACAGCTTCATCAGTCTGAATACAGCTAGTGTGAATCTGCCATCTTTTTGACATCCAAATCCAGATCCTCCAGGGCGAGCAGCAGCCCCGAGCCAGTGAGGAGGCGAGCAGTGGTGGGGGACAGGTGATCTGTGGTGCTCATATATTGAGACATCGCTCATTGATCAAGGCAACATTTTAAAGAATTTTTTGTTCGGTGATTGAAATGCTCGTAAACTGAAGTATTCAGGAAAGTTAAACTGTAACTGTTCGAGACCAAGTATCAGTTCTTGTTGAAATGTTTGCAAACTTGCATGCTTCCTCTGATAGCTATGTCTGGTAAGGACCCTTCTGGGCTGGTGTGACTGTCAATCACTAACAGCATTAACCAATAGCTACTTCCCTAGCTCTGAATTCAAAGAATTTCCCCCTTTGACTCTTGGAAACTGAGAATCTGTTGAGGCTTATTGCTGAAAAGCATTCATGCTTTGTCTGTTTGCTGTTTGATCTATTCAATTGAAAGTAATGAAACTTTGTATTTTATCTCCTACTAATCTCTTAGAGTGAGTTAATGAGGCTGTAAGTGCCAGTTAAGGAGAGAAAGGAATGGGTTAATCTAGAGAACCTGAAACTGTACAGCCAGGGGAACTTAACCAAAAATCTAAAACTCAGCAACAGTGCTGAAACATCAAGAAAGGACTTTAAGGGGAAATGCAAAAATTCCACAAAACTACAGGCTTGTATTATCATTCCAAAGCCCAAAATAAGGCTAGGGGGGCATAACAATGTCTATTTGCAAGAACTTTGCATGTATTGCTGCTTTTTTCCTCATTACAGTGCTTCATTTCTCCTCATACCCTGTCCAACCAAAGGTCTCTGGGCGGCTTACAATCAAAAGAATTGAAACAGTTAAAACGTAAAATATCAATAAATAATTAGAACACTAATAAAAACATTACACTAAAATTGCCATCAGAGGACGCACAATCTATATTGTGTCAATTAAAAAACTTCTGGAATAGGAAAGTTTTTTTCCTGGAGCTGAAATGTCATTAATGTTGGCGCCAGGCGGATCTCACTCAGGAGGCAATTCCATAGCCTGGGGGCAGCTGCCAAGAAGGCCCTATATCTACAAACCATCCCTCTCACCTCCTTGAGGGATGGCTCTTTCAAGAGGGCTCCCTGGCTCGATCTTAATTGCTGGGTAGGTACATATGGAAGGAGGCGGTCCTTCAGGTATCTAGGTCCTAAGCCATTTAGGGCTTTATATATCAAATTTACATCATATTTAGGAGAGATCCCTGCACTGTCTACTACACTCCTTTCACCATCCCTGTTCTTAGAAAAATTTTCTGTTCAAATAGTGGTGAAAGACGCATGCAAATAACTCGCCATTCTTCATTTTCAAAGATGATAATCTCCATCAAATCTGTCATTTAAGTGGAAAAAGAGAAGTGTGTTGCTAAGATTGCACAGTAGTACACTGATGGACGTCCTTGTGACTAAGTAGCACAATATGAGCCCAGAAAATACAGAAACAGTGGAGGTACATTAGCTGATCCTCGGCCTCTCAGGCTAACAAGAAATAACATGCAGTATTGCGTTCTCATTCTCTCTGTCTTTGTGCATCATTGATTATTTTTATTTCAAATTCTTTAGCACCTTGTTTGACAGTGTTTTTTCGGTACATAGGCTTCGGATGAGAGCTTCCTCAGTAACATGGTCAGTATTAAAACTTTTCAGAGTCAACATATGTCAAATATGGAAGATGTCTATATCTATATTTCTCTCACCCATGACTTTCCCCTAAAAAATGCTAGCAAAGCCAAAAACACCCCATTACTTTGGGATAAGACCTTCTCTCGGATAGACCCAGTATATCTGTGCAAGGTTACCAATCCAGTTTGGCAGTATGTGAATGAGTTGAAAATCAGGAATTAATCAGACAAACCTATCTAGTCTTCGAAGTTAAAGTGGTAAGTTGAACTGAAAATGAAATTGAATTTAGATTAAATAGAATTTGAGCTAAAGAAATGAGACTAGTTTTAAAGGTTATATTGGTTTAAAATTGTAGTTGAAATTCAAAAGAAATATCCCAGAAAATGAGTCAAAAGGGAGCCAAATACTGCACAATTGGTTATGCTTTATCATCCCCTGGTGGAGAAATGAGAGAGTACACTAAATCAATGTGCTACTATTTACTGTTTCTAATTTTGCATTTGGTATTGGCATTGAAAGGGAGGAAAACCCTGGCATTTTCACTATGATAATTATGTGTATACCAGAAATTAAAAACTGAAGAGTCATAGCACCCTCCAGACAACTAGCTCTGTATCACATATGGAATATGTTAATAAATAAATTTATATTTCATTTATAACCAAAGGTCACTGGACCCTGAATCTCATAATATTAATTTCTAATCAGATTGTTGACTGAACTGATTTGGTAGGAGTGTATCAGCTATTTTTTAAAGAGTAATATGAATTTCTTCTGACCATTTAGATACCCTTTATGTGTACAGTGGTACCTTGGTTTACGAGCATAATCCATTGTGGAAGCAAGCTCATAAACCAAAATATTCGTATATCAAAGCAAATTTCACTGCAGGAAATAAAGGAAACTTAGATTATTTGTTCTGAGGCCACAGTTTCCATTATTTTCTATGGGGAAATTTGCTTTAGTACATGGGAGCTGGCAGCCCACCAATCATGCCAGAAGCCACCACCATGCCCACAATAGGGAAGGGCTGACAGCCATGGCGGTGAGGGGGTTCCAGCCGTATGGGCTAAAGATGTTTGTCCAGGGCTTTGGCAGTAGTGGCGGCAGCAGCAGTAGCATACTGGGGGTGTTTCTCGTCCCTCCCTCTCTCATTGCCCGGCTCACCTCTTCCTCCGCCACCACCATTTTGGGATCCTGCCAGGAAATATCCAGGTGCCATTCTAAGATGGCGGTGGTGACAGTGAAGAGGAGAAGGAGGAAGAGGTAAGCCAGGCCATGAGGGAGGGAGAAATGCCCCTGGCCAGCACTGCTGTTAGCCCCTTGCTGGAGTGACAGCAGTGAGGAGCTGACAGCGATGGCCATGGAGGGTGTGACTGCAAAACCAGCACCTCTAGTGCTCGTTTTGCAAGACATTGCTTGCAAAGCAAAGTAAAAAATTATTACAATTTTTGCTCGTTTTGTGTAATACTTGTAAACCAAAATACTCATAAAACAAGGTACCAGTGTATTTAATTAGTACACCAATTTAATTGATACACCAATACTGATAACTCTTGATAATGTGATAGCTACACAGAAATCCTGAAGAGAAATAAGCCTAATCAAAAACAAATGCAAACACTAGACAGCTTCAGACAAACTGAACTTTTGGAGTTTTTAAAAACTAATAATTCATTATGGTGTTTTGCTTGCTTGTTTGTTTTTTTTGCATGTACTTTTTTTCAAACTGAGATCTTAGAAATCCGAAGCATATAGTCAACAAATAGATTTAAAGAGAGCTCTGCATGTCCATCAACATTAATTAATTATTTTCTATTGCAATGTCCAGTCAGGTTTGCTAGTCAAGGGTGGATAAAACTGGACCCTCCACATGTTTTGACCTTCAGCTCCAAGAAGCTTTCAGCAGCATGGTCAAGGGCAAGGGACCATATGAGATCTACAACATAAACTATCTAGAACAACAGATCTATATCAAAGGTTCCCTACACTTGCTCCAGGGCACATTCTCAGTTCTCATAGATGACAATGGCCCCATGAGCAAAATGCAAAGGTTAACAAAGATATTTCAATGTGGGCTTTCATGGATTGTGATCAGTTTTGACGTCATTTGGATCACAATAGCTTGACTACAGATACACACACAGTGTATGTAGTGGTGAGGATTAAGGGAGGGTAGACACTGAGATCCAGTGGAATGGCAATTGCATATTAGAACCTGTTAACATGGTTACTTCTTGGGGGTGGGGGTGGAATCATAGGTGACAATGCACACTAAGGCCCCTGCCAACATTAGAACCTGTTAACATGGTTACTTCTTGGGGGTGGGGGTGGAATCATAGGTGACAATGCACACTAAGGCCCCTGCCAACCCTCCATGTGTAAAGAAAGGCCTTGTTGCCCCTTAGAAATCTATCTGGGCTGTATCACTTCAGGCTGCAGTAGTAAGATGTCTACCAGTTCATTGCCAACAAAAAGGAGGACCGGTCACTAAAAACAAGGGCATGGAGGATAAGGGCTTTCAGAATGTCCACACCTGAGTATGAACCTCACATCTGAGGTTCATACAGAACTGACATACCATGTCACAACTTTCCTTTCAATCATCAGTAGAACTATATCCGTATGCGTGGTTGGTTGGTTTTCTTACAAAATGATTCCCACCCTTCAAAAAAATTACAGTAGTCCCCCGTTTATCACGGGGTTTATGTTCCTCAGTCACCCGAGATAAACGAAAAATTGCAATACATGGACGCCGTCGCCCCCTCGTTGCCGTCGCCACCACTGTCACCCTCCTCTCCAAAGCCACTTTAGAGTGTTACAGCAGTGGCAATTGGGAGGGCAACGGTGGCAACAGTGGGGGTGGGGTGTCAGGGACAGCAGAGGCAACAGTGTTGAGGTGGCAGGGGTGGGGTGGCAGGGGTGGGGGTGGGGTGAAAGCAGGTGCAGTGGCAAGTGTGGTGGGGTGGTGGGGTGAAAGCGGGGGTGGCAGCAAGGATGGTGAGGTGGTGGGGGATGAAAATAGGGTGGTAGGAGGTGGTAGGGGTAGATCCTGCAATATAACAGGAGCATGATAGATGTCACAATGTGGTAGGGGACTACTGTACTTAAAAAGAGAGGAAAGGCTGAATTACCACTCAAAGTCTTTCCTTTCCTTGTTCAGTCAGAGAAATTCATGAGTTTTCTTGGCAGGAATACTGGAGTGGCTTGCCAGTTCCTACTCCAAGCACCTTCCGCACCTGGCAACTGGTGGTCGCCCATCCAAGTACTAACCATGCCCAACCCTGCTTAGCTTCCAAGATCAGGCACAATTGGATGTGCTCCGGGCATCTAGGCAGCAGATGTCCACTTACATGTCACCAAACAGGATGTCATGTGCCAAAAGAAAGGGGACATCCCTTCTAAAGCAGGATACATAACTGCCCTACATTTTTGGGATTCATGTGCTCAAATATGTCCCCTTAGAAAGAAGAGCTCTGCAAATTGACACTTTCCACATCAGAGAAAGTATGCAGTAAGAAGTCCACTTGCCATGATTCAACTTCCAGATAAACTCAGCTGGATGACTGAGAATCTTCACAGACATATCTGCAGATAAACCCTTCTCCTTACTATCTATGTTCTCCTTTCCAGAGGGGGGCGTTTTGTACAGGGTAACATATAATTATCCAAGTGCCATTAGGCCTTATGTCTAAAGCGGTACAGATCTATGTTCTCCTTTCCAGAAGGGGGCACCTAGACCTCCCTTAACCCCATATTTCTGGTAAATCAAATAGTTAAAAATGAAACGTAAACAGCCATTTTATTTTATGCAACTTCTTCTTCTTCAAGTGCCATGTCCTCATTGAATGCTGGCAAATGCAATCAGTCTGCGGACCATTGGCTTAAGTTCTTAAGCCAGAATGTTCTTAAGCCCGGGCCACGCTTTCCATCTATTTTTCCTTGAAGGATAACTGTGGCAGATGGTATTTCTTACTGCACATTATGTGTCCGAAATATTACATTTTTTTTAACTTTACAGTATTGAGGATTTCTAACTTTTTATTCATGCGTTTTTATTTACTCTGGCTGTCCAAGGTATCTTCAGAATTCATCTGTACGTCCACATTTCAAATGCTTCTGGCTTCCTGCATAATGCATTTGCCAGGTAACAACTGCTTGTACACTAAAGATCTGTTTGTCCTTATGTGACATTATAGTTTTTTGAATGAAAAAAAAAAAACCAAACACCATAACATAGGTATAGACCAAAATACATGCTAATTCAGTCACTTGAGACAGGAAGTACAGAAATAATTGACATTAGGTCATTGCAAGAGCAACTAGTTCTCAGTGCTTGGTAATGCAAAGCAAAAGGACAAATTAGAAAGTTCTAGTAGACTCAAGGAGAGTTTGCTGCTTTGGAGTGAATGATTACAGTTGCCAAATTGGTAATTTGTTAGAACATGGTAAGAGCTCTTATGGTGGTCTGTTTCCTTTCCTTCGAATATCTGGGTGCTTCTTTGGACATAACACTGTACACTAATACTGCAGATATATGTGGATCATTCTGAATATAAGGTAAAGAATATGACTCCCCTAACCCATTCACTCACACGTGTGGTGGCTCAGTGGGCTAGAGCACTGAAAACTGTTGGCTACAAAGTCAGTAACTTAGCGGTTCGAATGCTGGGTGCCATGCAGTGGAGTGATCTCCCGCTGATAACCCCAGTTCCTGCCAACCTAGCAGTTCGAAAAGATGTAAATGTAAGTAGATCATTAGGTACCACCGTAAAAAGTGGGAAGGTAAAACAGTGTTTCCTTGCAGCCATGCTGGCCACATGGCCATGGACTTGTACAACACTGGCTCTTTGGCTTGAACACGGAGATAAGCGCCGCCCCTAGAGTCGGACATGACTAGCACGCATGTGCAGGGGGAACCTTCACCTTTTTTAAACCCACTCACTACAGCTTTTAGGATCAATGCCACATTGGAATGTATGTGCATGTGTGCATATAACACAAACTCATCCACATTTTAGTTAATTTTCATGTAGATCCAAATATCAGCACTTAGCTTCAACAGGCATTGGGTGGTAAAAGGAAGCCACAAAGATTTGTCAGTGAAACCAGTGCAATGAGCGGGTACCATTTTCCTTAAGGACAGGGTTGAGGAACCTTTGATGTTCCAGATCTTTTCAACTGCAACTGACACAATCCATTACAATTTGGCTGTACTGATTGTGATTCTAGAAGTGTGGCACATCTGGTGCACCAAGGGTTCCCTGTCTCTGCTTTAGGGCCAAATAACTAATTCAGTGCTTGGCTGTATTAGATTTTGAAAGGCTTCTATGAATCTCAACTCAAGAACCATAGTATGATTCTATGTACATACTCAGAAAGGAGGAACAGGTTGTGGAGGAGCTAACATTTGAAAGGAAGAAGTCAAAACCAAGGGAAAAGCAGTTCTCTGCTTAATGTTGCCCCCTGATCCACATCTACAAGCTTCACCATAATTCTCCAGACACAGTCATGTTATTTCCTTACTGATCATGTGTGATCCCTTATCCCCTTTCAGACCCAGGTTGGCCAAGAGCCCCACTTACTCCCAGGCTCCACCATTCAAGGTCTGGATTTCAGGAGACAGGAGATCTCCCCTTTGAGGGCCTTCTATGGCCAGTTCCCAATTGCTTCTTCCTTTTGGGAGATACTCTGCAGCTGGCAGGAGAGTGCGAGCCTCTGAGTTCTCTTGTAAATGCCTGTAGCGTTCACCCTTTTCTTGATTAAGTCACTATACAGGAGGATAAAGGGTTAACACTTATGGCCAAATAAGGAGTGTGGAGGCGGAGCCCAAGTGCTTAAAAAGCTCCACCTGAGGTATGTGTAGTCAGATAGCGAACATTCATCCTGAGAGATAGGAAAATACATCCAGAAAGATAGGGGAAACTGCACTTTAGTGATAGCGTTAAGATGTAGGTCTGAGTTATATGTGAGAGGTTTGAGGGGAAAAGATCAGTATTTGAGTGTAACTGTTTGAATAACTTTTAAGTAACTGTACACAAAAAAATAAACATCTGCTGTATTAAATAAACATTATTTTATTTTTCCACATTATATCTTGTCTGGGATACCCTGAACGGTGGCAGTGAAACCCGAGGAAAAAAGTGGAGCAGGTCAATGGTCTGTGAGACAACTGAGGGCCTGTGCTAGAGAACTTTACCCTTTATTAAGCTGTACTAGGGGGTAACACCACAATGTCTTCTGTGTCTGTCTTCACTTTAGCCTCTCCCAAAGTGAAAACTGTGTCTCCATCCAGTCAACGTTTTATACACAGAAGAGAGCATGATTGTGAGGGAGCTACAGTGAGGACATACCTGTGGCTTTCTGGCCTTTTTGTTGTTGTTGTTGTTATTAAGGTTTGATTCCACCCCCACTAAAACTAGAGTATACATTTATTTATTTTATCTATTTTAGCATATGAGGATGGGGTTGATTTTTAATTTCTGTATAGAGTTTAAAAGATAAAACTGAAGTTTGACACAGATCAAGGTCATATTTCAAAAACCAGTTATACTCTTTTGTGGCTTTCTGCTTTCAAAGAGAGACAAGCTGCCATAGCCGTATAGTATTTCCATACATGAGGTGGCTTCTTTGGAGCAGCTGACCTTGGCAACTCAATGGTACTACTTGCATGTACTGTCATTTGCCTAAATGGGAAAGCAGGGAGTCCTTGTACTGGATCAAAAAATAAGGGTAGTGATATTCGATCACAAATATTAAAAAGAAAAAGAAAGAGAAAATAAATTAGCTTTTGAATAATCTTGGAACCTTCTTTGGACTGGGCATACCAGAGCTTTCCTACAATGCTATCCTTCTCCCTGTAAGTTCTGCAATAACCACCCTGCAGAAGTCTGGCAGGTCTTGAAAATGCGTGCATTTTTAGATTTTAGCAGTCTAATAAGTGTGCTGTCTACCGTGGGTTTGGAGCTTTGCCCAAGTGTTTCTTATTGCCAGTAATTCAGCCCTTGCCTATATGTTGTAGATTCTGTGTACTGAGGTTGAAAAGCCAATGAGGAGAGGCATATGAGAGAGACTGACCTGATTCACTGCAGCCTGCCCACTTCCCTCCCGGCAGCCCACCAGCACCCTCTCAGGATATATCAGGTTCAGATGCCATGGCATGCCCAGTTGTGGATGACAGAACAGAGCTGGGGTCAGGTCTATTATAAACACAGACACCCTTCTACTTTTGCTGCCATGGAGGATGGGCTTGCTTGTGGGATTCCTACCTCATGTGCCAAAATAATAAGAGCTCCAGTAAGTGCACTGTGACTTGGACAGGTGGTGGCAGGGGTTGGAATGTGTGCTCCTGTGCCTTGGGCAGCATGGATCTCACAGGACAGGGGTACATCACTGCAAAACAGGAAAACTGGTGGGTGGTGGAGGACAAGAGGCCATCCCCATTTTTCTTTTCTGGATTGTCACTGCAGGAATGGCACTTGGTATTGGAAGTCGGGCAACTGCTAGAATGCATAGGTATTCTGTACCTAGGGTGGTTTAGAAACCCTTATGCAGTCATTACATCAGTGGTTCTCAACCTTCCGAATGCTGCGACCCTTTAATACAGTTCCTCATGTGGTGGTGCCCCCTTGCCCTACTTGGAAGAGGCCACAAGCCCCCTTTGGCAGGCCACTGCTGCAGGTGCCATAGAGAACGTCCCTCTACAGGCACCCTCAGCCAATCGCAGCCTCCAGTGCCATTGACTGACATCCCCTCCAACCTATCAAGCTGTAACTCACTCTTCCCCCCCTTCTCCCTCCTCCTCCAGACCCAAGCCGTTTGTGCCTTTTTCTTCACTGGCTCATGGCGACCCCTGTGACATGGTCGTTCGACCCGCAAAGAGGTCCCGACCCCCAGGTGGGGAACCACTGCATTACATAATCTACCAATACAACCAATGAGAAATATACTCTTTATTATATTTTTGATAGTGTAAAACTTCTCTTTTTTTCTTGTTTGGAGTTACAGTGCATTCCAACTGCTTTGTAACTGACCGACTCAACATATGACAGTTCAGACCAGCTCAGGAACAGGGAAAATGACACGTGCTATCTACAGTGTTTCCTAACTGGAAAAAAAAACACTAGAAATTAAAATGAGATGGGAACTAATTTGTCATTCCTACTGCATCTCCAGTGACTATGGAATGATAATAAAATATTGAAACTAAATTACTTGAGACTGGAAAGCTGACTTTATTCTCAATTTAGCAAAGAAACCAGCTAGAATGGCATAGTGGAACTACCGGTACTTCCTACAAAGAACATGTGACTGCTGCCCAATATGGCATCCCTGTTTTAAGTTCCACACAAGAGTCCAACATATCTCATTAGGATGTGAATTCTCCTTTCTCTGCCAGCTGGTGGTGTCAAGCAACTGTATGGAATTATGCAGTGTAAAAACATTAGGGCATGTAGCAAGGTGAGTTCAGAATCATGAAAGGAGAAGGATGGAAGCCAACATGGAATGTCTGTTATTACATGTGCTTTTTGTGTTACTGATACACACAGTTTCAGTCTAAAGATCTTTGACAATTTGTCTACCCTCTACCTTTTTTAAAAAAAATATGGGCTGCGATTTTCCACATGTTTGTAGAGAAATCTAGTGCAAAGTAGAGAAAATACATGTAAATAGTTTGAGGTGGTTAGGTTTGCAAATGAACGTTTTCATCACATAAGAACATGCAACACAATTCTTTTCACATGGCAAAATGTCATCTACAAAGCAAAACAGATACTAAAATATTGTTGCCATTGAAGGCTGGCTCAAGCATGCATACAAACCACTTGCTTCGTCTCTGAACTTTACTCTTTTGCAGAATCTGGAAGTAATATGTTGCAAGTAGCAGCCTCACTTGGAAAGCATTACAGCAAAGGTTTAACAAGAGTACAAGATTGCTTTTATAAAATAACACAACAACCATTAACTTTGTAACTGTTTTTATTTGAAATTTGTATTTTTTTTGTCACAGCTTCCAAAATGCTAGAGGAGTGGGAGGAAGTTTAGCTACTTGCCTACTTTTAAACCCCAAAATAAAAGATTGACCAAATGTACTCAAAAGTAATGAATCATACACTATTTTTTTAAAAAAGGCAACACTGATGTAATGCATTAACTTAACAAACACAGTATTTGTCCATGTATAAGACTTTATTTTTGTCTAAAACACGTGTCTCAAACCCCTTTTTGCTTTACTAAAAGTTGAGCTTTTACATGGAAATAAGACGAGAGAATTGCACGGTTGCGAAACTGTAATTTGGAGTTGGAAAAGTGGGGGTTGTCTTATACATGGGGGTGTCTTATAGACAGGAAAACAAGGTAATGTCCTAAATTCTGTATGAAGCACAGAGTATTGGCTAACAAGGCCCTTTTATCATGCCTAGCTGATGACTAGAGCCAAAGCAACAAGAAGGATATCCAGGGGCTGGGAGTGGGCACTGGCCAACATCACTCAATGGACAGCAGCCATACAATGAACTCAACCCACAAGGGTTGAAATGTCCTGTGCTACCTGGCTGAGGTTGCAAGGTAGGTAGTGCACTTCCCTCTGTAGGACACTGTGCAACCATGACATAGCAGCAGAGAGCCCAGTGCCAGCAACATCTACGGAGGCCTACAGAGCAGACATTTGAAGCCATCGGCTACTTGATTCTGCTATGAAGGCCCAGGAGTCGAAAATTATCTAACTGCCCAAACCGAGGTACTCTAATCACAGCATCTCTGACTGGGACGTGCACATTTTCTAAGTTCCTCTGAAACACAGCTCTTGATGCACACAGTCTTTTCCAATCTAACTTGACACTTGGTTTTCATCCACTTCAGTGTTAATATATTATTCTTTTTTTTAAAGGTGCATTTCTCTTACAGGCCACTTTCTGGAAGGAAAGGCCAAAAGCTTCTGAATTCCTGAAACCCAGGAAGGGGGAAGATGTAAACCTGGAGATGAAGGTATGCTGCGTTCACATCATACAAAACTCTAATTTTTTATGTATGTTTAAATGATCCTTCATGAAGACATGAAGAAAATCCATGGATGGCTGCTATATTTAGTACTCTATGTGTGAATTTGTTCTACTGAAAAATATTAATCTAGAGTGCGGCTTCAGGTGATTTGAAACCCCTATCTGTGGTGTTAGACCAGTGATAAGCCAATAACACATGGGAAGCATCACAAAGTTTTACTTTATCAAGGGATATCAACAATCATGCATGAGCCAGCCTTTTATAAATACAGTACTATCATCTGAAACAGCATTATGAAAGGTAGATACATACAAAACCTGTTCCCTTTGCATTATAAAATGTAACTGTAATCTAACAGATCGTTCAATCACCAAATGACAAATTGGGATATTTATACAACACCAAATGTTCTTACCTGTATTTCACCTCTGCTAAATATATTAGAAACCCTGTTTTTATTGCCACAATCATAATAATCTGTTTCTCTTTTAAAAAAATGCAACTGTTTTTATTATTATTTTTAAAGAAACCCAATAACAATCTCCACAAGTCTCAATACACTTAACGGTAAAACCATCTCACACAAAGACACTTATATTTGTATAAGAAGTGTTTGAAAATAAATTACATGTATGCATGGCTCAGCTGCTTCTTCTCTTCCTTTTTTAGGACAAAAAAAGATTCCACTTTTGCCGGTGACATCGCTGGGATATTAGGTACTGATTAATCTGGCATGAAGATTAGCATTACCAAAACACATCCATAAAATTAATAATAATAATAATATAATGATGATGATGATGATGATGATGATGATGCAGGGGAACATTGTGACAGAAGTGCAATCCCTCAATTTGGCACAGTTCCAATGGAACAGATTACCTAAAACCATTTTAAGCCAATCAAACTTTTGCCCAGGGATGCTGCACTCAGAATTCTATTGTTGATTCCCCCAGATAGCTCAGGAATGGCCAGCCAGTCCCTCTGATCACAGCTCTCCTTATCTCCCTACCAGGAGATTCCTCCAACCTCAGCATTCATTCTTCATTCTGAATTTCCTCTGCTGATACCATTCTTCCCCGTGCTAGAAAGAAGAGGCAAGGTATGATGCAGCTTCTTCCAACCTGGCAGGCATCTCTCTCATTCCAAATCCAGATGAGAAGAACACAAGGCAAGAAGTTGTATCTGGCTGTTTCTTTGCCCCATCTCTTCTCTTACAGTTGTCTTTCCCTGCAGAATGGTATCATCATCCCCCACCTGGGATTTTCCAAGGCTCCAAAGGTCTACTGCTGGTTGCTTACTCAAGGTTTCCCTTATATATCCCCCACCATCCATATTCAAAACAACACCAAGCATCCGAGTGTGGCATCCATTCATTCTCCTGATGTGGTGCTGCTCTGAGACACTGTGGAAAATTAAATCAGTGGTCTTTGGTTACCCTGTGTTACTGCTGGCTGTCCTGTCTGGCAGGACGCTTGACAGTGTGCTTTGCCTAGGACCCCTCTCAAACCTCCAGTTGCCCCTACCAGTTGGCATTTTGGGAGTAAGGCACCTCTTGTTCAGATTGTTGTGGGGAATGTTGTAGTGATCAGAGGAATGCACACAGGTTTTCTGGGTGATCATCCAAAACTAACAGCAGCGGCGGGGGGGGAGTACCAGAGGCACTTATTGTGTGGGCATTCTTTCTCCTAAGGTAACACTACTGGCTGAGACATCTGCAACTCATGCCAGATTCTGCAAAACAAAACAAACTATGCACTATTTGGGGTTTGTAAGCTCCTTCCGATTATACACCATGCCTGTCGTAGGCCACACTAGATGCATGATTTCAGTAGCTTGGCTAAATAGACGCCCACCAAAGGGTCAATGGATTCTCCAATCTGGAAGTCCACTTGCTACTGCCATGAGGTGAAGGCAGTGAAGGTAAGAACAATGAACATACAACTCCAGGCATGCACTGAGGTGGCTACTCAGGCAAAAGATGAAAAAGCAGCAATTTGCTAATAATACACTTTGTTATTATTACATCTTTATTGCCAGGGAAGGGAAAAGCTGCTTCTGGGATTTTCTGCCCAATGTGTCAAAATTATCCTAGATAGTTTTAAATACTTTATGAAACCTGACAGGAGAAAGGGCTCTCTTTCCTGCTCTGCCTCAGGCAGCAAAACGCCTTGGGCCTGCCCTGGCTCCAGACTTCAGCCATCTAACATGGGCCACGTCACGTGACTCCCCACTTCAGCCACTGTCTTGATAACAAAGTAAAAAAGTCACACGGCAGTTCTAGCAAAAAGGCCAAGTTCTACCCCACAGGCCTGGATTTAGAAAAACAAAATGGAAACTCCAAGTCCAGAAGGGGACCAGAAACATCAATGTATGCAGTTTGAAATTGTTGGACTATTGGGAACCGTATGGATATATTAATTCAGTGCAGATTTTGTTGGCAAAGTGCATGGCTTTTGGGCTGGGAGACCTCATTTCAAGGCCTTCACTTAGCAGTGAAGGTCCCTCCTTATAACCACCCAGTCATTATGTGCCTGTGCAATTGAAGGGGAGAAAACGCACTAGTTTCTACGTAAGCTCTTTGGAAGAGAGGCAACATACAAATATGAGTCAGACGAAGAGCTGCATTGGCATTGGCCTTCAAAGCAGGGCCAGCTAGACTACTGGGCAGAGGGAGGCAGCAACCTTAAGGAAAACAGATTTTGGTTGTCATGAAAGGGCAGATAATAGTTATTTATATTATATCATATTGTTTATATTCTTTATATTAAAATATTTACTATTTTACTGCCAGGGATAGCAAAAGATACTTTTTCTTCTAAGAGTTTGCGCCTCAGGTGCTCCAAAACACACCTGGCTCTGGCTACTACCAAGCAACCTAGATACATCAAGGAAGAGGGCATTTTCTGGTATATCTTAGGCACGGTATAGACTGGCCCTGCTTAACAGCATAGAACTAACTCAAAACAGTGCTGACTGCGTTACGGGAGTTGCCATGCTGCAGTAACCCTGGGAAGGGCACTGAGGCTGAGTCCCAAGCCTTCCTCCTGCTGATAATCCCCTGTAGCCCGAGCAGCTCAGCATTGTTTTTTTCCCCAGCAGGCAAATGCAGGGACCAACCGAACAAGCTACTGCTTGTTTGGTCACCCAGGGAACGTGTTTACGGCTGCTGCCAGACAAGTCCCCACCAACCACCACATCTCTCCTAAAGAGTAAGAGGTGGAGCTGCTTGATTCTCCACAGTTGCTTGGGTCCTGCAGACACACCGTTGTGCTCGTTGTGCCTTGCCATTAAAGGAACGCCCACTGCTCAAAGCAAGTGGTTTCTGAGCGGCACGGAAGGTAATCTGCCAGGAGTCTGCACAACATCTCCTGCTTTTCCTTATAACTGGCCATCATGGGTAAGGCATCTGAGATCTGGAGATCCAGAAACTGACGAAGTACCAAAGGCTCTCCAGCTCAGCTTAAATCACAATTTTCTCACCCATCTACTGATTCTCCCATAAACGAAAGAGAGCAAAGTTGCCAAGTTGCCAAGTAGAAGAGACGCCTCTGACTCAAAGCAGCAAACAAACTTACATCAAAGCGTTGCCTGCCAAAGCTAGTGTCCAGGGTGATGCTACAAGGCGATACGCAACAGAGCAAAAGGCCAACATAAGCTCTTGCAAAATGAAGACATAAAGTGTCACCTCACATAAACAACCAAAGGGCTGGAACAGAGGCTGTCGATAAGTTAGTTTATGCAGTAATATTATCTATTCAACATATCAAGGCATTGCCCAAGTGAATAGGGAAGTACGCCGTGATTAAACCATGGGTGCGCCATACAGTGCAATGCTAGGTGCGTCTACTCAGAGAAGTACATCCTGCTGATTTCAACGGTGCTGACTTCCAAGTAGGCATGCAGAGCGTTGTGTTCTTGATCTCTACATGTGGCAGCTCAGGACTAGCAAATCATAAACTATATGCTTATAGATAGTTAGGATTAGATATGTTTCTTTCTATATATCTTTATATTGTACAAGGTCTCTTAGTAGTGCTGTTTGCTTTTCTTACTGAGTTTGGATTTGGCGTTAACCTTCCGGGCAGCATTCATGGCGTCCCCTTTCTTCTGAGGTCTCCAAATGTCCCTTGAGCAGTCAACAGGTTCATAAAATAATTTTACAGGGTGGGCGCAGCTTTTGTCCTCCTTGGCTTTCTTTAGGTGCATCCGTCCTTTCTGGAGAGAGTGGGGCTTTGCATCCGGGGTGTTGTAAAAAACACACTGAGCTGCTCGGCTACAGGATTAGAAGGAAGAGAAAAAGGAGGGCCAGTGAAACTTAAGGCCAACCTGGTAAATACAACTCAAGCGAAGTTCCTACATTACCAGTAATATTAATTGTTGGTAGCTTGGAGAGTTACTTTAAAAGTAATTTAGTTGAAGATACAGCGTTGGAGTAATTAGTTACCATTATATTTACAAGTTTTAGAAGTAATCCTTACTATATTTATTTTATTTATTTAAAATATTTCTATGCCACCTTCCTCCTAAAAAGGATCCACAGTGGCTTGCAAATATTCAAAGCTAAAATAACAACTTGTTAGTCTGTTAAAACAAGTAAACAAATGCAGTATAATACTAAAACCAAGTAGACAGAAACAATAATAACAAATGAAAAATAGCATCAACAATGCAAACCCAGCTGTTCCACTTCAAATGCGTTTATTTTCCTATTTACCCAAATGTGACTAATACTATTATTTTTCCATTATTGTTAAAAAAACAACAGCCAATATTCTGTTCTGTAGCTCTGATGGTGCATTGGGAATGATGTCATCAGTGGTGACAGATTCCCAATAATGGAAGAATTCCTGCTTTGAATTTTGGGTTGTATGTATTGAATTGAAGTCACCACCTAGAATTCTGGGAGGAGCTCTATATATGTTGGCCAACGACTGCTCCCAGCAATGTCACTTCTGGTGCAGATCTGTGAAATAGCATACTGGCCAATGTGCAAATGCCGAAGCCACTGCCCTACAACAAACAAACAAACAAACAAACAAACAAACAAACACCACAGGCTCTCTCTAATCCAGTTTGACATCATGTCAACAGGCGCCCATACAAGGCAAAAACAAAGCATAGTCAAAACTAGCACTTGGGCCACATGATATTCTTTGTTCACCAAGTGTGCGACTATACTTTCCTGAGATTTGGTTCACATCCTGTATTTCATTTGAAACTACAGTCAGTGCTCACACAAGTAGTTCAGATTGATTCAAGAGTTTGTCTTTCATATCAGATCTAATTCAATTCACATTCTAGCCCACACCCCTTCTTTTTTCCCCTTCCTTCCTCTGGTCCCACCTCTGCTTATCCTTCTTGCCTCTGCCAATCTGATGAGGAATTAATTTGGGGGGGGGGATGATTGAAACAATAACAACAATGACCAAGTGAAAAATTTATAAGATGATCTAGCATTAATCTAAGATATATGAGAATTTAATTTTTTAAAAAATCAAAAAAAATCAGAGGACAAATAGGGAAGAAGAAAGAATGCAGGGGTACGTTTTCCTGGTCCTAAACATCATGCCTATGTCACAGAAACACCAACTACAGACAAGTCCCGGACTGTATCACAATGAACCACACAGGAAAAAGCCTGTTCAAAACATTCCACCTTGAAAAAACAAAAGCCCTCTGAGTCAGAGAAAAGAATTCATCCTGCCTTTTTGGGAGCAAAAAGGGGGTAGTTAAATCTGCCTTTGCATCATGTAGTTAGTAAAAATACTTCAATTTCCCTCATTTTATAAGAGGAGCAAATCTCACAATTACTCCACCATTACTGGGGAAAAGAATTAATTCCAAGCAGCTAGTTAATTGTTATTAGCTATTTCTAAGCTCTGATCAGCAATATTGCTCTGTATACATAAAAAAGAAAATATATACATACAGGCATCGAGGCTTCTTACTGGATAACATATCTGTAAACTAAAAAAGAATAACACACACATATTAATCATTTTGACACAAAGAAATACAAAATGGGTCATTTTTAATTTATTAATTTTCTTCTGCAACCATCTATTGCCACATCTGTTCAAAAGTGAACCCCGGTGGGCTCAATCAGGCATATTTCTGGAGCAGAGGACAGGACTTCATGTCCTTCCTCGAGCCGAGGTGAACTTGCCTCCGTGTTGAAATCGGTTTTCAACACGGATCGACAAGTGGATTGAAAAGATTCCCGAGCTCCAGGACGGGAATCTCTCACCCCGCTTGGAGCGCAGTTCAGGGGGTGCGGTCGGGGTGAACTCGGATTGACCCCACAAGGA
>JAHTLZ010003518.1:22762955-22802112 GCA_023846285.1 Phrynocephalus versicolor
TTCCTTTGAACTCGGATTGACCCCACAAGGACGTGAGGTTCCGTTCCTTCGAACTCGGATTGACCCGACAAGGACGTGAGGTTGAGTTCCTTCGAACCAGTCTCCAGTGGGGCCGCGAACTGCAGCAAGAGGGACGTGAAGTATCAGCCAAAGAAAAGACAAGCCAGATTTCCAGTACCCTGGTTGTGGATACTGCCTGACCTACCCTCATTTCTTGCATATGAATAAAAGTGTGTTTACTTATTATAAAACTACACCCAGGTGGGGCTATAGACAGCTACTATGACAAATCCATTTGATTCTTTTTAAAGCAAAGTTACCATCAGGATATTCAAAGAGTCCCAGAAATTTCCATAAAAGCAACACTTCATACAGTAGATATGGTAGATGCATGTCACTTGCCACCCCCAACTGAGCCCATTATTGCCTGTGTGAACACTTTTGCAAAGTTGTTAATAAATTCAAATTCTGCATCCGGAGAAGTTGAATTTTTGCAACCTATATAAACATTCCAATTCTGTAAACCTAGACTTGTGGATTGAATGAGGGTTGCTCCAAGGAAAGTATGCCTGGGATTGTATCCCTCACACTGCCATTTTTATTTTTAAAAGTATATGATTTATTTTGCAAGGTTTTCCATTTTGCATCATTTAATTTCTAGGTTTACTGTTCGTGAGTCGAGTCAGAGTACTAGTGTGCTAAAAGTTCACTGGGAAACATCCACACATTTTAAAACCCATTTTCTAGCCATAAGAGCTAGAAAATTTACTTTATCGGTTGATCTTAACATTAAGATTCACAAGGAGACAATATATTGCATTAACTCAAAAATCTATGCTTCCAAGATATTCTCTTCCCCTGCTCTTTCTGGCCTGATCACAGAGGTTAAATGCTGCAATAAATAACATGATGAGGAACAGGACTTTACAAGGGCTAAAATTCCATGGTCTCCGTTTAACAGAGTCCCTTGGATGGCCACAGAGTCATGAATCTAAATCCTCTGTCATGCATTTTGGAAATGTCATACAGCTGTTCCAATAAAATATATCGCCATTCTTATTTTAAATAAAAGTCTTCAGAGTGTTTACTACTGTGTTTTCCATTTGCTATTTTACATCTCCTGAACGAATTAGCAGTCATGGCTCATTTGGAGCACTGTTATTCCAGGCAGAATGTTCACGCACCCTCAATTACCACATTTCTTTATTTATTCTTGTTTATTGCTACCTTGCTTTTAATATGGGTATCTAAAGCTTCAGATGAAATTCAAGCTGTGAACTAGTGATCATCCCCCGCTCCCTGCCTGCTGAGACTAAGATATATGGTGAGGTTTTTTTTTTTAAGTTATCATTGCCTACAGATATACATGTTCATTTTCAACCCTGCTGTTGCCTCTGATTAAATAGATGTTGCTTCTATATAAGCATTACTTAATTCTACAAAACCTGTTCATCAGGAACCATCACAGGAGCTTGGATGGCTTTAAAGGGGGACTAGGAAAACACATGCAAGGTGACCCTAAACATGGTTACTATCAGGAGGGTACTTAGTACCTCCAGACCCAGAAGTGGTATTCTACCAAGCCCCAGTTATGGGAGGACAAGATCAGAAGGGTGGCTGCTACGCTTATGTTCTGTTGTGCGGCTGCGTGCTACCTCTGACTGCCTGCTACAATAAATAGGATGCTGGATTTGATCAAACTTGGGTCTGATCTACCACAATGTTCCTTGTGTTCTTTGGGCACAGCAAAAGTGAAGGCATGCATGCTCAGGCATCAGTAACTCTTCCTAGAGTTGCCAGACTGCAGCCCATGTTTAAATTCTTAAATATCTCTTTGGCCTCAACAGCTCTATTAGGGCGACTACATGTCGGTTCTTCTGACCTAATGGCACATAATTTCTAGCACACTTCCAGGCAGAGTCTTGAATGCTTGTAATAAGGTTATCAGAAGGCTTGCTAGCCTAGGATAGATCTATGTCATAGCTTATATCTCACTCAACCAAGGGGAGTTCTCTGTCTGAAGGACAATTAAAAGACAAAATAGGAGAGGACTGCTGATATATAACAGGCTTCACCACCTCCCATAAAGCACACTGAGGGGGTTAAACTGGACATACCTGCACAACCTGGGGGCCAAACTATGCATGACAGTCCCATGATTAGATGAGGAAATTTCAATGACCATTTAGGAATCTAGGGTATGGTAACTAGTTTTGACTGAAAAACTCACTGCCCACTCACAACTGAAGTACCAGAATTCTAGCCTAGACTTGGTTTACCAAACCTGACTCCCTTTTAGTGACTATTTTAATAAGCTACTGATTCTCTTAGCAACCAGCTACTCATGCAGATTTATGGAAAGATGTCAACTTCTAATGATGGGCCTTTGGTAACAAATAATCTGATCCTCAACAATCCTCTTATTATGAAACGCAAAAGACTGTAATATAAATTACTCTTTCGAGTAACCTTTGCCAGAACCTTCCAAATGTGCAGTACTACAGTGTCCATCATTCCTGGCCAATATGTCCATGCTGGATGAGAATAATGCCAAGTACAGTCCAACACACATGTGGAGGACAACATTTGGGAAGGACAAACTTAGAAGACAAGTAAAAGATTTTAGAAAAAATACCATGGCAGTGTGCTGAGCAAACAGTCCATTCATTCTGGTTACCTATAATCATGTCAAAATATCGCTTACATTTTCTTGGTACGGTGGAGGACAAAGTAATAAAAGGGTCACTTCCTGCTTACCATGTGTTCATTGATCTCACTGTAGTTGTCCAGGATTTGCTGGTTCTGATAATATTCCAACTGTTTCTCTGCTAGATCGACCCGCTGCAGCAGATTCTCAATGAAGTGCTGGAGTCTCGCTTTGCCCCGAACTTCTTTCTCAGCTGCTTCCTCCAGGAAGTGATTAAATGTAAATACTTCTCTGTCATGACAAAAAAAAGGCAGGAAGGTAGGCAGGCAGGCAGGCAGAAAGAAAGAAAGAAAGAAAGAAAGAAAATATCATTGAAAGACAGAATTGTCATTGTAAAGAACAGCAGCATTTCCTTTTGGTAATGGCTGCTATGCTAGTTTTAAAACTGCAAATAGTTTTGCCTGCACTAGAGGTCTGTTTGTGAGTGAAATGTAGTACTCAATGAAGGTGTCTACCCAGCGTGTGGCAGCAGTGAAGAAGGCCAGTTCCATGCCAGGGATTATCAAAAAGGGGGTTGAAAATAAAACAGCCAACATTATAATGCCATTGGTCAAGATGATAGTAAGGCCGGACCTGGAGTATTGTGTACACTTCTGGTCACATAGTGGAACTGGAAAAGGTGCAAAAGACAGCAACTAAAATGATTACTGGGCTGGGGAACTCCCTTATGAGGAAAGGCTAAAACATTTGAGGCTGTTTAGTCTGGAAAAAAGGTGGCTGAGTGGGGGAATATGATTGAGATGTACAAAATAATGCAGGGCATGTGTAAAGTGGATAGAGGGACACTCTTCTCCCTCTCACAGCATACCAGAACTAGGAACATCCACTCAAATTGGGGGTTGGGAGAGTAAGAACAGACAAAAGAATTTTTTTTTACCCAGCGTGTTGTTAGTCTGTGGAACTCCCTGCCACAGGAGGTGGTGATGGCATCTGGCCTGGATGCCTTCAAAAGGGGATTGGACAGATTCCTGGAGGAGAAGTCCATCACAGGTTACAAACCATGATGGAGATGTGTAATCTCCAGGCTTAAAACCGGGGTACTTCAAGGGCCAGATGCAGGGGAGTGGCATCAGGAGACATATATCTAGTCTCGTGCACTCCCAGAGGCATTTGGTGGGGCCACTGTGAGATACAGGAAGCTGGACTAGATGGGCCTTTGGCCTGATCCAGCATGGCTCTTCTTATGTTCCTAAGTTCTTATGTTAGATTCATTCGCTCTGCACCGGATGCAAATTTTCCTGCAGAAGGAAAAATAAATTGTTCACTGGCAAGACGGCTGTTTTACCTTTTTCGGAGAACAACTTCACAAACTGTTGATTATTTAGGGCTGTTTTCTAAAACTGATTACTGTAGTATGCATGAGTGATTTTATTTAGGGTGCAATTAATCCTACTTCTGTCTACTCAGAAGTAAGCCACACTAAGTTCAATGACACTTAACGGAGGTAAATGTAGTTGTAATTCATTTTATATCATTTATGCTTTAGAAAAATTTTGTTTTTTCATTTTTTCAGTACACTGCCCAGAATAGCAATTTGCAAGATGGGCAGTATGTTAATTACCGGTACCCAAAAAGGTAACACAATCTCATATTTTAATTAAATAATTAGAAAATGGGAGATTGGCACCACATTTAGAAGGGATTCAAAGATCCAACTCTACTTTATTTGGCCTAGTGATATACTGCTGTAACACAACTAATTTAACTAGATTTTACTTCACTGCAAGAAGAAACATGAACATTTCTCAGGGGGAAACGGGCAGCTCTCATGCACATAACTGGGTCAGAAGCTTACATGATGTAAGCATTAGAAAGGGCTGTACAGGCATACCTCGATTTACAATTTTTGGTTCATGAAAGGAAATCCACCGAAAATAATGCCTATTTACAATTTTTCCCCGCAGTACCTCGGTTTACTATTTTTTTTTCATAATGCACAGCGAATAAAGTACCCAGGATGCATTGCTTATCGTTGTTCATTAGTTTGTTTCAGTATTTCTAAATTATTGTATTTCTGTAATTTCCTATTTACTTGTTTTGTTCATCACCCAGAGTTCCTTTTGGGAAAATCAGCACAGTTTCTGGTTTATGAACTTTCTGCAATACAAAACGTCCCAGAGAATGCATTACATTCTTAAACCAAGGTATGTCTGTATTATGTTACCCAGTATAGACACTATCATAAATGCAAAATATCCAGTAGAAGAGCCCATCTATGAAATATTTCATCAAAGCCAGTTTATGGATAGATAAGCGATGATGACCGAAAGATGTCAAGAGAACATGGCCCACGGTCCTTCCATTCCTGCTTTAGAAGGGGTGTTGTTCTCCTTTGCTTTCTTCCAGGTTCTTGCAGGTCCCAGAATAACTACAAGATCCCAGTGGAGCAGAAATAGCGGGCTACGTAGTCAGGATCTTCTTGGTTACGCCTCCTTGAGGACGATTCCACATTTCTGATGGGAATCCAGGTATCAAGAGGGCATAGACTTGCTTGCTTTTGCATGATGGTCTACCGCATCCTTAAAGATGCCTAAACCTGTCTTAATTACACAGTGTTAAACTTTGCAACACCATATCGACAAATAAAGCAAAGTTTTAATTGGCCCTTTGAGTTTATAGCAGCAAGACACAATGCATGGTACAAAAAGGCACAATTTAACATGGGCACCTTGGTAGCTTTCATTAGGCCAGTAGTTCTCAACCTGTGTGTCCCCAGATGTTCCTGGACTGCAACTCCCAGATATCCTGGCCAGTTCAGCTAGTGATGAAGAGTTGTGGGAGATGCAGTCCAGGAACATCTGTGGACCCACAGGTTGAGAACCACTGCATTAGGCACATCCAGACTTAAGAAACAATGCCAATGGCTCAAAGACAGCCCAACCATGTCTGTACACATGAACCAACCTCACTGCACGGCCCTTCCCTTCCCTTCCTTCCCACCTCTCCTTCTCTTTCATTCTGGTTTGACCAATGGGCTGGTCAAAGCCCAGATGCATATTTTATTAGCGATGTATCTAAGCCACACTGAGGGTGACTGAGTGGCATAGGAATACAAGAGAGAGAAAGTTTTGCCAAGGCTCTTGCAGCCGATTGATTGCCGTGGGAACAAAAGGTTAAATAACACTGGCCTTTGGTCTTGCTTAGTCTGGTTCTTACAGCGCTGCCACCATATACCTTGTTCCACGTGGTCTGAAAATGTGCCACATGTCTCACCTATGCTGTCAAGATGTCCAGAAAGAGAAGGATTCCATCCTCTCTTCCCCTCTCCTTTCCTGAAGCCACTAGCAGCACAAGAAATAGGCCCCAGCCTAAGTGTGCAGTGCCTTGTGGGGACATCATAATTGGCCAACAAGGACTTGGTATTAAATTCCCTATGGATTTCTTTTGCAGAGTGCAGTCCCTAAAGCGTGCTGCAGTGTTTTGGCAAGAACAAGGAAGGTAACCAAATGCCAAGGGGAAATCAATCAATAATGTTTGCAGTACACAATTTTGCTTGGCTTTAGATGTCCTCAATGCTCCCTCAGAAGAGAAACAGATTGGCTTCTTTTTTCATGACTCCTGTGGAGGTCAGTATGGAAAACATTTCCTTGAGCAGAGCTTGCAGATAAAAAGCGGCCACCTTATTTTACATGTTTGCACAGAGGTTTGCTTGAGTAGCATTCACATGTAATTTCAGAAATGTTGCTTTTAGAGGAGTTTTGTTGGTGTGTCTGTGTGTGTGTGTGAGTGAGAGAGAGGGGGAGGGAAAGGGGAGGGAGGGAGTTTGGGGTAGGTTTGAGGTCATTTTTGATGGTGGGATAGATAAATGGCACTGAGAGTAATGAGCCAAAATTGAGTTATGTTGCTCATTATTCATAAATAATAAGTCCTGGAAAAGCAAGCATAACAAATATCTCACCGCCTCCTTTCTTGACAAAAAAAAAGCGCACTACCACCAAGCACTGCTTTTTGCTCAGTTCCAAATTAATATCCTCGTGGTCTTCAACAAAGGCAATTTTTAGAAAAAGGATGAGAACATGGAAATGATGAACATTAGGTAGGTCGAAATAAGGTGGAAATCATGTGAATGAATATTTTTGTGAAAGATGGCAGCCCACATGGAGATAATCCTGACAGAGGGGGGAATTAATACTTGGGAAAGAAGAAATTAGCATCATATGGTGAAACAAAAGCTTTTTCTCTAACTGTGCAATTCTATATACGTTTATGCAGAAGTTAGTCCTGGTCATTTCAATGGAATTCCCTCCCAGGTAAAAGATATATACCCTATTTCCCCGAAAATAAAACATCCCCTGAAAATAAGGCCAACTTACAGTTTTGCCCCACACTGAAATATAAGGCATCCCCCCCAAAATAAGGCCTCCCCATAATAAGATAATAATAAATGTGTACCGTATTTTTCTTCATGGAAAAATAAGACACTTAGTGCATCTTTGGGAGCAAAAATTAATATAAGACACTGGTAGCAGAGTTTCCCAAAGTGTGCACTGTGGCTCTACGGGGTGCAAGGAAACCCACTCAGGGACACCACAGAATCCACTCATCCTTACCAACTTTCCCAACCTCCCAACCCCCAACCCCAAGCATTCTTATAGCACTTGCTTGCAGTTTATCTGGTATCCATGTATGTCAAAGAGAGCGAACCCCAGCCAAGTCTTGGCAAGGATGGGTTTCCCGCCCTCCTGTTTGCAACAGAGCCTTGCCTGACACCCCCACCCTGGAAAATAAATGTGGCTTCTCCATTTTACTCAGAAACTGCTTTCCTTGGAGAAGTCAGGCCAGTGGGGCATTCCCATGAACCCTCCTGTATATAGAATGGTCACTCGTCCCACCTAGTGGCCAGTTCTGATAATACATCTTGGGAAGGTATATTCAAATTTACCTGTACAGTATTTAGTTTTGAATAAGCGACACTATGGATCCTGATCCGGTGCACACAGCAGCCCTACTGTACTGAGGAATTGCAGCCAGTGGCCAGCAAGTCAAGGGAGCCACGAGTCAAAAGAGCTTGGGAAACAATGATACATAGGAATACAGCGTCACATATGAAATTGCCAAAATTTCCCTATCAATCTGCATCACATTATTGACCCTCCTTGAAATGCTGCTGCCTGAATACTGATTTATGTCATAGCAGCTAAAATGGTATCCAGTTGCTTTCCACCTAAAAAAAATAGGAAAATAGGAAAATAGGAATTTTTATTGTCATTGCCCCCTTGCAGGAACAACAAAATTTCATGGTTGCTTTATTCAACTCATGTAAAACATTCCACATAGATTTAAAAACAGCTACGACACATAAAATATGACATATAAAATAAGTTGACTTCAAAGTCCAGAATTTCCATTTAAGGCCAATATTGCTCTAAAAAAGAAGCTATTTTTGAGACGGTTTGTTCTTGCCCTCAGTACTCTACATCTCCATCCCGATGGCAGCAACTCAAAGAGGTGATGACCAGGATGTGATGGATCTCTTAATATATCTAATGCTTTACAATGGCACCTGGTAGTTTAAATCTGTTCTAGCGTGGGGAGTGAACAGCCCCCAATACTCTCTCTCTGCAATTCTTATGATTCTGTGCAACACTGTCCTATCCCGATGGGTACAACTTCCATACCACACACATAACCCGTAAGTAAGCACACTCTCAATTGCACAATGATAGAAAGCCAGCAGCAGCTTTTTCCCTTAAAGTTCTCAAGAAAAATAGTCTCTGCTGAGCCTTCTTTGCAAGTCCCCATGTGTTGACACTCCAGGACAGATCCTCCTGTAACTCAATGCCCAAAAATCTAAAACCTGTAACCCTCTCCACACCAGTCCCATCAATCACCAGTGGTTGAATATCAGTTTTCTGCTAGAACAGAAATACTAGGAACTTTCTTTAGTGCCAATCTTCAGTGCATGTATGTACACACGTGTGTACATACACATTCTCACAGTCACAGGGATCGATCCCTACTTCCACGAAGACTGCATGAGTGTTGTAAATACCTCTTTGAGCACTTGGCATGGGGAAGATTAGCCCCCTGACAAGAAGGAGGGGATTTGTTTTATTTTATTTTATTTATTTATTTATTTATTTATTTATTTATTTATTTATTTAGTCAATGGGGAAAGAGTTATTTTCTGCTTTCAGCTCTTTTTTACACTTATAAATGTATACAATATTCCTTTGAAGGTGGGTTGGTGCAGGAAGACTAGTAAGCATTGTGACAGATAAGCAAATTTTGAAGAAACTCTTTTGTTACTAGGCATTGGCCTTTTGTTTCAGAATGGGTCCAACTCCAGAATGAATTACGGCAGCACGTTGCATGGGGCTAAACTCCAACCAGGAAGTAGCCTCCAATGTGTGTCATTGTTCCTTCTCCCTGGTGCTGGCCAATCAGGATTGTGCAGGGACACGCATCATCCTGCCTCCCTGTCTGATTGGCCAACACTAGGGAGAAGGATTGATGACGCGTCAGAGGCTACTTCCTGGTTGGAGTTTAGCCCCACACAAGGTAAGGCAAGGCAAGGCAAGGCAATGAATCAATGGGTGATGTCATTTCACAGGGTGGGTCCAAGTCCTGAACAGCAGCTGTGCTGCCGTGATTCGTTTCGGAACTGGACCCATTCTGAAATGAAGGGCCAATGCCTATTTGTTACTTCTTCCTAACACACTGTCCTGCTTCTTGCATGCAGATGCTGTGCCTGGTGCTTGCATTATGTAGAAGCAGACAAGCAGAGTAAGATAATTTGTCAGTTGGGACTGGGTGTAACTTTTCCCATGGATAGGTAGATGAAAACTCTATCTCCATATATTGTTGCACTGCAACTTCCATCAGCTCGGAGCAGTACCGCTAATGATCAGGAAAGCTGAAAACTGCAATCAAACTTATACAGAGAGACCCATAATTATCCCGTTGATGATACATGGCTTACTGTCATTGCTGGAATTCTTAGAGCCAATCCTTGGCCTTGTTTACTTCAAAGTAAGTCTTGCTAAATTCAGTGGGAGTTACATCCTCAGTTAAGTTTATTGAGACTGTTGCCCTAAACTTCAGTGCTAGCATGCTAGGTTATTTTTTTAAATCATAGCAACATCATTCATTTACCAGAAACACTCCAAGGCACTGTAAACTGGCTGATTGCAAACCAAGAATATTAACTAATGCCAGGTCCACCGTATTTAAGCTGTTTGCTCCCAATTTCTCTCTCTTATGTCAACAAGAATGACAGGGAGTGGGCAGTCAGAGGATTGCAGCTTTAAGTAGTTCACATATCAATAATGTATCAGCAATTACTACATTTTTAATGAATACAACATGAAAGTATTTTTAGATAGGCTGGAACTGCCAAGATTATTTTGGAATCTGTTATGGATGCCAGTATAAGAACAAATTGTGATTCTTTTCCGAGCGTAACATTTTTATTTGCAACTCACTGCTGACCTGGTAGAGGGAGAGCTTCGAAGCAAGGTGTTGGTTGGCTTATTTGTTTGTTTGTTTGTTTAGAATATTTTTACCACACCTTTCTCCTTGGGAAAGGACGCAAGGTGGCTTACAATAATGAGGGACAATATACAGCCCAGAACATTTAGTTACAATCTTGAAGCTAAACCCAGCAGGATATTCATACTCTGTGCCCTTAGGGCATAAACGCTTTGATATAAGAGGGCTTTGGTTTACAAGCATGTTTCTGGGTCAGATTATGCTTGCAAACCAAGGTATTACTGTATGGCATTATTGATGTTTTTTTCGTGCTGCAGATTGTCAAACAGGCCAAAGTAACAAGTTCTGCAAGCACCAACAGGACCCTGGCCAAGGCCGTGAATTAAATGTGTACATTCTGATTCACGCCTTCTTATTTACTACGCCCAGAGGATCTGTGCATCTAGGCTGAAATGGCATACATTCCTGATGTGAAATTTACTTTGCTTTAAGGGGCAGATGCAAAATGGTGGGAGGTGGAATAACCAATGAGAAGATATTGGTATAACCCCTAGGTCAGGGGTGCCCAAACTTTTTGTAAGGAGGGCCAGATTTGGTGGCTGAGAATGTGTCAGGGGCCGGTTGCTCCCCGACCCTGCCACCCCACTGCAAGCCCCACCCACTGACCCCTTGCAACCCCACCCGCAGGAAGGAAGGTGGGAACCAAGAGAGGAAGGAATGAAAGTGGGGAACAAGGAAGGGAGGGACAGAGGGAGGTGGGGACTAAGTGAGGGAGGAAGGCAGGCAGGTGGGAACCAAGGGAGGGAGGAAAGAAGGAACGTGGGGACCAAAGGAAGCACAGGGAGCCGTGGACACAGGTCGCCCCTTGGAAGAGGCGATCTGTGTGACCTTGCACACCCCCAAGCTTCCCAGCGGAGGCGATGGCTCGCCCACCAGCCCACCCCAAAGCTCCTTGGTGGTGGCAGAGGCCCGCTGGCCTGCCCACCCCCACACATTCCCCTGCGGTGCCGGTGGCAGCAGACCGCCCGTCCGCCCAAGCTTCCCAGCGGTGCTGGTGGTGGCGGCCTGCCCGCACGCCGAGCTTCACAAGGTTCCTGGTGTTGCCAGTGGCGGTGGCCCACCCGCGCACCACCCCCATGCGCGCTCCCAGCCTCACATGGTTTCCGGCGGTGCTGGTGGCAGTAGCCCGCGCAATGGCTGGCCGGCCGGCCGGCCCAGTCCCACAAGCTTCCCAGCAGTGTCAGTGCCGGAGGAAGATTTAAAAAAAAAAAAATGGGGCAAAGGAGAGGGAGGGAGAGGTGGGCCAGCCAGCCACGGGCCACTCAGAATGGCCGGATGGGCTGGATTTGGCCCCCGGGCTGGACTTTGGGCAGGCCTGCCCTAGGTAGAAAACCCTGTAGTCTAAGGGGAGATTGTGGTGCTTCTGCCATTTTCTTTCCTTCAGGGTATGAAATGTAGCAGGTACCCGCAAACTGGAATGTATTATCATTATCAGATCATCCCAGTGCCTGAAAAATTCGCACTAACTGCCAACAGTTTTCTGGGATAAATCAATGCATGTCCAAAAGATTGAGATAATCCCAGTTATCTCAGAGATGGCCTGCCTCACCATAAACCTGCCAAATTATTAACAGTCCCAGGACAGACCCTTCTGATGGCACCCATAGCTTGCAGAAGATGCACAACAAAGTACAGTGGTACCGCTATTTACAAATTTAATCCATTCCGAATGCATGCTCTTAAGTCGAACAACTCTTAAGTAGAGGTACTGTATCTAAACTATCAGAAAAAATAAAAAATGAATGAAAAAATGAAAAATAAATTTTAAGTAGAGCAGACCACATTTAAAATTTGTAAGGCAGCAGTTAAAACACCAATGGTTTTCCACTTTTAAGTCAAACTGCTCTTAAGTAGAGGTACCACTGTATTCTCTTCAATCCTAAACTTTGGAACACACAGCCCCTTAGACAGGAACTGGGGCAGGGGGAGTGACTGCTTGTAAAACTTTTCTTGGCAGGACAAACATTCCCCACAAGATATTGTGAAAGATCTTACCTCTGCTCAAATACTTATTTCCCATCATTGTGACTTCCAAATTTTACACAGAATGTGGCAGCACAAACAAATATCACAGTAATTGACAAATATCAGAACCAGAACTTAAGTCCACTGTCTGTCATACTTGATTCAAGAAATATCCTCTTACTGCATTTTTCAGTGATGCACATTTTCCAATATGTGCTATTTTACACATAGGGAAAAATTGCCTGGACTTATTTGCTGTGCAGAAATGAAACAGGCTAAGATTCACATCCTCTTCCTTTTCCTGAAGGTGTTACTAGTCGTCATTCTCTGTGTGTTCAGAGCCAGCCAAAAGGGTTCTTTTTAATTTGGCTTTTTACATGTTATATTTTTAACCTGGAAGGATTTTATTCAAATGACACTGATTTAAATCATAATTTAATATAATTTAAAATATAATTAGTATGCTGATTAAATTTGCAGATGGTACCAAATTGGGAGGTTGCTAATTCCCTAGAGGATAGGATGAAAATCCAAAAGGACCTTGACAGATTAGAGTGCTGGGCCAAAGCTAACGGAATGGGTTTCAGCAGAGAGAAACGTAGGATCCTGCATCTAGGTAAAAAGAATGAATTGCACAGATATAGGATGGGAGATACCTGGCTGGAAAATAGTACCTGTGAAAGGGATCTTAGAGTCTGGGTGGATCACAAATTGAACATGAGTCAACAGTGTGATATGGCAGCCAAGAAAGTCAATGCGATTCTTGGTTGCATCAACAGAAGCATCGTGTCTAGAGAAAGGAAGATGATGGTACCACTCTGTTCTGCTCTGGTCAGACTCTACCTGGAGTACTGTGTCCAGTTCTGTGCACCTCGATTTTAAAAAAATGTTGACAACCTTGAACGGATCCAGAAGAGGGCAACCAGGATGGTTGAAGGTCTGGAAGAAATGTCATACAAGGAATGGCTTAGGGAGTTGAGGATTTTAGCTTTAAAAAAAGAAGGCTGGGAGGGGACATGATAGCCATGTTTAAATATTTGAAAGGATATCATATTGAAGAGAGGACTGGTTGTTTTCCATGGTTTCAGAGACTAGGACTTTTCCAAATTTCAAGGGATATTTTTAAAATAATATTCAATAGAAAATTACTCATCTCAGGCATGCAAATGGCAGGCTTCTCTTCCCCAAGCAATTTTAGGGGATCCCTTGGTTGAGAGGGAAAGTTGTATATTTGGGTCATTGGGTTGGTAGTGGAACAACTGAACCTTTGCATGATAAAACTGAGAGAGTTAAAACTGGCCAATTCCTGAAAACAGAAAGCAAGTTCAATCATTCCTTGGTTTGGTTGATTATTACAGAAAGTTCATTCCTCATTTCAGTCAAGTAGCAACTCCATTGACTAAAATGACACTTAAACAAATGCCTGTTAAAGTAATATGGACACCCGAAAGTCAATATGCTTTTGATGCTTTGAAAAACTGTTTAATTCAATATCCTATATTGATTCCACCTGATTTTGATAAGCCCTTTTTTGTGCAAACAGATGCTTCAGAATTTGGTCTAGATGTGTTTTGTTGCTGGAAAAATAAGGTCTATTTCATCCAGTGTCCTTCTTCAGCAAGAAGCTACTGTCCAGAGAAAGAAATTACTCCATGCCTGAGAAAGAGTACCTAAGTATTGTGTGGATCCTGAACAAGTTGCAACCTACCTTTGGGGAAGAAACTTCATTCTACAAACAGATCATCAAGCTTTGAAGTGGTTACATGATCTGAAAGCAAGTAACCAACATCTACTTAGATGGAGTTTAGCGCTACAAGATTTTGAGTTTGAGGTTCAATATATTCCAGGTTCTAAACATGTTCTAGCTGACAGCCTTTCTAAAATGTATTTTGGTGTTGAAAATTCACCTGAAGAAAAAGATACTATTGTCCCAGAGTAGCCATACTCTAGATTATTATTTTCTGTTAAGTCTGATCCTCAGTATAACAATTATGTCTTACTGTTATGCTTATGTGATAAGTACTAATTTTTCTCTATATATGTTTTTCAGAAGTTTCAAGCCTGCAAGCATTCAAGTTATTTAGTTTTATTGCTATGTCTACATGTAGAGTGCATATATTCATCATTAGTACTACCTCTTTTAATTGCTTTCTATTGCACATGTTATAATTTCTTTTGCACTTTGATTTCTATTTACCTCTTTCTTATTGTTAAGTAATATTGTTTACATTTATTTTCATTGTAGTTTGTAGTTTAAAAATGCTAAATGTTAATTTAGAATTTTTAATCTTCGTAGAGGGACATGTAACAGATTTTATAAGTAGGAAAGCCTTTCTCTAAGGCCAAATGTAAATAATGCCAATACTAAAGTGCATGCTAGCTTGTTGTAGATCTGCTATCTTAAGTGTCTATGTAAACATCTGCCAAGGCTCATTCTAGCTAAGAAGCAAGTAGATCCTGATTGGTCAAGAAGGTGACATCTGACGTTTTTCTCATTCTGTGAACAGTCTGGGAGAGAAAGAGACGGAGAGCTTTCTCCCTAATCGATTCTACAAGATGGACTAATGGACTAATGCTTAGCAATGTTGTTTTAAAATAGACATAGGGGCTTTTAGCCTCTTAAGTCTCATTTAAGTGTAGGCAAGGAAAGCATGTTATTATTTTTAGCAAGAGAATATTCTTGTGTAATTCTTCTTAGTAAATAAATGCTTTTATATGCTTATTCAAGTGAAGGTGCCTATTGAATAATTATTCTGGTAAGTGAAATAGCTATCACAGCCAGGTCAGGAGACGTAAAGGATCCACGTGGGCTTATGTTCTCCAGATTCCTGCTTTCAGCAGTTGAGGTTGATTGATAGCAGATGGGATCTGGGTAGATGGACAGCCCATATCCCAGTGCAATGATCACCACCTACGCTGTTCCTCTCAAATACAAAAGTGGAACAGGTGATACTTTTAGGGTACTAGAAAATTCACAAAAACGTTGCTAATATTTCGAGGGTGAAACCCCCTTCCTCAGAGAAGTACCAATAGGTTATAGCACAGCAAAAGCTGGATTTGCCAGGAGTTATTTTAGATGTAAGGTCCTTGGCAAGATGGGGAAAAAGTCAGGTAGTTTCTTAGTTGAGGCTCGGAGCTTGGATGCTCTTTTGGATGCATCCGAAATGCAGGTAGGGAGGTGTTTTTATTTGTTCCTCTCAACATTCTCAGAGAAAGACTCAGTGAGAGACTAGTGTGGGGTTGCAAAAGTCATGGGAGGTGGAGGTGATTCTGGCCACCTGCTGTAGTCATGTGGCCCCCAAGAGATTACTTCTGATGGAATACAACCCTCACCAAATTCCCACTGCTGGTTAGCCAAATCATGTGCCTTAAAAATGGTTATGATCCATCATTGTCTTGGGAGGCTCTGATTCATCCAGGGAGCACCATCCTCCCAGAGATTGCTGTGTTCCCTCCTATTTCATGAAACACTCCTTGAATACAAGGGAGGGCACGTACACACACTCATATGGTGTCTCTAGTGTGCCTGCTGTCATTTTGTAGCTGCCTCTGAAGCCTCTATGGACACTTTTTGCCTTTCTTTGTGTACCGGGGAAAACAATGAGCAGGGCTTGGGATGTGGGCCACCAAGATCTGTGAGAAAGTCCAATGGCCTCCCTGTCCTTAAATGAGGATCCAATGCCCATCTTCAGATTGGGTGCATTATTTTATCCCTACTGCAATATTTTGCAGTTCTCAGTAGGTTTCTAAAAGGCAAGATGAATGCAAGGCATGAACTATAGAAAAGGGAGAGGGGGGAAATGTAATAATGGAAAGACACCCCTCCCGAAAAAAGTATATAAGTCACTGGGGGAAAACGGAAAGCTTGGAGATTTTCACTAGGTATTGACCTACATATTAATTTCCCCCCTGTACTCTTCAGAACTAGATACTGGATTTCCTGTGAATGGAAACCCAGGCCTATTTGGGAAACCAAGTCCTGTTTCACATTTTGGAATCATACCAAAAGTAGTGACTGTACCTCAACATCTCTCTGTTCTCTCTGTTAATTCGAGTTGGTGGAAAGCATGCTACAAGTCCCATAGTGGGAGTCACTGTCACTTCGAGGCAAGCCATAAAATGCAAATGCTGGCCTATATCTTTTCTAGTAATGAGCTGAACAACAGAAAGCAATATGCTGCTGGAATGACCGGAAGCAGGACTGGCTTTATATATCCTGTTAAACTTATTAGCTTGCCAATAATAATATATTGTTTTATGTCATTTTAATATTATTTTTATTTTTATTTTATTGTGTTACTATTTTATGGTTTTATTGTATGAATTGTTTGAATGTTGTTGTAAACCGCCCAGAGTAACCTTGCTGCCAGATGGGTGGTATAAAAATCCAATAAATAAATAAATAAATAAATAAATAAATAAATAAATAAATATCAGAATTAGGCCAATAGGATTTGTTGTCTCTGTCCTACCAGGCGAGTAACTTTTGCTCAATGCAAGAAAGCCGTCATTGCCCTTCCTCCCGCCCTTCTTCAACTTACTCTTCCTTCCTGTGGAGCTCCTCCTCAGACTCCGTCAGCCTCTGCTTCAGCACCGCGATCATCTCAACAGCAACATCCACCTGCCTGTTGAGAGCCCTCTCTCGCCTCTGCACTTCCTGCTTCTTCTGGGAAAGCTGCACGAAAGCGGCCCGGACCTCCAGGAGCTCGGCAGTCTTTTGGGCCAGCTCTTTGGTCAGCTTGTCGATCCTCTTTTCTATTGTTTTGTCAACGGCTTCCACCATCCTATTAAACTTCTCCCTGACGTGGGCCTCGAAGGCAGCTTTGGAGTCTGTGGTGGCCAGCCCGGATTTCGAAATGGATTCATCGGTGGACTCTCCAGAGGTGTAATTTGACCCGTACGACGCAGGCCGTTCGGCTTCGACCTCCAAGGGCTTCCTGTTCTTCACATTCTCTCTTGCTGCATCACAGAAGTTTAGATAGGATGTCTTGGGCTTCATGATGTTGGTGCTGTCCCCAAGCATCAGGGGCTCTGAGGAGGCAATCAAGTCTGCGTCTCGGAGGGAAGAGAAAAGGTTGCATTTTGCCAAAAGGCTTCTGTCTTCGTAACTGTGGTTGAATTCCAGATGGGCTCTCAAGGACGACAAGGTTCGGAATCGGGTGTGGTCTCCGCATCGCGGGCAACGGAAGGGCAGGCAGACACCGACATTCTCAAAGGACTCCTGCCATGGGTATCTGCTTTCTTCAAATGTGTTCTGTTGCATTACTTTCCGGGATCCTAAAAGAAAAGAGGAAGAAGAGCCAGATAAGTTAGATTTTATTAAGACCAAGGGACATTTTTAAACCAGTGTCTTGGGTTAAAAAGGCAACAAGCATTAATTCAGAACCTTTTTTTTAAAACCGGCCAAAGCATTTCACACAGAAAGCATCTCTCATTATCCCTTATAAGGCTAATGCTGGAATCTACACTCTAACAGACACGGAGAGCCCTTCGGCAAGCGCTGTTCTTAAGCGAAACAGAAATTTGTGCCAAATTTTTCTTAATTTTGCAATTATAAAAATTCAAGATTTTACAACTAGAAATCAGCTGTACAAATCAATGATTTTTCTAAATCAAACTTTTAAATTTAAATTGTGATTAAAATCAATTTGATTTCAATCAAAGCCATCCCTGCTAAGGATATAGATGAAATCTGTATTTATGTCACCTCTTGTATTTAACCCCACTATAAATGTTGCGCTCGTGTTGGACTTGGCAACCAAAATGATGATCTTGGAGAAGAAAAAAGCATGCATTATATGGAGACAAACAGTAACAATCCTGAATTCAAAATAGAGCAGTACAGGATAGGGTCAGGATTCAATCTCTTCTATGTCTGAGGTTTGGAAACATTACTTCTTGGGACTGCAACTCCAAGAATTTTTCTTTCAGGTTGGCCAATGCTAAATACACAACTTTGGGTATGCCAGTTAGTAAGGTCACAGGCAGAAGCATAGGCTAATCCTTAATGACATGAGAAACTGCTGTTAATGCAGGCAGCACCATACTACTGTAGTAGATTTGACTCTACAGTATTCCTACACTTATATGTGTACATTTCATTTGAAGCAGGGGTCAGTAATCCGTGGTTGTGACACGTGACAGCAGCTCCCAGCCACTCAGCTGATGGTGAACCAAGATGGGAACTGGAGTTCAACCCTATGTGGAGGACCACAGCCTCTCCTTGCTATCTGTAAATGCAATGGTCATAGGACATCCAAATAAATATGCATCAGATTGGGCTATAGTGGCCTGACTCTGTAACAATGAACTCTACTACTGTACTCAGAAATAATATCAAATGTTTACAGACAGATTTTTTTTAAAGTGGCTGTGTTCAAATACAACATGGACTGGGGGAAATGGAATGAACCAATAGGGAGAGTAGCATGCTCGGTGGACTGAGCCTGCGTCTGCAGAGCCAAAGGAATTGTTAGATCCAAAACGCGCAGAGGCACATAGAGACAGATGCTTTTGAAAACAAATAGTCCCTAATGCTTGCACAAGGTTGCATGCCTGTGCGTAGTATTTAAAATTATTTTGCCTTTTTGGTTGAGCTCAGACAGGATCATCTAAACATGGAGTTTGGAATGTATTTTTTTTTTGCCAAAACAGCTGTGATTGCTTTTGTTCATTAGAGTTAAATACAGTGTTGACAAAACAACAAATTCAGCAAGACTGTTCCCCCCTCGCCCCCGAACAAAACTCATGTTTTTAGGCACATACAAGATTGGAGCATAACTATTGTGGATTAGCTGACAAGACTTTTTGCTTTGCCCAATAACTCTTCCTATGTGGCTGGATATTTACGTAATCTAGACTGGAAAAGTTCATTACCGGTGTTAATAATGCAATTCACCTTCTGCATCCCATTTCTCACAGTCTATGTTTGTACAATCATGTAATATACATATATATAAACCTGTGTCTTCCATGCTAGACTCCATGTCTTTGAAGAAACAGCTTGTTATAAAAACTTACACTGAAATAAATAAACTTGTGCCATACAGACCCCTTTCTGTTACAAATGCAGGAACTCAATGAATTCAAGGTTGTACTCTGTGTTCCCTGATGCCCATAAAGATCTTTCATAGCTTCCTAGTAACTTTCTGCCTTTGAGTATTCTCTCCAGAAACACACTAATGGGCCGAGACACATTTCATCTGGGGACAAATTATGCAATGTACAAACACTATTACTGCTCAGCATGTTTTACTTGGGAGAATTGGTGGTAGTGTCACAAAAGCTGATTGGAGCTCCCCCCACCCCACCCCCAAAAAAGTTCTGGATGTAGAAGTAATACATATACAGTGGTGCTTCTGTGCAGTTAGAATCTGATTGTTGTTCCCTTAGTCATCCCGAGTGATGAAAGGTGGGGATATACCATATTTAAATAATAATAGGGTTTTATGCTAGATGGACAAACCATGTGGGCTCATAGATTTGCTGCTAGCATGTTGTGAGGATTATCTGGGCATGACAGAACCCAAGTAAAGGGCTTTTCAAGTGGCAGCATGTGCTTAATCCTTTCCATTGAACTCAATGGGTTTTTGAAAATTCTTTGCACAGGGCGTACAATTTGCAAATACAAATCAGGGGGAATATGCAAATACAAGTATCAAGTGACTCCTGGAAATGAATTCAGATTTTGACCCTGCAATGTCACGTTATTATGAAAAACACTACACTGCAAAGTCCTCCCCTGCTGCCTTGTCATTGAACCTCCACAAATGACGTTGACAATTGTCGCTATTGGCATATGACACTTCAAAAGACTGGCACTGAAGAATGCTGGATCCAGTGGGAAAGCCCAAGACAGACAAAAAAAAAATATAAGCCTGAAGTTTTCTACTCCAATTAAATGCCAGCGACTCCCTTTCCTAGCGTCAGCTCCTTGGCATATCCGGGTCAAGAACAGCGAGGGTGGCTATTAAGTTGGGCTGGGAAACGGGTTTTCCCATCCCTCGCCCCCCCCACCTCAACTCTCTCTCCACGGAGAGTGCAGAGCCTACCGCCAGCAAGGTGAAAAGAAGATCAGCGCCGGCGACCTAGGGAGGGGGAGGAAAAAGATGTAGAAAGTCGGATGTGTTTTTCTCCCCTCCTCCCTTAACCCCCTCAAGATCAAAAGGGATATAGGTGGCTGGATGGAGAACAGCAGGGTGCCTGCTGACATTTAGGCAGGGTGGGTTGCTGGGCTCCCGTCTATGAAGGAGGGAGACCTTGGTCCCTGCAGATGACGGGAGGGGGTGGGGGCGGTGCAAAAGACGTCCCCCAATGGGTGTCCCACCTTCCAGCCACTGGTTTTTATTTTATTTTATTTTTCATGGATGTGGGATCTGCAGCCGGCCTTGCTTCCCAAGCGGGGCCCCAGTTTCCAGCCATTGCTTTCTGCATGGATTCTGGGATGGCATGGATGTGGGATCTGCAGCCTGCTTCTCCTCCGGGCTCAAGCAAGGGCACCCGGCCGGGGCTGCCTCTTTTGCCCGCCCGCGCCCGCGCCCGCGCAACTCCTCCTCTCCGGCCCTGGCATCTTGAGCCACCCACCTCGGGCTCCTTCCAGGTCTCCCCTCTCCGTTGCTCCGCTTTCCGCCGGGCGCCCTCCGCTCTCCTCCCCTCACTCCGGGCTGCGGCGCCTTACCTGACTTGTTGCTGTGGCGGCGGCGGCGGCGGCGGCGGCGGTAGCAATGCTGCTGATGCCGCTGCGGGGGAAACCGGTTTTCAGCAGAGCCGTAAATCACGCTGAGCCCGGCGCAGTCACACACAACCACGCGCGCTCACGCCCCCTTCGCCCACGCATCCCCACCCACCGGGAAGGCGGGCGGCGGGAAGCGGGGCAGGGGACGCGGGGGCGGCCACTGATGGGACATCAGGGGTCCACCCAGGGAGGGGACACCTCGCAAAGCCACTTTAGCGGAAGGCAACTCTTTTTGGAGAAGGAGAAAGCAAACGCGCAGGGCAGCGTGACGGGAGGATGGGCAGTGTTGCCTGAGGATGGAGGGGAGGGGTGCTCAGGAGGATCTCCAGCCTCGTAGAAGCTCCCACCCACCAACACCACCCCTCAACCCTCACCCCGTGCCATTGCTGGGATCGGTTGCGTATCATCTATGCGGGATGACTGATGAAAGAGGATGGTCCTCCTGATTATTTCTGTAGAAAAGGGAGCCGGCCCTACCGTTAGCCAGAGTGAGATGGAATTCTGAATCAGCGGATTTTGAGCATAGGGAACGAGTAGGACGTGTGTATTCTGTGCTCTCAATGGGAACCGATTTATACTGACCCTAATATCTCACTTGCAAGGTAAGGGAGATGTTTAAGGAGTGGTTTTTAAAGGTTCCACTGCCCACCACCAGGGTGTTTCTAGGGCCAGCAGGGATTCGAACCTGGTCTTCAGAATCCTAGTCCATGCACATACACCACACTGGGAATCAGGACATAGGTAGCTATTTGTTATTGTTGTGATTTTGTAAGTAGGTTTAAGGAGAGGTAATTGTGGGAGTCTTTACTTCATGTGCCAAAATGGGACAGGGTTTAGATTTGTGTTTTCCAAAGTGATCTATATAGACCCCCAGGGGTGTATTTCGACTTGCAGGGGGTCTGTGACAGTGAGAAAAAAATTGGGGGTCCACAAAATGTACATGGGGTTCCACATGAGCAGACCCCATTTAGGCAGATCATCATCAACATTTAGGCGTTCTGTAAATACTGTATCTTATACCTAACACAAATTGTTTTGGAGCCATTTTTGAAAGTTTTTCCAGCAATTTTTGGAAACATTTAAACTTTTTTAGTACATTTCTCAGGTGATGCAAAGGTAGGGGCCTGATCCTTGTGGTGTGCATACCTTTAAAGTCCATTTTGCATTGTGTGTGCAGGGTGGGGGTATTGCATCGTTTTTTCGAACTTGATCCTCATCATGTGCATGTTTTTGAAGTCTGTGTTGCAAAGGTTGGAGACTCGTGTTCTGCAGCCACATGACAGATATTTGTACCTGAATCATGGTTGTTTGAAATTCAAATCAACTATAATTAAAGTTGTGCCTTAGTTAACAAGTAGCTTGGTTTACGAACATTTTGATTAACGAGCAAAAATTTCTGAACATTTTTGCCTTGTTAACGAACAGTGTCTTGATACACCAGCACTCTCATGTGTGTCACATAATTAAAAGTGCTCTAAGCCAATGGCATCTCTCCCTCTCTCCCCACATTCTGCTGGAAGTGGGTGATTGTCTGTTTCAGTTTCTGTTTCAGACAGCAGCAGCAGTGTTGAAGGAAGGGTGACAGGTTCAGTAAAGGTACAAACAGTTGCCATCCCCATCAACCTCTGTCCCAAAAGAGACCACCTCCGTGGGACCTCTCCACACCATCCCTGCCACCACCACTGCAACCAGGACACCCCCACCCCCATTGCCCCATTTTTAAAACAATCCCCTCTAAGGAGACTCCCCCCCTCCTGTGCTGTAGCTGGGATTCCTCCCATTGCTTCATTTTTAAAACAGACCCTCCATGGAGGCTTTTCCCCAACTCTGCACCTGCCACAGCAGTTTACAAATGCACATTATTGCTCTTTGTACTGTATTGTACTGAATATTTTGTATTTTATTTATTTTTTGATTACAATACTGTAATATAATACAAGGTACTAAATAAAATGTGGAACAAATCATCTGAGTTTCCATTATTTGCTTTGATGTGCAACCGTTTTGGTTTCAAGTATGCTTCTGTACCCGGGGTGTTCGCAATTCACTGTGTCATTCATCGACAACATTTAGTAGCTAAAAATCTGAGTGCCAGATTGCATCAATCTCTTCAATTTGTCATAAACACAGAAAACAAGATCCATATCAATGAGTTGAATTCTAGATTATTTACACAGTTGTGTGAAGAAAATGATGAGGGCTTTCATCGATTACCCCTTCACACTGAAATACACTGGCTCTTGAAAGGCTTGTGTTTGACAAGATTTTTTTTCACTTTTTGAGACGGTTTTAGAGTTTTTAGATGCTAAATATCCCATTTTGAAAGAAAATTTAATCAAATGGAAACAAGACATTGCTTATTTAACAGATTTGTTTACTCAATTTAATTAGGTTAACTTGCAGTTACAAGGTGACAGTCTGAATTTAATAAAAACAAAGTCCATCATTGCAGCTTTTCTTGCCAGAATTAATCTAATGAAGCAAAACATTGGGTGGCGTGAATTTTCCCAACTTGTCATTGACAAATGTCCAGGATGATGACATTTTGGTCTACATTCAACATTTAAGTGTCCTTTACACAGACTTTAAAACCAGGTTTGAAACTGTTTTGACTATGGAAAGGCCGCAGTGGATTATCAATCCATATGGTGACATTAAAGAATCGGATGTCACATTACAAGAAGAACTGATTGGAATAAGCACTAATGAAGAACTTAAGTTGCAGTTCAGAATGGGGTATCAGCAGTTCTGGTTTCAGAAAGATATACCTATTGCTTATCCTGCATTATGGACTATCGCAAGAAAGGTTTTGATAGCTTTTCCATCTTCATACCTTGTGGAAATGGGGTTTAGTGTGGTTGCCAATCTTATGGGGGGGGGAATTGATTGCAAATCACTGGACGTGGAGATTTAAGACTATACCTCACTAATTTGAAGTCAAATATTGCACTATTTCTATCAGAGCATCAGGCTCATCCCTCCCATTAACAGCATTATTTGTGTATTAATTTTATGTAAGAATTTTACTAGGTTCTTACTTGCTTCATTCCAAATATTTACTTGCATTTTCTGTTTTTTCAATAAAGGTATAAATAAAAATTGTACATGTTTTTCTTTTTTCTACAATTGTCCATATTACAAAAGCCCCTATCAAAGTGAGTAGCATCGTGTCAGCTGTCAAAAACACATTTGAAGTTAATGAGTTTAGGGAAATTCAGTATTAGGCAGGCAGGGGGGTCTAGAGAAAACAAAAAAAATAGGCAAGTGGTCTACGGGGCGAAAAAGTTTGGGAACTTCTGGTTTATATGCAATTCACTTTTAATGGCAGAAGGACACAAATTCTTGCTCCACTTCAGAAAGCAAAAGTTCTTGGGTCTGTCTTGATAAAAAGTCGATGGGAAATTAATAGATGAGTACCCACTGCATCTTCACAGGGCCCCTTTTGCCTCTTCTTGCTTCATATCCTCGAGGGTCAACCCTGGACATTAAAAACAGAAGCAAAGAAATTAGGTTTACAGAACTATCAGATTTGTCACTTTGTCTTGAATAAAGCACATGAAGGGGCCCCCAAGATTGTGGATCCTAGGTGAGCAGGAATTCTGAAACATTTCATAAACTGAAATGCTAGAAGTACTTCAATTGCAAGTGTAATCCGATTCTGAAGACAGGATGCTCGTGTTAATGTAAGTCATAAAATAAAAGGTTTGCAAAGCTTTGTACAGTTGAAATACCATAGGCAACTATGACATATAATATCCACTATGGTATAGTCCATGGATTGTTGGACTACGACCTAGATTTGAATCTTCAGTTGGATTTGGAAACTCAGTGTGGGTGGCACTGGTGAAGCAGTTCTTAAATGCAGTATCTCACATACCTGGGAAGTCCTATTAAGACTGTGATAAATCCAGATCAAATTTGACAGAACATAACTACAGATAATAACATAACTATTTAAATATGTTGGCAGTTGTCATTTGAATAGTGTTGTTGTTTATTTTTAATTTTAATGTTTATTATTCATTATTAATTTATTGTTAATGCACTCAGTATGCACTATTAATTGATATGATTAATATATTTAATATTAATTAATAATACATACTGATTGCATTAATAACAGTCAATTAATAATTCGGCATGCATCCTGTCTGCGAGAGAAATTCTTCTGATAGCCCTGAGAGAAAGTTCTGTTGTTGAGTCCCAAACTTAAAAATGATTTGCTGTGGGGTAGAGTTGCTAGTAGTGCAGCTCCCAAACTTTTGGCCGCTCCACTCGCTAATTTTTGAGAAACCTGCACCAGCTTTCCTTGGCCATCATCCAACCCTTTCCCGTCAAATTGAATTTGTAATTTAAGAAATACTACATACATGGGGAGGGAGGGAGAAATAAAATTAGATAATCATGAATGCAATTCGCCTAATAAAATAACAAGTTTGAAAATTTAAAAAAATTCTTGCTAAAGTGGTTGTACAAATCTCAGTCTTGAATCCGCACTGGAATTTTGTCCCTAAAAATGCATCCCATCACCCCTGTTTGCTAACAAATATAGTAGCGAATCCGCAATTGCACCCAGTTGCAATCCAAGCATGGAGATTTACTTCTAGAAACTACACCAAACTGTGGTTTATTAAAGTGGAGGAAATGCAACAGAAATATTGGCCCGATTGAATCACCCCCAATCCTGTTCAAGTCACCATTTAGACTAAGAATTAGGAATTGGCCCAATATGTGTTGGTTTCCTTCTCTTGATTCCCTCTTTCAGAATCAGACTTCCTCTTCTCTTATTTGTGTTCATCCTTATTTGCCATAATAACCAGTCAGCTAAAGAAGCTATTCCTCCCAAAGTGGATTACAATTCCCATCACTCCTAGCCAGCATAGCTATTGCATGTGCTGCCTCATGCTGATGGTGGCTCTAGTTCCCGGTAGCCAGTGGGCACTACAGTGAGAAGAGAGGCCTAGATAGTGGTTATTGCTTACATCTAATACCTGATTTGAAACAGTTATTTGATGTACCCTTGCAAGTAATGCTTAGGAGGTAGTTATTTGGGGCATCATGAGAAATGATTGTTGGAGCGATCTGGAAAAGGAATGGGATATGACCCTTAACTTGAATTATTCCTCATTCCATAAGTCTTGTGCAAAATGGTTAAAATGCTACTGTACGTTCCACTGAAGATTTCATTGTATAAAATGAAAGAATCAGCTCACGGTTACTTTATGGTACATAAGAGAAACGTTCGCTCCTTGTTTCCGCAGTTCTGGGAAAGCAGGTCTGCGTTGTGTGCGTTTTATTTGTGCAGTCAAAAACCAACTAAAGTACACAGCATGTAAATGCATAGTAGGTAGCTGATATTTTCTTATTTAGTTATATTTCCAAATGTGTCCATCCAAATGGTCCCACACACCTACCTGTAGACATGGGCACGGAGCGGCAAAATTGTCGTTTCCGTTTCCAGTTATCGTTTCTGTTATGTAACAGAAACGGTAATGATAATTACACCGCTCCAGCTCGAACCCGACCCGAAAAAAGAAAAATTGGGTCGGGTTTTTCGTTGTCATTAATGGCATCGCGGCGATCGCGCGATGCCAAGCAGCACAGAAAAAAAGCTTTAAAAAGTTAAAAAAAAAAACGACTCCCGGAAAAAAAAGCAGGCGAAAATATGCCTGCCTGAGGACACCAACCAGAGGGGTGGTTTCTGGGGGGGGGGGTTCCCGGTCTCCCCCCCCCTCTCCTGTCCTGGGCTGCTTGCACCAGGCTGGGGGGATGTCATCCTCGTTGTCTGTCTCGCATGCCATGCGGTGGGGGGGATCCAAAATGGCGACTGCAATTTTTCTTTAGAGATCGTGGTCAAAAAACCACACCAAATCACCACAGAAACATGTGAAATTTATTTATTTTAAATGCCTGATTTTTAATAGTAGCAGCAGTGGGTTTTTTATAGCAATAAAACGTCGCATTGATTTTATTTTATTTTATTTTATTTTTTATTTTTTTGGACCTGCCCATTTGGGCTGGGCATGGGATGGGACCATGCAAAATTTTTGAACCATTCCACCAATGGCATGGCCAGGTTTTGACTGACACTTCTGGATGTGCCAGAGGGCATAAAAAGCTGAGGCACCTTCCAGAAGTCGCAGTCGGGTCTTGGATGTGGAGGGTGGAGGGCTGTGTGGTTGGCTGCTGCTGGCTGATTGGAGGGAGGCTGGAGGCTTTAGATTTAAGTTAGGTAGGCAGGGAGGGAATTGAAAATAAATTCTTTGATTCTCTGCAGCTTTGTCTGCTGAAGAGAATAGCAGTTTATTCTTTTTTTTACTCTGGCAGTTTGTGAGGATTTTTTTTCTGATATTGGGTAAAAGGGGAGGTTCGACTGGGAGGAGGTGTGGATTTATTTTAAATATATATTACATTGGGACGTCAAATTGTGCTAAATCGCGGTGGAAACGACAAACGACAAACGAAATGACAATTTTTTGAAAATTTTTGCGACAAACGGAAACGACCCGAAACGGACCCGTTCCGACAAACGAAAACTCGAAACGTCATTTTTTCTGGTCGTGCCCATGTCTACCTACCTGTTCAACTCCCCACCTCCCAAATGAAAAGAAAGAGAACCATAATCGATTTCTCCATTTTGTTTTAGATTCTCCAAGCGAATGGAGAGGTAAAATTGGGGTGGAATAACTTACCGGTAAGTTGAAAGAGGAAGGTTTACATTTATGATAGGCCTGATCTGGATTGGGGCCTTGCATGTTTACTTGTGGGGTGGGTGGAGTCTCTGCTATATGCTTATCATTTAATACATCACACATGAAAACACCCTTTAAAAATTGGTCATCAAGAAGTGCCAGTACCTATCTGTTGTGACATCCTGTGTCTCCAGAGCTAGCTTCACTAGCAAGCAATTATCATTATACACTTTCTCCTTGATAGTTAAGTTCTTTTTCTTTACTGAGAATGTTTAGTTCTTCCTGTTTGCTGTTTGTTTGGGTTTTTTTTTAATTATGGATTTATTATGCTGCTAGTTTGTTGCTTCTGGTTTTAAAGAGAATTTTTATTACAGTTTTAAAACTTTAAATAACTATTGTTTTGTTGAATCACCATATGTGTCCCTTTGGCCTTATAGCAGAAAGAATTCTAATCTTAATTTGGAATAAATACATATATAAAAATAAGTGTGAGAATAAAATAGGTCAAGTGTTCTCTTGACACCAGTCTCTAACAGCAGTTGGGATGTGGCCACAGAGAGGGAGAAGCTGATCAGATCTGAGCCACTGGTAAAAGCACAGGAGTATAGGGTGCAAGCATGTAATATGAGGAAGTAAGGGCAGCTAGTGGCCCTGTAGGGGGTGTAGGACTGCATTGGATATACTGGCTAAGGATGAGGGAAGTTGTAGTCCAGTGACATTTGAAAAGCCCAAACTGCTGACTCTGCCAGACAATCTGAGTTCTTTGAACCAGGATCCCAAGAATTCTTAAGCCAAGTATAAAAAAGCCAGGGCCTATCATGCCAGGGGCCTCTGCTTCCCCATTGCCCACACCCCACTATAAGCAAACCCCTATATGAGCTGAGATGAGAGAGGCAACAGAATGCACAGCTTCTGTCCTGATCGCTGCCTTCTTCAGTAATTCCAGCAGGAGCAGACTTGTACTCAGAGAAATAATCAGCTTTCCACCGCGACTGGGATTTTATTGAATTAAGCAGCTAAAAGTGTTGGTGAATCTATGGCATGAGTGCCAAAGGTGGCACGCAGAGTCCTTTCTGTGGGCACCCAACATCGCCCCTTCACAGCCATGGGACTTCCCCCTCCGCTCAGAGCACACCACTGTACTCTGTGCAGAGAGCCGGGCAAGGGGGAGGCAGCAGCTTGTGGGCTCATTTGTAGCCCGTTCTTTCTCCAGCCACACCGCTCTGGGCATCCCAAAAGTGGCATGGCTGCACAGTCAACTGGGGCTACAAAGGAGCCCACAAACTGCTGCCTCCCCTTTGCCTGGCTCTCTGCATGGAGCCATTTCAGCAGTCTCGAAACTGGGGCTACAAACGAGCCCACAAGCCACTGTCACTCCCCCTGGCTTTCCCGATAGTGTAGCACCCATCCGACTCTGCCCAGGGCCGTGAGGCACATGGGGTGCTACTCTTCGGGAAAGCAAGGGTCAAAGAGCAGGGTTTTAAATTTCCCGCAGCCACAGTGAGGGTGCTGTGGCCGTGGGAAATTCAAAACCCTGCTCTTAGATCCTCGCTTTCCTGAAGGGTAGCACCCGAAGCATTTGTAACCCGGGGTACCATTCTATTCAGGTTAATTTGCTTTATTGGCACTTTGTGAAAAATAAGTGGGTTTTGATTCACAACTTGGGCACTCGGTCTCTAAAAGGGGCACCATCATTGAGATAGAACATGAAAGCTAGAACAGCTTGACTGGTAAGCTAGAACAGCTTGTGATAAACAGTACCTGCCTGACCTTAATGTGTATTTTGTGTAATTGCTTTCTTTTTACCTCCTCCACCCTAGACTGGACCTTCCAACTCTTTGGCCATCTGTGGGCTCTGTCTTGTGTAGGCCTCAAAAGGTGTCACACAATAGAAGGCTCATGTGCCTAAGTATCTTTATTTTGTTTCATTTTATGTTTGAACAGGGACTTTCTTTTCTTTTAATGATGGTGCTAAGCATTTATATGCACCTCACCAGAGAGAGGCATCACTCTGCCTCCAAAACAGCCATAGCAGAGTGCCTAGAGGTGGGACCTCCGTTCTTCATCTTAAGAGACATGCTGTATCATGAAAGAAGGCACTTTTCTTGGAGGAACAAAGGCATTAAGGTGTGGTAGCTCCTACTATAGTTTCTGTGAACACTCTTTGGTGTTTACTTCACGTCCTACCTTCTTCCGCGATTATGTTTGTACCGTGACAGTGTTGTTCATGGTCGCGTGGTTTTGTCCCTGTTCAGTCTCTGTTTCCGTTTACTCACAGTCGTGATAACTTGTCTCGTGACAAGTGTTACTTCGCGGCTTGTTTTGTGACAAGATCTGCTTTAAAAAAACACCACATAAAAATAAAGGGCACACCACAGCCCCTGTGCTTCGTCTATTCAAAATTTCGATCCAGAGCACTCAAAAGTACGAGAGAAATGGATGGATGCAAGTTCACGAGCGGAAAATTGCCTTTGTTGCGTGACAGTTTTGACCTCACGGGACCTTGTCCTGGAACAGGAACAGAGACAAAAGTATTTCCCAGCCAAGGGGCAGGTACGGCTTGTCACGCTCTGTTCCTGGTTCCGGGAGCGTGGTTGAGACAACTTTTTGCTGTCACGCTATGGATGTGAAGTTGTTTTTTTTTTTTACTTGTCCCAAGCGGGACAGCAAGGAGGGACGAACGGGATGTGAAGTAACTGCCCTAGAGAAAGGAACACCCTTTAAGAGTTCAACAGAGGAGAAGACCTCCAAATGCTATCTCCTGGGATGCTATCATTATACTCAAAAAGCTTGTCCGGGTAATGGCATCGTCACTGCCTACAACTGCTACTTCATTCAAAAATCCCAGTGTAATTATTCAACATGGATGGCTAAAAGCATTTGCTCTGAACTGATGCCCCTTTTCACATGATGGAGGAGAGATCTGTTGAAAAATTTTAACAGTCATGGTTTGTCTCCCTAGTGTAAAGTACATAGGCAGAGCTGGCTGTTAAATACTAAGATCCTGATAAAAGTGTCTTTGATGTCATTAAGAATGCCGCCTCTAAATGATTCACCAGAAATCTACATCAAAGGCAGTGGTTTGGTGGACAACATCTTAGAGCTTCCTCTAATCCTTATGTGGTGGGAGTTATGAGCCATGCATAAACTTAATAATAAATAAAATTCCGGCAGCATCATTTTCTGTGTCCATCCACAAGCCTCCCTGCTTTGGCAAACTTCAGTATGATTGCAGAGAAGTTTGACTATTTTGTTTTGTTTTCACATACAGGAAACATTTTCAAAATAAATACATAACTAGGAATTGTACCCATGAAGGGTGGCGATCAGCTGAGGAGCATTGATTCATATACAAGAAAAGGAACTGCACATTCATCTCATCATGGTTCTTTTGCTGTTCTTATGTGCCATTAACCCCAATACAGTTTTCGAGATATGCAAGAGTTATTTTACTACTTCCATCTCCTAGTGAGTTTATGTGGTCAAGTGCAGATTTGATCCCATTTTTTCTGAGCCCTAGTCTATCATTCTAAAGTGTACTGGTTATATACCACACCATAATGCTTAAAGCACACTCTGGGCGTTTTACAGTTAAATTACATAGTCTACATATTGCTGTCATCCCCACCCCCTGCAAGCTAGGTACTCAATTTACTGACCTTGGAAGGCTGGAAGGCTGAGCAAACATCAAACTGGCTTGTGTGGATTGAACCCCAAGTCATGAAGAAAGTGTTGGGTACAGCAGTTTAACCACTGTGCCACGAGGTTCATTCTACCCACGACAACAGTGGTTTGCAACCCTGGATAACCCAGATGTTCTTGGAATGCATCTCCAGGAAACCCTTGGTTGCGGAGCTGGTGGTGAAGGCTTTGGGGAATTGGAGTCCAAGAACATCTGGATTACCCAGTGTTGAGAACCAGTGCAGTACACTACCATGAATAGTGGGTTTTTTATTGGAAGTCAGTTTGCAGGAAGTTATTTTCATATGCAAAGAAAGAAGGGATAATATTGGGCATGGTCTCCTCTCTGTTTTTCACAAGCCCTGCCCCTGACTCACATTTCTACAATTTTAATACAGTGTGTCTCATCTTTTTTTAACCCATGCCTTATTTTAATAAACACATCTCATCGCACCTTCAAATCTGCTGCCTCAATAAATTTTATCTGAAATTTGAGACAGGATTATAAAGGCATATCATAACATTTAAACATTTAGAAACTAGGGGCACACCCTTGAAATATCTGATAAATTGCACTAGAAAAATAGTTTTTGAATTAGCAAAAATTGAATATGTTCTTTGAAACGTAACATTGTATGTTTTTCCTGAAATCCTGATATGTCCCCGGAAGTGGGACATACTCAACTGGCTGAGAATCACCATGTGTACACAAGCAGTTCTGTGTATTCTTGAAGGCTTTCACGACCGGGATCTGATAGTTGTGAGTTTTTTTGGGCTGTTTGGCCATGTTCTGGAAATTTTTCTTCCTGATGTTTCGCCAGTCTCTGTGGTCAGCATCTTCAGAGGGCAAGTTGCTCAGGGAACTAGTTCTCTCTCTGCTCTGGGTTTCTGTCCTGTTGTGGCAAGATTTACACAGCACATATGGAGGTACAGGTGAGTCAAAGAATAGTTGTGGTTTTTTTTACAGTACAACTTCCAGAATATTCCAACCCAGTATGGCCAGCAACCATTCAGTCTGGGCTATGCTGGAAGCTATACTCCAATAAAGTAACTTTTCACCATCTCTGAGTCAAACAGAATGATCACATGCATGCACTTTCACTGTGCAAAGTGTCCTGGAAACCGAATTTGGATCAATTCAACACCTCCGCAAATAACAGCCAAAAAGAGAATGCTTACTTTAGCTTTCCTTCAGTCTTAAATACAGTACATGAATCCCCATGTAAGGGCATGATTAGACAGCAAGGAAGTCATGCATCAGATTGCACTGGAAAGAGTCGCATTGCAGAGAACCATCTCCCTTAAAGCAACACATCTGTTGGAGGACCATTACCCAGCCTAGCCCCCCAAAGCCTTGCAGCTGGGCCAAAAAGGTCTATCTTTGATAATGGACAGAGTTCAGGCTAGAGTACAATTCCCTGCATGCCATGCGATCATTGGGAAATTGGTTTATTTATGTCTTTATTTAATTCTCATTTTTAAAAGTAGCCAAGATTGTATTGGGCTGCTCCACAAGCAGTCGAAATGCAATCTGCTTCCCTGTGTGATCACAACCAGAGTCTTGATGTTCAGCATGGTGCGAGATAATATAACGAGCAAAACTCTCTGCATACCAGGCTTTTCCTGAAATGAGTCATTATCTTGTGATCTGTGGAAAGGTCTTCCTGCTGCAGGTTAAGAATAGCTCCAGTAAGTTCCCTGTCAAATTTCTCCTCCGTTCTTCACAACTCGGTCTTGGCTTCCAATTTCATAGGCAGCCAACGGTTGGAAGAGAGGCCCCCAAATCTGAGCTATAATTAAATGTTAAGGTGTACCTGAAGAGTTGCTTATAAAAGGAAAATCTGACTTTTGCTTTTCTTTGCTGATGGGATATATCCTCCAGTGGATCGTGAAATGTGATCTGAGTGTCTTTCAGGGGAAATTTGGGGAATTTCTGATTAGAGTTAAGGTCAGAGAATAATAACATGAACCAAAAGGGAGATGTTTGCATCAGAGAAAGAGGCTACCCACTGTACAGTTTGAAATGTGAAGTCTTGCTTTATCAGCGGCACTCGTGGACACCATAACAAGTCCAGTGGCTTGTGGGGGGTGGTGGAATATCAACACTGGATTTCCACTGTTTTATTCACAAAAGCCTTTCAAATGTTCATCGTTGTGACAGCTGTTAAGAAGAGAATGTGGTACATCTTAAAAGAACTGATTCTCAGTACAGTAAAGTTGAATGATTTGGTGCATATATATATATTTTGCTTGTCTTTTCCATGCACTTTGTATTTGTAGGAAGGTAAGATTCATTCCCGAGTAAAGAGATGAGACTCTACTTACATGTACTGGATCTATCTTGGTTTGTTTTTAAAGAGATGTTTGGCTGAACGTTGCTTCTGTTTTCTTTTTAAGGAGTAGAAAAATATTGTGCATCCCTGTTAACCATTAAAAAGCTCATATGTCACAATTTTCAGGCAATTTACTAAAATGGGGGGAGCAGCTTTCATTTGTGAATTATATCTGTTGTCAAGACAACAAAGAGGAAGCACATAGCAAGAGCATTATTAATCTCCCAGCATTATGTCAGCCCAAGTACGTCAGCAGCACCCGGTGCTCTCGGAATAACAATGCCTTTTGATCGGTAACCTTTTTCTAGAGCAAAGCTATTTTATTACTGGCACTTGCCATCCTTTTAACAGAAATTAGTATGGGAGGGGATGAGCATCAAGAACTTGCTAAGGGCCTGTTTACATGTTACGCTTTGTGCTTCATTTACTCTTGATATTTACCAAGTGGATTGGAGTCAGGATGGTTATGTTTGGCTGGGCAAAGGTTGGAGCAAGGGCAACTAAAGGTCCATCTCCTTTCAGAACAGAGCTGGCAAACCACAGCAGAGACTTGCTTATCAACTCATCTCTTTTACTCATCTTCTAAACCATTTCAGATGGACTTTAATGCCCAAAAGGGATCTGGAGATATTGCACCTGGCATTTTTATTCTGAAAACAGAACTGTGAAGTCAAACAATTTGCTTTCTGTCTTAGCTTCTCCACATATCTACTTTGGCCTGTTTGACAAGCTGCATCACAGAACAACTATCAATAATATTATTCAGTAATACCTTGGTTTGCAAGCATAGTTCACTCCAGAAACATGGTTTATAACCAAAGCACTCGTACAGTATATCAAAGCAAATTCCCCCATAAAAATAATGGGAACTGAGATGATTTTGGGGTCCCATAGGCCACATCCTGCACCCACAAAATGTCAAAACTCTTACTTTCTCCTCCTTCTGCTTTGGAGGCTTGCCTGAGAAAAAATGTTCTCTAGACAATCACCCACAATCCAGCAGGGAGAGCGGAGAGCCACCATTGGCTCATTTGTGATCATATGACCTTCTGCAGTGTTCATATTGCAAGACATTGCTCATTGATCAAGACAAAAATTGATCATAAATGTTTGCTGATCTTGCAAAACACTCATAGACCAAGGTATTTGTTAACCAAGGTATTACTGTAGTTGTAAAAAGTTCTCTGTAGAGTAAGAATTGGCTGGTTAGCTGAGTGGTTTAGTTATCTGTTAGCAGAGCCAAAGGTTGGGAGCTGAAATGGGCACAGACCAATGAAATGGTGGTTCCTCTTGGTTCGTGGAAGTACACAAACATATCTCAAACTTATTCAAGTGCATTTCTGACCTGTAATGGTCTATGTAAATAGAATGCTGCTATTAAATTACTTCCACAAAATTCAGTGGGGATGGGATGGTTTTTTTTTTAAGAATCAAACATGTCACCGTACTTGGAATGAAAACGGCTATAGATGTTGTGCTGTGCAATGCCTGTACGCTGGAGAGGTGGTCAAGAGCAATTCACCAGTCTTCAGCTAAAGGAAGCTACGTTTCCTTTAACAACCGCACTGATGCCCTCTTAGTCCAAGTTTGTCAAACCAAGACTTCACCCAACTCAAAGACGGTTCTTGATGGAGGCTGTGGTAGACCAGCCAGTTCCTTCCCCCAGTCCTTGCCTGTCCATAATGACGACCAGAGAAGGCTCCGCTGGCTGTGGACTGTTGTCTCTCAGGCAGAAGGAGGCCATCGCACTCTCTCAGCTCCATCTGGTGGTTGCAGCAGCTGTCCTTTGGGGACATCGACATAGGCTAGGCCTCTTCTCCTTCTTCCCCTTTTGTTCAGCAGCAGCCGCCCAAAGCCCTGTCTTCCCTCCCCTTTATCAGGCTCCAGGCTGCCTCAGGCAAGTGTTCACTATGAAGCTGCTGTACCTACCCTCCCTCTTTCCCTGTGCCCTACACTCTTCTCCTGGCTGAGCTCCTTCAGCCCTCTTAAAGGGGTCCAATGCATGCCTGTCAAGTTTTGGATTTGAAAATAAGGGAAATTTTCCGACACCTGCTGCACGCCATCCCACCATGTGAAGGGTCGGATGGTGTGCCGTCCGAAAGAAGGATGACCGAGGAAGGGCAGGGAGACACCCAGGGGAAAACAGGGAACAAAGAAGGGATGGAAGAAGTGGAAATAAGCACAGAGGGAAAGGAGAGGGAAAGCGACAGCATCGGGAAGACCGATGAAACATCAGAAGGGATATGGGCTGTTATTGGTGGGGGAGAGGATTTGGATGATGACAGGTGGCTGGAAAAGGAACCAATCAGGGAAGCGTGAGAGGTGGGAGTTCAGACGGAGGACAGTTGGACAAGACCAGGGGAACCATTGGAGTGGCGAGCAACGGTCACTCCAGAATGGAGTAGAGCAGACCCCTCACCATGGATAATGAGTTCCCTTACGAAGGAGCCTCGGGAACCACCCTGCTGGGCGAGGCATCCTTGTTGCGAGACAATATGTCATGGAAAGGGGAGTTCCCCCAGGCCCATACCAAGATCTATGCCGGGAGCAACATCGGGACTTTTGGGTGCATATGGGAGACCCCAGTAACTACATCCGCAGAAGTTCAGTTGAATTTTGTGGAAAAGCCGGCTCTTGAAATTGTTCAAGAGAATGTGCTGGAGAAGAAGAGTAAAAACCCTTTTGTTTCAAGTTCTTTCAATAAACGTTTATTAACTGTTCAAGCATCTCCATCTGTCAACACCATGCCAGACCTAAACATTCCTGAGGAGAACTATGAACCCATTCACACACCATCACAACCAAGCTCCAGTATCTGTCATATTTTAAGACAAGTGTACAAACTATCTGAATACTGTATGTAAGTATGTAAAGAAACCTGATGTGATATAAATTCAACAGGCAGCTGCAACTAAATTCTGCTTTTCTCCTTACAGGACTTACAATGTTCTTATGCCCACATTCATCATGCTATAATCTTTTATTCTTTCAGTCACAGACATAGGTCCACTTCATCTGTTCCTTCTCTGTAATAAAATGTCTTAATCTCTGAGCATAAGCAGAGTTCAAATGAGATAGCCTTTATCAAGGTAGAGGAGGCACGATTCCTCCCCCTTCCTTATTAGTCGAAGCAGGTACTTCGCTCCCCTCTCCCTTCTCAGGTTGTTCCTTTTGTCATATAGGCAGGCTAAACAATAGCCCTTCTCTAGCAGAGGCATCCAGAGACCTGCATTTCTAGAGCTATTTTCCAGGTTTTGTGACCGAATTTGTACAACAACTAAATAATTAGTCTGCCAACTGTGAATGGCCTGCCTGGAGGGTACCCAATTTTATTTTAAATGGGGGACATTTCCGGAAAAATAATAATCCGGGAAGATGGTGGGAAAGAGGGGTAAAAAACGGGATTTACCCAGGCAGTACAGGACACTTGACAGGTATGGTCAAATGGTTCACCCTGAAGCTGCCGGCTACCTGGCACACTCACCCCACCACAGAGCTAATGGGCAGGACATCCATTTTTTTTCCTCCAGAGATGATAATGTGTAAAAGTAGCCTTAGTTCTGGTTAAACAGACTTGGTATTGGGCAATACTACTGCAACCCTAACCCATTATTAAGGAGCACATTTTCATTTTACGGAGAGAATCTGCTGAGGAGAAGAAATGTGGTGGGAATGTTCAATAAATCACTGGAGTTTCTGTTGCTAAAATAAGTTGGGGCATTTCTCTACAAGAAAAGCAGGACTAAGATGTACTGTGTGCCTCTACGTATGTTGCTCTGACTGCTTAACCATAGCAACCAAGTCCCCCCTGCCCCCAAAATACATTAACAAAATCAGAAGAATATTATGCAAGATTTTGGCAAGAAACAGGGTTTGGTGGCAGAGCAGTTCTGCTGTGTTATTAGTAAATAAAATGCACCTAGTATTGTCTATCATTATCAAACTGGAGCTTTCTCCTGCCTATCACGCTATCAACAGTTTGATTGGCTCCTGTGCCTGTAGTTTTAAAAGAAGCTTGATCTTAGGCTCTGGGGTTACTGCTTTCCACCATGTTCTGAAAGAACTGACAAGTGCATTCCGTAAATTTTACTGTGTCTTGTCAGCTGGGGTAACAATAGATTTGAGCCACAATTGATGCAAGTTAACCTAACAGCAGGTGCACCCCAAGCCCTTGGATTTCGTAGGAAAAAAATCTGGGTACTAGAATCCAGGCTTTACAGGATAAGGAAGGGATGAGAATGTGAGATAAGGCAGTCCAGCATCACGGTTCCCTCCTATTTAATCCCTTCCTCAGTATTTTATATAGAAGACGCTTCAACCAACTCACTTTTCAAACTATATTTTTCTAGGCCTGAATTGTGCCCTTCCCAAGTTGATATGCCTAGTGTCAAGATATAAAAAACACACTATATTTTAGGTGCATACATGTACCATTGTAAAAGGGGCAAAAGTCAGTGGAGGACCTCACTGTAACCCTAATAAAATCATTTTCTCTACCCCAGAACCTTCCTTTCTTTGCTTTGCTTCAGCTACTGTGAGATTTGATCTTTAAGGTAGCTAGGACCCAGCTCATACAGTGCTTTGTAGGTTAAGGTCAGCACCTTGAATTGTGCCCAATAGCTGATTGGTAGCCAGTGGAGCTGCTTTAATAGAGGTGTGATATGATCTCTGTACCCTGCCCCAGTCAGCAATCTGGCTGCTGCATTTTGGACCCACTGAAGTTTCCTGAGACTTTTCAGACCTAACCAGAAACTTGATTACAATATGGAGGCTCTCCTCCATATATCTTACCCAAGCGGAAAGAGACTACAATCGAGGGACCTGTGTGCCTGCTCAGTCTGCTACCCAGTTGCTGACAGCAGATGTGTAGCCTCAAAGCTCTTGTGTTGCCTTTCTTTAACTTTAAATAAGATTTGAGCCAGACAGCACTTCTAATAAAAAGTGGCCCCAAGCAGAAGAGAGTGATCTGTAAACTCTTTTGCTACTTTATGTACAGTGAGCAGATAGAAGATAGAGAGGCCATTCTTGGGGTGCAATGCAGTTTGCAGAGGTGTGCTTAGCTTAGCCATTTAAAGGTCTGATGTTTAGCTGGCGTTTAAGCCAATTTAATTTCTGCAAGCATTCTGCTAAAACAGTCTCTTTGATCTTTCAGCTGCTGCACTGAGTTTTTTTTAAAAAAAAACCTCTTTCATTGTGAGATTTTTAATGATTAAGCATTTTAGTGAACTGTGGATGCTGTTTTATTGTGAGATCCGCTGTCTTGACAACATTTGGTGCAGAAAGGCAGAATATAGCAATACAGGCACCATTTGCAGAATGCTTTATTGTAGAGATCTGAAGCAGGGTGTGTTTTCTAGACAAAGCCAGCCTACCTGAACAGTCTGCATCAATAAAATATTAGTATACTGACACTTGTCCATTATAATCAAAACTGTGCAACCAGAGAGAACAAGTTGTTCCAGAAAAAGCAGGGGATTTGTTGCCTGAAGCCGTGGGAGATTCAGGACATTTATTTATTTATTTATTTATTTATTTATTTATTTATTTATTTATT
>JAHTLZ010003518.1:22802122-22834650 GCA_023846285.1 Phrynocephalus versicolor
ATTTATTTATTTATTTATTTATTTATTTATTTATTTATTTATTTATTTATTTATTTATTTGTGAAGCTTATATCCCGCCCATCTTCCCGGGAGGGAACTCTGGGCAGCTAACAACAAAGAGATGCAACAATAAACACAATAAAATAGCACAAGAGGTGGCAAAAGAGAAGGCAAAGATGGCGGGGAAAAAATTTAAAATGAAAGTTCGCCAAATGCCTCCCTAAACAGATGGGTCCTTAGGGCCTTCTTAAAGGCGGGCAGGGACTCAATTAGGAGCAGCTCACTGGGGAGGTGATTCCAAAACATAGGGCCCACCACAGAGAAGGTGTAGTTACGCGTACGCGATTTCCGCGCCTCCCTGGTTGTGGCCACCCTCAGTGAGCGCACCTGCGCCAGTCTCGTGGGTCTGGCCCCAGTTGATCTCTGGGAGATACGCTCCGGCAGATACTCAGGTCCCAAGCCGTGGAGGGCTTTGAAGGTCAAAACCAGGACCTTGAACCTAATCCGGAGGACAACGGGCAGCCAGTGCAAGCGGGCCAGGACTGGGGTGATGCGCTCGTATCGATGAGCACCCACCACCAGCCTGGCCGCCGCATTCTGCACCCTCTGTAACCTCCGGACCAGGGTCAAGGGCAACCCCACGTAGAGGGCATTGCAGTAGTCAATCCTCGATATCACCAGAGCCTGCACAACTGTCCTCAGGGAGGACTCATCAAGGTACTGGCAGATCTGGGCGATCCTGCGGAGATGGATAAAAGCGGCCCTGGAAACAGCCATCACCTGGGCTTCCAGGGAGAGGGCTGAGTCCAGGACCACGCCCAGATTCCTGGCCCTGTCTGTAGGCTGGAGGGAAACACCCCCTAGCTTAGGGAGGGGGCCATTGTACCTAGACGAAGGCGCCCCGAAGAACAGAACCTCCGTCTTCTCCGGATTAAGCTTGAGCCGGTTATCTCTGGTCCATTCCAAGACCGCCTCCAGGCACAGATCAAGGGAGTGAATTGCCTCCTCTGCAGACGATGAAAAGGAGATATAGAGCTGCGTGTCATCAGCGTACTGATGACAGCGAACTCCATATCCCCTGATGACCTCCGCCAGCGGCCTCATATAAACATTGAACAGCATGGGAGAGATTGCCGACCCCTGGGGCACCCCACAAGGGAGAGTCCAAGGGGCCGACAAATCCTCACCCAGCTGAACCTGCTGAGTCTGGCCGCCAAGGAAGGAACGAAGCCAGGCCAAAGCCTGGCCCCCAATTCCCACCTCGGCCACGTGGTCGACGGTATCAAAGGCAGCTGACAGATCAAGGAGAACCAGCAGGGAGGAACACCCCCTGTCGGCCTCCCTGAGGAGGTCATCCTGCAGAGCGACCAGGGCAGTCTCGGTCCCACAAAGGGGTCTGAAACCAGACTGGAAGGGATCCAGGATACGATTTACCTCCAGGTACGACTGCAGCTTGACAGCAGCCACCCTCTCGACTACCTTGCCCAGGAAGGGAACAATGGCAATCGGACGATAGTTCGATAAATCGTCCGACGCCAAGCCAGGTTTTTTGAGAGTGGGTTTCACCACGGTCTCCTTCAGGCGGGCCGGGAAACATCCCTCCCCGAAAGAGGCCATGGCAATGGCGGAAAATTCGGGCATGTTCCCTTCGGCAGATTTAATTAGCCAAGCTGGGCAAGGGTCAAAGGGGGTGGCCGCCGGCCAGCAATAGGCCATAGCTCTGGAGGCCTCTGCTGGAGACACCGGTCCAAACTCATCCAAGAAAGAAGAACGGAGGGGTGAGGCCCCAGGGACATCAGGGGATGGACTAGGGCAACTGGGGGGCAAGTCGGAGCGGATGGCCTCTATTTTAGATCTAAAATGGGCTGCAAATTGCTCGCTAGTGAAATCACTAGGAGGAGGCCCCAGCTGACTGGGATTGGAGAGGTCCCGAACCACCCGGAACAACTCTGCCTAGCGGTTCGAGGCCTCGCCAATTCTCAGGGAGACAAAAGATCTTCTAGCGTCCCTGATCGTGCGAAGATAGCGGCCAGTCAGCTGCTTAAGAGCAGCCCTATTCTCTGCCGTCCGACTGGCCCTCCATATGCCCTCTAGCCTCCTGCGTTCTTGCTTCATCGACCGTAGCTCAGCCGTATACCACGGAGAGGAGCGGTCTCCGCAACGCAGGAGGTGCTTGGGGGCGATCCAGTCAACCGCCCCGGCGGTCCCCTCATACCACCTATCCACCAGTGCGTCGACTGGGTCGTCTGCCAGGCCGCCAGAAAGCTCCCCGAAGACCTCCATGAACCTAGCAGGGTCCAGAAGCCTCCGTGGGCGAGCCCAAATGTGGGCTCCACGCTCCCCGCAAGGTGGGGGGGGGGCGATCGATAGGGAAAATTTTAGCAAATGGTGGTCCGACCATGACACGGGTAGAGGCAAGATACCCCTGACCCCCAGACAAGAATCTGACGACATGGAGGAAAACACCAGGTCCAAGGTGTGGCCAGCTCTATGGGTGGGACATACAACATGCTGAGATAGATTCATGGAAGTCATGGATTCCATGAATTCCAGAGCCGCACCCAAGAGTTCCTCCTCGGCATGCACGTTGAAGTCCGCAACCACCAAAAGGTGGGGGGACCTCAACAGTGCAGCCGAGACGAACTCCGCGATCTCTGGAAAGGATTGAGCTGGGTTGCGGGGAGCGCGGTACACCAGCACAATACCAAACTTATCTCACTGGCCCACTGATAGATGGAGGCATTCTACACCAGGACACACCATAGTCACAGCACTGCTAACATAAAGGGATTCCCTATAGACGATGGCCACCCCACCCACCCCTACCCTCCGACTTGCCCGCCCACTGGACCTGAAACCCGGGGGGGCACAAGAGGGAGAGGGGAGCCCCACCCTCAGCGCCCACCCAGGTCTCGGTGACACAGGCCAGGTCGGCACACTCATCCATGATCACGTCGTGGATGATAGGTGTTTTATTGTGGACCGACCTGGCATTGACCAGGAGACAGGACAGGCCAGAGGCGCTGGCGGTATGGCACCCAGGTATTTGGCGGTGAGCGGAGGGATCAGAACGGGGGACAGGCAAAAGATGCCTGGCCCGGGTTCTTCTTACCCGATCAGCCCAATGAACAGTGATTTACAGAGTATTTTTATACACATGTCTGTCCAATCATAAATTACATTACATCATAGCTATTGCAACCGCTTGCATTAGCCAAAATTCATTATGTGAATTCTTTACACCTGTACTCCATTTGAAAAAACTATACACCGAGTCACTGTGACTTTGCATTTTTATAGATTCCATCTTTAAATCAATTAAATACATATCAAATACATATAGATATAGACCATCCTGTCTATATCTACATGTATATCTAAATAATACCTGACACATCTTATTTGCTCCAACATCAGAGCTGCTAGGAGGGATCAGCTATAGTAATATGCCATGAGTCTGCACAAACCTAGGATTGATCCCCTTTCTCTATTTATGCTTGTGTACCATTGTACTGCTACATTGCAGAACAGCACCTCCCTAACCAGAAAGATGGGTTATTGTCAAAGACACAATGCTAGTGGTAGGAACCTCAGATCTGCCTTAAAACTCATGAAATAATGTCCAAATATCACTTTCCTTCAATTTCTCTAGCTGAAAACATGTCTGGCATGCTTGGCACAAACTCTCTAAGAACATTTGCTGTCTTGACCTCCCTCCCCCCTGTCCTGTTCAAAGCACACACTTAGGGTACTGTCTTTTAAGAACCCAGATTGTGCCTGGACAGATAGTGCTCTTCTGGTCCCTAAGCCTGAGACTGCTTTCTCCAACCCTGTGCCTTCCAGGCGTACAACTCCCAATGTCCCCTGCCAACACACTGGAGATTGCTTTATAAGAATTGTTTCAAAAATCCTTGGCAGTGGGGAAAAAAAGACTAAAAGACGAAAGGTGCTGAGTGGTACCTGAAAATTGCACCAATTTACTTGAATGGGGTAAGTGTTTAAAAATCCAGGCAGGGACAAACACTGAGTATTTTCATACATCTTCTGCTGTGTAAATTGCTCTCTTAAGCTTAAGAACTTCCTGAATCATGTAACAGTGAGGCAGTTGGGAAGAGGTGGCCTTAAAAGGGAGAGCTAAGTGTTTCCTTGAGGAATAACAGAGCTTGTTTTGAGATGCTGTAGTAAGACTGTCTGATGTGGCTGTTCAATATTTATAATGTAGACAGCCATGTTTTTACAAGCTGGATCCAGAGGACAGGAAGCTTTCTCTTCAGCTAGCTAATCATAATTTTTATGCTTCCTCCTCTCTCCCATCCCTGTTGAAATCAAGACCACATGTGCAATGAACAGCAATAATTGGAAGAAATAATAAAAATACCTTAAGGGCAAACAACCACTACCACAGGCCATCAGGTTAAGTTTGACTTATGTCAACCCTTTTCAGGGTTTTCCAGGGAGAGAGTAGTCAAAGGTGGTCTTCCTTTCTCTTGTTCTAGGGGCACCCAGCACTTCTTCCTGGAGGCACAGTGGGCAACTGATTCCCCCTACACTGGCTCTGCAACCAAAATACCTAAACCACAGAGCTATGCAGCCAGCAAACCTAAGGGCAAACAACAACATTTACCTCTGTCTGGGAGGGGGTCATGAAAAGGTATGCATACACAACTCACATCTGATTCAAATCTTCTCTGAAAAGCTGCAAGGACAGCCAAGATGGCATAAGAGCTTGGTGCTGATTCTCTTTATTGGAGTGTGTTTTATACTCAATTACCTACAGCATGCTATGCATGTTCCTGCACTTCTCTCCTACTCCAAGCTTGCCATAATCAGGCTTTTTTGGATCCTAATAGGCGCCTGGAGTAGGAACTGGCAAACCACTCCAGCATTCCTGCCAAAAAAACTCCATGGGCATGGAGTCACGATGAGTCGGTCAGGACTGTAACTACAACACACACAATAGGGCAACCAGCGTGATTTTATAGCACTGCAATCCCCAAACAAGCAAGAGACAAAAACGATGTTTGGTGAGAAACTTTACTCAGTGATAAATACATTTAGGTTTAACTTCTAAGAATGCAACTCCGTGTATGTCTACTCAGACGTAAGTTCCAGTGGGGAAGCTAAGCTTACACTCAAGTAAACAGCTTTAGGTTACAACCACAGCCTCCTCCACCTTTCCAATATGTATACCAAATGGTTTTCTCTCCAGAGGATAATAAACGTACACCAGCATTTGGCTCCATGCATAGCATAACAGCTTTAAGAAGTTGTGGTTTTCATTAGCATTCCTTTCTGCCAGCATCTGTTTTGCTGCAGTTTGATCTGATTCACATTTGCAGTTTTGTGTTAAAATATGTAGTGGGGAACCATCAGCAGATTCAGTCACTGGCATCTTTTTCCTCTCTTTAATGTGCTAAGCAAATTCCTTTCCAAAAAAGGTTCAAAGAGCTGGAGAGAAAATCCTCCTTCAAAAAGCACAGTGATATAATGAAATATTAAAGCCTTCAACCCCCATTAAACAATAACAATATACAAACCACAAGTGTTCTTTCAGAGTTGTATCAGGTAAACCACATATATTAGCTAATTAATAAGATTTTTAAAAACACTTCATTCCATTTGTGAAGGGTCATGAGCTCCCTCTCAGTTTCTACTGTCCAGTGAGCTTAGGATTTTGTGCACACAATTAAATCCATATGTAGCCAGATTTCGTTTTACAATAAACAGACATGCTTTGGCAGCTAGCCCCTCTCTGTTTTGTGGTGTACTTGGGACAAAGAGGGGAAATGAAAAGGAAGATATGTTTCATTAGCCACAGCTGGCCATACGTAAGATTCCATCGATATTTAAGAACATAATATACCCAGTGCTCTGCTGGTTTGACACTTAGTTCCTCTTGCCAGTTCCACTTAGGATCCTGTTGCTATTTCCTAATGATCAGAAGTATATCTTTAATGTAATATGGACTCCCTGGGGAAAAAGAGATGGAAAAAATGATAGATAGATAGATAGATAGATAGATAGATAGAGAGAGAGAGAGAGAGAGAGAGAATCAACATTTACTTTGTGTTCTCAGCCATCTCCATTAAAGACAACTAAGTGCCAAATTCACCATCTTATTAGACTAAAATATTCAGATTTAATCCCAAAATAGATTAAATAGCTACCTTATATCTGAGCCAAACCACTGATCCATCTAGCTCAGCACACTGGGTTTGCTTCCTCAGCTCAACTCTCACTGGCGATCTGGGGTGTAGTAGAGTCAGGGCTAAAGCTCTGGAACTTCATATAGCAGGAACTATTTGCTGTATTTGTTTATTTATTCATTCATTCTGCCTATCGGGCAGCAGGGCCACTCTGGGCAGTTTACAAGTTACAACACATTACATCATTACAATAGGACAGTAATGTTAAACTAATAAAAATTACACAATATTCAGCAACTAAAACAATATAAATATGACATATGACATCATTCTTTAACCCTCTCTTCAGGCTCTGAAGTTCCTCCTGAGCTTAACAGCTGTCTTCACAGCAGGGATATAGAACAATATAGGAGCAGTGTCTTGTTGCAAAATATCCCTCTTGCAATGCCACGTAGCTCTGAAAGGCCTACTCTTTGTTTACTGATATAGTCCAGGGATTCCCAAACTGCACTGTGGCTCCGTGGGGCACTGGAAGCCAGCCAAGGAATCCTGAAATAAATCCTTCCCCTCCCTCACCCATACAGGACTTACTTGCAATTTCTCTGGTGTCCGTGCATGGTGCAGAGTGGGAATCCTGGCCCAGTCTTACTAAAGGACTGGGTTTCCTGCCCTCATGTTCACAAGGGAGCCTTCCCTGCCCCATCTAAAGCCAAAATGCAGCTTCTCTGTTTTACCCAGAAGCTGCTTTCCTGTGAGAAATCAGGCCAGGAGGGCACGCCCATTCAGCTACCTATATATAGCATACCCTCTGGTTCTATCTAATGGCTAGTCCTAGATAGAATAGGTGCATCCATGGTGGGTGGGGATGGGGGTTTAAAATTCTGATTATTATTTTTTTCAGGCAGTGGATAACAAATCAGGGGTACTGTACTGTTCTTCTAGATATGGGAGTTGTACTGTACTGGGGAGCTGTGGCCAGTGGCCAGTAAGTCAAGCTGCTTGCATTTATGGACTGTCCTTAGGGTAGGGACTGGCTAAGGGGGAATGTCATGAAGGCCACCTCAACCTCCAAATCCATTACTGCACCAAGGCTGGAGATGCCAGGGACACATGGTGCATTGACTGTACATTCTATCTTCTACAGTGCAAATACAGAAGCTTTGTTCTACAACGTACGACAAAATCAAAAGCTATGACTAGCGAATGTGTAGAAAAATCAATAAACAAATCCGAACAAAACAGGATGAAATGTTTTCATGTAATACGTTGGCTTCAATCACATGGAATGAATGAAACACTATGCCTGTATCAGGAGCTTCACAACATAACAGTAATCCAGTTATTTTAAATATGCCTATAGAGGTAATTCACACTGGTATTCAATAACCATTAGGATGTTGGGTAACTCCTTTTAATTCTAATAAAGTCACAGAGGCAAAATAGATAACTCAAGATGGAGTGGGTCTCTTTCTTGCTGTTGTTTGTTTTTATGGTGGTCTTCCATTAAATCATTAAGGGTGAAAGAGGCCATATCCTTCAAAGGGAAGTTGCTCTATCTCAAGGCTGTCCAACTTTGAACAGGCCAAGGTCTACTTTTTCCAGACGAAAGTACCTGAGGGCTACTACACTAAAACCTCTACTTATGAATTTTATCTGTTCTGAGCATATGCTCATAAGTTAAAAAAAATTGTAAGTAGAGCAGTGATTTCCCATAGGAACGCATTGAAAATCAATTAATCCTTTCTGGAGGGAACATATTTCAATACATTCCTATGGTAAGGCTGACCATGCACATGCTTCCCTTACACCCACTTGAGCTGGTGTGGACGGATACAAATGAGGCGCGTGCATGCTTGCACAGATAGCCCCTTCCGCTTGCCCGGGCTGCTGGAAGACTTTTTTTAAAAGGTGCACTTTCCCTCCCAACCCGCCTGAGGCCTGACTTGACTTTACTTCTCCTCCTGTTCCCCCCCCCCTTCTCCCTTCCAGCCCCCTCGCTGCCACAGCTCCTCTGCGGCGCAAGGAGGAGGGAATGGCTCAGAAGGGCAGGAGGAGGAGTGGCAGGTCACAGTCTCTGTGAGGCAGCTGTGGGGGTGGGAGGAGGAGGATGGAGAGATGGGAGGAAGGAATTATTTGGGGGGGGAGAAGAGGGGGACATCACCACACAAAAGAGGTGGGTATGCCCATGACCCCATCCCTCACTGTCCCCTCCACTCCCCTTCCTCCGCTCTGCACCAACAACTCAATTGGTCACAAAACAGTGGCACACTGTGCCTTCGCCCTTGAACTGCCCCACTCGGCTGAGACAGTGGGCTGGCAGACCCAGAGCTTTGCTGGGGCAGTGGTGGTCCTTGGGGTGGGGGAGGTAGAGGTGGAGAACTTATCCCCTCATATTTTTATTGATGGCTGGCGGGCTACTTTTGAACCCTTCACGGGCTACTGGTAGCCCCCGGTCTACCTGTTGGACAGGCCTGCTCTATCTGATTCTTGTGGTCATCAGATAGGCCAGCAGTGTGTAGCCACGCATGCCTCAGACTAATAGATACACCAAGAATACAGCAGTCAAAAGACAAAAAAAAAAAAAAAAAAGCATTGCAATGCTGCAACGAGCAAAAATCGGCACTCGTTCCACAACAAGCCTTACCTCATGGGCTCTCGTCTTGGAACAAGTGTTGGCGAACCTATGGCATGGGTGCCAAAGGTGGCACTCAGAGCCCTTTCTGTGGGCACCCGACATCGCCCCTTTACAGCCACCTGTATTCAGGTTAAATGGCTGTATTGGCACTTGGTGGACAATAAGTGGGTTTTGAATTACAGTTTGGGCACTCGGTCTCTAAAAGGTTCGCCATCACTGTCCTATACCCTAGTCTGCTGGCTACCTGCTATACCACACTGACTCTCACAATTAAAATTTACTCAATCCTCAGTTCAGAACATTTTTTTAAAAAAATCAAATTGTGTACCTTCAGGGTTTTCTAAGTAACAATACCAAGTTCCATGATTTCAGTTCTGGTACTCTTGCAAAGACAGACTGAGAGATTCTCTTTTACATTATTGCAGAGTGGAAAGCAACAAACATAAAACAATGAGTTACAACAAGAGTAATCTTGTGACTTAAAATGGAATGCTGGATACTGTAGCTTGTCTGTTATGGATAAATCTCAGACCTTCACCCACCTACGCCCAAATTTCTGGGCCTGTTTGCACATAGTGAATATGGTGGAACATCTTAATGGAGGCTGATATTTAGTATCAGGGAATCACCCCACCATTAGGAAAGCGAGATAATCCCCCATCCCCATACTTGCCATGATCAGGGATGGGGAAACCCTTGTGATTTTTAGAAACGTATGTCTGGTAGTGACTGGCAACATATGAACACAGAAGGCTATACCTTTACCTCCTTCAGGTGAGAAACTGTAGGATACAAAGCCATCCAGCAATCAGGCAGACAGACATTACAAAGTAATAAGGGCTAAGTCTTTTTCCTCAATCAGGAAGAATCAGGACAGGAAGCTACATACCTGACTCTCTTTCAAGTAGACAACATCAACATAGCCTTATAATTTCCCACCTCTCTTTGTTCAGGGATGCAGCATCTGTAGAGGTCACAATGCCCAGTTTCTCTACTTAATACAGGCAGCATCACCAAGAGGTCATAATGGCCAGCCTCTCTCCTTTAGGCAACCACAGACTACATTTTTCAGGCAGGTGCCATCAGAGTGGGAGCAGGCTAGTTACCAAAGCAGGCAGTGGCATCTTTATATGGGCTCCATTCCTGTCCTTTACATTGAGACAGTTTATGAGCAGAGAAGAAGGAAGCAAGAGAAGCTGGCAGGAAGTTCTTCCAGGACTTTTTCTTACACTGAGTACCCAATACCAGAACTAGGGGACATACGCTCAAATTGAGGGCTGGAAGAGTAAGAACTGACAAAAGAAAATATTTTTTCACCCAGCGCGTTGTAAGTCTATGGAACTCCCTGCCACAGGATGTGGTGATGACATCTGGCCTGGATGCCTTCAAAAGGGGATTGTACAGATTCCTGGAGAAAAAGTCCATCACAGGTTACAAACCATGATGGAGAAACCAGGGTACTTCAAGGGCCAGATGCAAGGGAGTGGTATCAGGAGACAGATATCTAGTCTCATGCGCTCCCAAACGCATCTGGTGGGGCCACTGTGAGTTACAGGAAGCTGGACTAGATGGGTCTTTGGCCTGATCCAGCATGGCTCTTCTTATGTTCTTATGTTATTATGTCTGTCCTGGCACTGAAAGAAATGGGGATAAGGACATGGGTATGAGAATATCAGCTGCAATTAAGATACAATAATGACACATTGCACCTATAACTAATCGAAATTCCTTCCTTTAACAGTATCAGTATTCATTTACTGCTAAAAGTTTAATCCTATAACTATGTACTGCAAATAAATTATTGTTGACTGTCTTAGGCCAAGAGTTTGGCATGCCAGATGATTTAGATTACGTCTCCCCGAATCCCCAATCCGTATTGCCAGACAGTGATAAAGGACTGCGGAAATTGTAGCCCCAAACCTCCGGAGTGCTAAAGATTCACTATCTCTGATTTAGGCTGTACATCTGTGACGTCACCCCTTTCAGAGACTGTGTTTTCAAAGGCACAACCGGGTTTTATTTCGACACCCCACTGCTGTGCCACCAAATTGTGACGACACCTCCCTTTTACACGTGTAATTCTGTTGGAAATGGTAATGCTGCCACCTTTTATTCACTTGGTAATGCTGCCACCTTTTAAAATCGTCGCTTCATGAATTGGGACAGACTCAGATGTAAAGTATCGGAACAATAATGAAGTTTATTGAGAAAATAATAAATATAACAATATCTGAGGATGGTATGTGTTGCCTTTAACATAGAATAGATTTAATCAACTCTACAAGCCTCCCTGGTATAGCCCTCAGTGCCTGACAGAACTCCAACAGAGCAGTGCTCTATCCCTCAGCACTCACTCTCAAAACCTCAACTTAACGGAACTTCTGCCTCAACTGACTAGGCTCCACCCTTTTTATATCATACCATTCCCCGCCCTCCTGCTGGGATTGGCTGATGATTTGTATATTCATTACTCCTGTTTCCAGGGTGTTGTCACAACATCTAACTACACTTACAGTGGAACAACCCATTGAACTCAATAGGATTTTCTGAAGATTGTAAGGGTCAGTGCTGCAGTGACATCTGGGGGACAACATTTATTTTATTTATTATACCATCCATATTCTTTATTATGCTCCCACCACTATTCAGATAAGAGAATGTGCAAAGCATCACAATTCAAAGTGCTGACCTTAACCTACAGAGCTCTGTGCAAGCTGGGTTCTAGCTATCTCAAAGATTGAATCTCACAGTATGAGCCAGCTCGGGTGTTAAGGTCATCAGGGGAGGGCTTTCTCTCCATCCCTCCACCCTCACAGGTACATCTTGTGGGAACACATGAAAGGGCCTTCTCGGCTGCTGTGCCCAGACTCTGGAACTCCCTCCCACTAGAGGCCAGGACTGCCCCATCTCTGCAATCTTTCCGGAAACAGGTAAAGACCTGTCTCTTCAGGCAAGCTTTCCCTGAATGATAATACCTATTATGTGTCTTTTATATGAACTATATGATGACATACAGTTTGTGTTTATAACCACTTATAACCTTGTGTGATTGCATTGACACTATGTTTTCAATGTTAGTTTCCATCACTCCTAAGTTTTACATGGAATTTTACTCTCTTTTTAACTGTCCATGTTCTCTTCTAGCTTTAGTGTCATGTTGTCTTTTAATGCTATAAGATGTCCCTCAATTCTCTGTTCTCAATGCTTGAACATGTCTTAATTGTACTGGACTGTATATTATCCCTCATTACTGTAAGCTGCCTTGGGTCCTTTTCCAAGGAAAAAGGTGGGGTAAAAATACTCTAAAATAAAATAAAACACAATAAATCATGCTACATATGTAGTACTGGCACAGAACAGCAGCCAAAGAATGGCTTTATTGCTTAAATGTAGAAAGACAGAGATACCAGGAGCCTTTCAACAGGAAAACAAACAGTTGTGGATTTTAATACAGTACTTGCTCTTAATACTGAACACTATTCCCATCCTCTGACAGTTTCTCAACAGTTTCCAGATAAATGTACCCTGGGGAAAATACAAAACAATGAAAGTTTGCCTGATTGGGTACTGATGGATTAATAACAAGAAAATTAATTTCCATGTACATATGGCTATCATGACAATTTTAAACATCTTTAATAAAGATTAATTACTTCTCTTTGACAAATTTTTAATCACACCCACATAGTTATGCTTGCCTGTTTCACCTCTATCTTCCTCCTCCATTATCAGAAATGGCTGGCCTTTTCTTAGAAGGCTCAAAACAGTGCCACTGATCATTTCGTGGAATTGTCCTTGGGTGAGGAGACTAACATTGCAGGTGTTTTTGTGAACGGGATTTACTAGTATTAGTAATTCGAGAATACAACTAGAATTAATTATACAGTGGTACCTCTGATAACGAATTTAATTCGTTCTCAGAGACAATTTGTTATCCGAAAAATTTGTTATCCGAAACATGGTTTCCCATTGAAATGAATGGGAAACCGATTAATCTGTTCCGGAAGTCCGAAAAAAGGCAAAAAAGCTGGGCGGGGGGTTTCCAGACCTCTTTATAAAATGCATTTTAAAGGCTTGCAGTGCTGGAACACCCTCCAAAACATCCCCCTGCAGTTCAATGCAAACATGGACAAGAGAAACCATCAAGACTACCCCGGCCTGTTATCTGAGGCAGCCCTATACCTGGAAATTTCCATTTGTTATCCAGAAAATTTGTTATCCGAAGCATTCTTTATCCGAGGTATTACTGTATTTATTGGGCATAATCAGTAAGATTCAAGAACAATGTTTATAAATGGGGATCCACAGAATCTTGCCAGATACTTCATCTAGGATGACTGGATTTAAAGAGGATAAAACTTTGATAGTTTTAACAGTTATGAGAAGAGTGAATCTGTCAAGTGCTGCTTGCAATGCAAAAGATAGGAAACTCTGCGCCCACTGAAATGGCAAAGACCTTCCTTTTCAGGCAAGTTTCCCCTGAATGAGGGACTACCTATTATGTAACTTTTATATGAATTACCATGCATGTAATGCTACCATTGACTGATTTCATAAGAACACCAGTGTTTTCCATGTTAGTTTCCACCCCTCATAATGGAATTTTTTTTCTTTTTGCGTGTGGCCTTTATAGCTTTAATGTTAGCTTTTAATGTTCTAAAATGCCTCTTCTAATTCCATGTTCTTAACCTGAATATGTCATAATGTTCTGGGCTGTATATTGTCCCTCATTATTGTAAGCCACATTGGGTCCTTTTCCAGTGGGAAAGGTGAGGTAAAAATATTCAAAATAAAATAAATAACATGTTCTTGTAAGTTGTCAGTTGGTCACTTAGACCAAGGGAAACCCAGTTTCTGCGACAATTGCAGCCCCTTTGGTGTAATCCAGGGATATCCAAACTCCAGCCCTCCTGATGTTTTGGACCACAACTCCCAGAATTCTAAGCTTAGATTTGCAGTGACAAAGGACTGTGGGAGTTGTGGTCCAAACCATCTGCAGGACCGAAGTTTGGACTTGCCTGGTGTAATCTGTCAGAAACATGCCAGGAATGTGGCAAGGCTAAAGCTGCAAGTGAGTGGGGCTACCCCATTTCTCATTGGCCTTATTCAGGAATTACTAACTCCAGAAGATTGGACACACCTAGAAGGCAGTGCCTTGCCCCCTACCCTTGCATCACCATATTGTTCATGCAATCACTGCTGAGTCAGAAGAGGAAATGCTCCTTGCTTACATGTAGTCTCTCCATGTGAGCAAGTATCTTGAAAAACCTGGGTTCTTGCTCACTGGTCACACCTGGGTTTCGATCCTGATCTTCTGAAGGTCTGCCTTTTCCTCTTCGTCCCATCACGTGATTTAAATGTGGGAGAAGAGTTCTCACGTCAAAATCTGTTTTTTCAATTTTAAAGTGCAGTTCAGCCCTATTGGCCAGCAGGTGGCGCTAACATTTGGGGAAAAAGGACGACTTTGCTGGGGGGAATTAATGTTTGTCAGACCGGATAGAGTTTCCTGTTACTCCGATATGCAGGTAAATTTAATAAACCAGCACCGATCGGCCCCAGGAACTGCTGGTAGATGCTATGCAAAAAGAAAGAAAAAGAAACTCAGATCATCAGCGTGGTCCCACGGCGTCTGCCTCCTTAAAAGCTGGATTTTCAAAGCGAGGCAAAAATTCCTCAACCTCGTAGGTGAGTCACAGAAACGTCGCTTAAGGGAGCATTACCGGCTTTTCTTTTTTTTCAAAAAGCCCGGTGGCCGTGAGGATGGCATTTTGGGGCACGATTTATTTAGTAATTTAAACTGTTTTTAAAGGGACGTGGGACCGAGCCCTTAACACCCAGCACACAAGCAAAGACTTGGTGACAACTGCATTGGTTGCTCATGGGTACAAATGTAAGTCTGCGTGTGATCTTTAAGCAATCAGCTTATGATAAAATTAAAATCAGAGTACAGTATAGTAATATCAAATCAATATATGAGCAACGAGCAATAGGAGGGGTAGGTACTCCCTCCAGACTAAGTAACCACTGAATAGGGCTCTTCTTTCCTCTACCTTCTTTCTGCCACTTGAATTCTTCCTTCTTCCTGAACCCCCCTCCCCCAACAATTGCCAGGAAAGGGATAGATAGCTCTTGCCAAAGGTCTGAAGTACCGGCTTGCAGAGAGGTTTTGAAATTAGGTCAAGGCCTACTTGACAAACCAAGGGCTACAACTTGCCCAGTCCAGCCCTAGAGTATTGAACAGTGAACTTTAAAGCAAGCAGATCCAATCATGTTAATAGAAACATACAGAATTGAAGCTACTTTAACTAATTTTAATTGTAAAGCAAGTTAATTGCTTAATGAACAGAACCAGATGTAAACATAATTAAATGTGTGCCTATGAGTGACCAATTTTCTTCCCTACAATTATTTAATTTACCTTTAGAACACAATTTTATATAATATTGTAGACAAAAGTGAGCAATCATCACTCTTCAGTGCTGTTTCTATTTTAGTTAATAAACAGCAGGCCCATAAATTACATTTTAGGCATACTATTTTTCCATTTCACACACTCATTTCATGTTATAGAATGATTTTTATAGAAATTTCCTTCGAACACTCCAATATATTTGGCAGAGAGAAGAATGCATGCATGAATAGCAAGGCAGTTTCCTATTCCAGTACTCAGATTCTGCCTCGGATCTGTTCCAGCCAGACTTCTCCCTCCTCCTTCCCCCCCCCGCACCCCTCGCGGCCCTTGAGGCTGCGGCGGCGGCGGCTGGGGGGAGGCGGGGCCGAGGCTGCCGTTGGGCCTCCGCGAGGAAGGCGGCGGCGGCGGCGGCGGGGGCGGGAAGTTTGAAATGTGGCGGCTTTGAAGCGGCCGCGCGAGGCGAGCGGAGGTGGGAGGCCGCCGTTGCCGTTATGAGGCGGTGCCGTTGGAGCAGCTCTTCGAGCGGGGAGCCGGCGAAGGAACCGGTGAGCCACGCGAAGGCGGGGGGGGGGGAGAGATTGAAGAAGGGGAGCGCCGCCGCCCGCCTTCTCGTGTGCGGGAAAATATCTTTCTCTCGAGCCTCTCTGGGCTCCTTTCCTTCCTCCGGGTCTCCCGTCGCCCGAGTTCCCCCTTGCCCGCCTCTCTTTGTAAGGCAGTTTTTCGCCTCCTTTCCCCTCGCTCGTCTCATCATGTCCGAGATCGTGTTGTGTGGCACGCACGCAGATACGGCAAACAGCTTAACTCTTCGGCTTCTTTGCCAGAATGGTTCTCTCTCTCTCTCTCTCTCCGTGTGTGTGTGTGAGAGAGAGAGAGAGAGTGAGAGTATGTGTGTGTGCTGAACAAACATAAAAGATAAAATAATAATAATGGCCAGATCGACCGGCTAGGCTTCTTTGTGAAGGGCCAGTTTGTCCAAAAGGGGGGAAATCCCCAAACAGAACACGAAGGATGGAAAGGTGGTTTATGTTTTGTTTGTTTTTTCAGTGGTCTGATAAAATATCACCCTCCCCTGCCTTTTGATTGTGTTTAAGTACCGTATGGCTTTTTTTCTGTTTTTTTAAATTTAAATTTATCATTTTTACCAGTAGTATTACTTATTGGTACAGTACTCTGTAATGGATTGGTTATTGCGTCAATCCCTCCTCATGCACTTTAGGGCTTCAGCCAGCCAGAAGGGTCCAGTGGTTTTCGCTGTTTCCTCTTCCCACTCTGCAGCCCCCTGAACACTGGGTCCCACAGTATTTCAAAGGGTACCACAATTAGTTGTTGTGAAAAACTCACAACTATCAAATCCCAGCTGTGAAAGCCTTCAAGGCTATCCCAATTTTCTGTGACATAGGAACTGCTGGGGTTTATAGGAACTGGTAGAGCTCATTTCTTCCTCTGTTCCATCCATGGACATCTTCCAAGCAGATTAAAAGTCTGCCACCAACATAGGTGTTATGCCCACAAGGGCAGACCTTCTGGATCCAAGCCTTTTTTTTTTTTTGCCTTGAAATAGAAATACAGCCCTAAGATCTTGGTACTCTCAAATGAAAAGCCTTCCATTCCATCACTGATTGCAAAGTCTTGACTGGAATTCCATTCTACATACAGTAATTAAATTTGCAAGGCATACAGGTAAAATACCTTTATTGATCCAATCTTTGTTAGGCCAAGTTTCAAGAAAAAATTATTTTCCTGCAAAGTGTGCCATGAAGTTAAAAGGGTGCACAACAGGTTAACACCTATGAAGATCTCTCAATTTGCAGCAGTTTGCATCTAAAAGTTCTGCCTTTTGCATAACTAACAGTATTTCAGCCACTATTTATGTTTCAACTTTTACTATAATTCTACAGTTTTAAGATTTTGTGACAAATATTTTATTTTGGTTTTCAGGATTGCAGCATTCAAGAAAAAATTAACTTTGAACTGCGAATGAGAGAAGGAATTTGCAAACTGGTTGCTGTGAGCACACAAAAAGACCAGCTGTTGCATGCAGTTAAAAACTTGATGGTTTGCAATGCTCGCATCCTGGCTTATAAGGCTGAACTACAAAGAGAGACAGAATCAGCTATAAAAATAACTACCCAACGGTCAGTAATTTTAAAGATTGCTTTGTTGCAAGTGTAATGCTTTCCACTATGATAATGCCTAGTAATATATTATGTACAGTATTAGCTATTTTTCAAGCAGTAGGGTTGTATAGAATTTCCAAGGTCTTAGAACATTCTTATTGAAATACTGGGCTTTTCTGACTTAATTGCTGTGATACCTCAGATGGTTCATAGATATTCTAATACAGTAATACCTCAGATAACGAATGCCTGTGTTAAGAAAAAACAAACGGTTAACGAAATGACATTTTCAGGAATAAGGATGTTTCAGTTAACAAAAATTCCCTATAGGATTCCTCAGATAACGGTTTTTCTGTTGTTGTTGTTGTTGTTCAGTCATTCAGTCGTGTCCAGCTCTTCGTGACCCCATGGACCAGAGCACGACAGGCCCTCCTGTCTTCCACTGCCTCCTAGAGTTAGGTCAAATCTATGTTGGTTGCATTGATGACACCGTCCAACCATCTCATTCTCTGCTGTCCCCTTTTCCTTTTGCCTTCAATCTTTAACCAACATCAGGGTCTTTTCCAAGAATTCCTTTCTCCTCATGAGGGGGCCAAAGTACTGGAGCCTCAGCTTCAAAATCTGTCCTTCCAATGAACATCCAGGGTTGATTTCTTTCAGGATAGATAGATTTGATCCCCTTGCAGTCCAGGGGATTCTCAAGAATCTCCTCTAGCACCACAGCTCAAAAGCATCAATTCTACGGCGATCAGCCTTCTTTCAAGTCCATCTCTCACTTCCATACATCACTACTGAAAAAAATCATAGCTTTGACTATCTGGATCTTTGTTGGCAAAGTGATGTTTCTGCTTTTTAAGATGCTGCTTAGGTTTGCCATCGCTTTCCTCCCAAGAAGTAGGTGTCTTTTTATTTTGTTGCTGCAGTCACCATCAGCAGTGACCAAGGAGCCCAAGAAAATAAACTCTGTCATTGCCTCCATTTCTTCCCCTTCTATTTGCCAGGAGGTGATGGGACCGGTGACCATGATCTTAGTTTTTTTGATGTTGAGCTTCAGCCCTTCCCCCTCCGCTCTCCTCAAACACCTTCATTAAGAGGTTCTTTAATTTCTCCTCACTTTCTGCTATCAGAGTAGTATCATCTGCGTATCTGAGGTTGTTGATATTTCTTCTGGCCATCTTAATTCCAGTTCGTGATTCATCCAGGCCTGCCTTTTGCATGATGTACACTGCATATAAGTTAAATAAGCAAGATGACAGTATACAGCCATGTTGTACTCCTTTCCCAATTTTAAACAGTCAGTTCCATATCCTGTTCTGACTGTTGCTGCTTGTCCCGCATATAGATTTCTTAGGCGATAGATAAGGTGGTCAGGCACTCCCATTCCTTTAAGAACTTGCCATAGTTTGTTGTGGTCCACACAGTCAAAGGCTTTGGCATAGTCAATGAAGCAGAAATACATGTTTTTCTGGAACTCTCTAGCTTTCTCCATAATCCAGCGCATGCTGTCAATTTGATCTCTAGTTCCTCTGCTCCTTCGAAATCCAGCTTGCACTTCTGGGAGTTCTCTGTCCACATACTGCTGCAGCCTCTCTTATATAATTTTGACCATAACCTTGCTAGCCTGTGAAATGAGTGCAATTGTACGATAGTTGGAGCATTCCTTGGCATTGCCCTTCTTTGGGATTGGGATGTAGACCGAACTTTTCCAGTCTGCTGGTCGCTGCTGAGTTTTCCAAATTTGCTGCCATATTGCGTGTAGCACCTTTACAACATCCTCTTTTAAGATTTTAAATAATTCAACTGGAATGCCATCACCTCCCCTGGCCTTGTTGTTTATGATGCTTTCTAAGGCCCACTTGACTTCAATTTCTAGGATGTCTGGTTTGAGCTCAGCAATGACACTATCTTGGTTATCAGGGACACCCAGAGCTTTCTGATATAATTCCTCTGTGTATTCTTGCCATCTCTTCTTGATGTCTCTTGCTTCTGTTAGGTCCCTACCATTTTTGTCCATCTTTGCCCGAAATGACCCTTTAATATCTCCAATTTTCTTAACAGATCTCTGGTTTTTCCTTTTCTATTGTTTTCCTCTATTTCTTTGCATTGTTCGTTCAAGAAGGCTGCCCTGTCTCTCCTCGCTATCCTTTGGAAGTCTGCATTCAATTTTCTGTATCTTTCCCTTTCTCCCTTGCATTTTGCTTCCCTTCTCTCCTCCGCTATTTGTAGGGCCTTGTTAGACAGCCACTTTGCTTTCTTGAATTTTCTTTTCTTTGGGATGGGTTTTGTTGCTGCCTCCTGTACAACATTACAAGCCTCCATCCATAGTTCTTCAGGTGTTCTGTCCACCAAATCTAGTTCCTTAAATCTATTCTTCACCTGCACTGTGTATTCATAAGGGGTTTGACTTAGATTGTACCAGACTGACCCAATGGTCTTCCCAACTTTCTACAGTTTAAGTTTGAATTTTGCTATAAGAAGCCGATGATCTGAGCCGCAGTCAGCACCAGGTCTCATTTTTGCTTACTCTATAGAATTCCTACATCTTTGGCTGCAGATAACGTAATAAATCTGATTCCAGTATTGTCCATTTGGTTATGTTGATGTGTAGAGTCGCCTTTAGTATTGTTGGAAAAGAGTGTTTGCAATGACCAGCTTGTTCTTTTGACAAAACTATTAGCCTTTGCCCTGCTTCGTTTGGAACTCCAAGGCCAAACTTGCCAGTTATTCCTTTAATCACTTGACACCCTACTTTAGCATTCCAACCCCCTATGATGAGAAGAACATCTTTCTTTGATGTCAGTTGTAAGTCTTCATAGAATTGGTCAGTCTCAGCCTCTTCAGCATCGGTAGTTGGTGCATAAGCTTGGATTATTGTGATGTTGAAAGGGCTGCCTTGGAATCATACCAAAATCATTCAATCATTTTTGAGGTTGTATCCCAGCACAGCTTTGCCCACTATGCGGGCTACTCAATTTCTTCTATGGGATTCTTGCCCACAGTAGTAGATGTGATAGTCATCTAAACTGAATTCACCCATTCCCATCCATGAAGCTTTGCAAAAAAAGTGTACCCAGGATGCATTGTGCGCCCCCCCCCATAGTTTGTGAAGGGGTGGGAGGAGTTGAACAGGTTTTTTATTGTGTTTTGGAGCCATTCTGGACATTTTTTGCAGCGGGGTTTGGACCTTTCGAACTTTGCATTATTTTCCATTGCTCTGCAAGCAGGAATGGGCTGTTGGTCTTGCTGCTTGCTTTTGTCCATGTTTACATTACCCTGCGGGGGGAGGGTGTTCTGGCTCCGGATGCCTTTTAAGTGCACTTTATAAAGAGGTCGGGGGGGGGGGGACTGCTTTTTTGCCTTTTTTTGGACCTCCAGAACAGATTAATTATTTTCCGATTCATTTCAATGGGGAATTGCATTTCAGTTAAAAAAATTCTCACACTGAAACGGCCCACAGAACAAATTAATTTTGTTAACCAAGGTACAGTAAACCCCCACCTATTGCAGGGGTTAGGGACCTGAGCTGACCCGCAATAATTGAAAATCCACAATATGCAGATGCTGGTTCAGGTTGGGACTGGGCGGGGGCTCTGGGGGCTCTTATACTTACCCCAGGCCTGGCGCTGCCCCAAATGGGCCTGCAGGGGGCTTTCCAGTCCCCCAGAGGCCCCCAAAGTGCTTTCTAGCGATTTGGAGGTCACTTCTGATTTACTGGAAGTCACTTCCAGTTTGTGGGGGAAGCACTTTTGGGACCTCCGCTGGGCCTGGGAAGGCCTTTCCTCCTTACCCCAGGGGGCCTTTTTCATATACTGCGGACCTGTGATATACCGGGACTGCAGTATATGAACCGCGAATGGATAGGGGACAGCTGTACCACTGTATTGGTGGTGGCTCATTGGTACATTTGCTGTGACAAAAGTAGATGGCGTTTGGCTATAGCAGGGCCGGCCCTGGTTAATACTTGGATGGGAGACCACCAGGGAATACCAGGTGCTGTAGGTGCCTGGAGTAGGAACTGGCAAACCACTCCAGTATTCCTGCCAAGAAAACTCCATGGACATGGGGTCACGAAGAGTCGGTCACAACTGTAATGACACAATACACACAAGATTGATTTGGGCTCTTGCTTTCATGGGAAGAAGTAAAGGGTGCTGCCTTCTCTGAAGAACTCCCATGCAGCCTCTGGTGCTGTTAAAATGGCTGAATCATTTTGGAAAAGGTAGTTTTCATGTGACTAATGGAACCTTGTCCACCATATCAGGTTCTAAAATGGGACCACAGAAGGGACCAAATGTCTGTGTACAAGCTCTCTGTTAACAAAGGAAACCAATAGTCTGGCTTGAACTGTGAATTTCCCTGGGGCTGCAGGGTTTCTTGATTTCATTCACCAGTTTAACTCACAAATGACAATTTGTTCATTGCCACCACAAAAGCCAAATCAAAACCATTAAAAGCCAAGCCTGACATCCAATTGCTTTTTGTACATATAGTGTTCGTGATCAACAACTGTCTGCATTGTTCTGCAAATGATTTTGAAATTACATTTATTGTATTTATCTATGGATGTCTATATTGAACATTAAATGGCATAGGAAAACTTATACAGTACTGCATTTTAATCTCATTTTTGTACATTAAAATTTATTCATTGGTGCCACCTGCTGGTCAACTTGATTAACTGCATCAATCTTTAGAGTTGGTGATGCATGTGACTGCTTGATGTCAAAAACATGGTTTGTGCTTTTGAAATACTGGTGTTTTGTTTTTGTTTTTCAAATTGGTGACTGTGCTGCATTGTAGCTTCAGTCGTTTGCCTGACTTTGGTAATTGAGGATTAAGGTGTTTAATTATTTGCAGCTGTAGTGCATACTACATTCTTTCCAAACTACTGGCTTGTGTTAAATAAATAGTGTAACTGTATGCACTTTTGCACCAGTTCTCAGAAGCAGAATTATAGAAATGCTAACTGTGTTTACAAAGATTTTATTCAGCAGATGGAGATATTTCTGAAGACACATCCATTATTTATATGGCACTACATTCAGTGAATGAATCCACTGGATTGTTGACATGTTATCACTTATACGAGTATTTTTAATTCAATCTGTGTAAGTCACTTGGAATTTCTAGTTAGGACTAACTGTTGGATTTAGTTCGTACTGTAATACTATGATGGTACATGGAACTTGACAGTAAAACCCCAAGATATCCAGGAAATCATATCAGACCACTTCCCTCAAAAGCTTACACTACAGTCAGAGGTTTTGTAGCTGAAAGACAATGCAGGGAATGGAGGGGGACGGCAACAGCAGTATGAAATGTAAGTCAGTGGTTCTCAACCTTGGATAACCCAGGTATTCTTGGACTGCAGTTCTCAAACACCTTCACCAGTACAGTAGTTGCACCCTAATTTAGGCACTGTTACAGATGGATCACATTTCAGTGTTTGAAAGGTGGCTGCAAGGTAGGTGGAACTCTCAGAATGGAGGGTAGTTCAGAAAATCCAAATCTCCCATCCCTAACTTCAGTGACTTCTGACTTACCTACCCCAGTTTTATGGATGAGTGCCTTCCAAAAGATCCTGTTGGTAACAGGTCTGCTTAGGTCTTGCAGACTCAAGAACATGGCTTCTTTTATTGACCAATTCGATCTCACATTTAGTTGATGTCTTTTCACACTGTCTAATTTTTAAAAACATTAATATCCATTCCATTGAATTGTCCCCTTTCAAAATATCATAACTTGAGCTGACTTACTTCAAGTGAGGTTTCAGATGTGATTTGATCAATCATCTTCATGTTTCTGGTGGTCCCTGGTATCTATAAATCTCTTTTCTACCACCACATTTCAAAAGACTCTAATTTTTGTTTTAATTTGTTTTGTGTTGTTTTCTTCAGTGTCCAGCTTTCACATTTATACACAGCAGAGATGGGCATGAATGGGGGGGGGGATTCATGCTGTTTTCTGGCTAAACAGGTGTTCAGTGCGTCCCAGTCCAGCCTCCTCTGATGAGTGTCCACTCAAAGGCAGTGCTCTGGCTTTCCTGCCCTGCCTCTTCCCAGTGCTGCCTTTGAGTAGGTGGCAGCTGGAGAAAACAGGCCTGGGAAATTATGAACCCCTGTTCAAATGAAAAATAAGCTGCTGACCTGACTGCTTGTGCCCATCTCTAGTACACAGTGATCAGGAATGCCGCCATATTTTTATTTATTTATTTATTTATTTATTTATTTATTTATTTATTTATTTATTTATTTATATAGCTTGTATGCCGCCCACTACCCAAAGGTCTCTGGGCGGCTCTCAATCAAAATAGACAATTAAAACATCAAAATGGACAATCTTGGCCCCAGTCTTCAGTGACACAGCTTTTCATTTGAGAATCTTGTCTTGTTCCTTCACAGTTGCCTTTCTAGGAGTCTCGGTCATTTTTTGATTCCTTGGCTTCATTCTCTTTTTGGACTGTTGACTGAACCTAGGTGCACCAAGTCTAAAAAAATCAGTTAGTTCCTTATCAACTTTAAATTATTCAATTCTTCTTTAGTCATGAGTTTTGACTTCTTAATGTCAACTGCAGTCATGTTTCTGTTCTTCTTTTATTGTCATCTGTATTTATTTCAAGTCACTTCTGCTTTTGCCAGTAATATGATGGCATCTGCATATCTAAAATGCAGCCTTTCATCTTTAATATACAGCGGTACCCCGACTTATGAGGGACCTGACTTACGAAAATCCATACTTACGAGCACTCTTTAGTGCTCCTCCTCCGGCTGCTTACGAGCAAGATCGGGATTCCCCGTCTTGCGAGCAGCAGGTGGGGTGTGTGCCGGGATAGGAATTGCCTTCCAGTCTGCCTCGGTGACAGGAAGGCAATTAAATAGTAGTGCACTGCTTCTCTCTCCCCCCGCGGGGGCTCGAGAAAAGCGGCACACCGCTTTTAAAATGCCTTCCAGTCACGGAAGCTTCTCTCCCAGCTCCCAGTGGGGGGGGGGAAGAGAAGCAGCGGGTGGTTTAAAGGGTCTTTAGCTACTGAGGCAACCGCTTTTAAAGAGCTTTTAAACCACCCACCGCTTCTCTCCCCAACGCACCCGGTGTGTGGGGGGGAAGCCGCGGGTTGTTTAAAGCGGTTTCCCATAGGAATGCATTGAAATCTGTTCGTCCGGAATGGATTGATTGACTTTCAATGCATTCCTATGGGAAATCGTTCTCCAACTTACGAGATAACTGACTTACGAGTGTTCGCTCGGAACGGATTAGTCTCGTAAGTCAGGGTGCCACTGTAGTTGCTATATGTCATTTGCTCTTCTCCAGTAACTGACTTAGGGCCTTCTGACCTGGAACTGTATTCCAGCACTGTTTGTTGCTTCATTTTAGATTGTCTCATCATAGTGTCTCAGCTTTGACTGTTCCACTCTGGGTGACCTTGCTGAGAAGTCAGACTTGTAACAGAGTGTGGCCTCATGATGATATTGGTTTGAGCTTCTCTGGCACGCTGAAACTCCCTCACAATATTAAAGTGTGCATTCAGGAGGGGATATTAGAACAGTACAGCAGCACACACCAATCAGTTCTATCTTTTGCCTCTCTGAAAGGTTTGATCAATGGAGGAGACAGATTGAAGGAATCAGTCTTTCCTGAAACACTTTGCTTTCTTACTCCAGGTATTTTTGGATGTCGCAAGTGACAGTGACTGACGAAAGATTTCCCTTTGCTATGTTGGTTGTCTTGTTAGTGCACACTAATTCAAAAGTGTTGGGTTGGATGACAGCACTCTGGCTGTATTTGTCACTGAAAAAAATAGAACTTTTCTGTACATCTGGTGCTTGTATCAGTATTCTAGCAATCACAACAAATCCAAGGTGATGTAGGTTCAAATAGCTTTGGTATTTCTATTATACGTTGCCAGTGTTCTTGATGGTTAAATGACATAGCTTTAAAAAGCTCTGTCAGAAAAAGGGAGGTTGTCCAGGGCACCTCGCCTAAGGCACAATTTTTCAGGTACTATTTATGTCTTCAGAAAATGGGAGTTATAGAAGAACAAACTGTGCCTTCCTTGGTTTGTGGCAAACTGTGCTCCGCCTCCCCCAGGCCTTGCAAACATATTCCAATGGATTCCTTCCTTGAGTTTCTTATACGTGTAATGTAATGAATGTGCTACAAGTATTCCAGACTGAGAGTGCTTAACAATATATGTCACTTTTAATCCATAAGTGGTTTGATTAGTCAAGCACAGCTAAAACATTTTGTGTGGATGGTTAGAATCATAATTGAATACCGATTAAACTGATCTTTACAACTTCCTCTTGAAAGAAGAAAGCAGATACAAATTTATAGTTAGTTCATTGTTTTACCCAACAGTCTCATTGTATGTAATAAGAATGTTTGGTTTGTTTATTAGATGCTCAGATTTAGCAGCTAAAGAACGTACAGCTTGCAGGGGAAAGGTTGCCATATCAGGTAAGCTTATGCATGCTGGATTTTTTTCAGATTTGCCAACATAAATTGTATTACAGTGATTTTCACTAAAACACACTTGGCACACGGCATCTTCACTCCTTTGTAAAATGCTTGAATGTGGCTCATTCTATGCTGAAACAATTTGGAAATAAAATACAGTACATTTATGATGTTTATGATACCATTCAGTATATATATGGGGAGAAAGAGTCTGGTTAAAATTTTATTGTTGAGTGTCATAAAACAAACTGGAGTACGCCCATTGAATCAAGGGGGATTTAGTGAATAAATTCCTCTATAAATTCAATCTATTCAAATAGCCCTATTCTAACTATGTCTTACATTAGTATACTATAGTAGGTTTCATAGAGTAGGCTCATACTGAGTTGTACTCCTTGGCTTTAAGCAGAGACCTTCTGAAGTTAAAACGGCAGTATGAGGGATTTGTTCCAACTCAATATATCTAAGTGTCATTTTCCATTTTATATATGTAGGATTCTAAAATTCTCTTTAGCACAAGTGATGTTTCCATAGATGTTGTGGTAAAATGTCAGAATGAACTCCGCAACTAATGGTGATTGATTAGGCTGGTTGTCAGATAAATTGTGTCTGATTTAGCTTTAAGCAAGAGTGGAAAGCAAAGCAATTCTGAATATATGGATTCTGTTGAGACCACAACATGGCATCTTCATAGTTAATTTTTCCTGTTTGCTTTAGATCTCCGAATTCCATTGATGTGGAAAGGCTCTGATCACTTCAGCAGCAAAGACAGTATGTATGTTTATTTTTTAAACATGGTCATGTGAAACTTAGGATAGTGTCATCTCTCAATGCCAGTAGTTCAGAACAGAGCATTGTACAGATGTTATTTCTCACTTGGTATGTTATTTTACAGTAGATCTAAGGTTTATTGTATTTAATTCGGATGGGCTGACTAGCAATTTATAGTTCTTAATGTGCAATGCTTTGAAAAGTGTGGAGTGAGAGAAGTAAATGATGCTTTCCGTGTATTGAATAGTAGGAGACTTGAAACACTGGAGGAAGATACAGATAGTACTTCTGACAGTTGAAAGACTAAAATGTATCTAAACAAAGTTTGTCTCTGGTTGGATGGATTATTGGCTTGCTTTCACAAATGCATGCAGTTTGCTGTGTCATGGAGATTAACCCTGAGTCTTTTTAACTGTCTTTCGCCATTGATTTCCCTTTGAATTTCTGTAAGGTCAGAGAGGCTCAGCAAAGCGAAATACTCTAATCCTTCATTGTGCATTCATAATACAGTGTGTACTAAAGGTATTGTAGTGGCTTTCTCTTTTAAAATGTAGCCCTGCCAGAACATAATTACTTTCTTGCGTAATGTGCAATATATTGCTGAGACATGATGTATTAGTGTGAATATAAGCACTGTGGCATTATTCTCACATTTGTGTTCTAGAAACTATGCTATATTCTATTGGCTTTTAATGATGTGCTGGAAAAAAGTGTGTGTGTGTGTGTGTGTGTGTGTGTGTGTGTGTGTAGATATGCATATCTATGTCTAGAAGCAGTATGTGTGCGCGTGCGCGCGCACACACGCACACGCACACACACACACACACACACACACACACCAGTTTCGTTCCTGGTTATCCCCTCACCTTCATGTTCCTCCCAAGCATCAAATGCCACTCACCTGACATTGCAAGGTGCACAGAGATTTGTAAGAATTCTAACATATGTAGGATATAGGAGCCTTATGGCGGAGTGGTTAAATGCCTGTACTGCAGGTAAAACTGTGCTCATGACCTGGGGTTCAATCCCAGGTGGCAGGCTCGTGGTTGACTCAGCCTTCCATCCTTCCGAGGTCGGTAAAATGAGTACCCAGCTTGCTCAGGGGGCCAATGTGTAGCGTGCATAATTAAATTGTAAACTGCCCAGAGAGTGCTTGAAGTGCTATGGGGCAGTATATAAGCAGAACACTTAGCTTTTTGCTTTATATAGACTGGATTGTGCCATCTTCCTCTTTCAGTCTAAGTGTATCAAAATAATTTTATGTTGTGTCAAAATAATCTGATACATAATTATTTTTCCTTCTTTGTAGGAACACAGAGTTACTTGGTTTTTTGCTTGCTCAAAATTGGAACTCAGGTTTTTGATACAGACCTTCTTCTTGTGAATAAAGCTGTCACAGACATATGTTTTGAAAACGTAAATATATTGTAAGTATCCATGGATTAGTACACATTTGCAAGGTCTCAACATTTTGTGAGTTTTAAGTTAAGAAATGCAACAGTTGTGTGAACCAGAAGAGTCCCTTTTTTATATGGTAGATAAGATGGACAGTATAAGTTGTCAAATCCATGACTAAACCATAAATAATCAGAATTATGAATATATGATAGTTGCATCCTGTCAGTTGCTTAATGACTTAGGAAGTGGACGGCTGGAAATATGGCCAAAGCCAGAACAGAATCCTAGATGGTACCAAGCACCTACAACATATAGGTTATATATATATCGAGCCTCGTGGCACAGTGGTTAAATGCCTGTACTGCAGGTAAAACTGTGCTCACGACCTGGGGTTCGATCCCAGGTAGCTGGCTCATGGCTGACTCAGCCTTCCATCCTTCTGAGGTCGGTAAAATGAGTACCCAGCCTGCTTTGGGGGGGCAATGTGTAGCCTGTATACTGTAATTAAAAACTGTAAACCGCCCAGAGACTACTTGAAGTGCTATGGGGCGGTATATAAGCAGAACACTTTATATATCCTTTCATTGGAGCTCTGTTCTCAGTCACTGATGCCGTATGGCCTTACCATTGGTGAGGGTTTATTCATAGGCTTCTGTTTCCTTCTGCCCTACTTTATTCATGGTTTTAGGCTTTGCATCTCTATAATTTATGTACACATATACATACATAGTTAAGATGCACCTAAGTACTGAAGCTAAAATTTAGTAAATACTAGAAATTAATGTTCTTTAATCCTACTTCTTTATTGTTGCCCATCTTCCTGATAAAAGCCCCAACATTGAAGGTTGATAGCTTGGACACCAAGAATGGTTTTAGATTTCAACCTCTTTCTTTTTCTGTCAGTTATATTAAACTGTTGATTGCAATGTTAAACAATCATCTGCAAATTCAATAATCATTCCCTGCATTCACTCATCAAAGTCATTAATACAAATGTTGAAGAACACTGGGCCAAGAACTGAGTCTTGTGGTGCCCCACTTGCTATCTTCTTCCAGTTTTGAGAAGGAGTCATTGACAAGCTCTTTCGGAGTATGAGTCAGAAACCAACCATGTAGCCACCTGACAGTTGTTCTATTCAGCACATAGCTTGTTTACTTGCTACTCAGAATATCATGGGGGACTGTGTCAAAGCTTTGCTGAAGTCAAAAATATAGGTCTACTGCATTCCCACCATCCAGGGAGGTTGCCCAATCAAAAAATGAGCTTGTGTGCCTTCTCAGCAGGAAAATTTCATTCAAGTCCCTTTGAGATTAGGCAGATACTGACAAAAGAGGCACTTTGTGAAGTAATTGTGGTGCATTATGTTTGGCATACCCATGTGAATGACTTTTCAGTGCTAGCAAATAATTTCCTGTTTGCCCTGGTATTCCAGGATGCTTCATGGCTGGTATTAGTTCTGAGTTCACAGATTTACTGGGTTCTAATAGTTTCTGAGGCTGCTATTCTTGTGCTTTAAAGTTTTTTTTTGTATTGTTTTAAATAGTATTGCAAATCTTGCCTTGAAAAATAGCTAATATATAAATAAATAAGTAGGGTTTTTTTTAAAAAAAAATTACAGTGTTATCAGTTGAGCCTCACCTAATGCTGTGGAACAATCCTTTCTAGTGTGGAAGCTGGGCCAGACTTCCAGCTTAAAGTTGAAGTTTACAGCTGTTGTTGTACTGAAGAATCCTCGACTATTACGAACACTCCCAAGAAGCTAGTTAAGAAGCTGAAGACCTCAATTGGAAAAGCCTCTGGGAAGAAATTCAGTTCTGCATTAGATGATGGAAACCTCGAATCTTTATTTTTTGCTGATACAGTTGTACTGTGAGTGAGCTGATATCTAATTGGGATTGGGTTTTTTTATTTTTAAATGCCTGGGAAAGGTATCAGTGCTTTTATCAACATTCCAGTTCGCCAGAGATCATTTCTGGGTCCTCTGACAGGCGCAGGAAACCCGTTGGAAGCCCTAAACAGCCCCCCCCCCATCCTGACCTGACCCAGCATTCACATAATGTAGATTTCCCTTTACCACGGGTCGAGTTGGGTCCCGAATCCCTGTGATAAATGGGGGATTACTGTAGTAGAAGATACAGCTTGGCAATTAATCTTCCAGTCCACGAGTGGCAAATATGTGATCGAATGCCATTAGTTTTAATTCTGAGATGCATGTCTAGACATTTCATTGGTGCTGCCTTCCAAGGTAGGCAACAGTTCACTTTCTGCTAGAATAGGCAGCAAAAGGAGAAGCGTTTCGGGGGGGGGGAGACAAGTTTCTGTATTTGACTGGAAGAGGAATTGATCTCTACCATTTCTTGTCTTGGGCTTCAGCTGACAGCATTCTACTCACACTGTAGATTACTCACTATATTAGGACTGCTTACGCACAGTGATAAATCACTAGGATTGAGAGCAAGGGATGGAATGATGAAAGAATAAGAATATGGGAAAATGTCTTACCCAGGGTGAGACCCTCTGTCCATTTTGCTAAGTATTGTCTATTCTTGGCTGCCACTGGCTCTCCATGGTCTCTGCAAGATATCTTCCCCATTAGCTGCCCCTTCCCCCACCAAACTTTTTAAATGAGGATGCCAAGGACTGAACCTGTCAAATTTTGCATCGCAAGCATGTTCTTTGCCACTTTGCTATAATCATTCTGCCAAAGAACAAACAAAAAGGGATTAATGACACAGAAGAACTGTTATGGGAGTAAACTGATACTATGCATGATCATACACATTTACTAGCGTAATGCACTTAGTATCATTTTATTGTCTTTCTGTGCTGAACAGAGAACAGCTTGTATTGTCTGTAGTGACGGTGGGAGAGCTGCTGCCTCAGAGCATAGAATCTTATGCTGTGCACTCCACAGCCCACCCCCATTTTGAAGGCCATGCATGAAATGTGATGTTTGCTATCTCTTTTAGCATTTATCTCACTCTAATAATGATACGACATCCTGGCAACCCTATCTCAGATAAATACAATAACATATTGTCTGATAGTGTTGGGAAATATCAATGAATAGAGAGGCTCATAGCATATTTTGTTATGTTTGTTATGACCATAGAAGCAATTTGTAAGCAGAATGAGAAGTATTAATGATAGGTTTTATAAGTGCAGCATTGGTGGAATATTCTGGAAAGCATTTTAATGTAATAACAATGGTTGTGCACACTCAAAAATATGTTGCAGTTGATAAAATTAAAAGCTGTGGATGTGCAAATACTATTCCAGAGCTTGTGGGTGTAGTTGGCCTGTTTCAACAAATATGCTTCCATTTAAGGCAATAATTTAATTCAAACATTTAGGCAAAACATTGCTAGCAGTGCTAATTAGCCTGTTAAATTTGAAAACTGATCGAGATTTGAAAGACTAAAAAACTGGCAACTGATAGCAGTTTTGGAAATGAGATACTGAAGTTAGCCAAAAAGAAAAAGAAAAAAGAAAGAGAGAAGCTCATGTTTTAGAAGGAAAATGTTACTGAGAAGCATATTTTAATAGTGAAGTAGTTTGTTTTCTTTGGCAAACTGTGCACTATAAATAGTAAGGATCTCTCACTTGAACATTCAGCACAAAGAGATTTTCATCTCTAAAAAGAAACAGTTATTTAAAATGGAACAAAAATGTTCAGTTACAGATGACTTTTATGTGTTTGCCTAGTGATTGAGAATCTTTGAACTAGAATCAATTTTTAACCAGCACCTTGTTTTCAGCTGTTCAGAGATTTTTCTCTTGATGTGCTAATGGAAATTGCACAGCAATGGGATTCTTCCTGGATAATCAGTGAAACAAATGTAATCATTACCCTAGAATAACTCTTGGAGTGGGGGAACCTCAGAGATACAAGTAGAGAAAAGTGAACTGCTTAAGTGTTCTACTATGTATGGCTGGGGCAAGCCACCAAGCACGAGGAGGCTTGAAGTGGCCTCTTTGGCAAGATATTTAACATGAAGCTAACACATTTTAGTGTTAATTCCTTTTAGAATTTGTTATGGTCTTTTTAGCAGAGTTTTATTTACAAAGAGTAGTTTGAAGCCAAAGCAAAATAACTGGCAAAATAACAATACAACAGAAACAGCTTTGTCAGCATTCCTTCTTGCAGACACAGAGTTCTTCAGCAGAGACGTTAAGCAGCCTGGATCATCATCAGGAGCATGTGATGAAGTGATCAAGTGTTACCCACACTTGCTATCCACTATATACTCTGTTGATTACACCTTTCAGTCAGCTGATCCCTGACTTCATTACTAGAGTTACAAACTCTTAAGCAACTTACTTACAGTTGTTAGTTACTTTTACTGTTAAGCCCTAACAGAATTAATTCTTAAGTACTAATGAATGCCTACAACTCAAACAAAACAATTGTTAATTATTTCAATTATGAATCTTTTGTGGGGAGTTTGGTTCAAAGACAGAGTCACTGACAACCAAAAGTACTACTTACACAATGCCATTTACTTGTATAACTGCTGGTGCACAATGCCTTTTATAGACAGAACCTCATGGTGCAGTAGTTAAATGCCTGTACTGCAGCTAAAACTGTGCTCAC
>JAHTLZ010003518.1:22834660-22847601 GCA_023846285.1 Phrynocephalus versicolor
GGGGGGGGGGGAATTGCTCTACCCTGCTGGTCCTTCTTGACCTGTCAGCGGCTTTTGATACCGTCAACCACGGTATCCTGCTGGAGCGGCTCTCGGAGGTGGGGATCGGAGGTCTGGCCTTTGGCTGGCTCCGCTCCTTCCTTGAGGGTCGCACCCAGCGAGTGAGCTTGGGGGGTGAGTTGTCGGCTCCCTGGACACTCTCCTGTGGGGTGCCTCAGGGGTCGTCCCTCTCCCCAATGCTCTTTAACATCTGTATGAAGCCGCTGGCCGAGATCATCCGGAGTTTTGGAGTCTGCTGTCATCAGTACGCTGATGACACGCAGCTCTATCTCTCCTTTTCCACCGGTGCAGTGGAGGCTGTCGAGACCCTTGATCGCTGCTTGGCTGCAGTTTTGGATTGGACCAGGACTCACAGACTCAGGCTCAACCCGGGAAAGACCGAGGTTATGTTCTTCGGGGGCGACCCGGAAGGGTACTGTGGCCCTCTTCCCAGTCTGGGCGGGTCCGCCCTCCAGCTGGCGCAAAGAGTGAGGAATCTGGGCGTCGTCCTGGATCCGGGTCTGACCCTGGAACCTCAGGTGTCAGCCGTGACCAGGTCGGCCTTTTACCATCTAAGGCTTATCGCCCAGATTTGCCCGTACCTGGACGAGAGCTCCCTGAGGACAGTGGTACAGGCACTGGTCACGTCGAGGCTGGATTATTGCAACGCTCTCTACATGGGGCTCCCCTTGAACCTTGTTCGGAGATTGCAGCGGGTCCAGAATGCGGCGGCCAGGCTGGTGGTTGGTGCACGTCGGTTTGACCGCATCACCCCCATCCTGGCTCGCCTGCACTGGTTGCCCGTTGCCTCCCGAATAAGGTTCAAGGTGTTGGTTTTGGTTTACAAAACCCTCCATGGCTTGGCCCCTGATTATCTGGCAGAGCGCCTTCACCGACAACTAAATCTAGCCCGACCCACCCGCTCATCTTTGGCACTTTCACTCCGGACTCTCCCCCCGAAGGAGGCCCGCAAAGCGAGTACTCGCGGGAGGGCCTTCTCGGTGGTGGGACCATCTAGTTGGAATCACTTGCCGAGTGAATTGCGACAGGCTCCATCCCTGGCGTCCCTTAAAAGAGGTCTAAAAACCTTACTCTTTAGTGATGCCTTTAATAATGACTAGAGTGTTAATTTTTATTTTTTTTATCCCGCCTTATCTTTTCTATAGTGACTGTTCATGTTCTGATGATACTCTGTTTTTAATTCTTTTTTCTTTGTAAACCGCCCTGAGTTCCCGTTCTGGGAAGAAGGAGCGGTATAGAAATTTGAAAATAAATAAATAAATAAATAAATAAATAAATAAATAAATAAATAAATAAAAACTGTAACCTGCCGAAAGACTAGGTGAAGTGGTATGGGGTGGTATATAAGCAGAACACTTTGCTTTTGCTTTGCTCTCTATTTGGAACTCCCAGGCACTTGGGCAATGTCCTCCAAACGCTAAGAGTCCCCCTTTTAAAAAAAACTATTATGCTGGACCTCTAACTCTGCAATAACTTGGGTAGAGTTGCAGTGCATAATAAGCCCCAGTGGAGCAGGGAGAGAATGTGACAGTGCCAAAAGTAAATGTTTGGTTAAGGTGAGGTAAGTAGAGCCTATAGAGATGGAAAAAGATCACACATGAGCCATTGCTAGTTCAAATACTGCTGGTTCCCAGTATTAGTGTGCTGTAAGTTTGGTGTTTTGAGTTGCAGACTTTATAAAAAAGCATTCCACTATAAAAATAGAGGAAAAAGCAACTCTTACAAACAAAGGTTTTGCTTTATTAGAGTTGAATGAAATTCCAGCCACAATGGCATATGCTTGCTTTTTCACTTTCACCTTTTTCCTTCTTAGTTAAGGGAGTTCCAATATGCAGTTGGCCTGTCACCTAATCTTCCAAAGAGAATTATCCCAGAGCCTGGGAAAGTTTTTTGTTTGTGATACAATGATGACAACAAATACAACTAGAATCTGCCAATGGCTAAGACAGCAAGTACTGCTTTGATATGATCATCCATGTAGACAAAGGATGATAAGCTCCACGAGTCCATCAAGGGAAGGAACAGCATTTCTTTGGTCCTTATAGAATAATAGAATTTAACCCATATGAAGAGAAGAAGGAAAGGCGGGTTCTCTGTTAGGTTACAGACTTTTAGTGCACACAGTTTGACTGCAGTCAGCTATTTTGTAGAGATGAGCTAGACCCTGCAGGATGTAGTTGCTAAACCATTTGATTTTCAAAGCTAGATACAGAGTTGCTCCACAACTTTTCCAACACTTTTTGACAAATGGCTTATAAAGAGCAAAGAAATATAAGAGCCTTTGATTTAAATGACCTTTCTCATGAAGTTTGCTTCTCTTTCCACATCATTGAAACAAGACTTAATTTATTTATCTTAACCAGTGGCGCAAAATATGGCTTGCTGGCACATACAACCTTAGGACTGGAAAGCGTTGAGGACAGCTTCAAAACTCACAGCCTTACTGTTGTAGGAAATGGTAAGTTCTTGTTTAATATGAGAAATGATGTGTATGTAGAATATTTCAATATTCTATTGAATATTGATCATAGTGATCAGAAGTGCCTGTTCTTTTTCTTCCTCTCTTCTCTACTGACTTCTGTACATAATGGAAGCTTTTTTTTCTGAAAGAATAGAATTTGCAGTTAAGTCTCCCTCCTTGCTATTAACTTGTATATTTTTGTGTTCTCCCAAATTTACATGGAAAGTGGATTAACACAAAAGCAAGTCTCACTTTTACTCATTAAGTAAAAGTCATTAACTCTCGAGTTATTAATAACAGTATATCACAGAAGTGAGTACACCCCCCTCACGTTTCGTAAATATTTTAGGATATCTTTTCATGTGTCAACACTGAAGAAATGACACTTGGCTACAATGTAAAGCAGTGAGTATACAGCCTATATAACAGTGTAAATGTGCTGTCCCCTAGAAATCATACAGCACACACAACCATTAATGGCAACGAAAGTGAGTACACCCCTAAGTGACAATGTCCAAATTGGGCACAAAGTGTCAATATTTTGTGTGGCCACCATTATTTTCCAGCACTGCCTTAACCCTCTTGGGCATATTGTTCACCAGAGCTTCACAGGTTGCCACTGGAGTCCTCTTGCACTCCCCCATGATGGTATCACAGAGCTGGTGGATGATAGAGACCTTGCAACTTCCCTCTTCCATTTCAGGATGGCCCTCAGCTGCTCAATAGGGTTTAGGTCTGGAGACAAGCTTGGCCAGTCCATCACCTTTACCCTCAGCTTCTTTAGCAAGGCAATGGTCATTTTGGAGGGGTGTTTGGGGTTGCTATCATGTTAGAATACTGTCCTGTAGCCCAGTCTCTGAAGGGAGGGGATCATGCTCACCTTCAGTATATCACAGTACATTTTGGCATTCATGGTTCCTGCAACGAACAGTAGCTCCCCAGTGCCGGCAGCACTCATGCAGTCCCAGACCATGACACTTCCACCACCACGCTTGCCTGTAGGCACGACACACTTGTCTTTGTACTCCTCACCTGGTTGCTGCCACATGTGCTTGACACCATCTGAACCAAATAAGTTGATCTTGGTGTCATTGGACCACAGGACATGGTTCCAGAAATACAAAGAAGATTTTTTTAAAAAAAGAAGCATACGGCGATTGCTAATGTTTGTGTTGTTCCCCTGTACTTGATTGTCTTCCGCCACACGTTAGTCTTTACCCTCTTGCCGGTCTCCATTGTGTTATTACTTGCTATGTTTTTAATTGGCTATGTGCTTTTAATCGTTGTATTTTGCTTGCTTTCATGTAAACCGCCCAGAGTTCCTCAGGGAAAATTGGTGCAGTCTAGAAATGCAAAAATAAATAATAAATAAACTGTGGACAGTTAATATTGCTCTAGAGTCCTATCAACAGTGCTACTGTAATCTCTGCAGATGTTACTTTTAAGTTTTGTTTTTCTGCATTTTATTCTTACATGCAGTATGTATGTAAGTATTGACCATGTATCCTTTTATTCTTTTTGTGAACTCAGAAAAATCTTGGTTGTCCAAGCCATGTGGCCAAGGTGACTGCTATTCACTGGTTTTCTCACATAACTCTGCAGCTACAAAGATCAACACCATATTTGATAGTCACAAGTCATATGTTGGACAAGATGGTTTATTTGATCTGAAGGCACGCAATTTCAGTCATTCCTCCATGTTTTTAGTCAACTATTAATTTTAAAAAATCACTGATGACTAACCCAACTACATGCTACTGTCATTACTCCCCCTCCTTTTCTTTTCTTTTAAAGATGAATCATCATTTTGGCTTCCACTGTATGGCAGCATGTGTTGTCGTTTAATTGCTCAGCCATTCTGTATGATCAAGGATATGATGTCTGGATTTCTTAATCAGCAGGTAAAATATTTTCTTTCACAATGGCAAAAACCTTATGTGAAATACCACACGTACAAGAGTAAATTGTGCAGGTTTGTTATTTCCTTTGCTTGTGAGCTACCCCCCTCAACTGATGAACATATAAGCAGGTGCATATGCAGTTGTTTCCCTGAACCTAGGAAGCAAAAGAATACAACAAAAGCCCAGTAGTGCAGGTAGTTGTATGATTGCCTACTTATGCTGCACAACATCAGCAGAATTCAGGCCACTAATACTTCCAATTGATTGGCTACGTTAGTGCTTTTTTCTTTTGTAACTTATTCTCAGTCTGAAGAAATCACTGTCTCTTGTTACCAATATATAGGAAGATTCAGAGTGATTCAAAATAGCAATCTCTGATGGGGCCAAAGGAGAGATCTTTTCAGAGCTGCTGAGCAATGGAGAGTCATGCTGGCACACAGACAAAAAGATACATTTTTCCTCTCCAAATGATTCTGTACTGTTTTTGTTTTCCCTTCTATGGAACTGAGGGCAGGGAGCAGATAACTATAACATGCTAAAACTGAAATAGGTAAGAAGTGAGTTCTTGGGGTTCACAGACTTTGGATTCATTGGATCCAAAACTACCCCTAGAGCTGGAACACCACATTTGAAGACCTACCGTTCCTGCCATTGGGAACACCTGTGTAGGTATGTACAGCCACAGCTGGTATTTTTGGGGCAGATGTACACGCCCCTTAGGACAGGTATGCCTAAACTTCGGCCCTCCAGATGTTTTGCACCACAACTCCCACAGTCCTTTGTCATTGGCAATTTAAGCTTAGAATTCTGGGAGTTGTGGTCCAAAACATCAGGAGGGCTGAAGTTTGGGCATGCCTGCCTTAGGAGAAGCCCTTTCTACTGAAAAATTAAAGAGTGATCTTACATTAAAAGTACTCAGAGTAGTTAACCTATATCAGGCCTGCCTAACAGGTAGACCGGGGGCTACCAGTAGCCCCTGAAGGGTTCAAAAGTAGCCTGCCAGCCATCAATAAAAATGTGAGGGAATAAGTTCTCCACCTCTACCTCCCCCACCCCAAGGACCACCGCTGCCCAGCAAAGCTCTGGGTCTTCCAGTCCACTGTCTCAGCTGAGTGGGGCAGTTCAAGGGCCGTGGCACAGTCCCCTGCTCTCCCTACTGGCCAGATTATTGGCGTGCCACTGTCTCGTGACCAACTGAGTTGTTGGTGCAGAGCAGAGGAAGGGGAGTGGAGGGGACAGCGAGGGGCGGGGTCATGGGCGTGCCCACCTCCTTTGCGTGCATGGTCAGCCTTACCATAGGAATGCATTGGAATTTGTTCACTCCAGAAAGAATTAATTGATTTTCAATGCGTTCCTATGGGAAAACGTTGCTCTACTTACAATTTTTTTTTTACTTATGAGCATATGCTCAGAACAGATAAAATTCATAAGTAGAGGTTTTAGTGTAGTAGCCCTCAGGCACTTTCGTCCAGAAAAAGTAGACCTCGGCATGTTCAAAGTTGGACAGCCCTGACCTATATTAAAAATTATACCTTTTTGAGAGTTATTGCTGATGGAAAATATTTCAGTTTAGCTTCAGGGGATTGTGCATTGCTTTTAGTTTTCACACCCTCCCTCCCAGTGGTGATGGCCAGCATTGGTACCCACTATTTCTTGATTGCTTTTGGGAGGATAAAACATGGAACAACTTAGAGTAAGAGGTTGTTGCAAGAGAGAGAGAGAGAGAGAGAGAGAGAGAGGATGGAGAATGGAGAATTCATCTGTGTGGCATCCCGGTGAAGCAGTGGGGAGAATTAGGCAACTGTAACAGAAACAGAATGCTTGTCAGTTATTCAGCCTAGGGTTATTTGAGCATTGCTTAGGTTTTATTTTCAAACCTTGGAAATAAAGTTTGACTTTTTGTGTTCTAATTGCCGCTGAGACTATTTGGACAGGGGAGTAGCTGGACTTCAGCCATACACTGACAGAATGTAAGAAAACATGCAATCTTTATCCATTGGTGCAGTGCCTATTTCGTTTAGGAGTCCTGGGATGAGCTCTGGAAAAGAGAAATAATGTGCGGCATGGGAATGCCCAGTGAGTAAGATGTAGTTGCTAAAATCATGTGTTGTCACCACAGCTGTTTTAGATATTCAAGAACAGGTAGCAGTTGTGCTTCATTTAGCAAGTCCAATTCAATATCACATTTTGATTTTTGGCATTATGGGTGTAGTCAGAAATTAGAATGCAACATACAGATTTTGATAGATAAATTAGTACCATTCTCAAAATGAAGCTGTATCTTTTGACAGTCAAACATTGTTTATAAAGGATTTTCTCTCCCCATGACTTTTCTTAAATGTATAGGCCTACCCCCAATGTTCCCTCTAAGGTGTGCACACCTCAGGGCTTTTTCCTCTCCCCCATCCCCAGAGACTGTTTTTGTTCTGGTCACAATGGAACCCATACAGGGGGTGGGGTGGGGGGATCGTGTCCACAGGGGCAGTGAAGTTGCACATGTGAGGGACAGAGCCACACCCAGCAGGGCTGAAAATTAGAGGGGAAGTTGCCTACTCCTATAGCAGTGCCTGACCAAAATGTTGCACTATTAGCTGGCTGATAGCAAAATAGAAAAAAATTGTGCCATTTGTTCTGTCCATGTTTCCTGCTTTCATATGTTCACCATGGCAACGTGCGATCTCAGCTCAGAAAAGTGGCTCCCAAGCAGAGAGCTGCACATTTTTAAAAAAACGACACATATCAAAAAACCGTTACACAATCAAAATGACTATTTAAAAAAGTATAAAAGACATTGCAGGGCAGAAACACATTTATGATGTATAGGTTTAAATGAGTGTTGAAAGAAAATTATTTTAAACATGTGTTTTAAAATCAGTAGTAGAATGATACAATATATGCCTTCCGTTAGAAGATCATTCCACAATCTTGGTGCCACAGTTTGGGTTTTGGGAGATTAACCATTATGATATGCTTAGAAATAAAACACTTAAATCTGATAAAATCTATCTATCTATCTATGCGATATGTATTTTAATTTTTTAAATTAAATTTGGTGCAAAATATTGACCAGCTTACAGTTTATCTTCCCCATGGTAGATTTAAGATTAGGTTCTTGGGTGTTTTTTTTAATTTCTTCAATCAGGAGGGTAATGGAAATACTACATCAACAAATAGTCTCCTGTTAGATGTGGAAATCTATTCTGTGTAACATCCTTAAAGACCTGAGATGTTCATTTTTATTACTTGACCTAAATCCATCTGGATTAAAGGGAACCCATTACAAAGTATAGATAGGACCACCAACATAAGAGCTGACTCATGTGTACAGCTCACATATCTTTTATTTCAGAGGGCACAAGTAGGCTAAGGAGATTTTTTTATCCTTTATAGCTCTGTGAATTAATGACCTCCCAAAGGTCGCATTAGTAAAAATTGTAGTCAGGCCTTGCAAACCCAAGGCCATCTCTTCTTTTGTAGCATCAACCCATATTACACCCAATCTTCATCTTTTCCTGCCACCTCCCACTTTTCCTCTCTCTTCTTGATTTGTCCAAAGTATGATAGCCTCAGTATAGTAGCACCTTGGTTTACAAGCATAATATCAAAGCAAATTTCCCCATAAGAAATAATGGAAACTCAAATGATTCGTTCTGGGGTCCTGTAGACCACATATTGTACACACAAAATGGCAAAATTCACAAAAGAAGTTGGCCAGAAGTCCACGTCGACACCATGGTTTAGGTATCTAGCTGAAGAATCTGCTCTGCTTGGAACTAACAACTCAATTTTACTCTTTGTTTTTAATGTGACTAGAAATTGTTTGAAAAACTAAGAAAAATAAAACTTTAGCCTGCACTCCTCTTTGAAAATGTTCCTGGCTGGTGCAAGAGAGACTTCTATTCTCTCTCTTCCCTCTGCTTTGGAGACTGCCTGAGACGGAACATTCCAGACAATCATCCACAATCCAGCAGGGGGAGGGAGGGAGCAAACCACCATTGGCTCACTTGTAATCATGTGACCTGCTCCAGTGCTTGTATATCAAGACATTGCTTGTTGATCAAGGCAAAATTTAGAAGAAATGTTTGCTTGCCTTGCAAAACACTCTTAAACTAAGTTACTCAATACTAAGGTATTACTGTATTGTCATTTTAACTTCAAGTGAGAGTTCAGGTTTGACTCAGTAAGAACCTACTTATCATTCTAGTGGTACATAGTATACACAAAGCTCTCTTTCAACATCACATCTAAATTAATCACTTCTTTTCCTGTCAGCTTTCTTCATTGTCCAATTTTCCATCCATAAATAGCAATCGGGGATGTTGTACAGTAGTCCCCCGCCACAACGTGGTTCATATATTATGATTTCAGTATATTGCAGTTTTTTTTTCTTGAGAGAAGCACGCTTCCAAATAATGGCTTTTAACCCCCTCCTGACACCTCAGCAAACTTAGCTTGGGCTGCTCCTGCCAGCTGCACTTCCAAAGAGAGGTTTTTAACTCCCTCTTGACACTTCAGCAAACTGACCTTGGGCTCCTGGCAGCATGCACCAGCAGCAGCAGCCCCAGATCTGTTTGCTGAGGTGTCTGTATTTCACGGATTTTCCTTTATTGCAGGTGGATCAGGTACCTAACTCCCGCGATAAACAGGGGAGTACTATAGTATGGTATCTCCTGTCCCCAGTGACATATCTTTATTCTTAATGCCATTTTCCAGTTCCTTCATAACTGTCCTTTCGAGTCTGAGTTATTTTCTGATTCCTTATCTGCAGTTTCCATTTGTATTGATTATCAAACCCAAGTACAGTGGTACCTCTGCTTACCAGCAGCTCTACTTACAAGCAATTCGACTTAAGAGCAGAAAAACGTTGGCGTTTTAAATGCTGCCTTACAAATTTTAGATGTGGTCTGCTCTACGTACAATTTTCCCCTGATTTTTTAATTTTTTTCGATTTTTTAGCTACAGCTGCTCTACTTACAAGTTGTTCGACTTATGAGCATGCATTTGGAATTGATTAAACTCGTAAGTAAAGGTACCACTGTATAAGAAATTTTTAACTCTTTCATTTCTTTTCACTGTCAGTATTAAAGTTATATAATTCTTCTACAGCCATAATTTTGATCACCTTAATGTTCTATCACAATACTGTTTTTACAATTTCTTAGTTGGCTTTCCCAGTAATCCCCTCTGGCGTTAATATGGTGTCATCCATATATCTAAAATTACTGACATTTCTTCCACCAATTTTCACATCATCTTCTTCTGAATATACTCCAAATTGATTTGGTCTAAAGGTACCCCATTTGCTATGGGTGCACACCTTACCACACTGTTTCATCATTTCAATGTGTTAGGGAACTGAGAGCAACACAATTATCTGTTAGAATTCCATGTGAATTGATTTTGGAAACTAGGAACCAAGTCAGGAGAAGAAACTAAAAAGACACGGATAGTGTATGTAGGTTATTAAAGTGGCAGTCATGTCGTTAATGGTGCAACAGCAACATTTGTATTAGTTTTTACTGTTGGGAAGGCTAAAGGGTAAGGTGGCCAGGTAAGCAGATTCTTTTTAAAGATCTTATTGAACTGTCATCAAGGGGCCATAACATTGTTATAAGGGCAATTTGACTATCTGATTGACAATGTAATGCTGTCCTATGTGTGTATCTCGAGATGTAAACTTTCCAGAAACTTGGGGGGGGGGAATGGAAAAAACAGCTTTCCCCCCATTTTTCCATTGCTTCTACTATTTTTTCCCATGGCTTCAAAATTTCTGGAAATTTTACATCTCTGTAGTAAACGATTCACATACTTCACTTGAAAAGTAAAAATGATAGGTAAAGTAATGATAGATAGCAATAGCTGATAGTTACTTTTTTTTTTACAGCAAATGGTCAGGAACCTGGTTACCTGGAAGAGGCTATACTGTGTGCTAAGGGGTGGCAAACTTCTTTGCTACTATACACCAGAAGAAATAGAAGCTAAAGTGGACCCAGCTTTGACAGTTTCTATCAACAAGGTAAAATATGACATCAGCCAGTCAATGAAACTTCAGTTATGGTTCTACTATGGCCATGCTGTTAATTTGAAATGCTGCTTTGTGTGTAGATATATATAGTTGATAAGACCAAAAGAAGCATGCTTTCTGAATCATTGACTGGAATCAAATGGATTTTGAAGAGAAACAGTTTTCACTCATGCAGATATTGGTAAACATTTGAATTTGCATACCGCTAGAACGGTATAATAGAGGGAAAAGGTAACATAGGGGAGATGAATGATTTTGCTATACTGGAAAGGTGTTGGAATAGCAATAACACACCCCTATTTTTGTTTTTGGGCCCTCCCTCAGGTCAAAGGTCTCAATCACACTGCCTGGGAAGAGTGGGTGATTCAGGTAGTTCTCTGTGGAAGAAGGCACTCTGATAGGTATTGAGGTCGAAAACTGTTTAGAGCTTTGTATGTTATCATTATTACCTTGACATCAATGTGGAGGTGAACAAGTAACCAATACAGAGCAGCTAGTGTGGGGGAGATATAGTGATAATGTCTCACCCCAGTTAGTAGTCTCGACGGTGTGTTCTGAACCAACTGAAGCTTCCACATGAGCCTAATGGGCAGCATGTGTGGAGAGTGCTGCAGTAGTCTAATCTCAAGATTACTCGGCCATTGACCAGTGTAGTAAGGGCCGCAGTGTCTAGATAGGGACACATCTGGGCGATCCACCAGAGATGGAAATGGGCAGAGTGGATCAAACTCCATCTGGGACTCCATGGATAGTGCTTGATCCAGGAGGGTGCCCAGACTGGGAACCTCAGCCTTAGCAGGGAGAGTCACTATCTCAAAAGAGGGAGTTTCCCAACCTGCACGACTTCTGTCTTCTCCAGGTTCAACCTCAATCTATTTGCCTCCATTCATTCGACCATGTCCCGCGGGCAGTGCTCAAAGGATGGGATAGCATCCTCTGCAGAAGGTGGAAAGGAGAGAGACAGCTGGATGTCATCAGCGTACTGATGACACGAAGCTCCAAAGCTCTGGGCCACTCCCAGTGGCCCCATATAGCTAATAAATAGCATTGGCAAGATGTTCAACCCCTATAGAACCCAAAAGCTGATATTTCAATGAAATCTCTAGAGCTTTTAATGGGAAAAACATACCCGTAAGTCAAAACAGCAAAACTGTACACAGCATGCTTGGCAGGACACTTTGCCCCCATTGGACTCCCTCTGAAGGTCATATTCCAGGGTGACTAGTGCTATCTCCATGCTCTGGCACAGCCTGAACCTGGGCTGGAATCGACCAAGGGCATATTGTGCTTGCTTCTTTCAGCCTTTCAACCACCATTACAAAGGGAGGGAGCAGCAGGCAGATGTAGTTTTGTTTCTTAGTAGAATATGCCATGCTTTAATAACATACAACTGTTATGTCCAAATTGCATACAGTATTGTGTGAAGTCAATGTTAGAAAGATCAGATTTCTCAAGGGCCTAAGATGGAAAAGAATTATTTCCAGGTACGAATCTTTTTCATCTAGATTTATCCAAAGCTAGTTGTTAAATGTAATGAAACTCTTCCTTCAGTTGTTAAATTCTAATTATTAAGCTACTTCATCAGCTGTAGGCCATACTGTACCAGAAAATGCTAATGCATTATACATAACAAATAACATTAAAATAAACCAGGCATAACCATAATCCAGTTATGTTCACTGACAGAAATTATGGCAATTAAACCTATATTTCTATTTCAGTTACCAATAACAGTCCTTTTTGGCAATTTTGCTCTGTGTTTTTGCTGCAGCTAGCACACAAACCATTTATTTAGGTCATTGCCAAGCATGCTGTGTACAGTTTTGCTGTTTTGACTTACGGGTATATTTTTCCCATTAAAAGCTCTAGAGATTTCATTGAAATATCTCTACTTGAAGGAGAATCAAGTAAGATGAGGGAATTTTTCTGTTGTCGCCTCCTCACAAATGTTCAAGTATGCAACTCAAAACATAATCTTTTACCCAAACACCATATCTAGCAGTCAACAGGACCATGGAAGATAGCACAGAAATCTCCCCACGTACAACTGACAGAAGCTATTTAGATACAGAAACCATTATATGCTTTCTTCCCACTACGTTGTGAGAAGCATCCGTGTCACTGGCCCACTGAGGTGACAGCTTTTTGCAACCTTTCTTTGAGTGGTAAAGAAGTTGCAGAAAAGCAGCACCCCCAAAAACGCAAGATAATTGTGGATTCAGTCTAAAGGTATCAACCTTCCAGCATCGAGACGGCAGTGTATGGAAGTTGTCTCAGTGGGATTGCAAGTCCAGCCGATAATTTAACTGCCAGATCAATGGATGCCTTTTCTTTTCCAAAGGTCAGTTCAAGGGGAAACACAATTATTTGATAACCGTTAATTCTTGTGGACCGCTGATGTTCTCTTGTGCATATTTACTCATCATAAATCCCATTTGTTCAGTGTGGCTTATTGCCTGGTCAGTGTGCATTTAGGATTGCACCCTCAATCTAA
>JAHTLZ010003518.1:22847611-22909181 GCA_023846285.1 Phrynocephalus versicolor
GCTTATTGCCTGGTCAGTGTGCATTTAGGATTGCACCCTCAATCTAAGCTCTACTGACAGTGTGTAACCCAAAGCACCCTTATGTATTTATATGTGCACAACCAGTATGATCCATGCTGGGGACAGGATGGAATTAAAACGAAAAGGGTAGAAATGCTGTTTTGTTTGGTTACCTGGCTTTGGCAGTGCATTTAAGACTGTGTGTTATACCAGAGGACTTGTGGGTGCTTTAAATAGCATTCTTAATATGTAGTTTCTTGGATACATCCCATCTGTTGCATAATGTATTGCTGCTTCAAAAGCATATCAACCTATTTGTGCTGAAGTTAGCATCTTCTATCACTTTAAAAACCAAATGAGGTATAAAATGTCTCTTATTTGAGTACTGCTGTTGTTTTATAAATGCATTTTATGGCTTTAGGTACACAGCGAACAGTAGATGAACTTATATCACTGCCTTACTTGAGGTTCTAATCTGTCAAATGTAAATCTATTTGACTTAATTTTATACTGGTATCTATGGTTACCTGCATTAATAAGACACAGCATTTATGGATGAATTACTTAATTTCCTATTTTTAGAATGAAACATTTAAATGAGCAGATTCATCAGATACGCTACAAACAGCTGTGTTTGTATTTCAAACAGCTCCTCCAGTAATGCCTCTTTAAAAATGCAGCCTCTCAAGAATATTTAGCAGATTTTCAAAGACTATAAGTCCTAGGTCTTTTTTCCCCATGACAATATTTGTAACTTAGTTTTTATAGCTTCATATTTAAGCTTTCCTGGTGTGAGTTGACATGCAGTAGAAAAGGGAATATGAAGGTGTATGTTCGAAGTGAAATGGAATTAAATAAGAACAGAGAAGTCTTCTGTCTATGTAAGTGGTGGATTTAGAACTTGGAGATGAGATCTGCTTAATGGCTGGCTTCCCATACTGAACAAGGTGGTGGTTTATTTTTGTCCTCAGACAGTGAAATTGTTGGATGAAGTGAAGTATCAAATATTTTGGAACACATATAAGAGATGTGTTCAGTTCAAATATGTGCGTCTTACACTGTCTTCAGCAGCATAACTGGGCATGTAGGACTGAAACCTAAGTTACTTGGTCTAAAAGAAGGCATGCATTACTGACAAGTAACTGTAGGTCATTAAAGGTTATGTTTTAAATGAAAATAAAGGTTGTGCTGGCTGCTTATGGAGCTTCTTTCCTGTGAATGCCTCCTCTGTTCGGTATAAAATTTCGAAGACCTAACTGCACAGGTATGGGCCATTCATGTGAGCCCCTGCCAGAGAATCAGTGCAAATTCTGTGGTTGGAAGCAATGTTATCAGACCTAGCCCGTATGAACTTTTAAAAAAACGATTTCTTTCTCACCTATATTTTTATTCTCTTTATGACCCAGGTTTTTCCAGAATGGCTCACAAATCAAAACTGAAAAACATTAAAAGTACAAGTACGATAAGAGAATACAAAACAATAGAGTAGAACAGAGCCAAAGTAAAAAATAAAGGGTCTTGTTAAAAGACAATTTAAAAACCAGGACAAATAAAACAAGTCAGAGATATACCGCATGTTTAAAGGACACCAGATGCATTCCAAAGAGAGGGCACCACCACTAAAAGGCCATGTCTTGGACTACCATCTGCCTTGCTTATGACATCACAATATCCAAAGCAAAGGTTCTGAGGGAGATATCAGCTTCCAAGGAGATTCATGTACAGTGGTACCTTGTATAAAGGGATTAATTTGTTCCAGATGAAAATATGTTAAGCAAATTTTCCTTTATACAAATTCCCATGGGAATGCATTGAAAATGGAGTAATCCCATTTTTATGTTGTACAGATTTTATGTTATACAAGCTGTTTGTTATACAAGGGTCCACTGTATGTACAAAGAGTCCCTGAGGTATGCAGGTCTTAAGTGATAAGGTACCGTATAGACTCGAATATACGTTTAGTTCTTCGTCGTGGACTCTGTGAATCCACACTGTGGGTTCTTCCTGCGCCTGCGCGGGAGTCTTCGGCCCTTTCAAAGCTCTAATAGTATAGGCACCTCCCCCTCCAGTGCGCATGCTCCGCCTCTTCCCGCTCAGTTCCTTTTTGCCGCCGCTGAGTCTAGACGCGTTCCTTCTAGCTCCTGCAAAAGAAAAAGGAAAGTGTTTATTTTCTTATACTACTTTTCTCCCTTTTATCCCTCCCCCTCCTACCCTTAATTTTTATTGTTTATTAGTCCTTAATTTGTGTTTTGTCACGCAATCTAGCCTTCCCCTTCGGGGGAACGGCCTTCCCCGTTGCGGGCCACCTGCCCGCTATTTCATGGCATCAGCCTTATTCAAGCGCTGCGAGGCGTGTCCCAACAAGATCCCGCTTGCGGACGGACACAGCCTCTGTCTCTACTGTTTGGGCGAAACCCATCAAACAAACAACTGCCCTCACTGCAGAAAACTTACTAAACCTGCTCTAAAACATAGACTTAAGAGCCTCAGAGCGTTTCTCTGGGAGAAATCGCTCAAACCTATGGATCAGCAAACCCAGTCGGAGGCTTCGATACCATCAACATCTTCGAAATCGAAGCAGGTATCGAAACCTGAAAAGAAAAAGAAAAAGAAACCAGACTCCGTGAAACCACAAGCACGGCTTCAAGCCAGGGACTCAGGGTCGACTACCACACTCGCACCCCTCCCTGTTGCTTCGCCACGCGCCACGGTCGCTCAACTACAAACAGAAACCCAAGCCATGGAAACGGCTACGACATCGAGCCTCCTTGATGCCCACGCTATACCGTCTTCTCAGCAAGACAATTGGGCTCAACACTTTACTCAACAAGCGACCATGTCTCAACAAATGCCTCAAAGCCCTGTGATGTCTACGGGCTTGACACCAGGTCAATTAGCCCTCGAGGCGGACATGACCACCTTTGGGTTAAATCCCTTGGCGCATTTCCAGTCGATGCAAGAGGCTTCCATGACATCAGCCCCTCCACGACATCAAACGGTGGAGGACATCACCGACCCTCGACGCCAAATAGCTGAACAACGCTTGGCCGTTCAGAGAGGTCGCAGCCAGAAGCCTAAGAGGGTAGACCGCGAAGACTCCACCTCCTCGACGTCACCCTCTCCCCGACGCCGAAGGTCTAGGCATCGCCAGGCTAAACGCCAAAAGCGTCACAGATCTTCGTCTTCTTCCTCACCTGTTCGACACCATAAATCAAGGCATCATAAAAGACACCATAGACAACACCAACTTGTCTCTTCTGCGGCATCGGATTCTTCTATGACATCCACCTCCGCTTCCACTACAACAACCAGACGACGCCGTAAAGAGCGAAAGCGCCTAGAATCACGCCCCCTTGCTGTGGCCGAGCGTGACATCAGGACAATCGATCCCAATAGCACCGCTTTCACTGCTGCTATGGACCTTTCTGAAAACACAGTTACTGTGGCATCCAAACAAACGCAACTCCAGGAATCTCCAGCATCCATGGACCGTCCTCTCACTGAGGAGTCCGAAATGGAGATCGAATCTCAAGTTTCTCATCGTTCTACCATCTCTAAGTCCAGACAATCTGAGGCTGACATGACTGACACGCAGCCCAATACACCCCTGGAAGATTTTAAAAGCTACTCACAATTAGTACACAAAATAGCCCAAGTAATGGGACTACAAGTACAATCATCTAACACCTCTGAATCTTGTAAATTCTTTGGACATCTAAACAAATCCAAACCACCTCCTCTTAAGATGGCTTTTATTCCATCCATGCTAGACAGAGCGAAGGAGGCCTGGGACAAACCTTCGTCTAATCCTCTCATGCCTAGGAGGATTGACAATCTTTACAAAACACATGGAGACGGCACAGATTTCCTGACCAAGCACCCACTTCCTAATTCGGTTATAGTGGATGCAAATCAGAACAGAGGAAGATCTCACTCTAATACTACACCAAGTAATAAGGAAGCCCGAAAGCTTGACCTTATTGGTAGAAGGCACTATTCGTTGGCTTCCTTCTCCCTGAGGGCACTTAACTACCTTTGTGCCATGGAGGCGTATACACGACATCTCCTCCTAACCTTCTCAGCATTCATAGATCTACTCCCAGAGGAGCATCGGACCAAAACCCAATCATCCTATGCGGAGGTCTTATCGCTCCTTGATCAACAGATGATTACCTCTCTGCACTTGACAGACGCTGCTTCAAAACAACTTACCACTGCAATCCATCTGCGCCGTCATGCCTGGTTAAGAACAGCCAATATCACTGAAGACGCAAGGAATCGAATTGAAGATTCCCCTTTTGATGGAGAGGGCCTGTTTGCCACAACCACAGATGCCTCTCTAGATAATATTCAAAAGATGCGCAAAGCAGCCAAATCTTATACTTACCCAGCATCCACGACACTACCAAGCTCCAGGCCTACATCACAAACCTGGAGACGCCCGTATACTCCACTACAACATAGGCCTCAAAGTAGATACAGGACACAGTATCACCAATCTCCTTATTATCGTCCAATTCAACCTCAACGCAAACGACAACAACAACAACAACCCGGTAGGAGGTACGACAGGAAACCTAAACAGCTATCCTGACCCCTCCACCGACATCAGACTAAAACCTTTCCACACCAACTGGCAACGGATCACCACGGATGCTTGGGTATTGTCAATCATCGAAAGTGGATACCGCCTGCAGTTCCATCACAGGCCGCCACTCGGAAGAGTGATCACTACACCATCTTCTGCGATTCTGCAGGAAGAGGTCACCACTCTTCTTCAAAAAGATGCCATAGAGCACGTGCCATCTACCGAGCTCTTAGGTTTTTACTCTCGATATTTCACAATACCCAAAAAAGACGGAGGCATTCGTCCCATCTTAGACCTAAGGAAGTTAAACAAATTCATCAAAAAGAGGAAGTTTCGCATGTCCACTCTCGACACTATCATCCCTCTTCTACAAAGAGGAAACTGGTTCGTAGTCCTGGATCTACAGGACGCGTATTTCCACATTTCTATAGCTCCAAAAGACAGAAAGTACCTCCGTTTCCGCATAGGAAACCTGACTTACCAGTTCAAAGCGCTCCCATTTGGCCTTTCGTCCGCGCCCCGGGTTTTCACCAAATGCATGGCGCCGGTCTCTGCATTTCTCCGTCTTCAAGGGGTCCAGGTCTTCCCATATCTGGACGACTGGCTCCTGGTAGCTCCTACAAAACAAAAGGTAGAAAGAGACAGAGATATCACCATACGTCTACTTACCTCCCTGGGTCTTCGCATAAATCAAACAAAATCTATATTCAAACCAGCCCAATCAGTCCACTACATCGGAGCCCTTTTAGACTCCCGTCAAGCAAAGGCCTACCTGGCACCGGAACGTCTACTCAAGATCCAAAAAGCATTAGTTCCCTTCTTCGTTTCAAACAGAGTAACGGCACACCAGGCTCAACATCTACTAGGCCTCATGGCCTCAACTACGGCCATTCTCCCTCACGCCAGGTTGCGGATGAGACACTTACAAACTTGGCTCTTGACAAGCTTCCGTCCCCACTGCGACCCATCCAACAAGTCGCTGCGGGTAACCCAACCCCTCAGGTCCAGCCTCCAGTGGTGGTCTGCACCAATGAATCTGCGGACTGGCAGACCCTTCAGGCCCCGCTTCCCGTCGATACAAATCACGACGGACGCCAGTACTACCGGCTGGGGGGCCACCTGCAAATGCTTATCCATCCACCACAGATGGTCAGCCATGGAGAAAAGACACCATATCAACTATTTAGAACTCCTTGCCATTTACAAAGCACTCAAAGCGTTCGAACTACATCTGACACGCAAGACAGTGCAGATAACAACGGACAATACAACAGCAATGTACTATCTGAACAAGCAAGGAGGCACCCACTCACGTTCTCTCTTAGATCTCACCACCAAAATTTGGATGTGGTGTATCAAGAGACGAATACACCCAATTGCCATACACATCTCTTCACAAGACAATACGGCAGCAGACAAGCTCAGTCGTCTACAGAAAGACAACCACGAGTGGTGCCTCTCCGAACACACGTTTCTACATCTGTGTACCAAATGGGGCACGCCAATCATGGATCTGTTTGCGACCCAACACAACACACACTGTCGCCGCTACTGCTCCAGAGCGGGAATAGGCAAACATTCCAGAGGAGATGCTTTTGCGACGCCATGGCCACGAGCTCTGCTATATGCCTATCCTCCAATTCCACTTATACAAAGGACTCTGACAAGAATCAGACACCTAAGGGCCCGGGTTGTCTTCATAGCTCCATTCTGGCCCAGACAACACTGGTTTCCACTTCTTCAACAACTGGCAGTAGATTATTTTCACCTGCCATTGACGCCAGACCTCCTCACTCAGCACCAAGGTCAGATACGCCACCCGGATGTCGCAACCCTTCACCTCACGGCCTGGCTCCTCAGCTCACAGTAGAGCATGTATTGCTCCTCTCCAAGAAACAATCTACACTTTCTTTGTACAATAGAAAATGGCTTTCCTTTACAAAATTCACGTCAGCCCATGATTATCCCTCACATCCTACCAACATACAAGTCCTCCTAAAATTCCTTCTCTCTCTATTCAACAGAGGTTTGTCCATTTCAACCCTCAGAGTCTATACGGCTGCTATTGTCTCCCATCAACCACCAGACTCCGAGGCAGCCATGCTTTTCAAGCATCCCAAATTCAAGAAATTTCTTAAGGGCCTTGCAAACCTTCGTCCATGTGAAAGAGGACCTACACCTCAATGGTCCCTCTCCTTGGTCCTTAACCGCCTCATGAAACCGCCGTTTGAACCTATGGCCACTACTTCGCTATACCTCCTAACACTAAAACGGCCTTTCTAGTCGCGATCACATCTGCACGGAGAGCATCTGAGCTCGCTGCACTTCGGGTAGACCCCCCGTTCCTGAACTTCCACAATGACAAGGTAGTTCTACACACAGACATCTCTTTTCTGCCTAAAGTAGTTTCAAGGTTTCATGTTTCTCAGCCTCTGATTTTACCAACCTTTTTTCCAAACCCTGGTACTCACCTGGAAAGACAATTACACATGTTGGATGTTCGACGGGCGCTTCTCTTTTACACCTCCAGAACCGCACCTATAAGAAAAACACAACGACTGTTTGTTAGATCATCTGAGCCGGCTAGAGGATCTCCAGTATCCCCCCAATCCATCTCCAGATGGATTGTCACCACAATAAAGATGGCCTATGAACTGCAACATGCCACACTGCCAAACACGCCGAAAGCTCACTCTACTAGAGCGGTGGCGGCGTCCACGGCTTTCCTAAAAGGTGTCCCCTTGGAAGAGATCTGCAGAGCAGCCACATGGGCTACACCTTCCACCTTTATGAAACATTACAGGTTGGATGTACGGGCCCGTACTCTGGCTACCTTTGGAAAAACTGTCCTGACGGCTGCACTTCCATGACTACCCACCACCGGTAAGTCTGCTAGCCAATCACCCACAGTGTGGATTCACAGAGTCCACGACGAAGAAACACAGGTTACTTACCTGTAGGTTTGGTTCTTCGAGTGGACATCTGTGAATACACACTACCCGCCCTCCTCCCCTCTTCCGTCATGGCTACTCTATCTTTCTGAGTCAGCGGCGGATCAGAGGGGAACTGAGCGGGAAGAGGCGGAGCATGCGCACTGGAGGGGGAGGTGCCTATACTATTAGAGCTTTGAAAGGGCCGAAGACTCCCGCGCAGGCGCAGGAAGAACCCACAGTGTGTATTCACAGATGTCCACTCGAAGAACCAAACCTACAGGTAAGTAACCTGTGTTTTTTCAGCCCTTATTTTGGGCTGAAAAAAAGGCCCTGGACTTATATTTGGGTGAAGGAAAAGTGGCGGGTTTTAAAAACGTCTTTTCACTCCAAAAGCAAGCGCCAATGTCCTCCATCGCCGCTTGCTTCGGAAGAGAGAAAAAGTTTTAAAAACCCACTGCTTCTCCCCCGCTCCATCAGGCGTGTAGAGGCAGAAGCGGTGGGGTTTTTAATTTTTTTTTCTCCCAAAGTAAGCGCCAATGTCCACCATGGTGCTTGCTTTGAGAGAGAAAAAAGTTTTTTAAACCCGCCACTTCTCCCCCCCATCCGAAGAAGAGGAGGAGGAGGAGGAGGAGGAGGAGGAATGGAAGGGGAGCTGATACTGCCACAGCAGCCGCTGCCAGCACCAGCTTGGGGAAGGCAGTGGAGGGAAATATTGACTCGGGTTATACTCGAGTAAATCAATTTTCCCACTTTTTAAAGGCAAAATTAAGGGCATCGACTTATACTCCAGTCAACTTATAGTCAAGTATATATGGGTAAATTATTGCAAGTGCTTTGTGGCCTGTTTCCACTACATAGGAAACACAGAAAAGGTCTTGGAGAGGAAGCTGCTACTTTAATGTTTTTCAGGTGTTTTTTTTTAATCTAGTACTTCACCTTTTTAATGGAACTTAACTGCCTCAGGAAGGAGGTCCACAGTAATGATGCTGCTCTTGTATTTTGTTCACTACAACTTAGCCACTATTTGTAGTGGGCTTATAATGAAGCTTCTGGTAGAGACTGCAGAATAGAGACAGGCCAATTTTTACTTGTCAGTTAGAATTTGTTTATTTAAATTTTTATACCCCAACCATTTGTGCTGGAGGACTGTTCTGGGCAGTTAACATATATACGTAATCATAATAATTAATTTGGTAAAACCATACAAACAAACAATGTCATAAAAACTAAAAGCTAAAGTCACTAGAACAAAAAATAATACAGTGTTACCTCTTAAAATAAATTTAATTTGTTCTACGGGTCAAGTTGTTCTAAGAAAAGTTTGTCTTACAAACCGCGGTTCCTCATAGGAATGCATTAGGAATGGAATAATCTGTTTTGGAGGCTATGGGTTACTTTGTTTTATGATAATTTTCTCTTACAAAATGTGGTTTCCTATGGGAATGCATTGGGAACAGATTAATCCATCCCAGAGGCTAGAATAAAGACAAATATAACCGTTTTCTTTTTCCTGATTACATGCGGAACGGTTTTTCGTCTTGCAAAGCATCCCATAGGGAATTTTTTGTCATGCGAAGCATGTCTATTCCCGAAAATGTTTTTCTTCTTATGAGTTTTTCTCTTACGAGGCATTTGTCTTAAGAGGTACCACTGTAGTAAACAAAATAAATCATAAAATAAGGATAACAATAATTTGACAGGGATGTAAAATCAACCCTGATTCAGCCAGAAAACATTTGATGCTACTGTTGGTGTTACAGATGATGATGTACACTTGGTGGCAGTAATGAATTAAATTTCAGAACCAGTGTTCTGAGCAGTGGGTGCAATCCATAGGGCCTAATGCTTCTTGGAGAAACCCCTTCTTCATTTTTCTTCCAGAGTCTTGTTGTAGCCCCCTACTGTTGTGGATAGCCCTGGTGATACTCAGGACTGGCTGTTCATATAACCCATGTAGTTGTGGTAGGGGAGCTGAAGCAGCAAAAGTCCAAACTGAGTTCCACTCATATTTCTCTAGATTGATCCAATTTGATTTTGATTTTGTCATTTTTCGTCAATAAAGTATGTCTGGTTTATTTATTAGATACAAGCAAAATGAAGCAGGAGAATAACTTATAGAATTCTGTGAAGCCAACAACTATTTATTGCAAATAAACATTTCAAGCAACCAAACATTTGACTGCACACATGGAGATCACAGACAGCCAATATAGAAATAAAAAATAAGCTATATAATTGGCAGTAGTTGATGGAAAACCTGTATTTTGGTTATCAAAAGAAGACCTGGAACAGATTGTGGCCCTGACCAAAAATTATTACTATCACAAATAAGAGTACAACAGTAGAAGAATGCTGAAAAAAGCTTCAAAATAATATTTCTGATTAATTTAAAATCTATATTAAGAATATGTTTGCATTACTAAACTCAGTTGATCTTGAACCAGAAGAACGGCAAATATTGGAAGAATGCAAAAGTAAATTACTGTCATTGAAAGAAAAGCCTAAATGGATACGGAAGAAACACTTAAATTTGTTAAAGATAAGTCAGAAGCAAACCTTAAAGATGACAGAAAGATGAGTTAAAATCTTCAATCAAACTTCTTACAGCAGCTAGTACAAAGAGAACTCTTACAGTCATCAGTGCAAAGAAGGAGAGTAGCAAAAGATGAAAAAGAAGTGATCTCTTCTATAAAACCCAAGAAGTTAAAGGGATATTTATAGCTAGATTAGGGATGCTGAAAGATCAACATGGAAACCTAATTATCTGATTAGAATAAAATAAAGAAACTACGGAAACAATATATTGAAGAACTATACAAAAGAGAAAGGATAATAGATTATCTCAGGAAAAAAAAGAATTCTATAATGAAGATAACTAAATTTTAGAAAGTGTAGTGAAAGCTGCTCCCAAAGTACCTGGAAGAAATAAAGTACAAGGAGTAGGTGACATAACAATAGAACTGTTTCAAGCTACAGAGACTGAAATTGTCAAAATCATAAGATAATGCCAACAGATATGGAGAACAAAAAAGGGGGGGCACAGAGTGGAAACATGCAGTGTACATTGCAGTCCCACAGAAGGGAGATCCCAAGGAATACATTAAATATAGGATGGTTGCATTAAGTTTTCATTCAAACCAAGTGACACTTAAGGTGTCATAATATTTTACATATATTTAACATAGCCTCATGTTCAAACTGGATTTGAAAAGGAACAGGCACTAAAAATCATATTACAAAAGTACTGTATGTTGCTATGGGAACATTCCAAATAATTTCAAAAGATCAATCATTGCTATATAGATTACAACAAAGCCTTTAACTGTGTGGGTCATAAGAAGCTATCAGCTGTTTTAAAAAATGGGTGGACCTTAACATTTAATTGTTCTGATGTACTCTGGTAAGAGTTGGTGACAGAAAGATCAATAATTTAAAATTTAAAATATGCAAATGACATCATTTTACTTGCAAAAGTTAACAATGCATTACAGCAACTTTTGATGATATTGTAAGAAAAAAAGTGTGAAACAAGACTGCATTTGTATGGTAAGAAGACAATATCAAGATATGGAAGAACTATATAGCTTTAATGTTGACAGTGAACTTGTTGCACAGCTTGGTTCAGTCATTAATCTGAATAGAAACTGCAGCCAAGAAATTAGATGACAACACAGGACAGTGGGTGAAATCCTGTTTAAAAGTTACACAAAAGGTGTAATATTTAGTAGTGAATTGCTGTACATTTAGAAATCTCTGTAGACAGTATATACTGAAACAGTCACAATTTACAGATTATATGTTTTAAACTTATTTTAAACTTATTTTTAATCATAATATATATTCAATTGGTTTTTTAAATGTGTTTATATAGTATTTTAAAGTCTTGTTTATCTCTTGGGTCCTCTATGCTGTGTAAGGTTGATATATCATCACCCATAGTGACTTTTCAGAAATAAAAAAAAAATGTAATATTTTACACCTCACTACTCTCATGGAATCATTTTAGTTGTGGGAAAACCATTGGGGGCTGCTGGATAAGGGAGAAGTCCTTAATTTCCAAAAACTGGCATAACTAGAATTATTTGGCCACTCACAAAACATTAAGACAATCTTCTGTCCCATCACCCAAATTGATTCCTCGTGATGGAAGTGATCCCACAGGAGCCTCTGGACCTTTTAGGAGGGGGCGGGTAGGACGTGTTAATATTTTATTCCTGAAAAAAATCACCATGTCAGACTTTTGCAGCAAAAATTACAGAATTGATTTTCAGCATATATATGATTTAAAGGAGAAATTGGTTTATATTTCCAGTACAACTCTATCTGGTTTGCTATAATTTTATTTCTAGAGCTTTGAAAGGTAAGGAATATCCAGAAGCAACCTACTGCAGGACAGGCCCAAAGGAGAAAATTAGCAACCACCACTATTCATTCATTCATTCATTCATTCATTCATTCATTCAGCTGTTATATTAACTGTTACTTTCAGCACAAAACTTGGACTGCACATACGTCATAAGCCATCTACAATCCATTGTTGACATGAATGCTTTGCTCTCCAAAGCTCTTTTGTGACAGGCCTGTACTTGATTACAGACTTCCACCCCCATCTGAAACAAATATTCATATGCAACAAACTCAATACAAATATGGAGATGGGAACTAAACCCTGCTGTAAACATTTGCCAACTCTGTCTCCACATCAATTTTGGCAACACAATTACAGGCCTCGACAATTGCCATCAGGGGTGTCTTTACTTGCTCCTTTGCTAACATAATCTACTCCATCCTTGCCCAGCAATCATGTTCTATATACTGCATAGGACCAACAAGACAGTATGGTTAAAAGAATTAATGGATGTAAATCAGACATCAGAAATGGCAGACAGAATTTTCAGAACATTTTACTCTGAATGACCTGAGTGACTGTCGGGAAGGGGGGCACTGCATTACTAGAGTTGAGAAATAGTTGATTTAAAGTACATATGAATGAAACAAGTTATATTTGAAGATCAATTCAAAATAATTAAACGTAAGGAAAGGGTTTCTAACAAATTATCAAATGTGAGCTCCTGCATTGATTGCCATAATTTGCTTTTTGTGTTACAAGCTGATTATTACATACTGATAATTGATAATCATGTTCCTTTACCAATGAACTGTTGATAAATTAATAAAAGAGAAAATGTGTCCATGTCAACGTTCCCTCTAATTTTTCACAAGCACTGTATTCCACCGGTGACTCAAACCAAATGGGTGGCAACACTGGCTATGGGCACATGGCACCAATGCAGCACTGTGTGACTGTGCCCCCGCATAGCTTATAAGGAATGTTGGTCATTGTGTGTGGAAGACCATGACTCTCAAATACCTGAAACCTGGCATGGAAACTTAGTAGACCCTAATGATGTACATGTTGGGATTGCTGTTGTTTTTAAAACAGATTAATTAATTTTAGTTGATTAAAAATGGACAGCCTTTAGTACTATCCTTAGTCAGTAGGTGGCAGTCTTCCCTAACCTTCCTTAGAGAAGTACAGTACCTCTGTGGTACTATTGTTAGACTGAAAGGTAGCTCCATATGGTGCTTTCTTCTGCAGGGTCCCAAACTATTGAAGGGGAGAGAAAGTCACCTGGCCTGGAGTAGAGAAGAAGGCTCATTGAACATTGGTGAGGAGAGAGAGGATGACCACTGAGAAAGAAAAGTGGGTGGTGGTGGTGGCGGGAGTGAGTGGATTGGGACAAAGTGAGGGATAAGAGATTGGCTTTTAGAAACAAACTTCTTTGTCTGCACAGCCTTCACGCATGGTAGAAACCTGTGCACACACACATGCAGTTATACACACATTTTTTAAAAAATTATGCCTAATTACAAGTTTCCTTTAACAGTACTACTGATAAATTTAACGGTGTTTTTAAAATAGCAGTACGACGTGTTTCAAAATTTGTTGGTTTAAAAGCCCCGCCTTTAAAACTCACAGAAAATAAACTTATAATAAACCAGCTGGAATTGTACTGGACAATCTAAACGGCCCAAATTTCTATATACTCAACTATATATTTGCTTGATTAAGCTCTCACTTTTGTGTGTGCATGCATGTTGGGGAGAAAACTAACAATTTTATTCTATATTTTATATAACGTTTAGGAAACTAGAATTCGTGCTGTGGATAAAGATGTTCAGAAAAAAACCTGTAACTTTTCTGTTATCAACCCTGAGGCTGGCGAGGCTGTGACTCAGATTTTTGCAGTTGAAAGTCGGGAAGACCTTTATAAGTGGATGGAAGCTTTCTGGCAGCACTTCTATGATTTCAGTAAGTAGCTCTATTTCCTTTTGTATTGGGGCACCTATGTAAGTTCAAAGAGGGCCTTGAACATTTTGAACTGATATAAAAATCTTGTCATTTGCAAAGAGGTTTTTAAAAAACCCTTCTCTTCTTCACATCAATCAGTGCCTTCTGTAGAAGAAGAGTAAGAAATTTGAGTTCCATAACCTGGTCCTTCACTGTTTTATACCTTTGGCATTTTGGATGCTTGAAAAACAGACTATTGAGAATCTGCCCAATGATTCTGAACCTTGTTTCATCACTCTGTGTGTGTGTGTGTGTGTAAAAGTCATTTAAAATATATTTTAAAAATATTTCTCATAACCAAGACTTCCAGTGACGTTCCAGTGCTTCTGTGCTCCTTTTCCTTGCAGTCATTCCTAAGAAAGTAAAATACAGTGGTACCTTGTATAAAGGAATTAATTTGTTCCAAATGAAATTATTTTAAGCAAATTTTCCTTTATACAAATTTCCCATAGGAATGCATTGAAGACTGAGTAATCCCATTTTTATGTTGTAAGGATTCCCTCATAGGCAATTATGTTAAGCAAATTTCCCCTGTCTGGAATTTTTTATGTTGTACAAATGTTATGTTATACAAACTGTTTGTTATACAGGGGTCCACTGTAATATTAATATCATACTAAAATATCTGTGTTAAGGTATAAATCATGAAACATGCAGTTTGGCCATCCTGTGAGAACTGATTATCTAAATCCGGTATCAGAAATCTGGGAAATCAAAGCTTGTTTTGCCACTATCGATGTTAGACATAATAGCTGCAAGAGAGATTATAGGACAGTGATGGCAAGCCTTTTAGAGACTGAGTGCCCAAACTGCGATTTGAAACCCACTAATTTTTCGCAAAGTGCCAATACAGCAATTGAACCTGAATACAGGGGGCTGTGAAGGGGCGACGTCGGGTGCCCACAGAAAGGGCTCCGAGTGCCACCTTTGGCACCCGTTCCATAGGTTCGCCAACACTGTTAAAGCACCATTGAATCTTGTGCTGTCAGTCAGCTAGCAGTATAGAGGAACAGTAAAAAGCTCAGATACAATTTTTATGAACCAATTGTCTGTTAGTAGTCAGTAGTTGTGTTTACTCCATATAATTCTAAAGTTCTTTCAGGAAGTGCAGTTTTACTCACCACTTTCCGATTTCCTTTCAGGTCAGTGGAAACAATGTTGTGAAGAATTCATGAAAATTGAGATTATGTCACCACGGAAACCACCATTGTTCTTGACAAAAGAGGCCACTACAGTTTACCAAGATATGAGTAAGTGATGTTCAGCATTCAAAGCAATGCCGGATTCAATTTGTTGGGCCTTTGATATATAGATTGTGAGGAAGCTGAGCCAACTTGTGCTCCTGCATAGCTCACATTATTTTTAGTGAGGTTTACATGGGACAGATGCTTGTTGACTCTTCAAATATTGTTCACATATTCCTCGGCATTAGAGTGGGGAAAGTGAATAGATTTTAAGGACAAGCTAAAAACAGCCTTTGATCAAATTGTTTGTGAGTTGTGATTGGCAAATTCTGGAAACCGTGGAGGCCGACAGAAGGATGCCTGTAATCACAACAGTTTTAATCCAGTGATGGAATGAAAACATGAAACAACCTTAAGGTGCAACAAAGCTACATTGCACAGCAGAATACCACATGATATGTGTTGCAGTTATCATTAACTGAAGAGAGACTTTTCCTCTGCTGAGATTGCTGTAGTTATCTACATGGATATGATTAACTATGTAAGTTCAAAAGTCCACACAACACTTTCATATCAGTACAATTTTCAACTATCATGGCCTTATCCTATTAACACTGTCTTTTCCCCCACCCCACCCCTTCCCTTCATCACTCCCTTTATCTAACCTTGTCAGCTGTTAGGAAAAATTAATCCTTATTTTTCATATAGTTTCAGTTTAGTTTATCTGATTTGTATGTACATACAAACCACATAAATACACAATAAAGCAGCTAAAATATAATACAAATGCTTTTTAAAAAAATCATAAACAGGAAACTCCTGTTTTTTCAATGTAGTGGGATCTTATGCCTGCTGCCTTGGATATAAATTTAGCTGTATTTTGGCCAACTTGTGGATTGGGACTCTGGTGCCAATACAAAGGTCTATGGTTCATGTTCCATCACTTCTTGGCCTGTTGGCTAAGATCAAGGGTAGTGTCTGTTTTTCATGCAATAATGACAGCTTTTGTATTCCACATAATCTGGAGGTAATAACATTCATATATTCCTGCAGTGTATTGCATGAAAGCTCTTTAAAAAAATCTGAAGTGACATAGCAGAGAATTGTATTCTTGAAGAATCCTCAAGCAGAATTCTGGGAGTCCCAGCCTACAGACCTCAACCTACTTACATTTCACTCACATTGGGAAGAGCCTCATTTGAAGGTTTGGTGGCTTAGCTTCTTCTTATAAGTGAAGCAGACTCCGTGTTACCTGGAAGTCCAGGGCCCTCCTGGGAGTTGGGAATTTGAGTTTTAAAAAACCCAAAAGACAAATAGCATGTTCCTAGAAGTAGAAGCCGGCTACATGTAATGTATGAATTACATTTTACCAATGTCATCCAGAACCATATATAAGCTGTAAGATGCTGTTTGAATCCTGCATTGCAACTTAGTTTTACCTCTTGAGTGGCTGGTTTTATAGGGTAAAAGTATTTCACTTTTAGAAACCAGCTGTTCATTGGATAGTAAATTGGCTCTATTCACAAGATCATGAGCTTTTTCTGTCTTAGTTTGCCGCAGTATAGTGTTTGTGTAATGGTTGTAAAGTTTCTGTTGTTTTGGGGTCTTGTTTTTCTCCCAAAGGTTTACATTTTCTTAATCAGCACTTGGTTGGCGAACTTTGACGATTCTCTTCAGCACTATAGCTAATATCACTTTAATTAGAATGTTGTATTTTAAAATTACCACAGGCATTGATTCTCCGGTAAAACATGAAGCATCAATAGATACGGCACAGAGAAAATGTGGGGAAGCCCAGAGGGTATTGCTAGCTGGCCAACAGCAAGAATGTGCCCCACCTTCCTGGGCTGCCATGTTTGATGGTTCTCACCAGATGCTTCTACGGAAAGACACACCTCCAGGAGCAAACGTAGAGACTGTTAACCTGAATGAAGGGAAAGCTAAAAAGAGAAGGGCACCCCTTCCGCCCTCGGATAAGCCATGGAGTCCCTCAGCAGTACAATCATCAGACCAAGGCAGCAAGGAAAACACCTGGAATGGTTCTCTCCTCACAAGCCCAAACTGCTCTTCTGATTCTAGCATATCTTCTCCACTTTACGTCAAGCAACCTATTGCAGCTCCACGCAAACCAGCTTCTTGCCAGAAAGGTACTGCTGCGGAGAGTGAAGAGCAACCACTAAGGGCAATTACTTGTGATAAACCCATTCCCGCTCCTAGGCAGAAATCGGTCAAAAGAGATTCTTGATCCCAGATCAAGTTTGCTTGACTAGTCTAGTGTTGGCTTTCTTCAGAATAAGAGAGATTCCCCCCCCCATGTTTACAATGTTATCCGTTTACAATGTTATCCCAAACTGAAATCTTTCACCAAAATTGCTGGGGTATTTGAAATATTTATTCCAATGTACAGCCTGTGTTCAAGTAGTTGAGAATGTAGCAGGTATAGTCTCTCAACCACTCCAAAAAACCTGTTTTGCTTATTATTGCCTGTATTGTAAACAGACTTTTAAACAGCACAGAAAAAAACAGTGACTTTAAAAGGGAGGTAGAGAATGTTTTGATAGGCTCTGTTTGTTTCAAAAAATCTGCACAGTACTGGTATTTCATTATCTTTCTCCCAGATTAAGCTTCAAATATGCAATCTCAAATTTTGCAAAATAATTTCCAACACAAAATGTTTGGGTTAGCAGGAGCTGTTGCCGGCCTTTGCCCACGAAATCTGCTATAATTACATTAATAGGGATGTCTAAATTTTTGTTTCCTTTGTCTTCTTTCTACATGAGTTACTGTAAATAATATTTTTATGGGGAAGACAAAAACATCTTGGCTCCTGCTCTCTGGCCCATATGGAGTTTCTTTGTTCTTGACCCTTCCTGGAGCTCTAATCGTTCCAGCTCTACACCTGTTCCAGGGAATGCAAGACTGCCTCAATCTGTGCTTCCAAAATGTGCAGTGCCAGAAGACGTTTGGAACCTCTGCTGAGGAGTCTACGACAAAAGTCTTTCCAATGGGAATGTTTTTCCCCACCTTTCTTGATGCTCCCATTTCTAGAGTTTTTGACTGCAGTTCTAGCCAAGAACATGCAGATCCCATTGCTGAGCTTCCCTGGTAAATGCAGCATGTTGCCTAGTCTTTCATAAAGTCATTTTATTAGCACAGCCAATCTCTTGACTTTAAATTTATTCGATACTTGACACAATGCAGTTGACTAAGCGCCTTGCTGGAGCTGTTTCCTACATTTTCTCTTGTGGGCCCCGAAGTGCTGTGGTTGCACAATTGATTGTGTGACCTCTTGCATGGCAGGCAGCCTGGAAACTGCAATAAAAGGCTTACATAGTTGCTCTTACACGTGCCATAAACCTCAGCAGAATCCTGGACTTTGCGTATATTTCCCTATCATCATTTGTACAACAAAAATATGAATATGATGCAGGATCATGTGATCAGCAGAGCCAACAGACAGGACTTTGATACTTGAAGGCATCAAATACCATTATAGCCTGCTAATCTCCCCTCACCCCCCCCCCCGAGTTCTTAAATGTCAACATCAGAATTTAATTCTTAAGTATCATGGGATGCGAGAATAAAAGTCTGCCTTTATCTGAAATACTGGTGATCCTCTGAGAGGAACTATTGACATAATCAACTGTTGATATATTTATGTCTTACTAAAATGCACTCCATACTGTATGCAGAAACATGACAGAGGGAATGAATACATGCATCCCTTTTCAAATAAGGTTTAAAATTAGAATGATCAGTCAATTGAACCTGTTAGTGTATAAAAGGGAAAGTATTGTTGAAGGCACCTTCCTCAAATATTGTTGTCCATTTAAACCCGTGTGCCTGTGTAGGTGACTGTTAAAATTCAAAGACAGTGGTACTAGTCATATTTTCATGTAGCAATTATGTGTAAATAGAGTGGCCTTGGAATCCAAGATTTATTGTATATTTTGACAGTGTTTTAATGAGATTTGGTTAGGTACAGTTTTAGCCTGTGTATTAATTTTTTATGCTGTGAAATTATTTATGTGTAAGATACAAGGTGTGTGATATAGTTTGGAAGATCTTGGACATCATGTTTACCATGGTTCTACTGATACTCTTAAAGGAGCAGAATAAAGATAATATAACAGAGGGTTAGTATGACACTAATGCTCTCTAATCCATTAATGAGTACAGTAGAATCCTTTTAATTGGCATATTTCTGTTAGCAGTAGGGAGTGCCAATTAAGCAATCTTCTCAATTTTAAGACTCTCAGGAATATGCTGAGCGTATTGATATTTGCTTTTATTCCATGGCTTGAACGACAGATTAGCAGTGTGCCCTGCATTCCAAATTCCCTTGTCTTTATTTGATTAGCAAGTTACAAAAAGCACCGGGAAGCTCCATGAAATATGTCCACAGAGGAAGCTTTACTTTTGCAAATGCAGTTATAAAACCATTTGGAAGTGTGACTGAATTTGCCAGGCAACTCTTAGCCAAAGAGTTTATCCTCTGAAGTTAATGGTATTTCTTTTTATCTACATTGTCCAACTATTGTGTCTTCTCATCAGGAGTCCTATTTATGTGCCGTCTACATGCTAAAATAGGACAGAATTCTTGGGGGCGATTTGGTTTTAGTGTATTGCTGGAATGTCAAAACACTGCTGAATTGGGGGAGGGGGGGCGCAGGCAGAGTTCTTCCTTATTGGAATTGCTAGCATGTGCTCTGATTTGCTATAAGGAATATTTTCCCAGACACTCATCTGCACATTTAGGCACTGAAGTGGCAAGTGTAATTATATAATGAGAGAACAATCTAACATGATATGACATAATTTAAACAAAACTATGATCTAGAGAGCAGAGAGACTATTGATGCCATTCCAATAGCTGAAATATTTATGTGTTTCTGAATGGTTTACAAAGCACAAATTACACAAGGTAGCAGCAATTTCATGTAGAGAAGGGAGGGAGTACTTGTGAACAGATCAGTGTGAACAGATCAGTGTGCACAAATGTGGAAAGGATCCTGAATGCTCCTCCCTTGCCACTCTTAACTCCTCCCCAATTCTGAGTAGGAAAAAAAATGACAAGATTTGATTCTTCCTCATCAGCCTATAATCCTATCTTCTGAATTGACATGCTCCATATTGCATTTCTTCAGCCTTAAAGCTGTGACCGGTAATAGCCACACACAGCTCTCAAAACATACGGTATTTCCAGGTGCTAATATTTCAAAGGCTCTGAATGAAAGCTATAAGCTTCCCTTCCTTGCCACTTTTTGTCTGCCCCCATTGTCTGTAATCTTGGAAAATGTTGGTGCAGTGGGTAGGATTTAAGTTTTCCAAAATTATTTTCATAAGCACAGTCTAGTTGTTCCTTGCATGAGAAAATTTTCTTGCAGTGGAACTCTTAACAAAGTACTTCGTAATGAAACAGAGCAAACAGCAATGAGTTACTAGAAGAAGAATATTCCATTTTGTCTTCTGTGCCTTTCTTTGTCTTCCAATCATTGCTGAGCAAGATTACCTCATAACTACTTTATTCAACATTATTATTTGCAAAATATCTTGGCTTATTGTACAAGACTAGCTTCAGGAGGTCTTCATCTTGATCATCCTTGGGAAAGACTTCCCACGTGCAAGTGAGTTAGGTGGGGAGGCATGGCAAAGCGTGTCTTGGAGGACTGTGGGGTAATGACGTCAAATCCATCTTCATAATTGAAGCTCATTGCATGACCCAAGACTGTCATTCTCTCCCAATAGAGTAAAGTAGAGTAAGAATAGGATTGTTAGTAAGATTGTCTAACATGTTACAATGGATCAGATGTTTCTAGAATTTCCATCTTTTGCTTGGGCTCTTAAGAGCTGATTTATGAATCTGTGTTCATTACTCGCAATGTCATCTATCACTGGCTTATTGCATGATGACAGCGGAACATGTGAACTGCCTTCACTAAAAAGAGGAGCTTGTGATGATGTGATTCTGAAAAATTGCTCTGGGGAGTTGGCCCATGAGATGAAAATGCATTTGTGGTCTCCCTAACTGTGATAAAAGAAATGGCCAAGGGAACAACCATCTAGTTATTTGCAGCTAACAATGTAATTAATATCTTAGTTAATCTGTCTGAACTTTTCGTGGTGTTTGTGGAGCAAAAAGTTTTAGTTTACATATTTTAATTCTATTAAGGATTAATGTATTCCGGTTTATTACTAATGTTAAGTGGGTATCTTTGTACTTGAAATGCCATTTGATGACCTAGTCGATTTCAGTTTTGCTGTGTGTTTGCCATTCTAAAGTATTTTGGCACTAAGTAAATTATTTTGTAACAAATGGTTAAAGTCTGAATATTTTATAATCTGAATACTGTAGGCTATGTGAATAATAAACATTCTAAAATTGTTACTGTATTGGTCTCCTGGAAAGAAGGAACACAGAGATCTGAAACTCTGATCTCCTTTTGAAACAGCATTGTTGGCGAGGTAATGATTTTTGGTTGGTAAAGCATCTTGTCCTTCCCAGTCAGTGCAAATGAAGCACTAAAATATATTGTTTTGCTTCTCATCTATTTTTTAAGAGTACATTTTTAGAAGTATAAAACACGCTTCCTTGAGCTTTATCAAACAGAAGAACTATATGGAGCTCAGCTAATTTCTTAAAAGTGTGCCGAGTGAATCCCCTGGGCTAGAACTGAAAAAATACACAGTATGTTGGCCCTGCTCTGACAATGAGACAAAAGATAAAGCTCCCTAATATTGAATGTTAATTACCTCCCTAATAGTCTGACGATAGCCATTATGGTGCTAAAAAAAGGAAATATTCATAAAAGTAATTGGACATATTATATAAACTGACATTCATCTCCCTTTCACATAGTTCAGTGAACACGGCACTCTCTGGCTCTTCTGTTATCTAAATTCTCCAAGGTATATAAGAGGCATTCAACAAATAAGCCGTTTATGTAATTTCGCCAGGGGTTTGAAAATATTGTCCTGCCATTTAAGGTTGCTGCAAATGAATGCTTGAGTAGCTTAATTCCATGTGTATGCGTGTGTTACATAATTTTTGAGAGCCAAGGGGTCCATAGTGGCCCTGTACCTTCATCAGCCTCATCTCCCCCGACCCCCACATAATCTATATGCTATTGTCCTTAGTCAAGAGTCTGAGGTTTCTCTACCCAGGGATATTCAAAGATGTGTTAAGTGTGGCACATTCTTAGCCCCCCCATTCTTGCTGGCAAGTAAAGAATGCACACAGAAGGCACATTTCCCACTTCAAGGGTGGGTGTCAACTTTATGAGTCACCCTACGGAGAAAGGCACCTGAACATAAAGCACTGCTTGTAACAATGGATGGTGATTTTTCTTAAGTCACCTTTTTTGGAATAAGGGAGCAAAAGGTACTGTTTGCTGTATGAAGTGCTGCAAAGACTTCTGCTCTTTTAAACCTAAATGCAGCTATAGTGTACTTTTGTCCAATTATAATCAGCAAACTGTAATAAACTGTTAACAAGATACTTCAGTTTTAGGGAAACATGATTGACTTATGAGTTTTTTAAGATCACTGAAATATGGATTCTTTTCTTTCTTTTTAAGAATTTGGTGCTTTGGAAGGAAGTGCCAATGACTGATTTAATGAAAATCACATTGCAGTCAAAGTGGCAGGAGTTTCTTCAAGGGATTATATGAAATCAAGAAAGGATAATATCTTAATAAAACCACTACCAAGTGGCTATACTCAGAGTTCCCACATGTGTAATATAAATGCACATAAAATCTGTCTGCCAAACATCAAAATGCCTTGGTTTTACTCCAGAAAAAAAATAATCTTTAAAATATTGGGACAGTTCTCAAAACCATTTCTATGCTTTCTAAAGAAAAAGAGCTATACCAGTGAGTGGGGGTTTCTTGAGGTTCAACTTAGCTATTAACATTGACAAATCAGTTACTTGAATTCTCATACTTCTGTTTTCAAGTTGTTTTTGCCTGTCCTAACATTTTTGGCATCAGACGTAGTGGATAATGGAATAGGCATTATACCTTTTTCATTATTAGTGGAAAGCAACACTGCTATAATTTAATATATACGTGCTACCGTGAGAATCTGTAAACAGGCTGCAAGGAGTCGTGATCAGACATGGTTCCCCATTGCATGTGTCAATGGGGCACATGAGATAAAAAGCCTTATATCTACTTCAGAGACAAGGGGAGGAAAGGGACACACATCACTTTCCCCATGTATGTGTTGTGCAGTCAATAAACAGGTTTTATGACTGCAGACAACAACAATAATTTATTGCCATTGTACATATACAGTGGACCCTTGTATAACAGACAGCTTGTATAACATAAAATTTGTACAACATAAAATTTTTTGGAGATAGGGAAAATTTGCTTAACATAATCGCCTATGGGGAAAATCCATACAACAGAAAAATGGGATCACTCTGTTTTCAATGCATTCCTATGGGAATTTGTATAAAGGAAAATTTGCTTAACATAATTTCATTTGGAACGAATTAATTCCTTTATACAAGGTACCACTGTATATACAGTATACACATGTAACAAAAATTTGCAAAAGCACCCAGAAACCAGACCAAACACACTTTACATAAGTCTCTTAAACAACCCCTACCTGCCAAAATACCTAGGAAAATAACCCCCCCCCCCAACACACAACCATCCAGACACAGACCAAGTAATACAGTTCATCAACTCACAGCTGGTGGTTCTTAAGTTCGCTGTTAAGTGCTGTTATAGCTTTGGGATAAAAACTGAGTGACTGGCTGAGTGGGCACTGTCTGCCTCAGAAGGAAGGGCAGTAATACACATCAAGTTTGTTTTCAATTCAGCAGAAATTATTTCCTAAATAATAAAAAGTTACTCCTATATAATGACCATGCATCACACAGTTTATACCTCATGTCTATGCAGATTTTCCACCTCTAATGGTGCCACTTGAAAATCCTGGATTTTCAATAAATAAATAAACACATTCTTGGATTTTATGGTTGCAGAACTAAATGTTAGTTCTTCAGAACAATGTCTTCCACTACCAAGCGGCCAAAAGAGGTACATGGCTGCAAGGGTTTAGGAGTGCCTGAATTCAAACTACGGCTGAGAACTCTTTTTTAAAGCAAGCAGTGTCGTACTTAATCCACTCAGTGTCTCTGAAGAAATACGCCTGATCAATATAACTGCCAGATTGAAGATTCCATTCTCTGGTTCACAAGATCCCTGTGTCACACAGTATGGGGAGTTGGATGGAGAGTCCTCTGACCTTTTCAGCAACACAAATGTCAGTTGTTTTTGCTCCTGTTTGACCAAGTGGAGCAAGATGCAGGAGTTTAAATTAGGGCAATGTGCAGCCTTCCATGATTTTCTGAACACCACCTCCCCGATCCTTTATCCTTGGGTATGTTGGCTAGGAATGATGGGAGCTGGGGGTTTAAAATCAGGAAGGCTACAGTTGCCAATATCTAATTCCTCGTGGTCCTTATGAATCACCCAACTGGATTCTGCAACTGTGCCAAGTGTCTCACAGAACATTCCAGAGCTTTGCCTCATGTCCTCTCAGTTATCGCTCCTGCTGGTGCCTGCTCTCTCCTCAGTCCCTTTTTGTCCACCATAGCAACAATATCTCATGGTTGCTCCAGAAACAGAAAAATGATTTATACCCTGCTTTTGCCTCAAAACTTGGGCAAAAGGAGAGTATTTTCTGTAGTGTGTTTCCGTGACACGAAAATCAGGCTGAATAAGATATAACTGTTCTCTTCCAGTACCAAGGAGTCTCTGCCTGACTAAATTATTTTCCCTACAAAGTTAGTCAAGGCACATGATTCTCCCAGAACTTGAAATCTACTTACTTTGAACTGTCTCTCACAGGAGCCTGTAATGGCCATGCTAGGTGGAGAGTTCTGGGACATGTAGTCCAAATAATTATTTTTGTTCTGCTTTCTAGCGCCTCTCCTGATTCCGGCCTTTAGTCTTTTGTCTCAACTTCCTTTTTTGTGCTTTTATCACAAGCTGCTGTAAGGACCTATTTGGACCAGAGGATATGATATGAATATGAAAAATAAACAGATGGAGGAATTTCATAACGTTTTCTACTAGAGATGGGCACGACTCAAAAAAAAATGGTTTTTCGTTTTTCGTTGAGGGGTCCGTTTCGTTTCGTTTCCGTTTTGTTTTTTGGAAAATTTTCGTTTTTGTTTTCGTTGCGTAACAAAAACGAAAAACGGAAACGAAAAATTTCTGTTTCGTTAGCATTCTTTTCAGTTCAATGTACTTGCTGCAACAAAAACAAAAAACACAGCAAAGTTTTTCGTTTCGTTTCCGTTTTGTTTTTGGGAAAGTTTTCGTTTTCGTTGTGTAACGAAAACGGGAAACGGAAACGGAAATTTCGCTGAGTCGTGCCCATGTCTATTTTCTACATTTCATAATATAGGCTGCAGTAGGCTGCTGAGATTGAAGGTTTTTGTGCTCTTTTTTATTGGCTTCCTTTGAAATTAATCAATGTGAATGGCCCTTCTGTACTCTCCCGGGACAAATAACAGTTCCTTCTAGGTGAGACGCTTGTGAAGTTTGTGGATCATTCCAATTCCCTGAAGCTGGTAAACGAAGAAAGGATGTTTTCTGGAATATGTCAACGGCTATATCTTTCGGCAAGATTGAATCACCATGTAAACTGCATGGAATGTTGTGATTCCATCACTAGAAAACATAGGTTTCATGTACAGTACTATATTCTCACACACTGGGAGGACTTCGAGCCACTGTCAAAGATACTGACAGGTGGGACTTCCTGAGAAGTAAGGCTCAGATTGCAACTGCTGGAGAACCATAACGATGTGGTAGGTGGTGGCATTGCAGTGTCACCGATGTGATGAAAAAGGAGTTGTAGCAGCAGGCCCGGAAGGTGGTATCAACTGAAAAGCATGACTGGCATAAGGGCAAAGCAGAATCCCGTTGACAGTACCTGATGATGATTATTGATGATCCCTGGACTAGGCTGTTAACAGATCCAAGCAAGCCAGGGCAGCCCGTCCTGAAGAAGAGATTACCCGAAGCCTCCAAAAAGTAAGTCTTTGGGTCAGTTTTCAAACCCCTTCTCTTATTTGCTGGCACCACATCTTGATACATCAGCCTTCTTGTTCTTAACTTGTTCCTTACAGGGCCTTTGGGGTTCTTTTTTGGTTCATGTATACAGATACACAGATACGTTAGCTCCCTCTCTACATTTTCTCTCCCAATAACTACCTTTCCAAAGATTAAATGCTACATAATGTTTTTCAGTAGCATCTGTTGTATTGCCAGAATGGCAGGATCTTCTCACTACTATTACTGCTGCTGCTGCTGCTGCTGCTACTACTACCGTACTACTTACCTCTGTTATACCAGCCAGAATCTTGTTGTGAAAACATGGAGGGCAAAAACAAACCACACAAATGCTTCCCCACCACCACCTCTTGGGAGTTCTCTTTTGTGTGAGGTTTCACACACTGATTGTGAAATTGAAAGCAGAGCCAGTTTTGCAGCTGATGGTGCAATAGACAGCCCTCTAGAGAGGGAAATATTTATTTATTTATTTTTAATGAGTATTTTTACCCCACCTTTCTCCTTGGAAAAGGACTCAAGGTGAAAATGCACAATTCCTCTTCATTATACCAAACATTTCTAGTATGTTCCTAATTCTCTTTAATACTTGAGCAATTTACTGTTTTTAGTTTTTAATAGTGCATTTTTATGATGTAAGCCACTTTGGATCTTTTTTAGGAGAAAATCAGGGTGAAAATATTTCAAATAAATAAACAAGAAATAGATTTGTTACTGCTGCAGACAGGAAAATGGCATACAGCAGGTCTTCAAGAGTGTGGCTGTGGACACTCAGGCACTCCTCCTTGGGAATAATAACCCCCAGTCCACCAATGTAGGTTGGTGTTTTGCAACATCAGTGTCTTCAGTACAAAAGAAACAGATCAAGTTGTGGTGTTGTTTTTTACTGAGATTCCTAATTTACAAGCTTCCTTTCTGTTACCAAATTCTGTTTTCAGCTACATGTGTGTAGGATTGGAATCAATTGATAGGGGCAAAATCTGAAGCACATGCTTAACTCTTTCCCTGAAACCAGTGGGAATGAAGGCCAGCTTCTGCACTTCATTGTGGTGCATTCATGCTGCGCCACAATGCTCCCTTATATTACTGCAATTTCTTGGCCAGGTTGTGTAAGAAGGCCTTTGCTCAGCTGTTTGGAATGACAGGCTGAGCTATTTTCAAAGGCATTACTTAACTGGGAACAGGTATAATTTAGACATCTTTATGGATATCTGATTTCTTATGAATTTTTCAGTAGGAGAGAAAATGAGGTAATGTGTAATGGAGAGAAGGAAGCTGCGATGTTTGTTAATTCTCCTTCCTAAATAGTAATAATGGTAAAACTCTAAATTATAATTGCTGCTATTTCTGTGTAAGTAAATAATATACCCAGGAGAAGAACTAAACTTTCATTTGACAGGGGGGGAATCTTACTTTTCTGGACCAAATCCCAGCATTAGAAATACCTTTCTGAGTTTTATTTTTCTCCTCTTGCTGAAGCTCTCTTTTGTTCTGTGTAACACAGCTGTTAACTCTGGTTTGGGATGAACTGGTCTTTCATTTGAAGTCCTTGTAACTGACTGAAATGGGGCTTGCAAAGAGTCTAACAGTAAGAAAAAGGTGTGAAAAAAAATTTGTTTTGACCCCCCCCCCCCACATAAGACTTTCTCAGTGGAAGCTCTTACTGCACTTCATTAACGTGATGTTTCACAACACCCTTCTGGCTGAATTATATGTTCCGATGGGAAGCCAGTACTTAAGGGGTTATACGTGAGACAAGCTCTTATTTATCCTATCAAAGATTTGTAATGTGTTTTTTTTTTATAATAATGAGTTGTAGTGGATAAGAGCAGCAGACTAAGACTCCGGAGGCCTGGGTTCGAATTCCTTGCTCAGCCATGGAAACTCACTGGGGGGATGGAACTCATAAACCTTAAATATTGTACTTGTCTTGAAAGTCCTACTAGATCACTTTAAGTCAGTTGCACTGAACTAATAGTTTGATTGCACTGAACTAATATGATAAAATATGTTCCCCCACCTCTTCTCATCTTTGGAAATATGATGTTTTCATTGTCCTCACGGTAAGGATGTTGTGATGCAAAAGTAAACATTTATTTCATTAGCTGTAAGGCTTCTGACATTGTCCCGCTGTAGGGTTGGCTCCCATTTGTATAGCTTTCTGTGAATGAGTTTGCTGAAGACAGCAGGCTGTTGAGCAACATTTTCTTCTCTCTCTCCCTCCTCCCCCCACCCTGTATTTTCTCGACTGAGAACTTCAAAACACTTAAGGAGCTTCCGCTTGATTGACTTAAGTGGTTGAGCAACAGAAATATATACTTGAAAAGTCACTGCCTAAAACTTTACATGGCACTGAAAATTATTATTTCCTGCTACACCCACTTCAGTAGGAGTTTAATTGATCTGGCATCACATGATCATTTAAAATGTGAACAGGAAATGACAAAGTCAAAGGTAAGCATTTGATGTGATTAGACTATATAAATAACCCTAATGCATGGACGAATAGCACAACCTACCTCTTGGCATGTTTAATCAGAAGCTACTGAGCTTCAGTTCTTATACCCTGACTAATTGTGTTTGCAACCTAAAAAAATGTCAGCATTTTTGTTCATCCATTCTGTGGTTAGTTTGTGAGATTTATAGATTTCATTGTTCTAACTGTGGATGGATAAAATATTCTGAAGCTTGTCTGTTTTCCTTTCACATGGACTCACACCTAAATTCATTCTGTCCCACATTAAATTTGTGAGTTGCTTTTCTTATTTGCACAATCCTAGCGTTGACTACAACGTATTTTTCCTGAGACTTGGGTTGAAATGAGGCCAACATACTCACTAGGCATGGTTCTTTCCTTGTTCTATTAAAATTCTTATACATCACCACATGTGCCATCACAAAAAAGAGGTTACTTACCTTTAACACTGGTTCTTCAAGTGGTCATTTTGTGATTCCACCCATTAGGGCATGCACAGTAACTTATCAGAACCTTCTAGAGCTAACTTGTTGTTAGGGCCTCCCCTTCCCTATATAAGGCTAGGCTCCGCCCATCTTACCTCAGTTCCCAAATACCCCCCCCCACTGTCGAACTGATGTGAGGGATAGAGGGGAAGGATGGGCAGGTAATGTGTTGAATCACAGAATGACCACTCAAATAACTCAAAGAGTTAAAGGTAAATAACCTATTTTTCTTCTTCATGGTCTTATGTGATTGCACACATTGGGTGATTAGCAAGCTGACTTACTGGAGGTGGGTCGTCATGGCAGAATTGAAGTTAACAGCGTGGCCAAACGCAGAGTCAGACCTCGCCTGAACATGCAGCCGATAATGAGTGGCAAATGTGAGCGACGAAGACCACGTGGAAGCTTTACAAATGTGCAGGACAGAGACACCTCTTAAGAAGGCCATGGAGGTAGAGACAGATCTGGTGGAGTGTGCATAGATCACAGCTGGAAGTGGCACCTTGGCTAACTCTTAAGCAAGTCAGATAGATAAGATGAACATTGGCCTGAATAGGCTCGTTAGGTAGACAACCGTCTCAATAGCTTTAAGGTGAACAATGTCCTAAAGTGCTGAAACCCATAAAGTATGGGTTGAGGACCGGGCAAGAAACAGAATACATCTGCCCCCAGTGCGGTAGAGACTGCCATTCCCAAATTTGTCTATTTAGTCACACTAGGTGTTGTTTTTAGGATCTCTACTCCAGGCATGATACCATAGTCTTTCGAGACTGAAGGATGCCAATGATGGGTCATTAGTTATGGCCTTGGTGGTGCAGGCATGAAGTATTTCTGATTTGTCTAGGTATTGTTGAAATCACAGCCTGATAAGTGGCAGATAGATTGTGCCTGAGCCCCCCACCTCTGTTGAGAAAGGGATTTTCAATGTTCACATGAATGGCTTCCCTGACCCCTCTCAAACCACCTGTCTTCTCTGTCTAATATGTGTACACCATCATCTTTGAATGAGTGCCCTTTGTCCTTCAATAGGAGGTATGCTGTTTATTCTGGTCCTGAGCTGTTATCCCTCCTGTGTTGGGCCATCCTTCTGTTAATGGCTGTTTAGTTTTTCCTGGTCATTCCCTACATGGCTGGCATTCACCACATCCCTGTTTAAAACACAAAAGGAGCAATATAGTATATGCGGCCCAATGCAGTTAGGAGTGTGCAGACCTCTACATTGGAGATGTAACCCATGGTACTGCAGGAGTGTAGTGGTGAATGAGAATTCTGAACTAGGAGACCTGTGCCACTTCCCCATTTTGGGAGGCCTTTAGTCAAGGTATAGTGACTGGGCATAACTCTCATCCTGTTCATGTCCTCCCCATTGTTGTCACCACACCCTTCTCCTCCAGGCTTCATCCACTATCTCCCAGAGGGAAAGGTTAAGACATAATGACAGTCACTATCCTTTTGTTCTTACCAGTGAGCAATTAGTGATACATAATTAAGCCTCAAAATGCATTGAGCCGTTCCCCTACTAGTGGTCCCTTCCCCAGGGTGGAGAAACTAGATAGGAAGGGTACATTCCCCCACCAGTCTACCCTTTGCATTCAGATGAGGTACAACTACTTATCCCCTTCCCCACTTTGTATCTTTTTGGGGAGGGGCCCATTTCTGACACAGGGGGCTGTCATCTTGTTTAGCTCCACTTGTTGGGGAGGAGGTAACTCCATCAACTAGCGATTGGGCAACTGAGCAGGCTTTGCCGTAACCGCTTTGCCGCTGAGCAGCAAAGCTGCAACTGGTGCATCTTGCCCCAGAGAGGAGACGCCTCTCCTTCATGCTGGCCAGATGAAAGATGTGTTGGTCCTCGATGTGATGCACTTACCACAAGAGGCTCAAGTTAGCGCATGATGCCTTGAGCATAAGTCAGGCTTCCCATGTAAGCTGATATTTGCTGGTAAAAGCCTGTCAAAAATTAATGTCAAGATTTACAGGCCAGCAGTAAAGCCCGCAAAGCTTGAAATTTTATCTGTTGGCTTTGTAGCTATTAGCTGTGCTAGTTTCATGGTAAGAAGCAGGGCGCAGCAGCAGCAGCAGCAGCTGGACAAGGCTTTTCAGCTCAATGTTTATGTTCCAGAGATCTCATTTATTCAGTCAGTAAATAACGGTGCTGACCAACTTGCAGTTTTCTATCAACAAACATCATAATGCATGAAGAGCTCAACTACCATTGGCTTCCAACGTCACCCCACTCCCGAATAAGAAAATCTCTTTTTCTAATGATAACGGTCAGTAGTAGCCCAGCTTCCCTGAGAGCTTTTCAAATTCCTGCCGGGGAAGAAAAAAAAGCCTTTATTGAAATGTGAAATCCCTATGGACAGATGCAACATACTGTAAGGGTCAGCTTTTTATTGTGGCGGTGGCTTGTTTTCGCAGAGAAATTTCTACATTAGTTCCTAATCTGTAGAAAAAAAGGGCTCGCTCTCAAGCAAAACTGCCGCAGTAGCAGTTTCTGTTTAGAGATGGCTTTTATTTGCCATTTGGGAATTGCTGAACAATAAAGAGAGATTTGGCTACTGTGCTGTCATTAATAGCTGCTGTTCCTTGAACACCGGCTTCCTTGTTCCCCGCCCTTGGCGCTAAGGTAACAAATCATGCTGTCCAGGAGCCTCCTCTTCGGATGAGTGCATAGGATCTCAGAGGTACAGAGAAGGAGCGGAGACCATTGGAAAGCAACATGTGCCAGCTTGCACACCCTATTTCTCAAGTAGTGGCAAAACAGCGGTTTGAACATGTGATGTGGTCTACGTTGATTGTCTGGTTCAATGACTGCCAGTGTCAGGTCTATGCAAGATCATAGAAGCAAAGAACCATGAAGTTGGAAGGAGACTATAGGGCCATCGAGTCCCAACCCCTGCTCAATGCACGAATTCAAGTCAAAATAGATCTGACAGATGGTTGTCCAATTTTCTCTTGAATGCATCCCGTGTTGAGAGCGCACGCCATCTCTTGAGATCATCATTTCTTTCCATGAAACAGTTTGTGATGTTTAAATAGCCATGCTATGCTTCCTTAAGCTTATACGTTCCACACACAAAAAAATTCAAATTAAAAAGCAAAATCTGCATGTTGTGGACTAAAAGTATTTAAGGAAGAATGCTTAGGAGCAACAATCCAAGGCCATATTCTTAAATGTGTGGATGGTCCATCTCTCATGCATGATGGCAAAACAGGTGCCTTTCATCAGAAATTTTAGAAATCATATATGCCAACTGATGATTCTCACTAGGGACAGCCATTCAATCTTATCAATGAGCCCTGAATTACCAGTATGATACAGCAGATCGAAGATGTGTCCACTCATATGTCTCTGGGTTCGCCACTTTTGTTCTGGCCGATTGAGACATTTTCTGAAATTTAAGGGGGAAAAAACACTCAAGGGTTCCCAAAGTTATTGTAGGGTTTGTGTTATAACAATACTTAAGGTGATTTGATCTGCTAGGCTTTTGTGGGTGTGTGGGTGTGTGTGCGCGCGCGTGCATGCATGAGCAAAGGACAAAAACATGGTGCCGTCTTGTGGCCTAAAATTTGGGGTACCAAGAGTGTTTTACACGACAGCAATGCAATAGAATTGAACACTGCCTCAAAACAGCCCTAGCCCAACACAGAATGAAGTGCTCCAAAGCTGTTAAATTTTAATAGCTGCCTGGATGCCTCACTATGGTGGACCCTGATCCTGAAACGTGTTATATATCCCATTAGAAACCAATTACTTTCCCATTTTATCCACTTGAAGCACAAGCCAGTAGAAACAAGCATTGTGTCTCTGTGGTGCAGTGGCCAAAATGTCAGACTATGGCCCCGGTCCCACGTCCCTTTAAAAGCAGTTTAAATTACCAGATAACCCGTGTCTAAAAATGCCGTTCCCACGGCCACCGGGCTTTTTGAAAAAAAAAAGAAAAAAGAAAACCAGGTAATGCCCCTTGAAGCGAGGTTTCTGTGACTCACCGAAGAGATAGGGAAATTTTTGCCTTGCTTTGAAAATCCAGCTTTTAAGGAGGCAGACCGTGGGACCACGCAGATGATCCGGGTTTCTTTTTCTTTCTTTTTTCATAGCACCAATCGGCTGTTCCTGGGGCCGATGGGCTATGTTTTTTTAATTGCTTTTCACCTTCGGAGAAACAGGAAGCTCTATCCAGTCCTAAAGTTTTCCTTTCCCCCAGCCAAGTGGTCCTTTTTTTTTTTCAAATGCTAGCGCCACCTGCTGGCCAAGGAGGCTGAACTGCACTTAAAAAAACAGCTTTTGACGTGTGAACTCCTGTCCCACTTATTCAATCACGTGATGGGACAAAGAGGAAAAGCTGGACCTTCAGAAGATCAGGATCAAAACCCAGGTGTGACTATGGCCTAAGATGTGGTCATAAGGTTTTGATTTCCTAGTCCAGTGAAGCTCACAATACCATCAACCAAAACCTTATCTCTTAATTTACCCTACCTGAGAAGGATTTCTGCAAGGGCAAAACTGGGAAGAAGCCATGACCTAAGAGAACGAAGAGGCTACAGTAACACCTTTGTGTTGGAGGCGTAAGAAGGAAAAAGGAACCTATTATCATATGTGGTGGTCTTGTGAAGAAAAACAAAAGGAATGGATAATAGTTTTTGATGAAATAAAATAAATTATAGGGATTAATATAGAAAGATGTCCAAATATAGCATTGCTAAACATAGTTAAAAATTGTCAAATAAAAAAAGATGTAAAGGATTTGATTATAATTACGGTAACATCTGCAAGATTAATAATGGCAAAAATTTGGAAAGATAATAAGAAATTGAGTCTACAGGGATGGCATGATGAAATGTGGAGTTTAGCCATTAATGATAAACTGACCTGTGGATTGAAAGTTATAACAGGGATGTTAAAAGAGAATGTTTTAAATCAAATTTGGTATAAATTTCTGGATCATGTATTTCTAAAACATAAGAGTTATTTTCCATCTGAAGAAGCAGTTCAGTTTTGGAAGGAGACAGGTTGTTTAAGATAAAACATGTAATTGTAGCGAACAAAATGTTATACAATTGTTATAGAATATATTATATAATCCTGAGGGGGGAGGATAATTAAGCATAATGTGTGTGGGGGATTTATATGTTGTTTAAATTTTTAATTAATAAAAATATTAAAAAAAGAAGAGGCTACAAACACAATGAATAAGTTCTCATAAAACATGTATCAGGCATATGATCGTGCACCTGGCCAGAGGTATTGAGTCTAATTCTAAATGTATTATGAGGTGTTTCCACTAAAATATTGACATGTTCATTACATGGATTTTTAAATGTTCTTGATTTGTACATAGAAATGTAAAAACACGTGGTCCTAGTTTGAGTTTATTATCAACTTGCTTGTTTCACTGAGCAAAAGCAGCAAGAATATGGAAAACTACATTGTATATTCTGTTGTGCAGAATACAGTGTGATAGTATTGGGGAGGGTTAAAATCATTTTTGAAAAACTACAGATAATACATTATTTGTCTGAAGACCTTGAAGCGACCAGTGTTTGGTTTTATACGGTATTGTTATTTGGCAATGTGCTGCCCAACCATGTGCAGGCAGTAAAATCTCAAGCTGTGGAAAATGGTTTTCATTTATGGATGTCTTACTAATTGCTGATAATTCAAGATTACCCCATCTCCAGTTGTCCTTCCTCTACATAATATGTTGTAAAATTCATCACATTGTATTCAAGTCATATTTCAGTGTTTTGGATAGAACGTATTACAGAACATATAATACAGCACGCCATTCACTGCTCAAACGGGTATTGTGGCACTTGCATGTTGCTGCATAGCAGATGTTAGTGATGTTGTGTTATCAGCTCTGTGTTAGCGTCCCTGTGTGCAACAGCTTTTAATAAAAAGCTCTATACTGCAGCTTACTAGCTCAGTTTTAAAGCAAATTAAATTTTTCTGCTTCCCTTACTCTTCAACCAGGACTGGACCAGCTTATCCACTGGTATGAAATCCTTTTTTCTGTTCTCCAACATCAAGTTATAAATAGAGATCAACTTCTTACATTCCTTTTGTCCTTTAACCCCCTTCAAAGGATACTTTTATGTAGTACTTAACTCCTTCCCTTCTGTTCTCTACCACTTTGCAGAGCAGTCAGCAAAATCACGCTTTGATTGCAAAGTAATGGATCTGTCATGTATAGAAAGGATGACGTGATTAACAAAACAAAACATACCCCTGGGTATTGGGAGGACTTGGGAGGATGAGCAGCCTCCATCCTTGCAAATATAGGACTCCAAATGAGAGCAGTGGCTGGTGAGAAATAAGTAGGGAGGCGCCTTATCTGAGCTCAGACCTTGTTCACCTAAACCCTCTGAACTTTTCAGAAATACTGCAGTAGTTCTGCAACAAAATGAGGTGCAGTTCCACCCACCACCCCGATGAAACTGGGAGTGGTCTTCCAGCAACACAACTTTCATTTTTCATTCCACTGGGCCATTGGATCTAGACTAGTAACCAAGACCCATCTGGTGGGCACACTGTTTGCATAACTTGCCATGCCTAATTGCAGGTCATGAGGTGCTTGGATATGGCTTACTGGTGTGTCTGGTTATACATTCAGCTGTGCAAAAAGAAGAAGAAGAAGAAGAAGCACACAGGCACCTCTTTGGTTGGCTGCAGCAAGTGATGTAATTCTTATGTGAATACCACTAGGATTCTGGCCGAGTACATTCTGCACTCCCTTGCAGCAGTTTTCTCAGGGTCTCTAGGTTCTGTATGTTTCTCCTTAGCCTCCACTAGAAATCCTTCCTGCTGGGACAACCAGAAACCACCAGCAGGAAGTTTTGGGCTGTAGTTGTTGGTAGTCTCTTTAACTGCCATCAACTCCAGCCAGCTTTGCCCAGGGTCAGGGACGATGGGATTTGTAATCCAGCCATTTCTGGAGGCTCTTGTGTTCCCCATTCCTGCTGCAGGCTGAAGCTGTGCTCTTCTGGGTGCAATGCCGATTCTCTTCCACCTAGCTGTATCTTTTCATTCTAGCCAGTGGTAATGCTGAACAGCATTTCTCATGGTTAGAGGGCAGAGAAACAGCTGTCATGGCTGGCAGGCCCAGAATAGATTACGCCAAACTGCCAACACTCATAGCTGATTTTGCAAAATAAATACTTTCAAAATATGTACTTGCACAGCTCATACTGTTTGCAGAAGTGTTCTTTTTCTGGCAGAAGAAATCAAGATACGCTCTAGCCCATTTTGTGTGCTTTCATCTGAGAACATGAGGTATAAAATAAACAAATTATTTGAAGGTTTTCTCTTCTAGTTAATTGTGATTCTTGGATCGCAGGATTGATGTGGGAGGGTTTTTGCTGCCAAGCTGGGGTGTATGCGTAGTAGGGGCCCTTCAGCTTTTGGAGGTCACCCCCCTTCCACCTCCTAAGCAGCAGTGACCATAGTAAGAGGTCATGGGAATTGCGATGCAAACATCTGGAGGGTCCTGCAGCCGCGTCTGGTTTCAGAGAATCCCATTTGGAGAGACAGATGTATTAAGCACAAGAGGGGACAGATAGTAACATTTTTTATTAAATATTACAGTGGATCAAAAAGTACAAAATATCTTTTGCTTGCTATGTGATTGGGAAACTATTGGCACATAATACAGTATCAAAAGCATTAATACATACAATTTGGAAAACATACAAAAATTGAGTGTTTATAGTTGGCTCAGCTTTTCTTTCATTCTGGTAGTGTTTAAATTTATTTAATGTGAAAGGTTACTCAATAACCCTTTTACTTTCTTAAAAATGGGAAACTATATAATATTACTGGGCCACTTTTTTTTCTATATACAAATAATCACCTTACAGAGCATATAACCTACAATAACATGAATCACAAGAATGTATACACTATTTACAGCAAAAGTTCCAAACAAAGTATGAACAGCTAGTAGATTATGCTGCTTTTGTTAGATCATATTTAAAACTATGGGGAAGGGAAATACATGTAAAATATCAAATACATTTACAGCAAACACCGGTTAAGTGCTCACGATGATAGTTTCAATACTGCAGACCTCATGTCAGTGAAATATTTTTCCACTATTAAGCGATAGAAATTGTGAAATGGGGGCAGACTTGACCATGCTCATTGCCACACAAATCTAACCAGGTGCAATAAGGTACAAGCAATGTTCCATCTCTCCCTTTGAAGGCACACACCACAAAAAAGTCCTGGCTTTCCTTAGCCACACAGCAGTATATGAGAGTTTGAGGTTATAAGCACCATTATCCAAGAAAAAAAGTGAGATGTGACTTTGGCCCTATTGAAATGTTGCACGGAGGAGGGCAGGGACAGAGGACGCTGGCTCACATTGAGTCTATTACACCAAAGGTCTCTTGGATCCATCTAAGTCCAGCACTGCCAACTGTGCTTGGTAGCAATAGTTTGTCAGAGTTCCAGGCGGGACTCTTTCCTAGCCCTACTGGGGAATTTTATGTATGTTATCTATCCAAAATGTATACACCATCCCATTAGTGCAACCATTACACTAGGCAGTTTAAACAGGGTTAAAAATTCACGAACCCTCATGGCACTACTGAGGTCCATAACAGCTTCCACTAGTTTCCCGTTCACAAACTCACCAGGCCTGACCCTGCTTAGCTTCTGAAATTAGCCACAATCACCACACACAGGACAGCAGGGTGATGACTACTTTCCCTGTGGTTGCTGCTACAGTAGTACCAGTGTTACTCAGAGCCATGTTTTCTTTGGACGACAGCTTCTAGAATCCCCCCATCTCTCATGTCCATGGCCAAGTTGCTGGAAGATTCCAGAAGCCATCCACCCACCCAAAATGCAAGTACCTGCAGTGCTGCATCCACCTATAACATCAAACCTAAGACTACTTCTGGATCCGCCTAGGAATGCACCAACCCACTGAGGCTACATGTACAGATGTTCCCATGAATAACGGGAGCAACCAGGCCAAAACTGCAATCAACTACTGTATTCTGGCTTTCAAGATCAAGACCTTCCCCGGAGTGGTGTGAAAGAAACCACTGAAATAGCTACAACCACATTAAATGAGATGCTTTATTTAAATGGGGTCCTTGCCACAGCGAATAATTTGTTAAATTTTTTATTTATTTGGTTCAAGGCCTGTATATATAAGGATTTATCCTGTAAGCTACAAATATGCCATCGCTTTATTTTGGGCTTTGGTTAAAACGGCGAACAGCTCTATCCGTTCTTAATTAGCGAAGTGAGAATTCGGCTAGAAAGAGGCCTTACCTGACTTTAGTTCAGCTTCCACCCCACATCTACCATGAGCCATTTTCTAACAAGATATTATATGGAAAAAAATTAAGTCTTTAATCTCATCAGCCTTTCAGACTCTTTAATAAATCCTGAACAGAGTGTGTTGGTATTGCAACATTTCTTGGAACTAGCTCTTGGTAAATAGATTTATTACTCGGTCACCAGTTAGATCCCACAGTTTTCTTTACCAGCCTACCAATAACAATGGCTTGATTTCACAAAGAAAAACTTGTGCAACTTCATTCAGTAATAAGGCAATAAGGCCCCTTAAACACAAACAAAGCCCCATTTAAGAAACAGAATGTGGTTATCTGCCAGTGGAAAAATTGAATACTTAATTGAATTTTTTTTTTAAAAAAAATAAAAATAAAGGTTCTGAATGTCACCACCCCATGGGGGACTGATTATGCCCCAGTTACTCCCCTTTGCCCTCATCCTGTCCAGTGTAACACAAGTTTTCTAACAAAAACAAATCTGTCTTCTAATTGAACAAAAGAATTTGGGAGGCGAGGGAAAAGATTGATTAATCCTGATGTTTTAGAATGGTATGAACCATTTCCAAAATGACACAATACAATTGAAACCGGAGAGGTTAAGACTTCACAGATTATGGTTCCCAGATCAAACAGACAAGGATAAGAGTCATTTTAGGGCTGTGGAAGATAGAATAGGCTAGCTAAGCAACCTCACTCAGAGAAAGAGAGAGAGCAGTCCGGTTTATTTCAATGGCAAATAGTCATTCTCCGTGCTCAAAAAGGCTTTTGCACAGGGCTACCCATTCCCATGGAAATGCGGGTGGTGGTGGTGGTGGATGTTGTGGCCAGTGTACTCCTGTGAGCAAACAGGAGCTGCCTTTCCATGCAGGAAATCATTTAATAAGAAACAGGTTTTGCAGAGCTATGCTGTTCGAAACCAAAGGGCAATCCTTTTAAAACAAGGAATATCTCTAATGTAAAAGATACCAGGCAATCCTACATGCAGATTATCCCAAACAAAGCAGAGGTGCATGGCATTCCCTGGAATACAATACTGGGCACACGATTGTGGCAATGTCTTCAGGCTCCTATAATTCGGCCAGCTTCCCCTTCCTCTCTCACTTCAGTTATTAGATTAATCAGGTTTTAGTGCAATCTGAATAACAAATGCCTTCTATGGCATCTGATCAACTGTGACTTTTTTTAATGTCTGGAGTGCAGAAGGGGAAAGAAAATAATTAGTACTGGCACATTTACATTCTATACTCTACTAGCCTGCTTATGCATCATCAATATAATTTTATCACAAGAACATAATAACATTTAATTGAAGAGAACATTGATCTTTAACAGTAGATGTCTATGATTTTGTGTCCACCCCCCAAGCATTAAATAGGTTACATTATATATTGTAGTTGGCTTCATATCACAGGAAATGCTAATATAGGATATCTGGCATGCATACAGGGTGTTGTCTTAAATAGTTTCCACCAGTTTCCAGTAGTTTTAATGATTAACTCATCTGAATTGCAACTGGGATGGTTTCCGATCATAACCAATTTTCACACTGCAAAATGCTTCCAGGTTCAGCCTCCCTTGGTAGCTTTCTCCCTCCTCAAGACCCACCTCATTGCAGAAAGATTATTGCCCCTTAGGGGACAGCACCCCCATGGCTTCCACGGATGGTCCTTTCCCTCTTAAAAGGACATCTTGTAAGTGCAGGATGTGGCTGATCAGAATTTACCTTATGCCAACTGCTCGCTGGGCTATCGCAGCCAGACTGTACCATAGTCAGTGGCAATGATCCGTGGTGCTAAGGTGCAGAGGTAGACCAGATACACCTGGCTGCCTCTGATGCTTCTTGAATCAGAGGTGGAAACTCAGAACACCAACAAAGGAGTATAACCTCCAGGAACAGACCCAAGTTCAAGATACAGGTAAATCCCAGTCCATGTAAACATGTAAACTGGCATTGTTTCTTAGATCTGAAGAGAGCCAGCAATGTCGAAGCACCCGAAATTCCTCTCCTCTCAAGTAGGAAATGTCGACTGGGCTAGCACAGGATAAACCAGGAACATGGAACAGAGACAGGAAGGGTTTTTTTTTTTTAAAAAAAATCAGGCCTTCATTGTAGCACCTGATTACAGAAGATCTATTCCCATTATTCACCTCTAGCACATTCACAGAACACATTTTGGCATGAGGAATTGATTCCTTAGCACTTTCCCCTGTGCATGAATAGGTGACAGAAGGCTCAGGTCCTCTTGTGTCACTCACCACCTGCTCCAAGGCACAAGCAAAGGCTTCTTTGAACTAGGAGTCACCAAGGAATTTGTTCTTGGCAAATTCTGATATGAACCGACCTGATAGGAACCTGCTGGATCAAATAGGTGGACCCTTTCGATTCTGCATTTTGTCGCATGTTGTGACAGGGCTCTCCTCGTCAGAAATCTGTATTGAAACGTGTCTTTTACAACCCAAATGCATTTAGAAAAGGGGTTAAAGAGAAGGTAGACTTGGAAACAAACTATGACAAAAGGCATTCCAAGTACACATTTAAATACAGATTGTTGAACGGATGTCTTTTCCCAGTCACTGATGAAAGAGAACCGAAAGCCCTTCCTCAATCCAAATGAGATCCTTCCCACCACCACCATTCAAAATGAGTCACTGGCTTTTGTTTTGCCACAGTTTCAATCCTGTATAAATCTAAAGTATCCTCCTTACAACCAAGTTAGCATGCAGCAGTAGCACTCCGCTCAGATTCAACAGGATACTCAGGTCCAAGAGTCAAAGCTCCACGGTTGAGCAGGACCACAAGAGTCCAAAGTCAAGTACTCTGGTTTAAGTGGCTTGTAGAGGAAGCTGCCATTACAATTACTACTAACTCACATCTTTAAAGGACTTTGCTGGAACAAGGTAGGATGCTGTTCCTCCCTCGGGATGGACCCAAAGGTACTACCAGGCAGGGAGAGTAGAAGCAATGCACAAGCAAGGTGGCCCCTCAACTGAGCCTTCACAGCCTTGTCCGCTGTTTGCCACCTACTCTTGGAGAGGACAGCCATCCTCCATGGAGCCCCCTCAGCATCCTGGCCACCTTGAACTACCCTTCCGCATTTTGCCTCTTAAGAAAGGCTGGCATTCTTGAATTAGTTTCACAGCCCACAAGAGAGTTCCTCTGGAATCCAATATCATTGAATGACTTGTTGCCCGTGCGGTCCTGAGTATGCTTCCTCTATGGTGTGCAGGACAATTTCACAGCCTAGATATGATTAAAAGTATAATTTCACAGACCATGATACAGGGAAGCCAAATCCCAGCAGCCGGTAAAATAGCCAAGTGTGAACAATTAAGAGACTGTTCAGATAGGTGAGGCGGGGCTCAGCACCCTTCTGGGTCAGGTCACTGGAGAAGGAATTGAACGCGGTACTAAGTGGCACCATCACATGATCTACAGTATGCGTCTATCCTCTGGAAAGATTCACTGAATATGTAGGCTTTTGCTTTGTAAACAATGATATTACACCCCGAAAAGCTGCTCTAAAAAAATATACGATGAAGAAGAAAAGTGAAAAATATAATGTAAAATGCATTTTAAAAGCTCTCAGCAGCCAGAGCTTTTTCTGTTACCAAAATGGAGTTGCTGAGAGAAAAGAGAGAGACGGTTTAATTTAAGAAAACAAACAGAGCACAGGAATAGTTGAGAGACTAAGAACTTATAAATTACACAAGTGAACTTGACATGGGCAATTTTGTTTTGCTTTGTTTTTGAAGTACGTATGTACAGTTGAATTTAACAGTGTTGCGATAGTGTTAAAAGGAAAAGCGACACAATTTTACTATACATTGCATTGATTTGAACTTTGAAATGACAGGAACCAGAATGGTACCTGAAAAGTAACTGCCATGGATACATTGGCCTACCTTTCTCATTGATCAGAAACTTGCCTCGTTTTTCAATTGGAAATGCTCCAAACCCCGCCCCCCTACACACACTCTAGGTGGTGAGCAGGCAAACAAACAGAGACCTTTTCCTCCAAGACAAGGCAAACTTGCCACCTCGTCTGCCGTGACATTTGTTTTCAGTGAGACATGGATCCTTTCAACAACAACGGAAACCCTCTCATGTAAGGTGAAAAGACCACGGGAGGTGGAGACACTGCAGCCAGAAGAGAAAAGCAAAGCCCGACCGAACCACAGTCTCATCCCAACCAGGATCTGAAGCATTCCACAAGGAGGGATTAAAAATCATTTACTGGGGAATACGCATAATTGATTATTGGTTTCGTTCTGTTTCAGTCTTTGCAGGACATCCCAGGCTCAAGGAATGTAGTCGGTCTGTTGATTCCAAAGGGAGGTGCTTACAGTTTTGTGCTCGGATGGACCGAGGACAGCTGAGAAGGCGGGAACGCAGCCTGAGGATTGAGAGCAGCCAAAGGATAAATGTTGCTGTGCAGAAGGTCACCGTATGAATTTCCTACAGGTGTTGCCGCAGCTAAGTGCCTGTAAAGCTGCTGTGAACTGCCCGGGGAGGTAAGGAACTGTCTTTGAACCATGAAGGAATGGAGCGCCAACGGCTGCATTAGAGGAGAAAGCACAGTCTGATTTTTCAAGTACTGCAGAGGATGGGAGTACCCAGCCGGGATGCGGCTGCTCAGGCTACCGCACAAAGTCCCCGGGTACATGCCTGTGAAGATAGGGCTGGAGAGGGGAAACTTGTGGCCCTCCAGCATGCCCCCGGGAGGTAAGCCGTGCACGGATTTGCTGCCCTCAGCCTCTGGCTCAAGACCCTTCTCCTTCGCCGAGGCGTCCTTTGGTAACCGCAGAGGCGAGACAGCGCGGACCTTCTTCTCTGAAATGGCTTTGTCCATCTCCTCCAGGCTGCGCTTCAGAGGCCGAGCGGCCCCGATGGTTTGAGCACTGGCTTTATGACTTAGGATGGGATGGGCCATGCCTTCCATCTTCCTCGGGTTTGGCTGCTTGCCAGACCTGACGAGCGGGGGCTCCCCGTGCTTCTTGGGAGCCAGCACCGTCATCGGAGAGACCCGGCAAGCTTTGGGGTGGCAGTCGACGCCGAGTGGTTGGCCACTCAATACCTGGAACTGGGCGATGCTTTTGGTCTCCTGCTGCCCCGCTGACGTGTGCAAGAGGGAGGAGCCCGGCGCTTTTGAAGCAGTCTGTTTGTGGATACTTTTGGGAAGGCTCAGATCCGTTGGCTGGTCATCCGACAGGGCTTCCATGGGGATCTTTTTCTCTTGGGGCTGATGCAAAGGAGGGTGATAGGATAAGCTCCGCTTGTCTTGGTGCTTGTGCTGTGGGAACATTGAAATGTTTTCCGTGTCTCTGTACATGTCTCGCGGGAGGTATTTGGAGGTCTGTTCATGGTTAAGGTGGTGTTCGGTGTGCCTGTAAAGGCTGTGCAAGTGAGGGGAGGAATAAAAGTCTGCCAGAAAACTCGGCATGTGGGCATGGTGCAGGGCCCGTTTCTCATTCATTCTCTCTTTCATGTCCTGGATCTCGGACTTGAGCGCATAGGATTCGGCCAGAGTGGTCAGGTGCTGCTTCGAAAAATCGCAACAGTCAGAATCCAGTTTGTTTAGCAGGGACTCGTGTCGGTACGCTTCACCTGCCAACTTCCTTTCCTCCAAATTCTTGGGCTTAAAACTCTGGACATGCTGGATCACCGATGGGCGGCTGACTGCCACAGCATCCATTACAGGGGCATGAGAGGTTTGTGGGATGCTTGGCACCAGCTCCTCTTTGCCACTCAACTTCTTCTTGCTGATCAAAGGCGGAGGTGAGCCGTAGGGGTAACTGCACGAGACATTGGCCCCACTGACTTGGGACAGAAGCTTCTTTTTGGCTAGTGGTGACATGATGCCTGGGTTGCCTTTGGAATAAAGGAGTGGTGTGTAACCAAAGCAAGGGTCCCCATTCATGGAACCCGGCGGCTCTTTCTCTTTGAACATGTCAAAATTCTGTACTACAAGGACTTTGGGACTCTGTTTCAGTGCATTGTGTATGTCTTCATTCCCTAACTGGTCCACTTTAACAGTGCAGTTGGCAATGTAGTCTGCCATCTCTGGAAGTTTATCATCTTCCATCTCATTTTGACCTGGCAGTGGTAGTTGGATGGTGGGGAAGTTATTAAATGGAGTATCCTGGGGATCGCTTTCTAGATTGTCGACAAAACAAGGTGCTTGTTGTTCCTGCTTTGGCTCTTCTTCGTCTTCCGATGGACTAGGGAGTTTCTTGATTGTGGGATCCAAGACTGGGTTCTCTTTGGAGGTCACCAAAGTGCTTGAAAAACCATCGTCAGATGGCTTCTCCTCCTTGATATTGTCATAGTTTGAGCTGATTTCCTTGGAGTCTGTGTCTTCCAAAGAGGTTGCCCCAGTCGCATCTGCAGGGGATTCTTGGGAGCCTTCTACAGACAGTTTCATTTCCTCTGCTACTGCTAGTTCAGATAAGCTCTTCTGGTTCGAACACTCCTGATCCTTCTCCTGTTCTGATGAAACCTAATAAAAACATTTAAATGGACAATTGTAAGAAAGCAGTGTAAAATGAAAGTTTTTTTTTAAAAAAATCTCTACCTCTCACATTTGAGAATGAACTCCCTCATTCCAGTGCTGAAATCTGAAAACGTTATTAGCAATGATGACACCTAAACATTTCTGGGTCAAGTTACTTTTTTAGATTGCAACTTAAAACCTCCCGCCCTCCAGTTAGCATGGCCATTGATCCAAGATGATGTGAGCCATAAACTAACACAAGCTGGGGACCCATAACTGAGAATCCCTCCGTTGAAAGAAAAACAACAATATCTTAATATGTTTATCTCTCATTTAAGGTCACAATAGCTGAAATCCTGTTGTGTTGCTATGCAAAAAAGTGTAATGTTTGGAAGCAAACTGCTTTAAGTTAAGAAATCTCCATAGGCACTATCTGGTGCATACTGAGTTGCGCAACCTGGCACACCACAGATAATGTTTACAGATATTTCTTAACTTGAGGCAATTCATCTCCAAAAGGTATGCCTTTTGTGTAGCAATGCAACAGGATTTCTGTCAGTCTTTTTTAAAAAAATGTTACCTAACTGCACAAAGTAAGTTTCTACTGATGTACTTACTAACTATGCAACATTTATGCTGAGGCTGTCTTTTAGAATCAAGATTGCTGTGTTCACTGCAACTGAGCGGGCTTACAAAACAGCTTGTCATTATTATTATTATATTTTAAAAAATATAAATGTGGTTTGACTTTTATCCCTGTTTTTAGATGGGTATCTCATAGACCTATTGAAACCTAGGCTTATCAAAACTAGTCACCTTCACTACAGTATTTAAAATTATGTCCATGGGATTGGGTCCCTTTGGGGAGAAAGGCGGCATAAAAATAAAGTTATTATTATTATTATTATTATTATTATTATTATTATTATTATTATTATTATTATTATTATTATTATTATTATTATTATTATTATTATTATTGCCCGAGTGGCGGAGAGAGCAAATGCCTTTCAAATAATCAGTACTGCAGTTCAGCTCAGGTCTCTTTTATTTACAGATCAGAATAAAGTTGTCAACATGCAGCGAAGGCATTCTTTGCCTTCCTCCAGATAGAGCCTCCCCAGGTTAGAGCCAATGAGGCTGCATCTCTTTATGTTTCTTTCTTAATAAAGCCCGCACTCTCAATTCCGGCTATTCATTGCATTATGGAGGCGAATGAACTGTGACCTGGGAGGTTATTAAGAGTGCTCCATCGGTGATACAGCCGAACGGCAACCCTTTTCAAAATTACTGTCATTCTCCTCTGGCATGTTTCTTAGTAGAAGGCAGTCATAAAGCAGTGGTGTTGTCTGAGCTCCTCTACTATTATTGTGTGGTTTTTTAAATGTGATTTTTTTTCTTTGCCCCCCTTCTCCCATCTCTCATTGCAGTAAAGAAGGGGAGGGGGAATTCAAGAAAGTTATTATCTAAAGGCTGCATTAGAAAGGGTTGTGTGAGAGGTGGATGTAAAACAGCCAATGAATCACAATCTTCTACAAAATTTATGCCTTTGCAGCTACTTTTACATTTTCCTGTGTGTTGGGCTTTTCTATTTGCTGTTAGTTAAAATGCCCATTACTCATTGTGACTGCTTCCCTATCCCCCCCCCAAAGCAATCCAAACAAAAAAGGAAAGAAGCCTTTTGCAGTCCAAATCTCATCATTAGCCCTTTGACAAAAATTCTATCCTTCACCCCCAGAGCTTATACAATTACAGGAAAATACCAGACAGATGAGCAAAGCAGACAGAGAAAAATTCATATTTAATAACTAGATTCCTGCTCTCTCTTTCTACTGGGAAATACTTTGATTTGAGTTTTAACCTATGCTAGAGCAACGGGTAGGGATAATAATATTTCATCTTGTACTCAGTTATAGGCAGAAAAACAAAACTGGATAAAGTGCGATTCTAAGCTAAATTGCATCCAGTAGCCCATTCATACAACCATTCCCAATGTATTCCTATGGGAAATCACATTTCGTAAGACAAAATTTTCATAAAACAAAACAACCCATAGCCTCCAGAACAGATTAATACATTTCAATGCATTCCTATAGGAAACTGTGTTTCGTAAGACAAAATTTTCTTAAAACAAATTGACCCGTAGAACGAATTAAATTTGTTTTAAGAGGTATCACTGTAGTTGTGGAGTACTGTATTTCCTCCTCAGCATTCAAACTGGAAGTACTATATGAATTACTTAAGGTAAAGGTAAAGGTTCCCCCCCGCATATGCATGCTAGTCGTGTCCGACTCTAGGGGCGTTGCTCATCTCCGTATTCAAGCCGAAAGAGCCAGTGCTGTGCAAGTCCATGGTCATGTGGCCGGCATGGCTGCAGGGAAACACTGCTTTACCTTCCCACTTTTTACGGTGGTACCTATTTATCTACTTGCATTTACATGCTTTCGAACTGCTAGGTTGGCAGGAGCTGGGGTTATCAGCGGGAGCTCGCTCCACTGCGTGGCACCCGGGATTCGAACCTCCGAGCTGCCGACTTTGCAGTCTACAGTTTTGGTGCCTTAGTCCACTAAGCCACCACGCCCCAGTTACTTAGTCTCAATATAAATATAAAAATCAATATTAAAGTTCATGCTTCTGGAAATGTGCAAGTTTAGGAGTTATTGTCATGTCTACATGCTGATAGAATTAAAGGGGGAAATAATTTTGACAACATGCTGAAAGAGACTAACTCTTTGGAAACCCTATGTCCACCAAGGTTCTAACCCCTCATATCCTGGGAAAGTTTATTTGTATGGTCTGCATTCTGTGTGGGCCAAAGCAGGACAGGCTTGGCACTGTAGTTCAGAAAAACATCTCAGATGTTTAAACCAGTCTAACCGGATGAGATCACACTTTTACAAGGCACAGAAGTTATTCCCATGCATCAGTGTAGCTTTTAGTAAAACTCGTGTCCAGCTTTGGGATGGATACATTTGCTGGAGCTGTTTGTAACTTTTGGATTTCACAGGGGTGCAAGGAAGTCAGCCAGATTTATGTCACTAATACTGTAATTCACACAGTTGTCATTTACGTGCATACCAAATGGGAGGGCTGAAGTTTTTGATTTTCTGGGTTTTTAACACTTTCTTAACACGAGTCCTAAACGTTAGAGGACAACCTCTAGCATGCCCAGCCTGCATGGCAACGGCTATGGATGATGAGGGTTCTGGGCCAATACAACCTGGTGATCCATATTTGGGGAAAGTTGGGTTAGATGAGTGGGCTGAACCTAAGTGGTTAATTAGGCAGTATAATTTCAACATTGCTAATTATTAATTAATTAATCAGTTATGCATTTGCATTAATGCTGTACGGTTTGGAAGAAGGAGTGTGCTTCCTTTTTTCTTAGACAATAATGCAAGTACAGTGGTACCTTGTATAAAGGAATTAATTCGTTCCAAATGGAATTATGTTAAGCAAATTTTCCTTTATACAAATTTCCCATAGGAATGCATTGAAAACAGAGTAATCCCTAATTGCCCTTATTTTTATGTTGTATGGATTTGTCCCATAGACGATTCTGTTAAGCACATTTCCCCTATCTCTGGAATTTTTTATGTTGTACAGATTTTATGTTATACAAACCGTTTGTTATACAAGGGTCCACTGTACATATTTCAGTGAGGAAAAACTCATTAGAGGCATTTCCTTCTGTGTGAATGAGACTCTTGAATCAGAACTGATGGGAAGATCAATCCAAAGGTAAAACCAAAGGGTCATGTAGCCGAGTTACTGAACAGGCTGGGCAAGTGGCAACCCGGTCCAAGGTTCTCTTTTGTTCATTATGCACCATGATGCAAGCTTATCTTGACTCTTCTGAGCTACATGTATCCTCCCCCCACCCACACCCACCCCAACTACCCCTGCATAGAACCTAGCTCTGGACTAGTCAGATTTTGTACTTTGAATCAAATGACAATCCAAGAACTGCAGAACTCCTGAGCTACAACTTCAGACATGTCTTTTTGGTGGGAAGGCTTTAAAAATATGTGGTTTGTGATGGGAAGAGAAGATGTGGCACTGTTGTTTAAAGGATTTTGTATGTTTATCATGTATTTTGAGGTCAAAGGTTTAGCACGTGCCCAGACCAATGGACACACTCCCGCAAATGATAACTGCAACTAAATCCAATCTGAAAGCAATTAAGTTGGTTGTATACCGGACTGACGTAGGTTTCAGTGATTACCCTGGGATCTGATTGCTTGCAATCAACTCTTGCTGGACTGTACCCACAGTCGTTTATAAATTCCTTTCCTACCCCAACAAGCACCACGCCTAGCTGATGCCAGAATTTGATGTACAATGTAATCATTTTACACAATTGCATACTTCTGTATGAACAGACCTAGGTAGAACCTGTATAGGTAAACCAGTGCCTATACGCCTACTCTCAAATTTTAGAAGTGTAATTTGCATCTTAAGATTTGAGTGGGAAAACTGCATAAAATGCTTAGTTTTTAAAAAAACCTAAAATGCACATTCACAACACAGACACTTATATACACTGGATTTTAATATATACAACGTATGAAAGAATCAAGCATTTCAGAAGAGAAAGAATTAGGAATATATTTACAAAATGGATGAAAACTGTTTCAGAGATACTTAAAAGCATTAAGAATGCCATGATATATACACACCATTCAGTACTAAAACCCTCCACAATACAGTGCGACAAGAGAAAATTATACTACAGCATTCTTGCTGTTGGAAGCCCACATAATTGCATTCTGTGTTATGCACTTTGTACTCTCCATCTAAGAACTTGACCTGTGACTCACATAAAAAATAACTGCAGTTTAAGAAGCAGGAAATTTGAGATACCAAACAACAAAAGCAAGGAAGTTCAAAGTTTAGACTGACACTCTATTGCTAGCTTGTTATGCTGTGCTTAGCTATTGCGGCACATATGGTATGTAACATAACTCGCTGATCTAAACCCCCTGCAATAAATAACACGGCACAAAGGGATGAATGAGGAATGGAATGCTAGTCTTAACTTTGAATTTCCTTGCTTTTGGCCATTTGTGTCGCAATCTTGCAGTTGCTTCAGCAGATCTGTATGTTTTAATCAAGAATGTCTCTTCAAAACATGCCTCGGTTGACAATTATATTGAAAAGGGAAGAAAATAGTGTATTATTTGGAGGGGAAGGAGAGAAAGAGAGAAGGAATGAATGATAAACAAACAAATGCTAAATATGCACCATGACTGAAAATCCTCCCCTTGGATACTTCCAACAATCTGGTTTCAACTATTTCTTAGGCCATCTGTATCTCACACTCCAACTCACCTCTAAACTTACACTTGGTTACCTAACTGGTTTGCTTCTTGTTGCTTTTCCTGCCTTGTTTCAGGCATTGCTCAATGACTTTTGTGATACTGCACCCACAAGATAAAACGGCAAATGAAAGTGTCCCAAGAAAGCGGCAATTTTATCTCATCAGAGAGGCAGCATCAGAAAACGTTACCACCAAATCCACATGCATACCAGGAAATCCAGTAGCAAGCGGCAACTAGAACAAGCCCATTCAACCAATGGAATTCATGGAAGAGTTGGTTCACCAAATCCCTACTGACTCCATGCCCCTTCTTTAATTTTGACTTGCTACTGGATTTCAGCCAGCATCCATCAGTCATTTTATCATGTCAAATGTGGTTAATAATACCTAGGCCCTAGGTTAAGATGAACCTGATGATTCACTGTGCTGACACAGTAGTAAAAAAATCATAATGTATTCCAAGGGAAAACCTGAAGGACAAACTAGATAGTATACTTAGCTCCATTTTTAGAAACAATCCTCAAATACTGTACTGAAAGAAAATGTTTTGTGCTCGTTCATGGTGCTGAGGCAAGGCCGCTCTGAAGAAATCTCACCATACAATAGAGGGAATAGGCATCCCCGTCCATGTCTAACTTGAACCTTAGAGTTCAATAAATTGGTAAAAGCGGATCTCCCAAATAACAGCCAAACTGAGAATGTGGCATTGGAAGTGGAGACAAAGTTGTCATGCGGAGACACCAGTCACAGGAGGTCCTCAAACTACCTTAGTATGTACATCACTGTAACTAACCATGGAAAAGCTTGCTTTGGGGACTTCTGACACCAAGATACGCTCAATACATTTATTATTAATACTTTCTGTGCCATTAGAATCACCTCTATGATGAGACAGAATCATCCCGTTGTTTCGGGCAGCAGATGCATGGTGGCATGGAGGGGTCAGCAGTCACAGTGCTTTGGCCAGTCTATGGCCTTCTCTATGTTCTCCAGGCAGCCAGCATTCTACCCCCTAACAAACTTAGGGTTTAGGGACAATGTGGCCACCAATGTTGAAGGAAGCTCCTACAGCCAATCGAGGGGGTTTCTAGAAGCTGAAGCAGGCAGGACACAGTCATGTCTTCAGCCTTAGACGTTAGAATGCCTTAAGCCAGTTCTGTGTACCCTCCATAATTATATACATTAAAATATCAAAGATTCTTCGGAATTAACAGTTTTCTCTCCTTTTTCTAAAAATAGGCTTTTGAGATAAGTATCATGTGTGCACATGACTTCCAAAGACTTATGGGTACAGAATATTATTAACCTAGGTTTTGCAGAAACTGTACTTTTTCTGAGCAGTTTTTTTAAAACCTGATATGTATTCATGCATGTACAACTGGATATACCCTCATAAGACTTAACATTTAGGATTTCTTGTCAATAAAAAGTTGAGACAGGGATGGGTACTGAACGCAAAGTCTTTCAGAAATGGTATAAATAAAAGGGGAGAGAGAGAGAGAGAAGAAAAGGGGGGAGAGAACTAACCTCAGGTGTATCCTGAAGTTTCTGTGCATTGTCTTTTTCCTTCTTGCTCTTTTGGTTTTCATTTTTGATGCGTTTCGTTCCAGACAATTTCATTTTACTTTCCCCCTCCTGGGTGACATTATCTTGCTTTCGAGGTTTCACCGGAGGCAGCGGCTTATCTTCTTCTCCCTTAATAAATCTTTCGTAGGGTAAGATTAACCTAAAGAACAAATAATGGATCAGTTCTAGATGCTGTCCCCCAACACACACCTACAAAAATCATAGCAGCTTTAAGAAATCCAGTGTTGAACATCTTTGGTTTGAAAACTCAGATAGGAATTTCTAAAGTGACAAGTGGGCAAAAGAAGGAAGTACCACAGTTTGAAATCTGCATCTCTCCCGTGATGGCCATTTCACGTATTTTGCTGCTACAAACCAGGATCTGCCACCAGGTATACTTTTCAAACATTGTTTTTCTGGAATTCATATTTTGCATTTTTTAGAAATACTGTACACTTAAGAGAGTTTTCTGACTACTTTAGCGCTATGGATTTATCCATAGAGGTAAATGTGGTGGAGGCACTATTTGGAGACATCTTACCCCACAGTTTTCATTTCTGTACTTACTATTACGTTCCTGTGCCTACCTCTACAGTGACCTAGGGTAGGTCAGAACCTCCTGATAACGAGTCTGTATATATTCTAGTGCTAAGTAATATTGGGGGGCAGGGGGGAGGCCATTAACTGTAAAAACTTCAGGTTGGATTTGTAAAAGCAATGTGCATGGAGCTTTGGGGAAAAAGAATATCAGTTCAGCTCTGAGTTTCATCTTGTCACCAAAGCAGATTTGATATGGTAACTGTGCTCAGAATCCTATTGGAGATTTATGCTGGTTTAAGTGTAATGGTGAACTGTGGCAATGAATTCTTGCTATTGAACTAGTTCTTGTTTGCATTCCTGATTGATTTCCGCTTGTGTGACTTGGCATACACCAGAATGCAAGCAGAAGTCTGTACAGAAGGCAGAGTCTTGCAAGAATTTAGTAGAGATATACACATGAACAAAACAAAAACGTCAGATGAAGCCCCACCAAACCTCTATCTCTGATGTGTGCCATGACTTTGCCATGACATCTGTAGTTATTGCATAATCCCTCATCACTTGGAATTTATATTAAGCGGTACCATTTTATTTCACATCCTGGATTCATTTTCATTATTTGTGCATTACATATTATGAATATAAAAGAAAAATGGATTCAGTCTTTTTTACTAGCTCATATTTCCTCTTTTTAGAAAATATAGGATTATTCTTTATCTCTGGAAAATAAAATGAAAGAAACTGTTAGCACCACAGTGACTTTTTTCAGGCAGAAGAATTTAAATCTCAGAATTTTATCTCCCTAATTGTGGAAAACTTGTGTAAAAGACATAATAATCAATGCTTCAATCAACAAGTTTCTTCCCACAATGTGGCTCTTAATCCAGATAGGAAAAACTCACCAATGTTGTTTAAAAAGTTGGGCTGCTTTACAATCTGAGTTTCAGCATCCATGATTAAAGTTTTTATAATGCATACAACATGATTAATGAGTGACTCATAGGAAGAATAATGTGAGACGCTGGGTTTTAATACTATGAACTTCAATATGGCAAACACATTTTGAATTGGCTCTACAAAGCAAATGTATCTTGTTTTGCTTTTTAGGCAGCATTAATCTGTTCAACTATCAGACTTCCTTAATTATAGCTTAATCTCAGAGTTCAAGGCAGAAAAACTCTTTTGTTCAGAAACAGATCCCTTTTTTTTAAAGGGTGGGGGCTGGGGTGGGGAAATATTGCCGAATCGGCTCCAAGCCATGCAGTTTTGATTTAGATGTTCAAACTCAGTTTGGCTTCAAGAGAGCAGAGATTAGCTTTGCTCATGACGAGAGTATTTCATACTTTAATAAAATACAACATAAATTATGTTAAAATGCAAACCTAATTTGTGCTATATTAGAAATAAAATTCATTAACTGAGCATGCTCTGACACGGGTATGGGCAGAGAGGCGTGAATAATACTTCTGAGCCCAGAGTTTGGCAGCCGCCCAGTAATGAAGCTCAGCAATGCCCACAGGGAATATTGGTCTTCAGATCCCATTACAAACTGAGTTTAAACATGTTACAGCTGCTAAATCTGCAAATGTCTTTCTCTATGCAGACGGAGGAACATAAAATGTACTTTGCAAAAAAAAAAAAATTGCTTCCCACTGTAATGGGACAGTTCATGTTTATGTAATAAAAAAGAAGCATAACAAGACAGAATTTAAAAAAGAAACAGTGGGGGATGAAATACAATCTTGTTCATATTTGAGGCTGCGAAATTTCATTTGTAACAAGCACAAAATATTTAAAGCACCCTCGGACATCCTCCTATGCCTGGGACTTTCAGCAAAGAAAGCAGGGATTGGGTTTCATCCAGGGCAATATTTATATCTTCTCTGCCATGTGTTAAATATTTAAAGAATCGGATTTAACCAAAATACATTTTTTGTGGCAATAGTTGTTAGCCCTGCAGAAGGGATTGTTTGACTTTGTTTGGTTGCCATGGGAACAAGCAGCCCATTTGAAATCTACATATTCTGTCAGTAAATGTTTCAAAAGAAGCTCATAGCTTTAAATTAGAGGATGATACTAAAGCACCACCAGCTCTTTTAATAAAATATTCTGTGTGATTACCCTCACTGTTAAAGCAGGAAAGGCTACAAGGTCAGACGTGACAAGATTAATCACTGTTAGCACTTTCTGGGTAACCTTTTCTGGCCATTTTATATTTTGAGCTCCCTGTTTTGTTTTGTTTTAAAAGCATCCTGCTTCTTTGTTGCCATATACATCCCTACAACTCATTAAATCTAGTGACTGATAATTAGAAAACAAGGTTGATGAGAGTTCGGCTTTGAGAGTACGTTTCCTTCTTAGCGATATATTCCTTTTTTTTTAACTGAGCTCAGCAGTTGGCAGTGAGACAGCATCAAAAATACATTTTGCATAGCTGGTCAAAAGCCTAGCGCCAACAGCAGGAAATCTGGAATTAAATGTTTCTTGTTTCTGGAGAGAGGCATGACTAAGGTAAAAACTGAATCAAAACATAAGGCCTAGCACAGCAGCTTCTTTACCCTTTATATAAAATGTGAACACAGTGCTATTTCTGTACAACGTTGACTTCCCCCCCCTCCATTTTTTCTAAAAAAAAAAAAGTTGAAAAGAAACAGCATGTAATAGGCACCAGAAAAGAACCACAAACAAATGCAACCAAACGGCAGCAAAGTTTCCATTTACTAAAAATTTCACCAAGTCTTCCCCTTCTCCTTCAGTTGTTCTGCCACAGTACAATACAATTTCCCACAGGATGTGATTATTAGGAGCTTCCACAGTATAAGAGCAACAAAGCTCATGGAACTTTTTTTTTTTTTTAAGCCTCCAACCGATGTGCTCTTAAAACATTTCTTCTCTCTCCCTGACTCACACATTGAGTCAATTGTAGGTCACAGAACAGAAAGAATGTGGCTCCCCGTTTTAAAAATACCTCCACAGAAATTAACAATTTGAGTTTGTACTAAATAGTTGTCACTCAACAGAAGACGGAGCTGAACCTCTGTTTAAGAGAAAAATAGGCCATTTCAGAAATATTAACGGCACAAGGTCCGGAAGGTATTTAAATGTGCCACCAACACAAAAATCACCAGATAAGATCAGAAAAGACTTTTTATGCAGGAATGTGGGGAAACAGGGGTTGTGGATTCATAAGAAGGAATTCAGCTGAAGGAAGACGGAATCAGTGCATGGGGGGGTATAATGACTCTGTTCCTCACTGCACAGCATCATCAGTATAAATAATGGCTTCAAAGAGTTTACAAGAGGGGTTCAAAAGACAGGTCCCTGCCTTGAGAAGACTCCATTCAGATTTTGACAAAGAGGAAGAATGTAGACAAAAGAAGGGAAGAAGTCAACTTAGATAACTTGCCACCTTATAACTCAAGGTTTTAGAAAGAATTTGTGTGGGGGGGGGTGCGTCAGGGGAGGGCTTTTATTATAAGCGCAATTCATACATTCAGATTAATAAAATGCATTATTTATAGGGTAATTAACATAACTAGAATGTATAAACAGTCATGTATTAAAGAACAATCTTTCTGCAGGCACATACTTCTGAATAGCACAGGGCTATTTCCCCCCTCTGGAATAATACATTTTCCAACTAAAACCAGAAACAGTAAATTCAAGGACTATGAAAAGTGAGATTAGTACATAACACATATGTTTGTGTGTGTGTGTGTGTGTGTGTAAGAGAGAGAGAGAGAGAGTACACACAGAGATATTATACATTTAATTGCACCTATTTCCCTTCCACACTTTTAAGGAAACGAATCGTGGCTAAATGTTGAATTAAATAATAGTGCCTTCTGTTTTGAGTTTTTAGCTTTTTGCATCCTCTGATGTATTGAAAAATTCAATGTACTTCTCTGCAGCAGAAGTCAGAGGTCATCAAATCTATTACAGTAATGTAAGTAATCTGGCTTCCCTCCAGCCTTTTAAAAAGGAGGAGGAAAGAATCATGGAGGCAGATAATTTTATATTTACAAATTCAAAAATCCTCTAGGGACTTTGTCTCATCTCCAACAAAAGGCAGAAATTTCACATTAGAAAAATGCATTTCACAGCATGTCAAACATGTCTTCATTATTAGTATTTCATAAAAGGCTGGGGGGGGCAGAATAAAGCCCCAGAACTCTTATTCTTCATTAGCCAACATTCTCCCACCATGCCGTGGGAAAAAATGTAATTCCAAATCTTTTTAAAGTGATAAGTACTAATGTTTCAGATACCGATTAATGCTTATGCCAAATAATTACTCTTTCAAACCAAACTCTGCTCCACAGGAAACAGTAGAGCTCATCTGTTTATTCTAAAAATAATGAAAAGAGTTAGAAGAATGACTCTTAAAGCCTGTTCATATTGAATATTTTTTCATCTTCCCTGCATCCATAATGCCGGTGCTGCATCCCAGTGTCTACACTACACAATGCAGGGCTTAAACTGGAGTAAAAAGTGTCAAAATGGAACAAAACATTAATGGGATTTTTAAACACCCTAGGCAGTGGTGTATTTTTGTTCCAATGCAAGATTTGATCAAGTGGACTCTAATGTTACATTGTCCCAGGCTGATCCACATGCTTTGTGAATGCATGTCATCACATGACATTTTCTAACAAGCATTTTTCTGCTGGTCAATTTCCTTTCTTCCATGGCTCATGAATGGGCAATACAAGGAAGGAAAAGGAACAGAGAATGGAGTAGAAGTAGAAAGGTGACAGCCGTCTGTGCTGGGATTAAGAGACATTGGGGAATAATTCCAGATGTGTGTAGGCATGTAGCAGTCATGCGGCCCTATGCAGTCCAATACCAGTAACAAAATCCCTCTGCATGTGTGGATTCAAATATAAGAATGATCTATTCAGATCTGCAACAAAAATACCAGACCATCTGGAGCCTCGTGGCGCAGTGGTACAATGCCTGTACTGTAGGTAAAACTGTGCTCATGACCTGGGGTTCAATCCCAGGTAGCCGGCTCAAGGTTGACTCAGCCTTCCATCCTTCCGAGGTTGGTAAAATGAGTACCCAGCTTGCTGGTGGGGGGAGGGGCAATGTGTAGCCTGCATACTGTAATTAAACTGTAAACTGCCCAGAGACTCCTTGAAGTGGTATGGGGCGGTATATAAGCAGAACACTTTGCTTTTGCAGAACACTTTTTGGAGGCAACATCACTGTTTAGATGAACCCTAAATAGAAGCAGGGATCCATGAATGGAAAAGAAATCAGAAGACAAGGCTCCCAGTTCCATGCTTCAACTCCTCTGTCTTTTTCCCCTTTCTTGTCTCATGTGAAAGGTGTGCTTATGCCCCAATCTTGGATTCATCCATTTAGGAAGACAAAAGCCACGCCAAAATAATGTGACACTGTCGAAAGAATGTTTGGAGAAATCCTATCTGAAGAGCAAAACACACACCTTGCAAGGTGGAAGCCCACGGTTCAACTTCTAGCACCTGCAGTTCAAAGGACTAGGGTTAGTAAATGGCCAGAAAGACCTCTGCCTGCTGAGATACTCGAGAACAGACAATGCTAGACAAGATGGATTAGCTCTTGACTATGTACTGATATATGACAGCTGTCTGTGTTCTTAACAAACTCTTAATTTAATAAAAAGACTTCAAAATTTATAGTGCATAGATGCTTCTATGTGTAGCGCACTGGGACAACACTGAGGCACCAGAGATCCATGAACGAGGAGAAGAGATTTGGGTGAGAATCCATGGATGCATGCATTTAGGTCCGTCATGCAATTTGGAGCACAGCATAAGGTGGAAAGCCTTGTGTACATCGACAATAAGATGATGCAGAAGCACTTCAAGCCCTTCCTAGTTAACGTGACATTACGAGGTCCGACCTCTTGATTTCAGATTTTTGCCTTCAAATCTTAAGTACCATACTTTGATCCTGCTATCCTGGGAATCCTACTCAAATGCTTTTTTGGTATATTTGAGCATGTGAGGTTCAGTTCTCGGATATTTCACAAACTATATAGTCATAGTGTCCTCACGTGCATACATGTCCCATTCAAGACACTCTTAATTTGCACAGCCTGGTAGGGGAATTAAACATACCTTTGCAATGTAACAAAGCAGTAGGCACCCTTAAAGTATCTGCTTTGTGAGAAACTGCCTACTCTATATCCTGATTACCAGCTATGGTAACTCAATAAAATGAATGTGGAAACCATCTGCATCTCAGTCCTAGATAACAGACAGTAAATGCAGGCCATCAACTATCTGTCTGATAAAGCTGCTGAACTGGGCTGCTGGGGGCAAAGAAGTTAATCCAAGGTGGGAATAAAACACCACTAAAATGTAATAATTGTTCCAAACGGCCAATACAAATAGCCAGTAATTTGGACAGTTTAAAGATATTACTAAACATTACCAACAGTTAATCCTCCTCGTTCTCCCCCTGGAAAGAATTCAAGTCCTGAGTAACAAACAGCAATAACGGATTCACTCTAATTTGAGTTCATTAGCTCATCACTAGCAGTGCCTCAAAAATTCACTCTACTGCACTACATATTAGCTTGAAACTCTAGTTTAAAAAAATCCTAATGTTCTCAGGCCATCACCATCTTCTAGAGAACTTGGAAGAGACCAGGCAGGCTGGAGAGAGCAAAGTCATGGAGGTAGACCATCCTTCTGAAGGTCAAACTAGAATAGATTATATACTTCACATGTAGTTAGAAGCAGTATTCTTACAAGTAATGAAAAACATCTGTGTGACGTACAGTTTCCTAACTTCCAAATCTTGTATCAGCATGAAACATCTCCTACAATTGAAAGCAAACTCATGTTTACTTTCTAAAACTCATCACAAAAGGAGAGCATGTTTGGATTGTGGAAAAATGGGCCTACATTACTCTTAATGTTTACTTGCTGTGATAAAACAGTACAAGCCAGGACATGAAGGATCTCCTTGACTTCTGTGCCAGAAGGTTTTTAATTGATACAATATAGATTGTGGGTCCACTGATGACAATTTTAGGATAATGATTTTAAAGAAGGTTTTTATTACTGTTTGATGATTTACTGATATCTTATCTATAACTATTTAAATTGTTTTAATTCTTTGATTGTAAGCCGCCCAGAGACCTTTGGGTAGTGGGTGGCATATAAATTGAATAAATGAATGAATGAATGAATGAATGAATGAATGAATGAATGAATGAATGAATGGATAAATAAATAAATAAATAATTTTGATCCCTTATGTCTGTTTATGGAAAGACCATTGTAACAAATATCCTAATAATCTCAAAAAGCACTATGATTACATGGTTACTGTATTATATTTGTTATATCAGATTAATAACCACTGGCTAGCACCTCCACTTACATAGCCATTCTCCTTAGGATAGTCTTCCCTAAAGTGATTACACCAAACAAGTTTGACCTTTCTTCAAATCTGCATATTAGTTCCAGCCAGTGATCTAAAAATACATAACTGTTTTTAAGACATTTTACCTTCATAGCACTACATGGACTCAAGGGAAGCGCCATTCTACAGTGAATCGAGGAAGCAGTAGAAGAACGTTTGCAGTCGTACTATTTATAGCTTGCAACCTATATCAGAGCATTACATATTGCAGCCATGTAACATAACATTAGAAGCATGTTGATGTCTATTAACTTAGGTACTTAAAAGTCTACAGCCCATGTTCTGCGTGAGATATTAATAGTTGACACAAGGCACTCATCCAATGTGCTTCTAACCCTCTGGCACCCAACCAATGTTATGCATTTTTATGTCCTATTCATTCCATTTGAGAGATGTAATAACAAACTTAACTTTTCCACTGGAATCAGTGTGACTTCAATTTTATTCTCATATACCTCTAAGAGCCAAAGATTTTTAAGGCGCAGGAAAGAAAAGGCAGTCTCTGAGCCACATGCAACCCCTTCAAAGCCATTCTTGGGGGAACCTAAGGGCCATTCAGACTCCTTGTGCCTTCCCACCCTGACCCCCATCCTTCCCCCCCAAAAAGTTGTGAAAATATATAATGTTCTGTACCTGGAAGTAGTAGTTATTTTGCTGATCACTATAATGCCCTCAACCACAACTAAGGTCTTCTTCCACAGAGGCTGATGAGATTATTTTTCGAACATGATCCATAGAAGACTGAATGCGTTTTTGGTTTTTTTTTTTTTTCATATGTTGAACAACTGTGTTGAATTGATTTCAGTGCACTAGGAACTGGTCACCATGACTACAGTTGCTGCCTTATGATGATGGAAAAACAGGATTGTATGCTGCTCTCTCATTTAACCTATACTTGCAGTCATACCTTCTAGTACTGGGATAAAGAAACGAAACTGGCATGGGTTGAATGATTGACTGATTGATTGGATTTGTATGCCATGCCATCTAGCCCGAAGGCTACTCTGGGTGATTTATACAGTAGTAATATATCAGTTGGTTCTTTATAGAGCAGTGGCTATCAAGCCTTGTTGATCTTAGATTTGAATCTGGAAGGGCCTTCAGAAATACAGTACTGTACTTAAGACCCCTAATCTCTTATGTTTTTGTTAGCTAAGGCTTCTGGGTGTTCCAGTCCCAAAAGCATTCAAAGGGCCAATTTTGGGCTACCATTTACTAAAGTTTACTAAACTGAGATATAGGTTCTTTTGGGGAGAGAGCAAGTGCAAATCCTTCGGTGCCCTTTGGGAAAATATACCCCAGGTAACTTTTTAAATGACCAAAATTCCAGTTAAAGTTATTTTTCAGGTTTCATTTTTTGAGTTTTAGATTTTAAGACTTACTTTCTGACACTGGCCCCAAAAATAATGAACGTAGTGTTAAGTTGTTAATTTTGACATATTCGTAAGCTTTGATACAAGTAGCAGTTTAGATTTCTTTTTTTAAAAAAACTTGTATTTTCTGCCTATAATCCTCAACTATTAAAATTTCATTCTTAAATCAACACACCCAATTCAAGCCCATGCAGTGAGTAGATTCACACATTACTGAGCCAAGTGAGCTACTATTTAAACAAATCTGAACATTTTGGTGTGATTTGTTCAAAGATCAACAAAAGTCTTGCACCCCCATCACAAAATGCTTATGAAAAACAGTGAGTGCTTGCAACTCAGCCCTAATTTGAACTCACAGCCACACTTGGGAAAGACTATGGTTCTGTAAAAGGGTTGATTTATTTCAAATATTTTAAATTAATTTAGGATAAAACT
>JAHTLZ010003518.1:22909221-22930567 GCA_023846285.1 Phrynocephalus versicolor
GTTTTCTTGGAGACAGCTAGAAGCCTAGAACTCAGCCAAAGACAGAACTCGTCTTATGAGAGATCAAAAATGATCAGTAACTGTTTTGTTGTTGTTTTTGAATTAGTCTGCTTTAGTTAATACATACCAATGCACCACTCCAAGAATAGTGGAGGTAGTTTCATTACTTTGTACGCAGATACATTTCTAGTAATGCAGAATGAATCTGCCAGCTTTCACACAGATTTTCAAGACAGTAGTAGCTGAATATAGGAGTTTTGTTTTAGTAATCTGAAATATTTTGATCTCCCACTTTCTCCTTAAAAAAGGACCCACTGGTGGAAAGTCTCTGACGTAATAACTCCACTTATTCACCCGTTCCAGTTCAGACAGCAGTTTCTTGCCTGTTTTATATATATTCATTTAATATATATATTTTGCTATCTGGGGAAATAAAAAGGCGAGTATTGTATCAGTGCTTGTGGAGATGTGCAAGACTGAGTACATCTAGCATTTGCATGTTTATCGTGCAGAACGGGAAGCAAGCGGGAGACAGATGGTGCCTACCCTAGAAGGAAATAACCCGCAGTGACTCCTCTTCTGATATTGTAACCTTTCTCACCTTTCATTTATTAGATGGCTGTATGGACCCGGGTTGCCAGTTTTTTTTCTAAGAACTTTACCTCTCTTTATGATGCCTGTCTTCCAATGCAAATTTATTTAAGCTTTCTTTCTGCACCTGTTTTGCTCGGGATCAGGCCCCATCAAACTTTGTGGGACTCATTTCTCAGGAAACAAGTAGACGAACTCGGTTTCTTTTTACTTACTCGCTAAAAATGGGAGAACACAAAGGCTGAGCCAGCAAAGCTAATATGACAAAAGAAAAATCTTCTGTTTGGCTTTTTGGTCAAACAAAGTGCTGGTTGTAGCTGGAAGTATGGAATAACACTTGATTAATTTTTGCCTTGGGATGTTTTCACACTCAACAACCTAAATCCCATGCCTCCTTATTAGTTACAACTTGTAGCACAGAAAGCCGTAAGAATTTTTATGCAGACATTAAAACATACTCCTCCATTTCCTCTTTGAGACCAGCTGTTAATGCTTACAGATGCCTCCTGAAACATAGACAGTTTAGCCATGTTATCTCTAAATACTTCAAGCCAACTGAACAACTTTTTAGATGAAATAATAGCCTGTCTTGTATATCACATTGCTTCATAATGTAAAAATATGTGTATACAGCTGTTGGAGGAACCCAAAAGGCCTTATTTTGACTTAACATAATGTTTTTTGGGGGGGAGGACAGGGGAGGGGAGAAATCCCTGATCCTTTTCATATTGAAGAATGGGCATATGCGGGGTGGATGAGGCTGAAGTTTTGCCTTATGAAACATTCTCACTGGCACTTCGTTCAGTATCTCTTTCCCCCCCATTTTTCTAAGAAAGCCAGCATTTGAACTCTTCGGATCCATTACAAACAATTGGTCTAAAACCAAGACCGATTAGCTGATCGTTTCCCATGCCAGGGTTCTTAGTTATACGGTATATGACAATTCAGCCGTAAGGCTACAAAGAGGCCTCCAACATATTCTCTAAGTATCAAGTTACATTTAAAAATATAATAAAGCTCTTGCTGTTACGGGCCGTGGAATGGAGCCCTTTAAACCAACAAATCAGTGTAACCAATAAAAAGGACCATCTGTCTGAGCATGCAGGGAGTCCATAACAATAGCTTTGAGGTGTCAAGTGCCCCATTCATTTCAATAGACTTTAATCCAGATTATGATATTTTAAATGTCAACATTGTTAACCGACATCGCTGCTTATTAGAGCATGTAAGAAAAGAAAATAACCGTCAAAATGTGAATAACTCTTCCAACATGTCCCAGAGAGGATGAAGGTTCACAAAAACACTAGAGGGGACGAGAATTATTATCACATGGAACAAAATTGATATTCAAAGTCACCAGTTGTATTTTTTTTTAAAAAAAATATTATATAGTAATCTTGCTTGGCATGAGAACAATTTCATTGTCTTATAAAGAAAGGCCTAGGAAGAAGAGTTTGGGAGATATACTTTAAAAACAAGGCAGCACAAAATGAAGTTATTTTCACAGAAACAAGGGGTTGCTCCAGCAAGCAAGACAATGTTGAAGATTTGAAACAAAATCTGGTATAAAACAGGTGTGCAAAGTCTGGAAAATTTTCAATGTATTTATAATGTGATTTTAATGCTAAATCAGAAGCATATATGATCTGAGATTAGGATTACATTGGCAAATATTGGAAACATGGCCTATGATCATATTGGTTTCCCCCCTCTGTACAGCAGAAGCAAAGTTCCTTCCATCCTCAGCATTTTGCTCTGCAATTTTCACTGAATCTTTTTCTGAGTATTCTGATATTTGCCAAGTATTTGACATTTATATTGTATATTCTGGTACTAGAATATATTGTATATTCTACGGTACTTGTTATACTTAAGTGAAATCTGATTTCAGCATTTCAACTTTGACAGAGAATGCTGGGCAGTTTTAAGACGTTGGCATGCAATATTTAGTATCTGACAGAATTTGATAGCTGGCATGCAATGGTATTTAATATTTTGTGTTTCACAGTTGTTATTCAATTGTGTTTGACAGTATTTGACAGCTGGCATGCAATGGTATTTAGTATCTGACATTATGTGACAGCTTCTGCTTATGCAATTTCTTTTATGAAGCTGGCAAACCTGTATCAAGAGATGCCAATAGAACTCTGAAGCCAAAACAAAAATGCAATTCAAGTTTCAAAATGAAACATCTGTATTCAAAATTTGTAGAACTGAATTTGCAGCTCTGGATATTTGCAATCACTAACTTTAGCACTACAGCCATACCTTGGTTTATGAACACAATACATTCTGAAAACATGATTGTAAAGCAAAACACTCTTATATCAAAGCAAATTTCTCCATGAGAAATAATAGAAACTCAGATTATTAGTTCTGAGGTCCCATAATGTACACACAAAATGCCAAAACTCACAAAAGAAGTTGGCTAGAAGTCCATGTCCACACCATGCTTTAGGTACCCGGTTGCAGAATCTGCTCTGTTTGGGAATAACAACTGGATTCTACTCTGTATTTTTAATATGACAATAATCAAAGGCAATTTGTAGCTCTATACACACTTGAGTAGCTGCCCCATGACTAGAAATTGTTTGAAAAAATAAGAATGTTGAAAACAAATTAAATAAAAGAATATAAAGAAAAATAAAACCCTAACCTGTTCGTTCCTGGCGGGTCCAAGGGAGACCTCTATTCCTCTCTCCTCCCTCTACTTTGGAGGCTGTCTGAGATGGAACGTTCCAGATAATCACCCACAATCCAGCAGAGAGGTGGAGGGGGAGCCACCATTTGCTCACTTGTGATCATATGACCTGATCCAGTGGTTGTATATCAAAACATTGCTTCTTGGTCAAGGCAAAATCCAGAAGAAATGTTTGCTTGTCTTGCAAAATGCTCTTAAATCAAGTTACTCTTAAACCAAGGTATTACGGTACAGAAGTCCCCCGCCACATTGCGCTTCTTATATTGCGGTCCTGGTATATTGCGGATTTACTGGGATCGCAGATGCAGGAAGGCAGCAGGACAGCGGGCAGGCAGTGCTAGGGCCAGGGCAAGCTCCAGAGGCCCAGTGCAGGCCCACTGCATGACCTGGAAGTCACATCTAGGCCACTGGAAGTCACTTCCGTTTTGCCAGAAGCCACATCTGGGCCCTGTACAGGCCTGGGAAGAATGCCACAGGCCCGTTCCTGGCAGTGCTAGGCCTGGGCTGAGTACAGGAGGCTCCACACAAGCCGGTCAGTCCCAGCCTGACCTGCAGATAAAGTCATCCGCATACTGCAGATTTTCCTTTATCGCGGGTGGGTCGGAAACCTCACCCCCAGATCAACAGGGGAATACTGTACATATATTTTTAAAAATTCAAAGCATATGTTTCTGTCCATCAAGGCCCAACAGCTCACAGGCAGAACAATATTAATAATGCTGTCCTATACCCATTTAATCAGAAGTAGACCCTACTGTGCTTAGTGGGGTCTTTTTAAACTATGTACAATGCAATAATCTTGAACACTTGTTTTATTTGGTTCATTCACACCAAAGAAGTCTATTTATGTATTCTCAAAAATAGTCTTCTGGGTTAATAACTAGAAATTATTTCCAAATCATGTATGCTAAAAATTGCAGTCATAATGGAATCAATTAGTGGAATTTATTTTTACTGGATGAAACATTAATTTAAAACCTACTATTAATCAAGGTCTTGATAATTTAGGGTCATACAACCGAAAGAAAATGGAAAAGTCCAAGCAAAGCAATGGCCAAAATTCCATTGCTTAGAGTAGATCCCTTGAATCAACAGGGATCTGATTTCTCCATAGACATCACTGATTCAAATTGACCTACTCTGACTGTGGATTATTTTAGCAAAGCAAATTTGGTTCAATGGGATTTATGGGGGAGTTAAATTCCTATTGATTCAACTGGCTTACTGTAGTGCACTTCACTATGCCAAGCAACAACATTTCTTGCATAAAAATATTACATCATTCGAGTGAATCCAACAACTGTGGTTAAGTTTTACAGAATTAGCAGGGATAAAAAAAGAAAGGCAATGAAATGTCACCGCTCCGGCATATTTTCAATTCAAACAAGGGGTGGCAGCCTCTTGAGTGAGTGGCACCCACCTTCATCCTACCCCTGGCTCTCAGCTGACAAACCCATGCCTCAAAATCTGTTGAACTGAACCCTCAAGTTAAGATCCTTTCCTTTCCTTTCCACATTCGGTTTGGCTGATGCAAACTTTTTTTTTTCATTATTCACTTGCTGTATAAACAATTTTGTTTGGACAGCAATATGTACTCTCTTGTTTTGCTTCAATTTTGAAGCAATTTTGAATATATTTATTCAGAACAAGAAAGAAAACATGCTATATTATTTACTACAATGCATTTAGATATTTGGATTCACAGAGTTGTTTACACCCACCCACAGTGTGTGTCTGTATGTGTCTTCCTGTGAATATTACTATGTATAGACAAACAACATCTGCAAGCTGAAATGTGCTCCTGCTTAGTGTGGGCACCTTTCCACTACATGTGTAGTTTGTCCTGATTTCATATTTTTGCTAGTGTGTACATGGGAAGGTAGATTTCCTAAAATCTATCAGGCCCTCGCAGTTATAAGAGTTCTGTTTTCCACTCAACTGTCTCCGTGCTTGCTCAACAGATAAATCATTTATGAACTACATGTACCAAAAATTTGCTTTGGGTGAATTTAGTACCTTAACAATATTGACAGTGCTGTCAGTCAGTATCAGAATACTGATGGAAGTCCTACACGAGACAGAAATTAGAATCTAACATATAAATAGTCCAAGAAGTCTTGGCAACTAGACATTACATGTATTTTTAAAAAGAACATTTGAATGTCTCTTGTGTGAAACTGGGTCATGAAATGTGCAGCATCCTACCTAGAAAGATGTTGCACCGAGTGAGTCTGTTAACAAGAGAAAGAAGCTTAGGAGAAATGAAAGTCAGTGGCCGGAACTGCAGGTGAAGACATCAACTACATGCAATATTAAACCTGCGTTTGGTGCTTTTAATCTTCAATGTTAAATAACAGCTCCGGGGAGGAGGAGGTATCAGTGAGACTGCAGTAAAGAGAGGAATGGTTTAACCCTTTCACCCACATCATATAGTGCAATGCACCCCATAGGTGCTATTTTACATTCCAAGTATGCTACTAGTGGAGCCAGTATCAGCTTTCTCCTGGTACCAAATAGCAACATGGTGGGGATGAGTGACTGATATGTTCATTGCGCCTGCAGCTCAGTGAGGAAAGAGTTAAAGCACCCCATGGGCTGCAGTCCCAGTCAAGAGCCCCATCCCACCCCTTAAGGGTACACCAAATAAAATCCAAGGGTGCACTGCTGAGCTGCACATTTGACTTTTAAGAGTGGAAGACTCTGGAGAATTTTACCTTAAAAACCTTAACCAGCCTGAGACTCAGGAAGGGTCTTTGCAGCCAGGATCCTCAGCAGACTGGGGTATCCATTCACACAGTGTAATTATTCCAGGATTAAGAAAAGGAGGACATCTAGTAATGTAACTAATTATAATGATGACTATTATTGTCATTATAGCTCTGTGTGTGAGAATGTGCATGTGTGTGTGTGTGTGTGTGTGTGTGTGCGTGTGCGTGTGAGAGAGATTTAACAACATTCCTAAATGATTGCTTCGGTGTAGCCAGAAATAAATCTTAATACACTGTGTCAGACAGCATTACAACTCCTCAGATTTACTTCTTTAAAAGTGTATGAACAACCAGTGAAGGGGAAAAAAGGGCCTCTCCACAGACAATTTATAGAAGGGCCCATGACCTCAAAGCGTAGACTGTTTCCTTTTTAATTACATTTTGTTTAGGGAACCTGAGCTCTCCGCAATATCACAAAACATTTTCTTATTATCTCTTCTGTACAGTTTGTGTTTTCAAAATCCCTGACCAAAAACAACAAAACAAAACCTGAAGCATCCTACATGTTTACAGAATTCTGACCAACATGTTTTGTACAGGCAGAAAGCTCCAGAGTGAAAACATCTGATTTTATATCTTTTTCTCTAAAATATGACGGTGAAGACCATTGTTCAACAACAACAAACATCCATCATTTCCAACACTTTCCATATTGATGAAGATACAAGATCAGAAAGGGGAGGTCCAGACAGGAAGTACTGTATTAAGAATTTCAGAAATGTAAATGTTTGTGGCCCATTAAAGACGCTTTGTCTCCATAAAGCGGGCACAGACTGTTTTTACTTTATGCGATCACCCAAGGTAATTATAGTGAGGAATTAAAGCCTCATGACCAAAATAACAACTTGTACACTTTGCATCTGTTGAGTCATGCACATAGCAACAGCTCCACAATGGGAAAACATTTAATGCTTTTTATATTCATAATCATCTGTAACACGAGCAATTAAGTACAGTACTAATGGAATATGGCCAAGAGCCTGGTACTAATATTAAAAACTGACAGAGATGAATAGGTTTGAAAGCAAAACAGGACTGACAAAGACATTTTTATGAAGTGCTTGGACTGATTTGATTTAAACCAATCAGAGAGGCAGGTTGAGACCAGTCAGCCCTACAGCGACAATAATGCATTCATGGGCATTACACGATTCCTGCCACGCTTTAAATAAAAGCATCCATTGATTCAACTCAAAGCAACCTGTGCTCACATTATTGTGCTCATTAATAAGGCAAAGGAAAGCTTACAATGCATACTGTATCCAAAATAACACTTAGCAAAACCACCGGCCACGTTTCCTTGTTTTAAAAATGAAAATGTTTAGTGGAAATGAGCCATATATATATATATTAAAATGAGTACGGCCATAGTACTTTCAAATCATGCGTCACTGTTCCTTTTTTAAATCAGAGGTGGAGAACATGCACTGGGTCAATAATGCAAGCAGCGTTGTTACTAGTGTCCAAATTGGATAATTTAGAAACAAGCAGGAGGAAAGCTGTTTCATCAGATGGTTCACATCCAGTCTTCCCCAGGCTGGAGATCCAGTGATGTGCCTGACAACTATTCATTCCCCCTCCATCCTTTGGCAGCTTCAGGATCACTGCCTGGATGGGCGGAGGTGAGGAGCTGTTAATTCACATATATGGCTATTGCTAGATTAAAGAAGCATCCCTCCAGCCCAATGCTCATTTTTACTGGTTTATTTTTAATGCTTTCACCTGCTAAGACCAATCCTACAGAAGCTATTTCTAGCCCTGATACCCATGGTCCATTTCTTAAAAGCAGCAGAGATGAAATATCAGGCTCAGTACAGAGGGCATCATGGGTGTGCCACAGTGCTGTTCTTTCTTAATCCAACTCATCTGTAACAGATGCTTTGGATGCTCAAAAATTTATGTTAACTACAAATCTATTGCTTGCACTTTAAAAAAATGATCTTTAGGTAGGACATCCGCCAACTTTGTTCATTAAAATGTCAATGTTTTTCTAAAGCCTAAGCAGGGAGCTCCCCAAATCGAATAAACGCCACGACGTTTGTGAAATGCCATCTGCTATCACCCAGGAAAGTTCCTTGAAAATACTCAACTACCAGTACTTTCAAGTCGGGAGCTGTACCTAGATAATGAGAAAAGAGTAATTCCTTTTGTTCCTTTCAAAATTGGAATCCAGTGCCGCTAACAAATTATACTCTGTGTTCCTTTGGAAAGGTGGCATCACGATCTGCAGAAAACCTAGTAGAGTGGCAGGATGGCTCCTGTAGGTAAGCAGAACCACAAGTGGCCACAAAGAACCATAAAATACAAAAAGAGAGCGCTCTTCCAACTCTGAAAACCTGGAGATGGAAAGATCATTCTGTTTCTTGATCTTATCGCGGTCACGTGGGCTCCTTAAATTTCTTTTGTCACATTTTCCATTAAGCTGTGAATGATTTTAATTTCCACAAAACAAATGAATAAACTAGAAATTTTAAACTCAGTATTTTCTCTCAAAATATGTGCTTCAAAAAGTATTTTCTTTTAAAGTCCATACTGTTAAATGTATGTTGTTTCAAGGGGTGCCCTTCTAAGCATATTTAATGCTAAAATAAACATTTTATGTGCATTTGGTCTTTGCATTTCAGCTAAAAACTCCATCACAACATTCAAAACAATTGAAAAATCTATATTCTGTTTTCTGTTGTGCACATCTATCCGCCAGGTGTAGTGTGGGTTGATTTTGACCAAATGAAATCCTCAAGCAGAGCAGGTGGTAAGTATTTCTTCATTTAAAAGCAAACTATAAAGCAAGCAAGCAAGCAATCAAGGAACACCCACACCACTGAGAACTAATGCACCACATCAGCCTTCATTGACTCTCCCAAGTACAGGAGAGAGATTATCAAATATGGCTGCCACACAATGGCATTTTAATTCAGTGAGGGGAATCTCAAGCCTCACTAATTGCCTACTGTGGGGACAGAGGGAAGCTTAGAATATTTCAGACCAAAGAACACTTTACTCCCTTTCTACTAAATGCAACAGCTAATGAGCACTGAGGGCCCAAGCACACTTTTCAATGAATAGGATTTACTAATCACTTTATTTCTTACAGAAGAAGCAGCAGCCACATGAGGTTCTAATCAAACTAGGAGTATGGTAGACAAGCCTGAAGGGCTTTTAAACTGTTTCCTCTTTGCACCAGTGTCTTGCCAAAAACACCTTTTACCATAAACCTGTTTTATTTTGTTTTAAATGAAATGGCCAAGGTTTAAAGGAAGTGTGCTTACCAAACAACAACAGTTGTCTTAAATCTGCAGAGCCCAAACTGTGATTCAAAACCCACTAATTGTTCGCAAAGTGCCAATACAACCATCTAACCTGAATACAGGTGGCGGTGAAGGGGTGATGTTGGGTGCCCACAGAAAGGACTCCAAGTGCCACGTTTGGTACCTGTTCCATAGGTTCGCCAACACTGGTATAGGCCGTTCAGTCTTAACCCCTGACAGTGGAGAGTCCCAGGCACAGACTTTGTATGCGGACAATCAAAACCACCAATCTTTCCAATTGTGTACTATGACCCTGAAAAGTGCATCCCTCCAATTCCTCTCAAGCTCTCATTTCTTAGCTATGTTAAAGCAAAACTGAAAGCTGACCTCTCTCTCCGTCCTCCCGTCCACCGGATATACAAGTCAGATTAATAAATACTCTGAAAGATCAAGTAGAGTTAAGAGTTTTCTTCTAAATAATATGTTAGCTTGTTTCTCTCAGTGTGGCTGATAGCAAACATTTTTGGAAAGGCATGTATGTCCTGTATATGTAAAAAAAAAACATGCAGCATTGTACGGTGGTGATAAACAAACACTTCCTTCGCCCCTACAGGCAGCTAGTTAGTGATCTGGAGCATGAGATCATATTGCTCATTTTCAGCTTTTGAAAGCACACATATTTTATTAATGGCCACATTTTCTGAAAATTCTTTTAAGGAAGCATCACAACCATATCATGTTATCTGATGTACACTGGATACTCAAGCTTTGGAAACTATTATTAACTCCTGGTAGAAAAATCAATGCTTAGAAAACAGCATGCCTGTTGCACTTTAGAAAGATAAATGGTTGTCAGCTGCAGGAAAAAAAGACAAGAAGAGAGATTCTTAAACCAACACAGGGGCGGGGAGATTCACATTTCTTATAATGGGAACATCTCACTAATCTGAAAATACTTTGGCATTGTTTTATTTGCAGAAGGGTTTTAAAGCACAATAAACAGCCCAACCAGTGGCCTTCATTTTTTTTTCCATGATGAAAGAAGCATACGGTTTCCTCATTTGCCGCAGCTTCTACATTAGAGAAGCTTTGGTAAAATGAAGGTATGTAGGAGAAATTAATCAGAGGCCTTCCTATTTGCTGGAAGCACACACATAGGTTTAAATTGCAGAATATTATAGGAATACAACACACACACAAACTGGTAATGGAATATTTACCGTGCCTTTGAAAGAGGTCTTCGTACTTCTCTGCCCCCACCCCCACCCCCCATTGGCCACTGCTCCCAAATCTTTACAAAAGACTTTGAAGGCCCCCCAAATTAATTTCTCTCCTTTTTTAAATAAACATTTCATAATATCTTACCTTTCATAATGTCTACGAGTACATGTGGCTGCACTTGTGCTTCCAGGGTTACCACCTAATTCATCATAAATATGTTTCCATTGTCGACGGGCTGTTATCTGCAAAAGTGGCAATGAGAAATTTAATCTTGCATCTTTACAGATTTTGTGCGCACAGTATATGGTATTTGAGCTCACAGAAACAACTGTATACAGAAGAGACATTTAGAACAGCATGTGATATAAAGCAGTGGTAAAGCCACAGCCTCCAAAATGGCTTGAATGTTGTATCTATGGCTTATTTTAAAGTGAAATATGACATTTTACGGTTGCTTCAAATCTCTCTCTCTTTTTGTACAATTGGGTTTTACTGCAGTCTCATTATCAAGCAGTTTTTGCATTTTGTGTATGCAATTTCATGAGAAAGCGCTTCAATCAATTGAGGGCCATTAACTATCAAAATGTATGCAGACAAATCCCCTTGGTAAATTATGAAAATAAATCTCAAACAAAACACAAATAATGATTATATAGTTATTTTAACTGAGTTTGTGGAAATGAGCCCATTGCAAAATCTTAATCCATCACAGCCCCACCAACCCAAACATGAACATCATCTCTGTAACTGCATATGGTACAATCTGTTTATTTTCATCAATCTGTGTCAATAAAATAGATAGATCAAAACGTAATGAAATCCAAATACTCCCAAGGTTGATATCTGAGCTACATCTATCTTTGTCTAAACACAAGAAAACAAAAATCTTAAAAAGGACCAAGTTGCATGTTGCAATTTGTGGAGCAGGGTTTGTACAGAACCTGTTGATGGGATAACAAATGGAAGACTGCCAAAACATTAGTTCTCATTGCCACTTTATCTTATATTGCCCACAATATTTTAAAATGGGGGGGGCAGGAATCGTGGAAGAAAAGCACGATAGCAGCTAACCCTTACTGGTTTGCAATTTGTACAAAATGGAGCGGGCTTCTTGGAAAATTGTAGAGAAGTATTTTTTTTTCCAAATTGTGGCTAAATTCTGTCATTTTTGTGGAATGGTATCATCTACTTAATATAGTGAGGCCTGCAGGCTTCTTCATCATTACCCACAAGGCTGCTGATGGGAGTTCACTAAGGAGCCAAAGGCAGCAATCAAGAGAATACAAGTATCAAAACTTACAATTTGGGGTCCTGTAATTATAATATAAAAAAGAGGAGATGAATGAAACACTTAAATATTATAGGGTAAATGGTGTCTTTCCTCCTCTGCATAAATATGAAATCCATCATTTGCAGAAAACAGGCCTCAAAAGTAAAATACATGTTATTTGGGTAATGTTATAATTTCACAGAAACACCCTGGAAGCTTACCTTTGTTTCATTCTCATTGGACATCACCATAACCTACTTCTAGCTGCAGCTTGAATCAAAATGACTATTTGTTCACTTCTACCATAAAATCAAACTTCAAACTTTGATAAAATCATCTTATATGTGGGGAAATTAAATATTCAGTGACCACTTATCTTCAAAGCTCTGTGACTGCCCTTTGCCCCAACTTGAAAGAGCAACTGCATGTCTATAGACTGGAAGGATAAAACTTGAGCCGTCTCGTCCAGTGGTTGCCAACTTTGGTTCACCCAGGCATTCATGGACTGCAACTCCCAGAAGTCTTCACCACTAGCTGTGCTAGCCAGGGTTTTGGGGACTTGCATTCCAACAACACCTGGGTGACCCAAGGTTGGGAACCACCACTCCAGATGTTTCAACCACAACTTCAAAATCCCTTTCCATTGGCCATGCTGCCTGGGTCTACCAAGAGGTGAATGTCCAAAGACTGTATATAGAAAGACAGGTGTTCTTACTCCCGTTAAAAATGTTGCATGTATGCACACGCCGTTTCAGTGAACAACCCTTTCTCACAAGCTATAGAAATGTTGGATTCAATGAATAAACTATTCAGGTCGCACAAAAGCCTATTAAATTCCTAACACATGGAAGCAATGTCGAGTCCCAGTTACTTTCCTTCCATTTGGTAAAGCCCACACAACATGGCTGTATATGTGTACATACACCCACATTGCGCCATGAAGAAATGGGAATAATGTCAGAAAGGGTAGATCAGATGGCACCTCTTCCTAATCTAGCCAGCTGAATGAAGAAGCAAGTGTCTACCAACATAACAATACTGCCTTCTTAGTATAGATGTGTCTGCCTGCAGTCTTTTGAACATGGTGCTACTGGCATGTGATAGAACTGTGATAACTTAAAATAAACTAAGAAGAAAGGAGCTAACATGAGAGTTCATTTTCCTCTTAGGTCTTAGGGGCAAGCATGCTAAGTAAAGATGTGGTGGAGGCACAGAGGTTGTTGCCACAACCAAGCCAAAAAGTTACATGCATATACAGAAAGAAAAATCCGATCCTTTTTCCTAGCCTTTAGTCCATGAAAGCCACTGAGATTTTATCTTATGCAACCATAACCTTGTATGTTATTTTCTGTATCTATCACATTCCAATGCAAGCAGGCTTCTTCATTCATTCAGAGGAGGAGGCAGCTCTGCACTCACCCCTTGGCGGGAAGTGAGCTGTTCCCTCCAGTGACTATCACAGGAAGTGTACACCTGAGGATGGGGATAACAACAATATGTTTCTCTACATATAGCTCTGATGCGGTTCCATTCAGCAATTAGTCAGAATGGCCAATAGTGTGAGGTGAGGTAGTCAGGACATGACTTGGAAGGCCAGGCGTATCCACATCCTTGATGTATAGTCAAAGGAAGAGCACTTTTTTCTCCTGATACTGTACTTTTGTTTCCTTGGGTTGGTCCATTCCACTCAGGTTCTGCAATTTGCCATTTAGCTGTTTCCTAGAAGGGCGCTCTCTCTCTCTCTCTCTCTCAGCTGCATCTGCCTGATGCACAAATGACAGTTGGTTTTTATCTCTCCATTAAGGCATCACTACAGCCAGATCCAAGAAGGTCTGCCCACAGAATGGAATGATCTTGTTTTATGTTCTAAATAAGTACAACTCAGAATGACTGACAGTATGCCCATGTTGCCATACAGAAATCAGGAATGGAATAAAAATATTGCATTTTGAAGATCCCTGGGTGGTGGTGGTGGTGAAGACGACTCTTGAAATAGTCATGGGATAATTCATTTGTGCATTCATTCAAGTCCACTATAGTTCAGAGAAAATGAAGTGCCATAAAAGCCAACAATAACTCATCCTGGATTCTGTGCCAAGGGTTGCTGATTTTGAAGACTGGGGTAAAACTGTGCTATTTGATTGTGCTCATTTACCTCCTTCAGTTAAAACTGAATAACCCCACTATCAATGAACACTTATATCAGAACTGACACATTTCCTTCTATCTGTTAATGTTAATTTTTAAGGTGTGGAAATGTTTAACAGAACACTTATTTTCAATTTCAAATTCAATTTAGTTTTGGCAATCACGCCTGCTCCGAAATCAATAGGCAGCATTACTTATTCACCACCATGATTGTGCTAAGTTATGCTGACATGGTGCTGAAATACCCAGTTCCTGGAAGTCTTGACGCTATGTCTTATTTAAATTTTTTTAAAGGACTAAAGGCTTATGTCATTGTAATTACCGTTATCTTCTTAAAGGATATGAACAAAGTACTAGTTGATGGAAAGTTCAGAAATTAACTGCCTCCATCATATTTAGAATTTAGCCATTCACCTCTTCCTTTGGCTGGTGATGAAACATCAAAATTACCCCCCCCCAATTCATTTTTTCTTATTGTATATAATTTAAGGATGTGGACATTAGTACAGGGTTGGTTCCTGATCCTGAATATTCAAGTATAGTATATGCCACGCTAGGCTTGCCAAATGGAACCAAAGTACACCACCAATGCAGGGAACCCACGAGGGACCTGGCAAAACGACTGATTGGCTCAGTGGTGGCTGGTGCTTATGGCTGGCTGGTAAGGCAAAAGGCATCCTGCCAATGACAGGCAGAGCCAGGTAGGAGAGGCAGACCCAGAGGCCAAATTGTCCATTCACAGAGAGACAGAGAAAGAGAGATGGCTGTTAAGGCAGGCAGAACTTCACTCACAAACACAAGCATTTTCTCAGACCCTGCCTCCTCACCCACTTCATGAACTCTACAGCACAGCTGAGAAGAAGACAGTTACAGCGTGCCGCATACTTGAGATGCTTCTAGTCCCCTCATTTCTTTTCTCTTTGAGGGGAAGACAGGCAATTCCTCCACTAAGAAGGAAGACGGGAGTGAAAGACCTGGAGGTGGTCTGATAAAGAGGTTGGTAGAGTGGGCAGCTTCTGCTAAGACAAGGCTTTGCCACAGGATCAGGAAGATACAGGGATGTTTCAACCATCTAGGGCAGTGGTGGTCAAACTTTGGCACTCCTGATGTTTTGGACTACAACTCCCAAGTCTGTACTGCCAATGACAAAGGGACTGTGGGAGTTGTGGTCCAAAACATCTGGAGAGCCAAAGTTCGGCCAACACTGATCTAGGGGCCCTTGATGCCATTATCTGATCGGCTTCATTGTCTGGTTGGCACAACATTTATTTAATATATACATGAAACTGCTGGGAGAGGTCTTTAGGAGTTTTGGGCTGAGGAGTCAACAATATGCCGATGATAATTGGCTCTACGTCTCATTCTCCACCAATCCAGGTGTGGAGGTCTCTGTTCTGAACTCATGCTTGGGCTCAATATGGACTGGATGAGGGAATAAACTGAAGCTCCATCCAGACAAGTCGGAAGTGCTATTAGTGTGTGTTCCGCCTGACAGGTTAGAGGGCCATCTGTCCTGGATGGGGTTGCACTCCCCCTAAGGGACAGGGTCCACAGCTTGGGGGTACTTCTGGACCTGGCTCTTACCCTGGAAGCCCAGATGGGCTCGGTGGCCAGCGGTGCCTTCTTACAGACGCGGAGAATATATCACCTCTGCCCTTACCTGGATGAGCGGAGCCTGGTAACCGTCACACATGCACTAGTAACAACCAGAGTGGACTATTCTAATGCACTTTACATGGGGCTGCCTTTGAAGATGGTCTGGCGATTGCAACTGGTTGAACCAGGCCGTGCGGCTAGTGAGTGGTGTCGCCACGTAGACTCATACTACACCGATTTTAAAAAAATTTACACTGGCTGCCAGTTGCTACCCAGGCCCAATTCAAAGTGCTCATGCTCACTTATAAAGCCCTAAATGGCTTAGGACCTTCACCTATATGAGCCTGCCCGTACTCTAAAATCAGGCCAGGAGACCCTTCTGAAGCTGCCATCCCTCGAGGAGGTGAGAGGGATGGCATGTCGAAACAGGTCCTTCTCAGCATTTGCCCCCCACAACTTTGGAATGCCCTCCCGACAGAGATCCGCCTGGAACCAACAGTTCTGGCTTTTCGGCACCAGGCAAAGACCTTCCTGTTCAGCCAGCATTTTAATTGGCTAGTGTTTTTAGCAGGGCTAATGAGTAGCAGGTTTTTTTAAAATTTGTATTGTACACTGATTGTTTTAAATTGAATTGCATTTTATAGTTTTAATAATTATGTTGTTTTGGTATTAATACATTGTAGTCTGCTGCCCAGAGACTACTCTGGGCTAAAAAAAATATTGGTAAATAAATAAATAAATACATTTATGCACAAATGGTAACAGGTAACAGGACAATGCAGTTTACTTCAACCTCCTTAAAGCTTCAACTCAAATCGTTTGTTCCTGAGTCAGAAAAGGAAAGAAGGATGGAGGAATGGCTGCAGGAAGTGAGGAGATGACTTTGCTCACTCAGTCCACGTGGCAGTAATTTAAGATTCCATTTAACTCCACAAGGACTGCATTTGTTTCAGTGGAATCCTGCATCCCAAAGTTAAAACACGGACCCAGCACCCAACCCCAGATTGCTGCTATTTCCAGTCTACCTTGTTTCAGCTAATCCCGACCAAATCCAGACCAAGCCTTGAAGCTCACCGGATGGCTCTGGGCCTGCCTTTCTCTCTCAGTCAGACCTACTTGCCCAGGAAAATGGAGAGGAAATAATCATGGGCGCCGAACTGACTTTACTGAAAGAAGACATTACCAAAGAACTGATGGAATTAAGGAATCAAAACCGATCATTCACGTGTTGACAGGACAGAAGATCCTGTTTCTGTTAACAGGTGTATTCTCAATCATTCAGAACCAATAACTTTTTTTGGTCCAGCCCTTCCCTGCCCCTGATGTGCTATTCGCTCAGGTGAAACCAATCCAAGAGAATGAAATTCAGAACAGGATAGAGCAGGTTTGTTTCTGTGCCGTCAATTAGCTGCAACCGAAAGAGAAACTCCACGCTCAGAAGCAGTGTATCTCGGTGTTTCAGCTGGGGGAGGGAACACCAGGGTAACTTGCATGACCTGGTTGTGAATTTCTGGAGATGTGTCGCTGTCTGCTTTGGGAAACAGAATGCTAAAATACAGAGACCTTGATTTGTTCCAGCAACACAATTCTAATGTACAAGCTGCACTTCAAATCTCTGCACAAACTGATCTCAATGCCTGACTGGTTCCCAGTCTTGAGCATCCAGATGCTTCTCGACTTCAGCTGCTAAAAATACTAGTGAGTATGGCCATTAGGAATGGACTTGGAGATTTAGAGCAGCAGAGACATCCTTTTCAGGTTTGTTTCAACTTTACAGGAGCTATCAAACAAGTTTAAGCCTATTGCCCAAAAGGGTCCAGAATACTGGAAAGGTCCTTTCAAGTTCAGAGCAGATTCATGACCCCATAAAACTGGATCACCTAGTCTTCGCTAATTTGTTGTTGAAAAACAACTGGGGACCCAGAGGTTGGAAACCAATGAATTATAGACATGTACCTCAAATAAGAAGCATTCAGCCAAAAAGCAAACATGGCCTAATAATATATGTATATATTTTAAAAGCCAAACAATTGAGGCGGAATCTGAACCAGACTAGCTTTGTAGCAAACTCTACATAGAAAGTGAAATTTGGAGACAAGCAGAATAGGCATTATGGTATCACTGTAGATACTCTTTCTTAAAAATGATGAATGTTGCACAAATCTGTGTTTGGAGCTAAGTAGAAAGGAATAATAGGCTCCAGCATAAAAACATTGCTGCCAGAATACTGACTTAATGTGAACTCTGAGGAACTAATCCATTTATTTTGAGTCACCAGGAAAAAAAAAGAGATTTTGTTATATTTGGATGCTCCAGTATGTTAATAGGAGAAGAGACATTTGGCTGAATATAGTTAATGCACTGCCAATATTTTACTCTTCTTTCAGATCTGTAAGTCATTCATTCATTTCATTGCATTCATTCATTCATTCATTCATTCATTCAGGAGCTTCCATATTCAGATTAAACAGTAGCCAATGCTTGATTGGCAGCAGCCAACTACTGATGGCATTATCAATCTTCCACTTGGCCACCACAACTGGAAAACTGCCAACTCTGGGGCAATAAATCCATCATCATGGACTATGATCTTTTACAGGACATCTGGTAACAAGCAGTTTCACAGGGTCATGTGATAGTGCAGCAATGGCAATTCCCAAATGGATAATAAATTATCTTCTTTAAAGCAAAAACATATACATTATCTTTTTGAGTAGTATAAAAAAGAAAATAAGCTCTATTACTAAGCAGAGAAGGTTAGGGGATGTCTATGTTAATTGAGCAAAGAATCTTGCTTTGGGACGTGATCATCATTAAAGGATACCAAATGCCATTCTAGATTGTTATTACATTTAAATAAGACATTCCTCTATATAAACATCTAACAAGTTCTACTATCCAATCATCATTATGGGCTAGAATGTTGGATTTTTAAACCCATAAAATTAATTGTTCAGCAATTAAGGTTGCATGCATCACAAATTCAAGCAATGAACATTTTTCTAAGCAATGCTACTAATATAGTACAGTAGACATAATCATTTTATTTTTAAGGTCATATTCTACTTAATCTAAGTAGCTAACAAATTTTAGTCATAGGTAAATGGAAGCCATTACTCCTTTCCTCACTTTAAAGGGATTGTGATTACAAAGTATAGTGTGTTCATTCATTTATTTGCTTTCATATATATAAATTCATTTGTTTTACATATTCAAATTGTCTTGAAATTCTGTTTTAAAAATCAGAATCTCACTGGTGTTAGTCCATGATTTGCACAACTTCCTGTGGCTAATTGCAGCTAACTTTCAAGGTTCCAGGCACATGACTGAACTATGTCCTAGCTACTGCAAGTCAGACACCAATAGAATTCTGGCCATTTTTCAAATTTAGCCTAAAATAAAAAAGGGAATGTGGAGATTCCTGCTCAGTTAGGGAAAAAATACTATTTCTTTTTCAAAATATATTTTTTTCTTATGGATGTACAGTTAAAAATGCAATGAAACATGAAGCAGAAAAACCTAGAAAACAAATGCAGTTACTGTAGTAGTTGGTAGAGTTGCATTTTAAAGCCAAACAGAAAACTAAACTTTATTGGGTTTCCAAAACATAAAAAAAGTATAATTCAATTTTCCTCCTCAATTCTAACAAAGTTGACTATATACATCAGTCGCTGCGGAAGGAATTCCTTAAACATGAAATGGGCAGAGGGAGGGGAGGGCATCTGCTAATGGCCATAGTAGATGATGACCTGCTGTACAGTAGTGTGGAGCAGGAGTAGGATATTCCTTTCTGATCTAGCTTGCTCAATACAGATCATCTGCTAGTTTTCAATCCCTCCTATGCAAGAGCTGCTTTTACTTTCAGTAGCATCCGCTGGCTGAAATGCTATCACACAGTTATGCAATTAACATAACCTTTAGACTGAATTACCAGAAGATGCACATTAAGTCATGTGACTCATCATGCAACAAATAATTTCTACGGAGATTTCTTAATTTATAGGAATACACTTTAGAAACGTACACTACAGTAGTTGCATAACTGCTAACAGGATTTCAGAAAAATGGTTGTGCTTCTCTTCTAACTGGCCATAGGTACAGTTGAAGAAATTAAATCATAGTTTATGACAGTGGTTCTCAACCTGTGGGTCCCCAGACGTTCCTGGACTGTAGCTCCCAGAAGCCTCCACCACTTGCTGTGCTGGAAAGGGTTTCTGGGAGTTGCAGTCCAGGAACATCTGGGGACCCACAGGTTGAGAACCACTGGTCTATGATAACCAGAGTTTACAATCCAAATCATGATTTGAAGTTCCATACATACAAGGTTTGGCTAGAGATACTTGTCTGTTTTCAGTTCCAGTCCTATTTGAGTCTATTAGATAAGTTCGCTCCTTCTAGTGGTGTCTCTGGGTGTGGGATGCTAGTCATAACTATCCCCTGTCAATTCAAAAACTGTACGAAGCCACAGTTAGTACAACCCATGGCTTACTTACAAATTGGATCTCACAAATTCAGATGCCACACCAAACTAATGCTAATCTTTCTCAGCTGTACTTGTGTGTGATATATCAGTAGATTCTATTTGTCCTTTAAATTTTAAGTAAAAGTTTAACATAGCACATTAAGATTTCAATCCAATGCACATTTGTATCAAAGCATAAACCACCAATCATAGTGCAATTCATTCTTAAGTAAATAGGAACTGAAAAATCTACCAAACAATGAGCTAACAAATGCAGCTATGTGATCACTGGTTTCCCTATCACCACCCAAATCAATAAACCAACACATCAATAAATCTACAGCACAGTTGACAGCGCAGATATTAAAGTAAGGCAATATTAGGCTTTCTTCTAAGGATGAATACCACAGTGATTTCATTTCAGTTTAAATTAATTTAAGCACCATAGTTAATTTCTCTATTAGTTCATTGAGGTATAGATATAGATCAGATTAATACTTACCAAACAAACCAATATCAAGGGGAAAAAATCTCTCTCACTCACTCAACCAATCAATCCTTGTGTGCGTGTGTGTGCACGCACGCGCTCAACTGTGGCAGGAAATGCAATCTAAGCATCATGGGGAGGGAAAATGTTTCCAATGACAGTCATTTAATGTCATATGGGTTTTTATTACAGATGCCATCTCTATATGCCATATTAAAGGAGCTCTTTCTGCTCATTTCAAGATCTTAATCACAGTTTGTTGTTCCAATATTTTATTGGTTTGGAATACATGCTATAAAATCCACAACCATCAAATCTCCCCAGGAGCTAAAAATAAAGTGGCCATGTCAGATATGATTAGATTATAAAAAGCATCTGAGTGTTTTCCCCACTACCACTTTATACTTTAGATAACTTCCTGTTTATGTGGCACTCTGACCCTTTTCTAACAAAGCTATTTTACCATTCACAGTAAGCAAAGAGGCTATACTGAACTATTTCTCGATAGACAATGCTGATTACTTTCAAAAGCATTTAATACGTTCTCTATATTCGACATGAACAGATGTCAGGGACTATGCCAAGTTAAATTGTTTTATGCAATCTTGGCTTGTTGCACAGGAATAGCCCTTCTCAACATGGGAAAAAATTACAGACCCAACCAATTTCCTTGACAGGGAAGAGTTACATATGTTTTCCACTTAGAAGACTGACTTGGAAAAAAATAAGTTTGTGATTTTGCCAAACCTGGAACTAATTGGGACTCCTTCCAGAAAGAAAGGAAGGAAGGAAGGAAGGAAGGAAAGAAAGAAAGAAAGAAAGAAAGAAAGAAAGAAAGAAAGAAAGAAAGAAAG
>JAHTLZ010003518.1:22942466-22952731 GCA_023846285.1 Phrynocephalus versicolor
CCGGGGGTGGTGGTGTTCCAGCACTGCATGCCTTTAAAGTGCACTTTATAAAGAGGTCTGAAAAAGCCCAACTTTTTTTTGCCTTTTTTCGGACCTCCAGAATGGATTAATTGGTTTCCCTTTAAGTTTGTTTCGGCTAACAATTTTTTTTAAATACAGTGGCAGCTCAACTTAAGAGCAATTCGACTTAAGAGCGGAAAACTGTTGGCATTTTAACTGCCACCTTACAAATTTTAGATATGGTCTGCTCGACTTACAAATATTTATTTTAATTTCTTTTTATTTTATTTTTACTTATTTTTTTCAATTTTTTAGATAGATACCCCAACTTAAGAGTAGTTCAACTTAAGAGCATGCATTTGGAACGGATTAAATTCATAAACTGAGGTACCACTGTAATGCATTGCCTCAGAGAATGAATTAAATTCGTTATCCGAGGTACCACTGTATCTACTTTATGATATAGCCAGCTTGTGACTGGACCAAGGGGGTATCTGCAGGATCCAAGAGCTGCACCTATTTTTGTGAATAATAATAAGCCAGGGATCTGTTGAAGTGAAAATGAATTCTGCTATCTTCCTCCTGCTGTCCATGTGGAAGAAGAGGGGGAAGGGGGACACGTGGAGAATGGCAGTGTTACTTTTTAAAACACAGCTTAGTTGGCATGGGGAAGTGGCCAGCATTGGCACCTGGGTAGTTCTTTCACATGCCTTTCATCTGAGGTTTACATTCTATGACCAACCCAGGACAACGTTCCTTGATTTGAAATTCCACTAAACCGGAAATCGGAAGTGACTTCCAGATCGCCAAAAAGCATTTTGGAGGCCTCCGAGGGCCTTTCTGGTTCATGGGGAAACCCTTTTGGGGCCTCCAACAGGCCTGGGAAGGCCCTCACAGTCCACTTCGGGGCAGCGGCAGGCCAGGCTTAAGTATAAAAGCCCCCAGCTAGGGCCCCCCCAGGCCCGACGTGACCTGCATCCGCATATCACAGATTTTCAATTATCACTGGTCGGGTCGGGTCCCAAACCCCTATGATAGGCAGGGGGTTACGGTACATGGATAGTTTGAATGCATCCAATAAATCAAGGAACATAGGAAATACTTGTATGCAAATATATTAGTGGCAGAATAACATTGTTCTATATGGTCACAAACACACAAGATATACAGCAAATCTAGTGTTCCTTTCTATCAGTAGCCGTTTTTGTCTATGCACCCAGGATATCGTGGCCAACAGGATAAGCCAATACATTCATACCTTGGTTTACAAACATATCTGTTCAGGAAACATACTTGTAAACCAAGGTACTCTATATCAAAACAAATTTCTCCATAAAAAGTAATGGAACCTCAGATAATTCATTCTGCAGGCCCCACATATGCACAACATGCCAAAATTCACAAAAGAAGTTGGCTAGAAGTCCACATCCACACCATGGTTTAGGTACCTAGTTGCAGAATCTGCTCTGCTTGGGACTAACAACTGGATTTCATACAGATAGACAAACAAAGAAAGAAAGAAAAACCTGCACTCTCCTTTGTGGCTGGTGTAAGGGAAACCTGCCTTCCTCTGTCTTCCCCCTCCTTTTGAGGCTTGCCTGAGATGGAACATTCCACAAAACCACCTACAATCCAGCAGGGGGAGAAAGAGGGAGCCTCCATTGGATCACTTGCGACCATGTGACCTGCTCCAGTGTTTGTATTGCAATACACTGCTTGTGGATCAAGGCAAAATTTAGTAGAAATGTTTGCTTGTCTTGCGAAACACTCTTAAACCAAGGTATACTGTACAACAACTGAACATAATTTGTAGCATGTTCCATTTCACCCAGATGGTCTTAGAAATAACTAAACATGCTTAGGATCAGACTGCAAAAATTTATATTTGATGGTTCTCCAAAAACAACACCAACTCCTCTTAATGGTTTTCCAGGCCCTAGCCTGAGTTTATGAAAATCCCCCCCACCGCCGCCCCATAGGAAAGACAACTTTGTTATCAGTCAGCAGCCTGGACCTGGGGAATGGAGTGGAAAATAATTGATTCTTGTTCAGATTATGTTAGGGATGTTAGGAAAATTTCTGCATGCATCCAATTATATGCACACCAACAAGCTACACCACCAAAGATCAGAAGAACTATCTCCACGAGTTCTTATTCAATCCTCCTGGAATCAGATCAGTAAGAATTTGCTTGACCTGAGACTATTTAGGTTTTGTGAAAGCACAAAGGCACAATGAGCACAATAAATGTATGGAAATTGAGAAGTTTCCTTCTGGGCCACATTTCATATACAGCACTCAGCTCAGTAATATCTTGCCAAGAGTTGCCAAAGCAGATCTTAATCTCCTCACTAATTGTTTTTATTGCATCTGTTAATCAAAGGGGGATTCACATTGCTTTTCTTTCCCATGAAATGAGCCTTATCTACCAACTTGGCAGCTGAAATCTCTATGCACCCCACTCTTGCCAATAGCTTTACCCGTGTGTACATCCCAAGCTGACACAAATTCATTTCACTTAAAACTACCATTCTAAAATGCATCTGCCTTACAGAATGACCCCCTGAAATTTATGCTAAGCATTTCCAGGAGAACACATCTGGACTGTAAGGAGTCCTTTACTGAAATTCAGTGGTGCAGCATTTATTTTGCATGCAGAGGAGTACTGCTAAAATTCCCGGCATCTCCAGTTAAAAGGATCTCAGGTACTATGGCTAACAAAGACAGCTGAGACAGCCGTCACTTGCTAATAACGAGTTTTACTCAAGATGCTTCTAGATAATGGTCTCTATCATGCAATCACCCTCATTCAGTAAATCTTACAAGTGCCAGATGCTATCATCTTCTCTTTGCAATCTTTCTGGAATATGGCTGCTTCCAGAACATCTTCATAATGGACAGAATCCTCCTGATTAACTGACGTGGGTATAAGCCTACTGGCATACATTACAATGGTGAACTGCTGCTAGCGAAGAAATTAAGGTTTGCATTTCTTTTTTGTGCCAAATCACACAACTGGTGTGTGACAAAAATTACAACCACTCATTTCTTAAATAGTAGCATTTTGCCACTGGGATTACGCCAATAGATTTACAGTGGCAGACATAAGTAACAGGATTCTGGCCAAAACCTTTTGATTGATAATGCCTTTGAGCCTCTGTCTAGAAAGTCCTTCAATGTAAGACTAATACATTAGACCAGTGGATGGTGAACCTTTGGCACTCCAGATGTTTTGGACCACAACTCCCAGAATTCCAAGCCTGTATTGCCAATGATAAAGGACTGTGGGAGCTGTGGTCCAAAACATCTGGAATGCCAAATCTTTGTCACCACTGCACAAGACAATAGATTTACCACCTTTCTTTTTTTTTCTTTTTAGCAAAGATGGTCCTACAGGAAGATATTTGCTTGTCATAAGAGCTGATATCCCTTACCTCTATATCTTGTGTTTTGTTTGGAGGACAAACAGTAGTTTAATTTGCACAAGCTCTGAGGAAACTGCATTGTGAGATGAAAAATGGCTTAATCAGAGGAAATATGCTTCAGCTGGTATAAGGAATCTATTTTAAATGTCTGACTACTTTCTAACTAACCTTCTGGCTCCTTCTAGAACTCATAATCATGTTATATGTCCTTGTGTTGGGTATATTCTCCATTTCCTCACAAGGAATGAGATGGGAAACATACCGTGGAATTTCTGGCAGATGTGTGCATATGTGTGGTGTCGTTACAGTTGTGACTGACTCTTCGTGACCCCATGTCCATGGAGTTTTCTTGGCAGGAATACTGGAGTGGCTTGCCAGTTCCTACTCCAGGCACCTACAGCACCTGGCATTCCCTGGTGGTCTCCCATCCAAGTACTAACCAAAGCCGACCCTGCTTAGCTTCCGAAATCAGGAGAGATCTGATGTGCTTAGGGCAGATACAGTACCTCTCTCCAATTTACATTTGTCTTCAGTATTCCTGCAAAAAAAATCACCTTGGGATTTCTCAGGAACTGAACCGTTTTTTTAAAAATGTATACTGTTTAATAGACAAATGACAGCCTTTACAGGCATAAAGGCATTTCACTCATGGTTCTCTGTGATAAATCAGATAACTTGCTCTTCCTTCTGAGATAGAACTAGAAACCTAGTCTTAGAAACAGAATTTTCCCTTAAATAAACTTAGTCTATAGTTTACTCCCGAAGGTACAACCCAAGGCCATCCTGAGAATAGGAAACATGATCAGCAAGAGTGACAAATGTACATTGTGAGTTCCTAAGATCCACCAGCACTACACTTGAGCTGCAGAATAATAAAATACAGCATTGTAATCAGTCACGTAAGGGCCAGCCTCATCTGGAATTTATTCAGTCCTATTGAAACTAAACCAAATGTCTTTTGTATGCTCGGTAATAAAGTCCACACAATTATTTGCATAGAGATAATGCTAAACAGGCTGAATAGAACAGGACTCCTAATAGCTTTAAAAGCTTTCACTGAACAACAAATGAATATATGACATTTAGCATTTGAGTGTTGCCTACACAGGACAGCTAGCCAGAATTCAGAAAAGCAAACAAGTAGCTTCTGCATTGTTTATAATTTAACAAGGAGGCCTCAATGTGGGAAAAATATTTTAAAATTTAGCCTCACGCAGTTAAGAAACTTATTTGTTCAACTGCTGAACTTTAAATAACACAATCTGGAAATGGAAATGGCCAGGAATATGGTAACATAAGCTGAAAAAAATGCTGTTCAACATTTGCCTAACAAAATAACAAACCTTAAATTTGTTCATAAAACTTTTGAAGAATTAAGAGTAATGAACTCATTTCGAACTAATCATTTCCAAGCTCTGGGGAAAACAAGTAAGCAATTAACTAGGAATAAAACCCAGGACAAGTCCATAAAAAGTGCAAGAAAACTTCTTATTAGAAGCATAGATGTTTCAAAATAAATACCCATGTTTGTTTTATCTCAGCATTATCTGCAAACGTTAAGGTGGGAAAAGAGAAAGGAGAAAGTAAAAGTACTTCGGCAAAGGAAGGACTAACAGATTTATTTTAAGTGTGACTTTTTACAGCTCAAAACCATAATTATGTCTGAAGAAGCAGATTGCGATCCACAGAAGGTCATACTGAAGCCAATATATTGGGGTTATTTTTAAGTACTAGAATATATTATCCTTGTTTTTCTTTATCCCCACATTTCTCATTTCAAACTCTTGAAACAACAATTTTGATCAATTTGCTAAGCTACGGCTCTTTTACAGAGATCTGAGAACGAGAGAGCAATTCCATAACCTTGTTCTAAAACTCTAGGCAGAGTTTAGGAAGGTTACCTTTTGGACTATAGCTTCCAAGTTGTTTTAGCTAGGCAATCTTTCCAACCCCTGCCAATAAGGTCCTATCATCTCAAGCTAGTGGCAGCATGAAACTGATCAAGGCTTCCCCAGATTTCAGGTGAGGAGAGCCGTAGAATCTGGTACATCTTCATCTTAATGGCAGAAAACAGGGGTGCAGCTTTCTGAGGCTCACTAACCCCTTTTCAATGCCCCCCTGCCCAACAGGTGTCTACCTCCTCGCTACCTAGCAACCTAGCTGTTGCTATTCCGTGTCATCAATACCACTTGTTTGCTTAACAAGAAAACAGCCCGTGAGCAAACAGATAGTGTAATCCAGACACCAGCAGCCATTGTGATCTAGTTGCTGAAGTCGTGAACTAGGCCTTGGGCAATTCAGGTTCTAGCCTTCAACGTCCCACTGAAACTTGAAACACATTTGTGAATCCCAGCCTTGTCACTCTCTCTTAGCCTAACCCAGGCATGTCCAAACTTCAGCCCTCCAGATGTTTTGGACCGCAACTCCCACAGTTTTTTGCCATTGGCAATCTAAGCTTAGAATTCTGGGAGTTGTGGTCCCAAACATCAGGAGGGCCGAAGTTTGGACATGCCTGGCCTAACCTAACTCCCAGGATGGTTGGGCAAATGAAGTGGGAATGAGTAGAAGGGCTATGTGCACCCCTTTAAATTCATTAAGATACAGTGGTGCCTCTTAAGATGAATTTAATTCATTCTACGGGTCAATTCGTTTTACGAAAAATTCATCCTACAAAACGCGGCTCCCATAAGGAGGCTCCCATAGGAATGCATTGATTCATCTTGCGAGGCATCCCATAGGCAAAATTCGTACTACGAGGCTTTTTTATTCCCAGAAATTTCATTTGTTTTAGGAGTTTTTCGGATTAGGGAGCATTCATTTTACGAGGTACCACTGTACATGTAATTAACAAGCCGTGTAACTTAATTTTAAAATACGCCTGGACCTTTGTATAACAAACAGTTTGTATAACATAAAATCTGTACAACATAAAAATTCTGCAGATAGGGGAAATTTGCTTAACAGAATTGCCTATGGGGCGAATCCGTACAACATAAAAATGGTCGCTATTAGGGTTTACTCAGTTTTCAATGCATTCCTATGGGAAATTTGTATAAAAGAAAATTTGCTTAACAGAATTTCATTTGGAACAAATTAATTCCTTTATACAAGGTACCACTTTATGCCTTTTCACCACCACTCTCTAGATTGGACCAAGAGATGGATGAACTAGCAGCTGTAATGGTGAAAAAGTGGAACAACTCCAAGGGGATTTTTTTTTTTTGAGGAGTTCCATTTTATCATATGAAACCTTGGTAGTTATTCTGCCATACCCTTCCTTAATAATAGCTCTGGAAACAAGGATGAATAGGTAAATGAATGGAAAACACCCAAATGTAGAACTCCCATATGAAAATGAAATAAGTAGTGCTGTGGTTGTTTTTAATGGTCTGGCGAAATGTTGCTTTATATACAAAGGATATTATACTTATTGGATGCTTCATTTTATTTTTTAAAACACTCATTTCATGGAAGGCAGATGACAACTTGTTCTTTGAACAATTTAGAAATTTCGGCAAAAGTAGGGAATCTGCATTGCAGACTCTTTGAACTTTTATGGACTCTCCTGCAATAGTAATCTGAGAAAGTCCCATAACGTTTTACAGAGTTCAGAAAAGCTTCAAACATCAAAGATCAGGTTTTAACCAACATCTCTTTATAACATGATATCACCAGATCTTATTACAGACAACTACCTATTGGACATACAACAGGCCACATAAAACCACAACAATAACATCAATGGCAAGTCTTTGTTATTTTAATATTAAGAGTTTGATTTCTGCCATCATTTTCAGCTAGTACCTGAGCATCACTGAAACTTCAAGGAGACACTGATAATAATTTAATCACAGCCAACATCACAGAGTATAGAGTACATTTAATTTCCTTAAGTCTTGAATCATTTGAAGACATTCAATTTCCAAGTCTTATATCCGTCTAGCGGACCCCACCATGAAATGGGACAAATGCTAAAGAAAAAGAAGATACACCATCCCTCTTAAATTAAAAAAGAAAAGAGACAGAGACAGACACACAGAGAGAACCAGAAAACAGACAAAATTCCTATAATTCTCAAAGAGAGTTTCACAACATGTACGTTTTAGAAGGCGATCTTTCTTGACTACTCCAAACTACAGTATTTTTCTACTTGTCTCATATCCAGTATACATATTCTATGTCCTAGGATCTAGAGCAGTGGTTCTCAACCTGTGGGTTCCCATATATTCCTGGACTGCAACTCCCAGAAGTCTCCACCACTTGCTGTGCTGGAAGGGATTTCTGGGTGTTGCAGTTCAGGAACATCTGGGGACCCACAGGTTGAGAACCACTGGTCTAGAGTTTCCATTTTTCTTTCTTTCAGGGCTCCTACATCTTTAAGAATGGAATGTAAATTAGCAGGTAAGCGGACCTTTCTCCCACGAAGATGAAGGAAGACTGAAAATATTTACCTGCTAGATTTCTATGTAAGCTCCAGGGGGGGGGGAGAATGGCAAATCCAGAACTCACAACTAAATGTGTGAAAGTGGGGGTACCTTTTTTCCTGTCAAGAACCACTGAGACACAGGAATGTCAAAGAGGGGACACACTGTGGTGTATTATATATGCTATAAACAAAATATACCCGCACTGCCTAGGCAGTTGACAGAAGCAATAACATTAGGATTTTAAGAGAGAAAGTAACTGTAGAATCATCAGATTAATTTCCCATGTAAACAAGGTGACACTCAAGACTTTCCAACAAAAATCTCTAATATATTTGGAACAAGAAATGTCAGATGCTCCAGCTGGATTCAGAAAAGGAAATGCCACTAGAGATTAAACTAGCAGTAGCTAAATTTCAGCAGAGGAATTTCAAACTTCTAAAACAGGAGGACAATCTGTACAAGAGTTTAGAAACTACTAAGTGATAGTATGTTGGAGAAGTGGGGCATAGCCATAGGGAGAGACCAGAAAACCAATCTGTGACTCTAACTACCGTTAGGGACCTGATTCAGCCCCAGGACTGAAAATTTCTACCCTTGTATTAGGATTGTTGTGTAGAAACTGCCAAATACTGCCTTTTGATGGGGAGCAGATGCTGACATGGAACCATTTCTCAGCAAAACACTAACACAAATCAAGGTTTGTATTACATGTTGCAGCTCCAGCGGAGAATATTAGTGGCCAGCTTTCCAAGCACTCTGCAGGATCATTATAGTGTCTACACAATTGTTATGTGTGTTGTGTCATCCAAAAAGTATTCTCCTTGAAGCAATATGTAGTGATGTGAAGATTATATCTACAAAGCTTATTGCTTACTCATGTTGACAACTCATCCCTTGATGTTTCATTAATGGATGAGCATGTGCTCATTAACTGCACTTTAGCAACCTGGGACATGTTGATTGCCTGAACCCAAGAGAATGTGCTTCAGAAATCTGCCCCAGAACAAATAAAGTACCTCTGTAGTGGTTCCAGTTTTGGGTCTCAAGGTGTTGTTGGACTTCCGCTCTTCTAAGCACCAGTGAGGGACTCTTGGGGTTGTAGCCCAGAAACATCTGGGGACCCACCATTTGGTTATAACTGTTCCTGATGACATTTTGAATGTCTCTGTTGGATTCCACTAGTCATAAGGCACTTCATTGCTCATGTGTGGTTATTATAGATTGTATCATCAAGTACATAAATCTCTAATAAAACTTTGAACAAAACTTATTTTGCTGGTGTGCTTATTATGATCAACAGACAGGTGCCATTTTAAATGCCTTAGGCCAAGACAGTAAACAAATGTGGAAATGAGGTTGTTCATGGCCCAGAGTGACACCCCCCCCACACACACTAAATGGGCAATATATAAATAGAATGAATGAATGAATGAATGCTCTCATCCAGGTACCTGCACTCTGCATTCATTAGCATATGAATTACTTCTACTTTGAAACACTGCTGGAAAACACAATAGGAAAGCCGCTTCTCAGTGAAGATAGATGAAAATTAGGAACTGTCTTACCTTTGCAACAGCTTTGCTTTCACAGTTGTTATTGGGATCTTTAATGCCATTGAGTGAATCCCTCCTCTGTGGGCACGGCTTCTTTTTACGTGGTCTACCTTTAAGATTTGGCGCTGAAAACAAACAGGCAACAATTTCAGCACTATCACGTACACACAGATAAAATAACTGAACTCCCTCCAACAGCTGATGATGAGCCATCTAAAGACAAGTCTCTGTAGATAGAATGGATCTTCCCTGTAGTAAAGAAGGATGTTTTCCCCAGGAGCTGTTCTGTTTCTAGGTCACATATTTCTGCATTATATTCCCACTCACTAAGCTAAGCTAATGCTATTTTACAGCTAACAAGCATCCAAAAGAATATCAAGAAACCACACATTGCTCTCTTTCTCAACAAGATGTACAACAGCAGCCTGCTGAACGTTACATACATATACACTGTTATGTACAATAGATGAAATTTCCTCCACTGGCAATTTTCTTACAATGTAAAATATTTGACTAGGCACAAGCTATGTTTGTCAAACTTATTCTAAAAGTTGCCAAAATCATTCCTTCTTAGATAATCCACACAGAATGGAACAACCGGTTGATACTTCTGGACTGCAGAGTTCTAGATGTGAGGCACCGAACAAATACAGTTGAGGCTGATGCATTTAAGGCAACACTTCAAAGGGTCTTAAGGAACAGAGACTGGAATCTAGTGTGGTGCGTGAAAATATATGTATACAAGGCACTCATGGAAGATGCAAGCCTATGAAAGAAAGAAAGAAAGAAAGAAAGAAAGAAAGAAAGAAAGAAAGAAAGAAAGAAAGAAAGAAAGAAAGAAAGAAAGAAAGAAAGAAAGA
>JAHTLZ010003518.1:22954374-22970410 GCA_023846285.1 Phrynocephalus versicolor
TAATAATAATAATAATAATAATAATAATAATAATAATAATAATAATAATAATAATAATAATACATGCCCCACCATGTCTCTCACTTCTCTGTTTGAATTAACCGAGTGAAAAAGTTCAAATGGTGGAAAACAGCAAATTCCATAAATAATGCTCTGGTCTCTACATACTGCTTATTATGGGGTTATGGCCATGTAAAATCCTTGTTGCCTAAAGCTGATGGGGAATCTGGAGGGAAATGACTTGCTGGAATGTTCTAAAATGACTTCCTACATGACATAATCCAATCTTAAATATCCATTCATATTGGATTTGTAATCAAAAGGAAACGATCTCTGATTCAATGATGACTGTGGCCTTTCAAGATACAATGAGAGGCAAACTGGCATCAGAATGTTTCCATTATTTGAGTCACATACTGTATACAGTATACAGCTCATCAAGTGAGATATTATGGCTCTGTCAGAAAATGCAACAGTTGATAACAGATGGTTACATGATCTATTTATGGTATTCAGGATGATACTACCATAAAAAAAATTGATAGATCACAGATTAAAATAACAGATCACTTGTCCCCAAAGATATGAATCATTATAAGGGCATAGAATATCAGATTTCAAATGATGAATTGTGCTTTGCATTTCCTTGAATTCCCTTTCTGAGAATGTCGAAATTTAAAACCCATGCCCTAATGCACAGAAACGTACAAAACCATAACACATATTTGTCATCAGATTAGCAGATCTACCAGGGGTGGGGGTGGGGGACCAAAGCAGAGCACTTAGCATGTACCAGAATCTAGCTAGGTAGAAAATCAACAGCTTGACCGATATTAAAAAATATAGCCCATTATTATCTTTTCCAAGGGCATTTCGCTGCCACCTGAGTCAAGAAGTGATTATCTAAACTCAGACAAGTTATTTTGGCCCATGAGGCCGTAAAACAAAAACAAAGAAAACAACTGCTGAGATGTGGTGTGATAGCAGATACTGGATGAAAAAAGGTAGGCTCCAAAGTAATAGATTCCAATTATGAGAAGGAGATTTTTTCCTAAACATTAGGAAGAACTTTTGACTGTAAGAGCAGTTCAACAACAAAATGAACCCTTCTTCCCTGGAAGTCTCTCTAGCTGGTCACTTCTGGATTTTATTAAAATGATTAGCAAACTAAAATAGGCCTGTGGGAACTGGGTTTAAAATGACAAGTTGATTTGAATATGATTTGATACAGTATTCTGAGTACAAAAATGCAGGATTCAGGAAGATCTAGTGGATGTCCTGGGGCAGCGGGCAGCCTTGTGTTTTCCCAACCTTAATGTGTCAAGATTACAAGGAATATAACAGTCTAGACAGCAGAAGGAAATGCACTGCTCTGGATAATACCTAGTTTGCCAAGTGGAAAATCTGGCCTTTAGAGAGCAGACTTGCTGCTTTACAGGGGGAGGGGGGGATCAAAACCAAACACCAAAAATAGATAAAGGCTTCTTTAATATTTGCCATCACTGGCACAGACAACAACACCTCCAGACTGAAACACACCTGACTACTCCTTCCATTTCCTCTTCCTCTCACATCCTCTCCACACCTACAGTGCCCAGCATACAGCTCACCTACTATAAAACCCTTTTTTGCTCAAAATCTGTTTAAAAATTGTTTTCCTATTTATGTGTTTTCTTTGGTTCGACAGTGGGTTTGGGGAGATAAACATCTAATGTTGATGCCATTTTGGTATTTGTTGTTGTTGTTGTTGTTGTTGTTGTTGTTGTTGTTGTTATGTTACAATCCATTGGTATTGATGTGCATTTCCATAACCTTTTGTAGTTAAGTGCCACGGTATCGGGGTATGTCTCGGAAGCATGCCTAGTCACATGCCCAGTCACGCTACTGACAGATGCACACCAAGAATGCCTCAATTAGTCCTGACAAATCATGCAAGCTGCTGGATTGCTCAGAGGACTAGGCCGAGCCAGAAGTTGGGAGTTCAATTCCTTGTTGTACCTCCTTGACAGATACTGCATTCGATGTTCCTTGGGTCCTTTCCAGCGCTGCAGTTCTAAGATGATGATTAAACCTCACAAAAACAGAATAGGAATTTGGCCAGAGAATTGTAAAGCAAATTTAACAACGGCCTAACAACACTGTATTCTTGAAGGCTTTCACAGCCAGGATCTGACAGTTGTTGTGAGTTTTGTGGGCTGTTTGGACGTGTTCTGGAAGTTTTTCTTCCTGACATTTTGTCAGATTCTGTGGCTTGGATCTTCAGAGGGCAAGGAGCTCAGAGCCCTCTGAAGATGCCGGCCACAGAGTCTAGCAAAACGTCAGGAAGAAAAACTTCCAGAACATGGCCAAATAGCCAGAAAAACTCACAACAGGCCCAACAACACGTTTGCAGCTTGTAACTTATAACTTATAACAAATATGTGTTGAAAGTCTTCAAATGGAAAATAAAAATATGGTAATATATGCATTGATTTAATCAGCCACTTAATAAATTAATTGCTTTAAAATCTGTTTTAGTAATACACTACTCTTCCCTAACAGTTTAAGTATAATATTTATTTAGTTCTTTTAAAATATTTGAATAATGTACTGATTTTAGCTTTCAATACTGTTTTTAATGATGCAAGATGCTTTGGGTCATTTTTTAGAAGAAAGGCAGGGTAAAATTAGTTTAAATAAATAAAATGAAAGATCACTCAACAAGTCTACAAAGGTGACAGTCTTCGTAATAAAATATACCAATTTAGAAGCTGAAACAAATGGTAAACTCCCTTAGGAAATGGTTCTTTGAAAGCACTGGAACCTGTTCAAATACCACAATCACCATCCAATAAATTATCCATTTAACTTTTTTCTCTCTCTCAAGCAAAACTTGAATGTTTCTTAGGTACTTTGTGAACCACTCTACTGTCAAGTTGAAATGGGGGGAGGGGTTAATAAATGTATAAAATGAAAGATCCCACATCAGAACCTCGTTAATCTGTTCAATAATCTGGCCTAGGCAAAATAGTCCGGATTGTCATTGTCGGAGTTGGCAGGGTGGTGGGGTGGGGAGGACAGGGGCAAATACAGACCACCATATGAGGGCTTCCAGGATAAACCATAGTTTAGCAACTAAGATACAAGCCATGTGTCAATAATACCTCTGTGTTCCTGTCTTGCCACTGCATGCCTAGCTATGACAATGATTTCTGTGCTATCTTGTAAACCAGTTGTTTATGAGGCAGGAAACCACACAACTTGGGTTTACATACATGAGTAAGTACATGGATTGTTCCTGGACTGGTAGACAGCAGTGATCAGTCCATCTGAATTATAGCAATGATAAAAAGAAAACTGAAGCCTGGTTTTCTGGTATGAAGTGAGGTAGGAAGTGAAGGAAGTAATTTTGGCTGTCATATCCTGCAAAATATGAATACCTCTAGGAAAAGGCACACCCAGATAAAATGTGAATGAGTCACATATGGCTTAACACTCAACAGATTTCACAAATACAGTATCTGATTAAACAATATCAACAACAGTAAGCTATGCAAAACACTTATACATACATATGTAGGTGTACATTACTGCTTCAAAATTCATTTGCATTCTTGGTGTAAATTAGACCTTGAAAATGCAGAAAAACTGTTTCAGAAATGTGTCAAATGTGTGTGTGTGTGTGTGTGTGTGTGTGTGTGTGTTGATCACTCTTGTTTGGTGTGTTGCACAATTTGCCCTTTCCTCCTAACACTCTTACTTTGCCCTAAGAAAAATATAATTAAATATACAATTGCTAGGATTACAAACACAGAAAGAACCTTGAAATATCACCCTGTCACTGTCACAGTCTCCATTGGCATGGGTAAGTGAATAAACAAAGCCACATAATTACACAATCCTTGTCTCTTTTCATAAGTCGTCCCATTCTTCCTGTTATGTTCCCAAACCTGACCTTTCTGCCGCTAGTGATTTCTGTGGAAACAGTAATGACCCAAATCAAACAAGGACTCAAGATGGGCGAAAATTAGTCTATCTCAAAATAAACGTAATCCTAATAAAAGAGGAAGTTCAGCTAATTATGGGCAAAGCAGGTTACCCCTGATACAATACAAAAGCATTATGTCCCCCCCCCCCCGCAGCTACTTCCTGGTGTTCAAGTAGCCTGATGTTTGTGATGAGGTGAAAGGTGTGAAAAGTAGAGTTTGGAAATATTAAAAACCACACAAACCCCTGCTGACAATCTGAGCTTAACAACTCTTTCCATTGCAGAATGCAAGACCTAATGCTATTCCCAGCTATGAACCCCACGATGAATTATTTTGGGCTTTAAAATGGGGGAGGGGAGAGAATGGGACATTGGTTTTCTCCATGAGAAAAGAGTGATAGCAATATGAAAACTGGCACTGTTAAAGAGCTGAAAAACAGGATCCTGCGCTGTTACACAGGAGGTGTCATTGCTCAAAGGAAATACTGTAGAAAACAACTAACTGATTTTTATCTTTATTGTTTGTCATGAGGTTACAGGGAAAGAAAAACACAGTTTGGACAAGCAAGGCTAATGGCTTAGATATTTTAATTCCCTAGGTTGAATATTAGTCTGTTAAATTCCATTAATATCCCAGGCACTGCCAGCATCTGGAACTTATTGGCTTTCAATGTAGCTATATTAGCTTCCATGATTTGTGGATTCTCTACCTCTGGAGACTGGTTTTCATTTAACTTGTTGCCTGAAATATACATGCACAGTTTCCACTATGAAGACTATAGGCATCTGCTGTTTGTACCTGGGCGCTGTTTTTTTCCATGTTACCATTCAAAACACACTCACTAAAACATAAAATGATTAAGATAGGAAACGTTCAAAACAGATCAGTAGGAGGAAAGACACCTGCCTCCAACCATATTATGCAACAACCGAGCTTAATTGCACAAGGTCTGTCAGAATATATGGGCCTTAGCTGATACAGTGAACCCTTGTATAACAAACAATTTGTATAACATAAAATCTGTACAACATAAAAAATTCCGGAGATAGCAGTAATTTGCATAACAGAATTGCCTATAGGGCGAATCTGTACATCTTAAAAATGGTCAGGATAAGGGATTACTCTGTTTTCAATGCATTCCTATGGGAAATTTGTATAAAGGAAAATTTGCTTAACAGAATTTCATTTAGAACGAATTCCTTTATGTAAGGTACCACTTCAGCCCATCATCTTTTCCAAAGGAGATCCATAGCCTGAAAGCAGCTGTCAAGGTCTTCTCTCCCACACCCATCCAAGTGCTTTCAAACTAACTTGTAGACGTCCCATCAATAAAGAAAGAAGGAAATGCTGAGGAGCAAGTTTTGTTTCTATAACTTTTCGGTTCCGTTCAAGGCAAAAAAATCCAACAGTATAAGGGACTGCAGGAAATCTTCCCTTAGCTTCCTCTCAAATATAAACAATTCTGTTCTGTACAAGTGTATAACATTATGGTACAGCCATACAGGACATATTTGGCCGCTCTGTTTGAATTTCAACACCTTCTCCTTCCACATAGAATTAACACAAAAGAGAGCAAACCACGGTCATGGTAGGCCACGACATTTAAGCAAGAACAACAGACTTGGATGCCACAAAGATGAAGAATCATCATCGTCACTAAAATGGCCCCCTTGCTGTCTAAGACTAATGGTTGGGTAACCACCTCCTGTTGTTTTTTAACTTGTTCTCTGTCTCTTCAGTATTTGTACACAGACAAATGCGGCGAGGGTGCAAAAACTGTGACGTAAGGGTCTTGGCCTAGTCTAGTAAATCCAAGAATGCAAGAGAAACCAATTTAAACAGTTAAATTACAATCTATTTAAGAGTTCCATAAATACTTTAGATTGAGATCCAATAAGGCATGAGTTGAAAGTAGCTTTTGCACTGTCTGTACCCCCCCCCCAAAAAAAAGCTCATTTGGAGGATCAGGAATACCTATAGAATAATCTGTTTTACAGGACGCAGGGGGTAGGGCAAGGGGGAGAGAATCTTCTAAAACCAGGCAGCAGAATCTTTTATTGCTTGTATGACGTTTCTAATTTTCAACAATTCACCTCTCCTACAGAAGCCTAGTATGTCCTTCTTCACAATACAGTATTTTTAAGAAGAGCTATTTTACTGTCTCACTTTCCCTTTGTGCAATGCAGCATTTTACCCACCTGTCTTGCAAAGTTTAAAGTCCTTCTCATGCTTTATTTTCAGTAATCGCCATCACAATGTGGGGTCTGCCTTTTTTTACCCCACATTGCAGATTTGAGCAGGTGGCTATGAGAGAGGATGGACATAAGCATTACAGAGATCATCAAGGGGTGATGGCAGATGGCCCGGCCCAGCCAGATTGCTCTCACATCTGCATTACAGCCGGCATGTCACTAGAAGAGAGAATTCCTCAAATGCTGAAAGGCATCAGATTGTTGTCGCTGGGTGTTTGTGTGTGTGTTTGACAATAGCTGTCATTTGCAAACCAGATTGCTGAGTTTTGCAATGGGGGCGAGTAAACAGGGGCTACATCTGCAAGTCTGATTAAGTAGACACAATAATTATGTCCTTGGTCTACTAATGTATTTCGGCTTCTAATGACGGGCAAACATTGGTTAGGTGGCTCAGTGAGTTAAGTACAGTAACTTGTTGAGGAGCCAGAGGTTAGGGGGTTTGATTTTTCACTGGGCTTCCCAGGGGAAGAGATAGTCGGTCTGGCCTGAACAGTCCAAGGCAGCCCCAGAAGGAAATGGTAAACCTCTTCTGAGTGATCTACACCTGAAAAACCTTAGAAAAGGGTTGCCATGAATCAGGTTTGACTCTAAAACACATAAAAGAACAAAATGACAGTTCTAGGTAATGAATAGTGTAGCTCTCAAAGACAATGGTTTGCCAGAGAACACCAAGTGAATTCCTGGAGAAGACAAGATTCATATCAGAAATGGCATAGTTCAGTTTCTTAGCCACTGCAGTCAGCTGCTGATTGATTGATTGATTAACTTGATTGAATGACTGGATTTTTATACCACCCATCTGGCAGTGAGGCCACTCCGGGTGGTTGCTACTATGCAACCTAAATCAAGTTGTCAAGCCAATCTTCTTCTTCTTCTTCTTCTTCTTTTTGTTGTTGTTGTTGTTGTTGTTATTGTTGTTGTTGTTGCTGCTGCTGCTGCTGCTGCTGCTGCTTTTTGTGCAGCCCCAGATTTTTCTACCATGGAACATAGTTCTATATATGTAGAGATGGACTAGTGGGGCAGTAGCAGCAATCTGAGTATAGCATTACTCAGTCTGAGATGCTTTGAGTTACAGTGTGAAATATTTTGTATGACTATCCACTGAGTCCTCATCATAACGCAGGTCTTTCTTTTTTTAATCATGTATTTTGATTGACAGGAAGACGTGGTATTGCAGACAGGGTGCTAAAAAGAAGTATTAGCGTAGCTGACGTCCAGCGAGCAAGCAAGCTAGCTAGCTACCTGGGCATTTTGTCAAAATTCACCACTGTAGCCAGGGGCTTTTAATGAGAATGGAATGTATTACCTCATTTGACATACCTGGATTACTTACACATACTAAATGTCCAAAGTACCCTTGGTACTTCTCTGGCGGCTGAACAAGCCATGTAAGTAAGCTACAGCATGTGCCACTTCCCATTTATATTTCACCCCCCCAACTTAACAAATATATTAAACCATTGCCAAAATCCTATCTTTTCTCATTTCACTCTGTTCTCTACAGTTATTTCCTGATGTGGCTATTCAGTTCTGGCCTGTGGGTATTCGAGTTTCTCAGCAACATTTTAAAAAAGGCACTATTTCTGTATGACAGTAATGTGCTGTGATAGCTATTCTCCATCCCTCACTTGCCTCCAGCTCACACTATTATACAAATCTCTGTAGTGTTTTCTCCTCCTGCTAAGTGCATTGTAGAGGCCTGAGAGAAAGCAAAGAGGAAGGCTGAGCACAGCTTTCAGGCTGGTAAGGAAGCCAAATGACTTAATAACAGTGCAGTAGTTGAAACCAGAGTCAAAGGAAAGACAGGTGGGTGCTACCTGGTCTTTTTGGAACAGACCAATAAATGAGTAAATACAATTTTATTAACTCACAAACCTCCAGGTGGACTCTGTTTACTTTGCGGGGGGGGGGGGAGAAGGGGGTACATTCATCAACTGCCGCAAAGGCAACGAAAAACCTGCCATATCTTCAAAACCAGCAGGTTTTATTAAGCACACACTTTTGCGTTCTGCTTCATCAGACGCAATACTTGCATTGATCACACTTGCTGCAGAAGACACCTTTCTTTTCTCTTGATTTTTCTGACATCTGCACCCCGTTTAACACTTTCAAGAGTCAAATAAGCGACAACAGTAGCCAATGAAAACCGTCACGCAAAGAAGTGTGCAACTATTCTCGTGTGCCCGTGGATGGAACTATGCTGAATTTGCTCTGTGGCAAAAACTCAGCTGAAACGAAAGGATTTTGTAAACTGTCTGTTATCTGGCATGGAGGGAGGGTCTGCCCTATCAAAGTGGGGAATACTGCTGGCACATGGAAGGGTCCTAGGGGGTTTCTTTGGATCCCGCCTTTTCTATCCTGCTATGCTTTAAAGCAGCAGAGAAAAGCTTCAAAAGGCTTATTAAAGCATCCTAGAAACTACATGTAACCATTTTATTTTTAAACTGCCACTGTCTCACTTTTTTTTGGGGGGGGGAGGAAGGAAACTACTTTTTATCAGCATTAAATATACAGTAGGACCCCAGTATCCGCTGGGGATTGGTTCCAAGCCTTCCCGTGGATAATGAAAACCGTGGATAAGAGAGATCACCAAAATGTTCCCCAAAACAGCTGTTTTGTGATAGTAACTTGCTTTACAGCTGCTGTTTTGCAACAGTAGCTTGCTCTACAGCTGCTTTTTGTGATGGTAGCTTGCTTTACAGCTGCTCTTTGTGATGGTAGCTTGCTTTCCGGCTGCTGAATTATCTATTTTTCCTCTGCCAACCATGGATAACTGAATCAGTGGATACAGGGGTCCTATTGTATATAGACCAATATACTTTCCTTCCCCATGGCTGGAGGGTGACCATGAAATGCTAGGAAGTGGATTCAACTGTCTCAATATTGAAAAGAAAAACAGCTACTAGAGGAAGTAAAGTGATTCAAGGGGGGGGGAACATAACATAACACCTTCTGTTTGTTTGTTTGTTTGTTTGTTTGTTTGTTTGTTTTTCATTAAACTCTGAAACAATTAGTGGCAGAGATTGTATGGAGCTCTCATTAGATCTTGGGGGAATCCATTTTGGAGTCCCTAGAAGACATTAACTCCACCTGTAACGGAAGAACCCGAAAGAGGCATCTTTTGAATGTTTACATAAATGTTAAGGCAAAATGGCAGGCAGAGACCAAAAGAAGTTTTTCAGTAAATAAGCAGAAAGGGAAAGACTGAGCTCAGAAAATCATTACAAGAAGAAATACCCTGTGTAACAATTTATTCTTTTAATTTTTATTCAATAAAAATCTGCCCCAATTTTTCATTATTCAATGAAACACATGTTAGAAATTCTAATCTCTTTCCTGAATGGTACAGATTGTCTAATTTATAGAAATGAAGTGATTCTCAGTGGAAAAATTCATGATGTCCTCTTGGGATAATTCATTCCCATCTCTGTTGCTGTTATATCTTTGCTTGGGAGAGTTGTCATGGAATACCAGCACAGCTCCACTTTTTTCGTAGCTTAGTCCCAGATTTCCATCAGGGTCAAAAACTGGTTAAGAGTAGCTAGAGCTGAAAGACCCTATTAACTTGGTTAATTTTTGATATAAGCCAAAGGTACCACCACCCATGGCATCAGCAGCAACAGCAGCAGCCCTACTGCTTCTAGAATTAAGGCAGCCATTGTTCAAATAACTACAAATCTACATATCTTTAATTGGAAGATTTCCCAGATTTTACATAAATTTATTGTTTGCTTCTTTGTGCCTTGGTGGAATCTCACTGGCTGGAGACCATCTCTGCCTTACCTAGACCATTCTTCTGACCTGTTTGGTTTTTGGTGAAGCCCATTTTTTTGTGCTGGGACTTTAAAAAATAAATAAAAGCAATGCCAAATGTAAGATGTGTAGGAGAGGATAATAATGTACAATTGGCAAACATATCTTTCATCCTGTAAGGGAGCACTACTTATAAACAATGCATTATTTATGTATTTAAAATATGTCAATACCACCTTTCTCCTTGAAATGGACCCAAGGGAGCTTACAATATTCAAGGACAATGATTAAAGTTGAAGACAACTTAACAACATAAAAGACAGTAAGTGCTATGAAAGCCATCTAATAGATCACTCCAGTCACAACAGAGTCCTAATATAAGCCAGTCCTCAGGACATTCAATGATTTTCTTTTGGGAAAAATGTACGAAAAGATGATATCAAGTCTAAAATGACACAAACACACCCACATCAGATGCATCAATTTGACTGTAGATTGGCAATTTGCTACTAACTTGGTTGATGGTACTCAATAGAGATGGGCACGAAACGAACAATTTTTCGTTTCTGTTTTCATTTTTTCGTTTCGTTATGTAACAAAATGACAAACGAATTTTGTCTCTAAAATGAAACAAAACAAACAGAAACACCGGAAATTTTGTCGTGCGTTTCGTTTCCGTTACTGCAATATGAGTGAATTGCTTAAAATCCTAAAAAAAAATCACAAAAAAATGAAATAAATGGTAACAAAATGGTAATGAAACGAATGAAAACAAAAAAGAATCTTTTGCAGAAATTTGCGAAAAACGGAAACGAACGGAAACGGACCCTCCAAACGACAAACGAAATGCCATTTTTTTTATTCGTGCCCATCTCTAGTACTCAATAAAACAGAGAGAATACAGCAGTATCAATTCATAACCCTCTAGTATACTTTTAGATGTAATCTGTTTTGTCATTTAATTTTGCACAATATCTGCATATAAAAACTAAGTAGTAATTTTAGTCTTATCTATCAATTAACTTCCTAGATCCAGTTTTAATGGGTAAGACAAATTTTCATTAGTGGCCTCTTTTTGCTTCATAGGGGCATTTGAGTTCTGTTACTATAACAAGGTTTGCGCTTCGATGCCCTAAGCACATCCGATCTCGCCTGATTTTGGAAGCTAAGCAGGGTCGGCCCTGGTTAGTACTTGGATGGGAGACAACCAGGGAATACCAGGTGCTGTAGGTTCCTTGAGTAGGAACTGGCAAACCACTCTAGTATTCCTGCCAAGAAAACTCCATGGACATGGGGTCACGAAGGGTCGGTCACGACTGTAACGACACAACACACACACACACACACACACACACACACACACACACACACACACACATTATAACAAGGGAAATGAATTTGCTAACAATAACTGGGACATTTTGTTATCTCTGTGTTTAGTACTTGCATTTCCTTCAAGTATCCCAAAATGCCCCTAACAGGAGAGGTTATGCTAATATGCACATATGTTTAAGTTTAATCAACTAAGATAAAAATAGATGATTGATCAACTAAAATCCTATAAACCTTCTTCAACTGTATTTCTTTTACTTTTCCTCCAGTCTCATTGACTCCATTTCAGATTGTAGTCTCAGTCGTGCAATTGAAATTCAAAGATGCATCAGGTCTAGGAAGTTAAACAGACAGAAGGCTCTTTTGCTAAGAGAAATAGGTAGGTTTATGATGTCAGAAATGCCCCTGTGCTGTCAGAAGTCCCTGCAGTGGTTCTCAACCAGTGGGTCCCCAGATGTTCCTGGACTGCAACTCCCAGAAATCCTGGCCAGCTCAGATCAGCCAGTGATGAAGACTTCTGGGAGTTGCAGTCCAGGAACATCTGGGGACCCACAGGTTGAGAACCACTGCATGGCTAGAGGCACTCGGAGATGAGCCAGCAGAAGATACGCTCCACTAGCAAACTATGCCAAAGCAGAGAGAGAAGCTATGTCACATCCAAATGTCTTTCAGCACAGGGGCACAGTCACTATGACTGCACAAAGTCAGACCAAGGTACTGTACTCAAGCTCCATCCAGCAGCCAGCAGCTAGGTGGGATCCTGCTTCTGCCCAGTTTCAGCTTGTTTAGCATCAGTTCCACTGGCCCTGAAATATCTTGCTTCAAGCTGCACACATAGCTGTGGCTTAGCTTACTCAAGAGACAACTGTATTGAACCCACAGACAAGTCTGTAATAGACAAATGGCCAACCAGAGATTTCCTTGAAACAGGCCAAAACTCCCGACAGAAAGCAAACTTAATGAAAGCGATGACGCACTTCCATGTTTTTGACCAAGTTCTAACTCCAAAATTCTTTCCGCTAACTTTGTGAGGCATGATACTGAACAAGCATAAGTCATTCTGCCAGGAGACTAAGTAGCGTGCAAAGCAAAGTTTTGGCCTCCAGCAGTGCAAGTTGTTCACACCATGCAGGCCTAGATCATCTACACAGAAGCCAGATCTGCCGGTCATGGAACATGTGGATAGATATGGTTGACACTGCAAAAACACCAACAGCCAGTAGAGCTAGGCTAGATGGGGAGAGTAAGTGATCTGTTCCATGGTAGATAGATTATATGCATGGGTGGCGTGGGAGGACACTGAATTTTCATGTGAAGTAGGCTTCTGTGCAAAATGTTCTACATGGGGGAAAGTCGAGCACAGAAACCAGATTCCTGCATATCGCACTATGTTAAGAGTAGTGACCTGCCAAATTGATTAAGGGGCTGCCATGTAGATATAATATAAGAATCATCAGAAGGCTAATGGGAATTCATATGTTAGCAAGTGGAATTCTGTAGATTTAGGCTTACGATACATGACTTTCATCCCTCAGTTTCTGCTTTTTACTCTGTAGAGACTGCTGCTTTTTAAAAGTGGGGGGGGGAGGAGGAAAGAGGGGCCTAAAATTTAAAATCAAAGTATCAAGCATTTTCATATGAATCACATATTCCCCTAGTGTTCAGCCACTGTGTTTCCTAAGAAAAACAGCAACCTGCTAGGCACAGTCCTACCAAAAGAAAGAAGACGATACTATAATATTTATTGGTATTTTAATGTTTTAATTGTTTTGACTGTGAACCGCCCAGAGACCTTTGGATAGTGGACAGCATATAAATAAATAAATAAATAATAACCAATCCACAGATACAAACAACAGCCTTTTACTACCTACTCCACTGACCCAAGCATGATCCGTTCATACCTGCCTTGAAATCACGGTGGATTTGGATTGGTTTAATGGATAATGTATTGGACTAGGACTCAGGAGGAGACCTGTGTTTAAATTTCTGCTCCATGGTGGAAAATCACTGGATTTCTCTCTCTCTCTCTCTCTCTCTCTCTCTCTCTCTCTCTCAGATCACTACTGTGAGCAATGTACAACTAAGAAAAGAAACATAAATTATGAAATAACTCTAAAACACTAGAATAAAACACCGGATATGGCAATGATAAACCATTGGAAGCCCTTTTCAAGTCACCATAATTCAGAAGCTCGCAACACAACAAAGCTAAAGACTGGCCAATATTTGGTCATTCTGGCTGGGGTGATGGGATTTACAGTTCAAAATAGCTGAGTTCAAAACTGGGAATCAGATGCTTATAATAATATTCAAACTATTGGCAGCTACACATAAAATATGTGCTATCGAGGCACAGCATGGAAAATTCTACTTTGTTGGAAAAAAACTCCCAGAATCTGAAAATGGCCTGCTGGATGAAAGATTCTGACTTTTCCAGTGCATGTTCCTATAATCCTTTATACAGTTATTTATTTATTTATTTATTTATTTCTATACTGTCCGTCTTCCCAATGGAACTCTGGGTGGTGTACAACAATTACATAACAATAAAAACAAATAACAAGTAAATCAAACAATTAAAAATAATAATAATACTCGGCAAGATGGTGGAACAGAACAACAACAACAACCCTAGTGGTCACTAAATACCTCTCTGAAGAATAAGGTCTTGAGCGCTTTTTCGAAGGCCGGCAGGGGTGCTCATGCCACCTCTCCACCAGGGCTTCTACTGGATCGTCAGTCAGACTGTCAGGAAGCTCCCTGAAGGATTCTAGAAACCAATCAGGGCCCAGAAGCCTTCAAGGGCGGGCCCAAACAAGGGGCTGAAGCTCCCCGCGGGATGGGGCAGGGATCGACAGAGAAAAAGACAGCAGATGATGATTTGACCATGACACAGGCTGAGGAACAATGTCCCCAACCCCCAAGATTATAATCCGCTAACATGGAGAAAACAAACAGGTCCAGGGTATGCCCTGCTCTATGGGTGGGACAAACAACATCCTGGGACAGATTCATGGAGGCCATGGACTCTATGAACTCCAGAGCTGCTCCTGACAGCCCATCTTCGGCATGCATGTTGAAGTCCCCAACTTCTGAGTATTTTAGAACTAGAAAAAACTGAGAAGAATCGCCATATGGTAGAACTGACTGTACAGCAAATTTAGCTAAGCAGGACTTCACAGACATATTGCGCTGATGTTCTTTTGAACCTGCCAAAAACACCAGGCTGGCATTGTGCTGATATTACTCCTGGCCCAAATAGCATTTTTCCTGCACAGAATTCACAGGGAAAAGTATTAAGCTCTAGAGAGTTTGGCAGTTTCCTACTCAGAACAAAAAACATCGCCCTCATCATTATCATAGGGGAATGCAACCGTTTCATTTTTGTAGAAAGCTGGGAAGTCATGTTGGTGCAATGAAAGGACAGAGATTTGGCATGGAAAGACTCAGAACATTTTTTAGAGTACTTGTCATATCCCCATTCTATTCTTCTCTTATTACAAACACTAAGGGCTAAAACCATGGCCTGTATATAAATTACCTTATTGCCCCTGGCATTTTTTTTAAAAAAGTATTGCCATTTTTTCCTCCAGTTCCACAGAGGTTGACTAATAATGAATAAATAAAAATGTAAAACAGAATTCTACTGCAAAACTTTGGATGGTAAGTGGTTGACAATGATATGGTGTATTATTATCTATCAGCACCTTTAAACGGAATAAAGGAGAAGGCAAACGTTGCTACATAAGGAAAATACAGACAGAATAGAGTATGAGGCAAAGAAAGGTTTACTTATTTTTGGGACAAATGCTTTTGTTAAACTGCTGTCTGGCAATATCAGCAGGACAGAATGAAAAATCTATAAAGCAGTAAAATTGGTCCTCACATATCAGCAGTATATTAAAGAGTGCATGAAAGCAGAGAGTTGCATAAATATTCTTTCACAGAGGGGTGTCAATATTGATTCTTGCGAAACAGGTCAAATTAAGCTGACATGCCATTACATGCTTTAGTCATTTCCTCATGATTCCCCCCCCCTCTGATGTGTAACTATAGCCCTGCTTTTTGTATTTGTTGGCAAAGCTGTTTCTCTACCACGTGGTGCGCATATTTCAGCATCCAGCATTATTAACTCATGACCAATTGTCAGTTGATCATTATCTAACATAAGAGGAAGCCAAAAATAAAGAAACCTTATTTGGGCAAAAACAGCTTTTCTCCATGACTGTCTCTATAGTTCCCTATAGAGGAACTACAGTTTTATTATTTACTAGTCAACAAAGACGCGAAAGGGATGTGTATGTGTTTGTGTGTGTTTCTCTCTCTCTCTCTCTCTCTCTCTCTCTCTCTGTGCGTGTGCACGCACGTATGAGCACACATATGTACATGTGTTAAAATGCAGGGTTGGGGAAATGAGTCTTTGCCATGTTTTAAACATGTGTCTTCTGTATTACTAAACCAAGCAGATTTTCCTTCTCTGAAAGAAAACTCTCAGTTGCCCTCTAGTGTCATTTCGATGCTAGGTTGAGTAAGAAAAAGAAAAAAAAGTACATGTAAAAGGTAAGATGCAATCGACCTTAGTAACTGATGGAAGGAGTCAATTTTCAAAGTTAAAGGTTATACACAACTTCAGGCCAATTTATATATCTGGTTGGTAAATATTTACTTAAACTGTACCTGGGTGGGGAAGAGGATTGGCTGAATCTTGTACCCTAAGGGGAAAAACTC
>JAHTLZ010003518.1:22974769-23024284 GCA_023846285.1 Phrynocephalus versicolor
TATCTATCTATCTATCTATCTATCTATCTATCTATCTATCTATCTATTCTTTATATTTATAGTAGGATATAAAGCCAATGCAGATTCTTGGTCTCTCTCTCTCTCTATCTTTATATGAAGAGCTTTTAAAGGTCAGCTCTATAATTTACAGAAGGAAGAAATGTTAACATGTTTGGGATGTGGGAAACTGTAATTGGGAAAAAGGGTTTTCTTATTTTAGTCTAGACAACACTGAAATGCCACAGGTTGTTCATACGGGACTCTAAAACGTGTAATCAGGAATATGTATGCTGTAAACGTAGATCATTTTCATGTGTATTACCTACCATTTATATAATGCCTCCCTTTAAAAAGATATCAGAATACCAAAGTGCAGACTATTTTATCATAATAAAATAACTTGTTTTTCCTAGAGCAAAGCCAGTCCTTTTATTTATGTTACTGTGCTATTACACCGATTGCTCATTTGTTTATTTTTGTTTGTTTGTTTCCTTGCTTAATAGGCACCCTTTCACCCAAAGCAGGGACTTCTAAAACTTACACATAGCTAGTAATCAATGGGACAAACCCCCACCGCCCATTCTCTGATCTTTCAAGGGCTTCAGTACAGTTGCTTTACACCAGGGATGGGCAACATGTGGCCCTCTGCATGTTGCTAGACTGGAACTCCCATTCAGAGCTAGCCATCAGGATCAATGTTGGTCCATCTTAATCCCATCTCAAAAGGTTAAAATGTTCCTTACAAGACAGAATAGCCCTAAGTGTTTACTCCGATGGGTCTGAGTATCCCATCATGGAATAGGCTCAAACCCAGCCGAGTTAAGATTATTGATATTTGTGCAACACAGGATGTATATGTGGATATTTATGATGTACTAGCTATGAGCACAATGCAATACCTGGCTAGTATTTCTTAACCAATCAGACTGTTTCTGCAGTCAGCCAGACTGCTATAAAAAGCAGTACAGTAATACCTTGGTTTAAGAGTGTTTTGCAAGAAAAGGAAATGATATTTGTACTTGAGCAAAACATTGTCAGTGATGCTCAGGAAACTCTGACAGCAACTAACATCATCAGTTCCCTTTACAGATGTTACAGTCCCTAAAATTAGGATACCTGAGTTCTTTACAGAGCAAGCACAAATCTCTGAAAAACACAGCTGCACTGATCTAGAAGACAGCTATTGATTGGGGCAAGAAACAAAGGACCACATTTACTCAATAAAAGGTTTTCAGAGGGATAGCTGTGTTAAAGAAAAAGTAACTGTTTGTGTAATTTAAATGACTTGAATCACAACAATGATAATCTTTTGGAATAGAGTCCTAAGCAGATCAGTTTAGAAATATTCACATTTAATTTTAAAATAAAAAAGACAGAGAGAAGAATGGATCTGATAGCTGACCACAGCTAGAACAAGAGCAGGTAAATCCATTTTATAAACAGCCAATTACTCATCCTTCCGTGTTTGTGATATCAGAGAATATGAGCAGCATATGGTTACTGGCCTCTCATCTTTTTTTTTGGGGGGGGGGGCTTAATGCTGAGCAAACATTTTCTTTTTTGGTAGAATATTTTTGAGTGACCGGCTCCTTGGGTCCAGTAATTTGAGTTATTATGACCACACTTTTCATCCCCTCGAATGGAAAGGACACTTCCCAGTTCCCCATTCCTTCTCATGGTTTAGCTTGATGGTTCTCCAAAGACAATTGAGGGACCTGGTGTTGCTCAACTAGAAGTTCTTAGTGAGCATGACGAAGGATCACACATTCTGAGATTGGTTCTAGGGACCAGGTCACTTGGCATTTCCAAGTGAGTACACTTATGACCGCTATCAAAGCATGACTGGTATATAGCATTAATATTGTCATCAATAAGAAAGGAGGACTACAATATATACCTTCATTTCTGAGTTAATTATCCATTCCATCCTATTCTCTACCACATTTCTCTTTTCCTGCATTCCACTACCACTAGAACTTCAAGCACACCAGCACCAGCATTTGGAACATGCTGCATTTCATCCTTTTTTACAAAAAAAATTGAATTCAGTAATACCTCGGAGAACGTAATTAATTCATTCTGCGGTCCGTCTCGCTGAGCTAAAATTACTTTAACCGAAACACAGTTTCTCAATGAAATGAATGGGAAACCAATTAATCTGTTCTGGAGGTCGGATTCATTGACAGTCACCTCCTTTCCCTTGCTACGGTGCCTGATGGGGCAAAGGAAATGTTGGAACAGGTACCCCAAAGTCAAACCCAGCAATGCGTGGAAGCTTTGGGGTACCTGATCCCAACGGGGGAAATGAGGCTACCACCGTGGAGAGCAAAGGTGGGTGGCAGTGGGGAAAGAGCTACCTGTTCCCACTGGCCAGTTTCGCTTCAGACAGCTAGCACCACCGCCACCCAACTGCTCCCCATGGTGGAAGTGAGGGGCGGCGGATAGGTCCTTACCCACTCCTGTAAAGAGGGCACCCGCTTTTCAGGTGCCTTCTTTAAGGGAGTTGCAAGGACCCGCCCGGAGCCACTTGCTACAAGCCCAAGGGGGATGAAAGACATGGATGCCTTTGGCTTTCGGGCACGTCTTTCATCCCTCCGCGCTTGTCCTTACCCCCTCCTGAAAAGAAGGCATTCATTTTTGGGGTGCCATGTTTTCAGAAGTGGGTAAGGACCCACCCGCTGCTGCTTGCTACAATCCTGGAGGATGAAAGCAAGCAGTGGTGGGTAGGAGTGGCAACACCTGGGAAGTTCAAACAGCGGGTAGAGCCGTTCTAACTTCCCTGGCAGTGGGCTAAGTGGTGCAGCACCTGATCCATCGCACGGGAAGGTTTGGACTTCCCAGGCAGCAGACAGAGGAGGAAGTTCAAACCTTCCTAGGTTCAAACTCAAACACTGGAATTTTTTGTCAACTGAAACATCCTTATTCCTGGAAATTCCATTTCGTTATCCAATTTTTTGGGTAGCAGGCATTCAATATCTGAGGTATTACTGTACACTAATACCTTAGTTTACAAACATAATCCGTTCCGGAAACAAGCTTGTAAACCAAAGCACTCATATATCAAAGCAAATTTCACCATAAGAAATAATGGAATCTCAGATGACTCGTTCTGGGTCTCATAGACCAAATACTCTCAGCACAATATGCTAAAACTCACAAAAGAAGTTGGCTAGAAGTCCACATCCACAACACGGTTTAGGTACCTGGCTGTGGAATCTGCTCTGCTTGGGATTAACAACTGGATTTTACTCTTTTTTTAATGTGACAATAATAAAATGGAATTTGTAGCCCTATACACACTTGACTAGTTGCCCAATGACTAGAAATTGTTTGAAAAATGAAAAAGGATGTTGAAAACAAATTAAAGAAAAATACAGTATGATCTCCGTATCCACTGATTTGCCATCCGTGAATTCAGTTATCCATGGAAGGCAAGCAGCATTACAAGGAACTGCACGAGAGCGGACCTGCAAAATTGAGCATAGAGGAGGAGGAGGCCACATGGCTGGGGAGCACCTGCCCTCCCACAAGATTGGCAGCAGAGGCAGTAGGAGATGAGACTGCACTGCTTTGGAGCGCCTGCCTACAAAACTTGTGGCGGCAGTGGAGGAGGCTGCGCCTGCCCACCCACAAGACTGATGGTGGCAGCGGAGGCCATGCGACTGTGGCGCACTTGCCCACCTGCAAGACTGGTGTCGGTGATGGTAGTGGAGGAGCCCATGCGGCTCAGGCACCTGCCTGCCTGCCCACACGATTGGCAGCAGCAGTGGAGGAGGCCATGCAACTGGAGAGTGCCTGCCCACCTGCAAGATTGGTGGCAGCGGCAGTGGAGGAGGCCGTGCGGTTCCAGAGCACCCATCCACACACACCACAATGAGGAGGATGAGGCAGCCCAGGCGCCCAAAGGACGGGCGGCACAGCACCACTGCCTGCACCCCTGGTACCCTGTCACTGCTGTCACCCTCGGATAAGAGCATTCACTCTTATACACAGATTTCGCTATCCGTCAGGGTCCCAGTACCAATCCCCCACGGGTACCATGGTCATACTGTATAAAGAAAAATAAAACTCCTGACCAGCAGTCTCCTTTGACAACCATCATGGGTGGACAAGGGAGACATACAACTCCCTCTGCTTTGGAGGCTTGCCAGAGATGGAACATTCCAGACAATCACGCACAATCCAGCAGGGGGAGCGGCGAAAGAGAACCACCATTGGCTCACTTGTGATCATGTGATCTGCTCCAGTCCTTGCACTTCATGACATTTTTTGTTGATCAAGACAAAATTAATCAGAAATGTTTGCTCATCTTGCAAAACACTCTTAAACCAAGGTACTTGTACACCAAGGTATTTCTGTATTATAACTCTGCTATATTCTAAGAGAATGGCATGTAATATTGATATTCTATAATTGTGATTCAGTCAAATAGTAAACATAGGCCAACCCACTGCAGCATGCTGGAGTCGGGTATACATGCTCAACAACATCAAGAGCCACAAACTTATGCAAAGTGGGTGATGGGCAGTATGAAAGCAAAATACTATATAGTAATTAATAAAGCTTTAAACTGTATGGAGTGTATAATATTTGTAATTCTAAAATGTTACTTCAGTTCCAGCAAAGAAAAAAAGAATTACGAGTCTCTTGAAATTGTCTAGTATTAAATGTTATCATTTGATTAAACTTAAATACAGTATATAAATAAATGCTAGTTATTCCCTGAAAAGATAGTTTTCCTAGGTGCCATTTGAAATTCCACCAACCAGTAAATTATAAACTTGTATTAACATAAGATGCTCATACCACTCCTATATATTGCCTGAGTGGCACAAATCCTGTCCAAGTGCTCAAGTACAAACTTGGAGAAATAATCATAATCTTCCTTTGTTTGCTTTCTATGGATTGCTGGCTGTTCTTAACAGGTAGCTGCCATGACATCTTCCAGGAATTGGACAAATAATCAATATTCAGATTGTTCAAGCAAAAAGGTTACGTTCCCTAGTTTGCATGAGATTTTAAATTTCCTTTCTATTGAGGAAGTATCATAAGAATTTTAGTACGGTAAATCCACGAGTAAACGAGCATATCCCAAGCTATTTTATCTGTAATAATAAGCAGCATTTGCTTTGAAAAGCTATTATGGTCCTAAGCAAACATCTCAAAAACATGTTTGCTTATAAAATTACTCCCAATCCCAATCCGTAAAGTGGGTACTTAAAAATTTAAGTAAAGATTTACAAAAAATAAAATCAATAAAATGCTTTTTAACAAGAGTGAGATTGATTTGCTGCTTTAAACTTACAGTAATGTAATATGTTAGAACTCCCATAAATAATGCTTTTATCCTGATTGCAAAATAATACCCTGCCATGAAAACAAGAGAACAGAGGTAGGAAATTGTATATAATGTCATCATTTTTACTTTTCTTTTTAGAATGAAATACAACTGCCGTTTCTCCACGGGGAGAAAAATATTTCTAATTTTCATTAAAAGCAAATATGTGGCCCAGTGCTTAATTTCATAATTTTTATCTCTTCTGAAACTTTTAGATAGCCATGCTCAGTTTATAAAATCTGAGGTAGACTCATATCCATGTTTGCAGCAGAAAGTAGATATAACTACACTAACAATGGCAATTACTGGCAAACTGATATACAATCATGTTTCAAAAGGGAACATTCACAAAGAGCAAACAATTCAGCAGAATATACAGTATACTTGTATTTAACTGCATGTGCCTCAAAACCTTATGCAACTCTTCGTTTTTTTCTGTTTCGTTTGGCTGAGATCCCAGCTTGTTCTGTGCTTTGGCACACTAATTTTGTAATAATAAACTGTTTCACAATCTTTATGCAGTCATGCAAATAAAGAGGTTGTGGAAGACATTTTCATTTGATTAGCTTCCTAGCAGAAGGCACCGTCTTGAAATTAAATATAGCTTGATAAATATGCTAAAACATTAAAATAAACACATCCACAGGATATATAAGGTTGCAATTTATAAAAAGAGACAATTTCCTCAAAACTGCCTCTGTAACCCTAATCTACCAGGTTTGGGGGAGGGATTTGCAATGAGTGATTTGTGATTTGACCCTTTGAGAATCAAACCCATTAAATGTTAGCAAAAGCTTTAGGATTGAAGTTGTGGTTCATATTAGGGTTTAATGTGTAGATGTAGTTCCTGAAACAAATTAGGAACTTCAATATATCCCCAATGGGGTCAACCTGCTGTTAACTAATGTATTTTTTTTCATTTTTAGAGTATTTTTACCCTGCCTTTCTCCTTGGAAAAAGACCCAAGTTCGTTTACAGTAAAGAGGGACAATATACAGTTCAGTACAATTAAGATATATTCAAGTATTGAGAACAGGGAGTTGAGGGACATCTTACAACGTTAAAAGACAACATCACATTAAAGCTACAAGAGAACATGAGCAGTTAAACAGAGAGTAAAAATTCCATGTAAGAGTTATGAGTAATGGAAACTAACATTGAAAACATAGTGTCAATACGATCACATAAAGTTATACGTGGTTATAAACACAAAGTCCATGTGATCATGTTTGGTAGATTCATATAAAAGACATATAATAGGTAGTCCATCATTCAGGGAAAGCTAGCCTGAAGAGAAAGGTCTTTGCCTGTTTCCGGAAGGACAATAGAGATGGGGCAGTCCTCGCCTCTAATGGGAGGGAGTTACAGAGTCAGGGTGCAGCAACAGAGAAGGCCCTTTCATGGGTTTCCACAAGACGTACCTGTGAGGGTGGCGGGATGGAGAGAAAGGCCTCTCCTGATTACCTTAACACCCTAGTCGGCTCATACTGTGAGATTCGATCTTTGAGGTACCGGTTGCTTGGACCCAGGTCATACAGTGCTTTGTAGGTTAAGGTCAGCACCTTGAATTGTGCCCAACAGCTGATTGGTAGCCAGTGGAGCTCTTTTAATAGGGGTGTAATGTGATCACTGTACTCTGCCCCAGTAAGCAATTTGGCTGCTGCATTTTGGACACATCATATTTGCTTCTTGGCATCTAGGTTTTTTTGTTTGTTTTGTTTTTTTGAAAAATAGTATTTGTGTGGACACATATTAGCTGGGATCAAAAAAAGCACAATGCCATAGAATCAGGTAGAGGTAAAACAAATGCAAAAGCAAGGTGTTCTGCTTATATACTGCCCCATACCACTTCAACTAGTCTCTGGGCGTTTTACAGTTTAATTATGCAGGCTACACATTGCCCCCCCCCCCAGCAAGCTGGGTACTCAATTTACCGGGCTCGGAAGGATGGAAGGCTGAGTCAACCATGAGCCGGCTACCGGGGACAGAACCCCAGGTCGTGAGGAGAGTTTTACCTGCAGTACAGGCATTTAACCACTGCACTACGAGACTCTTTTTAAAAGCAATAGTAAGTTTTGACCCAACTGGTTTTTTTTCTTCTTTTTAAAGCACCTTTCTGCCTATACACAAACTGTATAGGGACCTGTTCCTGAAATTCAGGGACACTGTTTGCACTTTCTTGCGACAATGCCATAGAATGGTGGGTGACCCTGTCAGTCTTGTTCTGTGTGGATTCTGTAATAAATACAATGTGACTGAAGAGGACTAATGCATCCGGTCCTACTGCTTCAGGGTTAATGACTTTTAGGGAAGGTATTTACCACATAATTTTAATTAATGCTTCCATGTTTTTGATTGCTCAGCATTTTGTCTTCTGCTGTTACTTGGATGTTTCATGTTCTGTTATAAATTGGAAGGCTGCTTTTACTTGTTTAATTATGCATTTTGTTGTAAACCACCTTAAGCTCTTCGGAGACAGGCCAACATATTCACATCTTAAGAAAAATATATAGATCCCAAATCATTATAACACACAACAAGAAGACAGGCTGCAACATACTGCAGAATAAAGAGAAGGGCAAGCTTGGAGATCTAACACAGTTTTGTTAACAAGTAGGTTACCAGATTTTGGGTTAAGTTTCAACACTTGACTATAATATTCTTCACAAGAGTAAACTGAATTAATGTGAAATACAGTGTTCCCCCGCCCTTTCGCGATTCATATACTGCAGTCCCAGTATATTGCGGGACTGCAATATATGAAAGGCAAGGCCCCCTAGAGCAAGCTGGATGGGCCTGTTTCAGGCCTCCTATAGTTACCCCAGGCCTAGGGCTGCCCCGAATGGGCCTCCAATGGCCTTCCCGGGCCTGTCGGAGGCCGCAAAAATGACTTCCGAACCGGAAGTGACTTCTAGAAAACTGGGAAGCACTTTCGGGGGCTCCGACAGGTCAGTGTAAGGGGCCCCAGACAGGACCCCCAGTCCTGACCTGACCCAGCATCTGCATATCATGGGTTTTCAATTATTGTGGGTCAGGTTGTGTCCCTAACCCCCGCGATAGGCGGGGGATTACTGTATTTATTCCAAACAACATAACACTATGCATGAAGTACTGTACAGCCTACTGAGTTCAGTGGGGTGATATTCCCTGGTGAAAAGCAGAATCATTGCTTGCTCGCTTTAAAGTACGGGAAGAGTGGTATAACTGCAGAATACACAAGTTTGGTCCGAAAGTTTTGCTGGCGTCCAGCCTCCTGTCCGAAAGAGAAAGGCTTCTGTATACCCAGGAAACCAGAATAAAATGCAGACTTTCTCTTCTTGCCACTACAATTATGAAGAGAAGGCAAAACCCCGGGGGGTGATGACCATACACAATAGCAGTGCTTAGTAGCAATACTGTGTTTCCCAGGCCTATAAAGGTAACAGTGGTAGAAGTTTGATGGCAACCGTGGAAAGAGGGATCCAGTTTAGATGAGGCTAAAACTTCTCAAATTTTCACTATCTAAATATTCCTCCTACTCAAGCTACTGTTAGCCCCATTAGGGAAAATGGATGCATTATACAGTACAGTACATGTATCTGCATTTTCTCCCTAGTGAATTGAAAAATACCTTTGGAGAAATAGGATATAATAGGGTACTATATCTCTGTGTAGTTGTAAACAGAAGCATCCTCCTATCTGTTACTGTGAACCAAGCCTATCCAATGGTGGGAGATTCAGTCATGAATTCCCCTATATTGGACCAGCATCTAACACAAAAGCCAAGATCATTTTAGAGGAGGTATGTCCTGTCCCACTTCTACTCACAACTTTTGTATGTCTAGGAACAGGAAATAGGTAGCCAAACAGATGTTGAAGGACTGATCCCATCACCCTTCATCATTAGCTATGTTGGCTACAGCTGATAAGACCTCTAAAAGTCCTTTTACACGACTCCTAAGATCTGCTGGTAGCTTAAATTTGGATCCCCCCAGCCTGATATCATGTGGGTTTTGTTTCTCTTCCTGGGTTCCCACCCTTCCGCACTCTGTTGCTTCTGTCTGCGGTGAGGGGAGGGAGAAAAAAGGGAGAAAAAAATGCAGGCTCACCTCCGCTCACCTCCATCTACCATCAGAGCAGCCCCATAGGGATTCCTGTCTGTTAAAGGGGCGGCGGGGGCAACAAAAACAAACAGAAGGCGAGGGGAGCCCGGCATCCACAGCTTTACAATCCGCATCGGAAATTTTTTTACCTCTGGAGACCAGGTACTTGTAAAGTGCGCTAGGTCACACTTAAGTGGGTATGGGCATACTTTATTTTTTTAAAAGTCCTCTGCTGATGGAAAAACAATTTTATGCTCTGGATCTGCAAGTGTTTTGCAGCGGATTGTAGGGGTCGTGTAAAAGAGCTCATTGTTAGCAACATCTAAAGGAGTACATGTTCTGCAACCTTGTTGTAGGGAAACATGTCTTATTTCCGAACTAGGCTGGCAATAACTGGTGAGGCAGGTAATCAAATATTTGTCATGTTTGCAGTAAAATTAAAAACCCAAATATATGTGCATGTGTTTAAATGCTTAACTTTATGCCCACAAGATGGAGTTGATCAAGGAGGGAAAGAAACTGAAAGAATACCAAAGAAAGTGAAGGAACTTGCAAAGAAAGATCAAACGCAAAATGGTTACTTGGGATGCTCTATTATTCTCTGAATTAACTCGGGGTTCTCTCTTGAAACAGAAAGGAAGCATCCATTACACCTGAGTAAAACTGCTGTGCTTAGTCATGGAGCAGTGCCAACAAAGCAGTAATGACAAACTGGACAAGTTGATCCCTGCCACCACCCTATATTCTGTTCAACTTCTAAAGCTGTGGCTTAAAACTAGCACTATAACACTGGAAGAATTTGATTTAATCCAGCATGTGGAGAGGATGTCGTTCAGGCCCTCATGCTTTGCATAAAAATGCTCTACACGTAACTGGTAGCATTTCTAGATAGGACTAGAAAAAAATCCTGCATGCAAGTGAGGGAGCTGCTGCTATGTCGGCTGCAAAGTTGGCAGCTTGGCGGTTCGAATCCCGGGTGCCACACAGGGAGTGAGCTCCCGCTGTTAACCCCAGCTCCTGCCAACCTAGTAGTTCAAAAGCCTGTACTGTAAATGCAAGTAGATAAATTGGTACCACCGTAAAAAGCGGGATGGTAAACAGCGTTCCGTTCAGCCATGCTGGCCACACGGCCACAGACTTACACAACAGTGGCTCTTTGGCTTGAAAACGGAGATGAGCACTGCCCCTAGAGTGGAACCTTTACCTTTACCTTTTTAACCAAGATACTGCACTTCAGAATACAAACAGAATATAAATAGGGTATAGATTTTGACTATTTTCTTGGCACAGACAAACTCAGCATGCCATGGAGAAATGCAGACTGAGAGAAAAGATTTCAGAAATTTCCTTGATATTCACCCCCTAAACAACCAGGGCTCTTTAGCAGTTTAGAAGATGAGTATTAACAAAAGGCCCCTGTGCTCACAGAGAACTATTGAATTTGAACTTTCTTGCCACCACCTAAGTACACATTAACCACGTCAAGCTTGCCCAGTAGTGGGAAGAGTTAGCATTTGTCTGGTTTAAATTGGGACCTCTCTTTCCAGAGTGCTCTCTTTAACTTATCTTCAGTTGTTCTGTATCAATTGAAGCAAAAAGCAAAACATTCTGCTTATATACTGCCCCACAGTGCTTAAAGCACTCTCTGTGTGGTTTAACAATTTATTTACGCAGGCTACACATTGCCCCCCCCTCCGAGCAACCTTGGTACTCATTTTACCAACCTCTGAAGGACAGAAGGCTGAGTGAACATTGAGCCGGCTACTTGGGATTGAACCCCAGGTTGTGAGCACAGTTATAGCTGCACTACAGCAGTTTAACCACTGCAGCATGAGGCAAAACTACACTTCCAAAGCACCTTTGTATAATAAGGACAAGAAAAACTCGGGTGTACACAACAGAGCCCATAATTTTTTTAAAAAAACTCTGAACGACAATAAAACCACCCAAACAGTCTAAAAACCAAGCTATAAAGGTGTGTTGAATACCTTTCTTAAGAATGTAGAACAAATGTAATTGTGGAGGAAGTGCATTCCGCAGTTTGGGTGTGGCACCAGAGAAAGCCCTCTCTCGTGTACCTGTCAAACAGGTAACAAACAGTATCCTCAACAGGGTTCCTCCTCCTGTAGATCTGAACCAACCAGACGAGCTCCTAACAAGGAGTTTCGCAAGCAGGCAGGTCTTGAGCTTCCCAGGTTTAAGAGGCTCCATCGGCTAAAACAAATATTTTAAACTAATTCCAGAAAACAGCAGGCAACCTGGACAGAATTTCTGGTGTCAGAACAATGTGCTCCTGATCCTGCCCAGCTGTCTGTAGCTTAGCTGTTACATTTCACTCTAATTTCAATTAACCTATGCAAATGAGGGATGACATTTTCATGGAAGGACGGAGAGAGAGGAAACACCTTTACAGGAGGTGACAGAGTGTGGTTCACCACACTCCTTTACATTAAAAAATAAGCAGCATTTTCTATATCAGACATTTTCAATTTCACTTTGAGATGAGGGAACATCTGTGAGTGGACATCTCCAAACTGGAACACAAATTCAACGAATGAGGTTTGTGCACACACGAGCATGCGCACACGCGCGCACACACACACACACACACACAGAGAGAGAGAGAGAGAGAGAGAGAGGCTCTCACACACTTTGTAACTGTTCATAATTTTTGCCCGGGACATCTAAAAGCCTTCCTAATGCCTTCCTTGACTCACCTGCAGTGGCAGATGACATTTTTTTGTTCAGTCATCTCAGTCTCTTTGGCTCTGCAGCATGCTACTTGATGGTTGCTAGGCAACTATTGTTGAATACATGCATAAGACATTAATTGTCTGAGCACTTTTTTTTTCAAAAGAGAGAGAGAGAAATTCTTCAAAGCTGAGGACACTGTCATATCTAAAATTGGACATGTTCTTTATCACAGTCATCTTTCAGAGTTGGTGCACTGTGTGTTTGTGTCAGAGGGTGAAATGAGTCACAAATTACTCAGACATCAATCCCCAAAAATTCTAAGTAGCCTCATCTATAGCAATGACTCACTCAAAGAACTTTATGTCTTCTTAATCTTCTGCTTTTCATTATCCTGCTTGTCATTTTATATATTTATGCCTGACATGCATTTGCCCTATTTTTATTTTCTGTCTCAGCGAGGATTCAGAAAGTCTATTTGTAACTTATTATTTCAACTCATTTATAACATCTCTGCCCGCAACCTATAATGGAATCAGCAAGAATTCTAATTTGCTTCTCTCAAAAGGGGCATCATAGCCTCACAGCTCATGCCAAATAATCTGTATTCTTTTATACTAAATGCTGATTTAAACGTACAGTGGGTCCCTCCCCCCTTCACACACATTCCAATGTCAAGAGCGAGCTGCAGAGACAGTAAACATAGCCCTCCATAAATTGACTTAAATTTTACTAGTTAAACAATTGCTGGATGTAATGCTTGGTAATAACATTAATGAATAAATTCCCACTGTCATGACGAAAGTGAACAAAAGACATAAAGTATGCATATAGCTGACAACAGTACAGTGTGTATCTCATACCCTTCTATAAAATGTTTTGGTAGCTCTGTCAAATGACTGCAGGATCAGTGGGGTCCAATCTAATGAGGATAAGTGTGTTGCTGATACAGGAATTTGTTATTTCATGTAATTGCCTGGAATAAAATGTGAGGTTCTTTCTAGAAGCAACACTCATTTTATTCTTCAGTGAAACTTGAGGGACATTGGAGAGGCCCCACGGAGGCTGGCATCTACGGGGGTTTTAAAGGACATATAAAGGATCTTTAAAAGTCCTAATGAAACGCATTGGCATCTCTGCCCCCCTTTAAGTTGTTTTTCTACGGCCATCATGAACTGCATGAGTTACTACAAAAAGGAATCCATGTAAACCATGACTCGACCCAATGTTGTAATCCATATATTTCCTCAACATCCGGGCATACAAATAGAGATCAAAAATGTGTGATACACAGAAACTACCAGATTATCTGTGGCCACATGGTAAACCTGTGGTTGAGTGTAACCTCCACCCTCTGGCTTTTTACTTACTTTTAATGGCAGTAGTTACCTATCTCCATGGCCAAAGGTCCAAATGATCAACCACCAGTACATTAAAGATACTGCAGGACCATGGAGAACCAAAAAACAACAACAACCCAGAATTCAGAGAATGTCTTCTCCAGCTCTGAAGCCAACTGCTTGAATGAAAGTCCAGGTTTTATTCAGTTGATCGCTATGACAGATAGGGGTGTCCAAAGATGGCAGACCTCTATTTGTATTTTCTATTTGAAACAGTCCAGTCCAAGCTCAGTTTAAAGGTAAGGAAGAACAGAGACCCTGAAGCAGAATACAGTACCCTGGTCAGCAGGCACATGAGTCACAATGGCACAGTTTGTGTTCCTAACAAGGTGAGAGACATGGCATTTCTACCCAAGTTAAGATTTGCATCCATGACGTAGAGATGAATACATATTTACTTTCTTCAAATCTCTGTCCTGTCCTTTTAAAAAAACAAATAAAATGTCATATCTTTTTTGATTATGTATCTACCTTATTGCCTAGCTAAACAGGAGAACCTACTCTTCTAGCATTTATTCCAGAGCAAGCCAGTCCAGAAACTCGATATTGACCACCGATCACAAAGCAGATTGAGCCGAAAAGCAAGCAGCAGTTCTGCGAAATACCCACTTCAACCCTGGAGGTTACCCGATCTTAAGCATACACAACAGTCTCCTCAATGCCAGAGGCACCAAGTGGCAAAATGTTCAGCCTCCACTTGTAGTACATCTTGAACTAAAGCCCTGCAGATATAGCCCTACTTGACAATTTGGCTATGCTCACCCCATTTTGATTTCTCTGCAATGCTTCCTATGAGTTGAAAACTGACAGCTTAAAATCCTGAAGCATTCGTGGCTAGCACACATTTTAAAAATTAATACTGTCAATAAGATCATTATATAAATGATTTAGATGAATCAAAAGAGAAGGGGGGGAATTGCCTATTTAAAACACACATTGCTCTTTTTTTAAAAGCTTGTATTAGTCAACATACTTCAGCCAACTTACTCTAAAATGGTATAATCAAGTAACATTTTCCAGCTTTGACTCAACCCAAAGAACAAAATGAGAGTGTTTCTCGCTGTCTATAATGAGGCTAATATACTAACCATTTTGGATGAACTTAACAGCCTAACAATACTTCCGAAAATATATTAGAACTTAAAAACCACTATATGTACAAACATATTTAATCATACACGTTCCTGTTTTAGCATTCATTCCACAATGAGACACAGCTAACAGAGATTCATTATTTCTCCTGACCACTGGCACAGACATGGTCCTAATCAAAGAGCTATGTAAGCATGAAGAATTACGACAACATTTAATGTTGATTTTATTTTCTGTCTATTATTACTGACAGCTCAACGCCCAAACTGACCAGTGAAAAGCAATGGAACTATAATGAGGGGAGTTACATCTCTACTGTTATGTGGCTGGTACCCTACAGGAAAAGTATCACTTGATGTCATAGTCAGCTTACAGAGGCAAACAATCCACAATTCCACATCTCAGAATATGAAACAAGAATATGTCTAACACAAATTGCCAAATACTTGCAGCAACCAATCCTTACAATGTATCCTGTCTTTCTAGACTGGTTGAGGACCTTCCATTTGAGGCTGGTCTGCAATTCTCAACATACCTCGCTATTACTTATGGTGGCTTCAATTGATGGAACTTGCAGTCCACTAATATCTACAAGTCAGGAAGGAAGGAAGGAAGGAAGGAAGAGAAATCTCATGGTACTTCTATCTAAGGAAAGGTATTCATTTTGCTGAGTATGTAATATAAATGCTCACTCATTACAGACACAGTTGTAAGAAAGAATGTAGGTACAATATGTGGGTTTTTTCTCCAAAAACTTGTACATTTCTGCCACCGCTTTCAAAGAAACAAATTGGCTCTTCAGAGCATTTCTCCTCACTCAAATTGAACTATCATTCAGTCAAAGGCCAATATGCTCCATGACTGTATTGAATTCCAAGTCATTCATTATGACATTCCGTATGGTACAGAAATGTGGGCTGGCATCCTTAAGCCATGTACATTGAGCCATGTTCATTTAAAACTAATCTAGACAAACATGCAGGGGTGCAAATGAAGGCCAATTCACAGGCAGCAAGAGAATCCACGGTGGAAGCACAATAGGTTGTGTTTGCACAGTCAACCCAGAAATTGCAGGAACACTGGCTTGTCACGTAAAAGCACAGTACTCATGTGCGCTGGCTCGTGGCTTGTCATATCATGAGAATCTGCCCACTGGGGCACAAGCTTGAGCAGGGATAGGGAGGCTCACAAATTCCCCTTCTTTCACATGTCCTCTCAACTGGGACAAAAGAAGGCGAGTTCTTGTCTTGTTGGAGGCCTTCAACCAGAGGGGCTTCACAGCCTTCTCTTTCAGCTGCTTTAATTGAGATTAACCCTTATTTTGTACCTTCCCTTCATTTACGTGGCTGCAGTGTCCTCTGTTGATCTACTTCTATCTATATTTCTCATCCCAAACGTGATGCGGCTTCACTATTACTTCTAATTATGTGTTCTCAAGTCAATGCCAGGTCTTTCTAGATATAAAATATTTTAAAATGGTTCACCTATCTCTCCTTCTAGTAATGCTCTGCATCCATGCAGCTTGCCCATGGGCAGAGGAAGGGCTGTGGAGTCAGTAGATGAATGTTCCGACTCCGACTCCTAAGTTTTTTTTTACTTCTGACTCCGACTCCGACTCCGACTCCCCGACTCCGACTCCTCTGTATTAATATGCGAATGTATTTTATACTTTCCTTGAACTATTGATCCTCCATTCCCTTCACTTATACAAGTGTCTCTAGTCCTGCAAAAAACATATTTACTTAATCCAGGCCTGCCCCAAAGTCCGGCCCGGGGTGTGTGTGTGTCCAAATCCAGCCCGTCAGGCCATTCTGAGTGGCCCGCGGCTGGCTAGCCTGCCCCTCCCTCCCCCTTCTTTGCCACATTTTTTTAAAAAAATGCTGGGGAGCCTGGGGGGTGCAAGGTCACACAGATCGCCTCTTCCAAGCACGGCTCCCTGTGTTTCCTTTGGTCCCCACCTCCCTTCCTCCCTCCCTTCCTTGTTCCCCACCTTCCTTCCTTCCTCTCTTGTTTTCCACCTCCCTCCCTCCCTCCCTTGGTCCCCGCCTGCCTTCCTGCTGGTGGGGCTGCAAGGGGTCAGTGGGTGGGGCTTATGAGTCAGTGGGTGGGGCTTGCAGTGGGGTGGCAGGGTCGGGGAGCAACCGGCCTCTGACACATTCTCAGCCACCAAATCTGGCCCTCCTTACAAAAAGTTTGGGCACCCCTGACTTAATCCCTTATCAGTGAGAGGCTAGGTTACCCATGGGCGCTGCGTAACAGCAGAACACAACACTATGGAAAGTATAAGTATTGCTGCTCCTAATTGTGCATTGTGTGCCATATAGCGAAGCACATGAAAAGCATGCTTCTTCACGGTCACTTAACGTGTTCGTTTTGCTGTTACGTGAGGCACTGCATGCATTGGTCTTTATTCTTACAGTAGAGAAGTCATTAATTATAACTTTTTGTGAATTGGGACATTTAAACTTGCTTTTTTTAAAATTCCAACCTAAATTTAGTAAGAGTCGGAGTTGGAGTCGGTGCATTGTTTGCCAACTCCGACTCCGACTCCAGGTACCCAAAATTTCCTCCGACTCCGACTCCGACTCCACAGCCCTGGGCAGAGGTGAGAGGACACATAACACATCAGCCATATACTCCAAGTGATCACAGCTGCCCCCCTCCAAGAGACACAGTGGGGATTAAAACTTCTAACCTTTGGATCCACAACTAGGCACTCCAATGACACTGAGCTATGTCAGATCTCCAGTTCTACAACAACAACAATAACAACAACAACTACTACTACTACTACTACTACTACTACTACTACTACTACTACTACTACTACTACTACTACTAATAATAATAATAATAATAATAATAATAATAATAATAATAATAATAATAATAATAATAATAATAACTTTAACTGGAGAAAATACTTTCCAGGGTTTCTTGGATATAAACTACTCCGAAATTTGTGAGAGCACCCTTGGCTTGTTCAGCTTGCCCAAGGCAACACAGGCTGTCTCTTCTCCCCGGAGGCACAGTGGGGAAGAAAACTCCCAGGTCCAACTCTGCAACCAAAAACCTAAGTCACTGAGCCAGCCAGGAAGCCCTCTTCTACCAACAGAATATATTTCACTTTGTTCAAATTCATAAATTTGGTTCTGGTAACCTGTAATTTGATGTGATTTATTGTTAATTGGCATGTTTATGGTGTTTATATGTGTAATTTATTTCTTTACTGTTTATTAGTATTTGTTTTGTTATCTCAATCTGTTTATAAATCACCCAGAGTAGCAATTTGCTAGATAGGCAGTATAAAACTCAAATAAATAAATAAATAAATAAATAAATAAATAAATAAAAATACTGCAATCTTTGGTTAAAAGATTTGTTCATTTTGTATGGGATGGACAGTAAGTGTTTCTGCCCTCCTACAAGAAATGCAACTTCACAGTCTTGTGGAAACATGCCTTTTTTGGCATAGTCTAGCATACATTGACATGTACTCTGGTTTACCGCTATGTGTATTTAATATATTTTCAACCTTAGCTGAACTCTGTTAGAAAAACAAAGATGTAAACACACACTGATTATGACAAAGAACTAGACATCATCTATATTCACAATACAACATGTTCACATCGCTGAGAATCCTAAATGAAAAGATAGACACACCCATAGAACGTGGGTTCTACAGATAGAAAAGCCTTATACTGTGTACAACAACACCAAACATTAGCCCATGAAGAACTTCTGATCTTTCCTATAGGACAAAAACACACACCAGATATCTACCAAAGAATTCATTTATACTGTGTTCTAAAATCATGCCTACCTTGAAGCAATTCCCACTAGGTTCAATGCAAATATTTCCTAATGAATGTGCTTTAAAGTTGCAGGCCTAAAAGATGAAGGCTCACCATTTGGGGAATAGCACTGCAGCACAAAAAACAGTGAGGTGAAAACAACCATTTGTTAATCCCTTCCATTACCAGCCCCAATATTGTCAACCGTGCTGCATCGTGTCCCAAACTGCCCCAATTTCTGTTCCAGTTCCTTGAAGGCCCAGCCAGAATACATATGGACTAATTGCTGAACAGAAGAGCTATTAAAATGGCAGGACTCCAGCACTTCCAATGGAAGTCAATTATTTCTACATGATTGGTTTCGTACAGCTCCTAACTTGGCTACTGAAAATATGAGATAAATTAACCCTTTTACTCTGACACAAACATTATTCAGACTGCAGCAGAAATGGAACAGAGTCACTTCAGAGCTTTTGAAAAAGGGCAAAGGGGGACAAGATGTATCCTTACGAGTAACAAAATCTTTAACTCAAGAGACCACTTGGTCTGCAGAGTCAAGAATTCGCTAAACTTGAGTTGGATTTCCCAAATCATTGCCCTTTCTGACTTCATGTTCCATCCTCTTAGGCTTGCTACAGAAGATTTACAGAGCATTACAAACTTAAATACACGGGCCCATTCCCTCCTTCTAAGCAGGCATTAACAAGAAAGTCTGAAATGTACACATTTCCAAGATTGCTTTGTGACCATGAAACCTTTTTCCAGATGTTTCACATTTTAAATTTCCCAATAAACGAATAACATACTAAGAAAGCAAACAAGAGCTGACATTATTTAGTCTAAAGTTCTAAAATGGCGTAACATCTGTAGTGAAAAACTATTTTGAATGACTATATTTAACTATACACAGTGTTCAATTAGCGTCGAAACGAGTTTGTTTTACAACCCACCTCGAGGATGTAAAAGAGATGAGGCAGACCGAAGTTTTCCAGGAAGTTGAACGTGTTTTAACAGAGGCATTGGCCTTTCTTTTGTCCCATTTTTTTGTTTCTGCTCAGACAGGTATGCAGGTTTTTGAAACATTACCAAATCCCACCAAAAGCTGTTCCACAAAGTGGGTTAAAAGTGAACAGCAGTGATCTTTCTTTCAAAATGCCTTCAAATCTCAAAAGGGGGGCGGGGAACCAAACTACCGTCTGTCTGCAGCAGTGATAACTCACAACCCACTTCTTTGGGGGAAGGTAGGGGGTTCCTGACTTCTAAAAGCTATGCATCAGGAAGAGGAATAAAGAGAATTGAGAATAAAAGTTTATACCATCATGTTCCAGCTTTCACATATACATAGTTGTACACCTAGATTTTCACATATTAAGCCAGCTAAGTGCCCCTAAATGCTTGCTAACTAATAAACAATATAAAGCCAATCTGCATGTTACAATGAGACACACGTGCAATACCCTATAATGGCTTCATATACAGTGGTACTTCGTAAGATGAATTTAATTCATTCTACAGGTCAATTCGTTTTATGAAAAAAATTATCCTACGAAACATAGTTTAACATGGTTTCCCATAGGAATGCAGTGAATACCAATAAATTCATCTTCCGAGGCATCCCATAGGCAAAATTCATCTTACAAGCTTTTCCTATTCCTGGAATTTTCATTCATCATACAAGTTTTTCATCTTAAGGGGCATTCGTCTTCCGAGTTACAGTGGTACCTCGTATAAAGGAATTAATTTGTTCCAAACAAAATTATGTTAAGCAAACTTTCCTTTATACAAATTTCCCATAGGAATGCATTGAAAATGGAGTAGTCCCTTTCTTATGTTGTACATATTCGCCCCGTAGGTGATTCTGTTAAGCAAATTTCCCCCATCTCCGGAATGTTTTATGTTGTACAGATTTTATTTTATACAAACCCTTTGTTATACAAGGGCCAACTGTACTACTATATATATATATATTTTAAAGGTAACTCCAAGAATCCCCTAGGTCCTGGAGTTGTACGACAGTCCAAAATAATAATATGTCCAAGTTCTAGCAAAATTGTTTTCACTGATCACTGGAAGCTGCGTTCAGTAGCGGTAGAGTGTGTGAAGGGGCCTGTACTGTACCACCTTTTCCTATCCTGCCATTGGTCTACTTGAAACCATCCCTTCTCAGGTGCTTTTCAGCTTGTCCACCGGGGTGGGGGGTGGGGGTGAATGTGTGAGGTTTTAATACCTTTCTTACCCATAGGCAGAAAAGCAGTTTTAGGACAGCCTCTCACAATTGCTTTTTACTAACGCAAAGATATTGTTCATGTGTCTCCCTTGCAACATTTGGGTTGGCCTCCTATTTTGGTGACAGACAAGCAGGACTGGAAATATTTGAAACTGTGCCAAAACAAGGGCTTCTACAAATGATCCTCTGGCCCCTTTCACAACTAAATGCAATCTTTATTACAATCATCCCACAAAAACTTCAGATTTGTCTCTCGCCTCAACCTCTTTTATCTACTTTATAAATACCTAATATTCACTCATTAACCCGGGGGTGGCGGGAGAGAAGAGTTTTGCGAGATTTTATAATGCAAGGTTCTCTTTTCACTTGCAATGGCTTGTGAAATGCTTTTAATTAAAAAACCTGGAATCTGGTTTGCCGACTCATTTCCAAGGCACTCAGCCGTGCTCTCTCTCTCTCTCTCTCTCTCTCTCTCATATTCAAAGAAATCGTACATAATCCATGTAAATTTATGCATGTTCCACAATCATCATAAAAGTAGTGGTCTTTTTTTGCATTTCATCTAAATAATACGTAAAATATGCATATCACACATGGGCATGCACACATGGTTTTAAATCAGTCCAGTGTTACTGGAATATTTCACCATTTGGGGGTACAAAGAACATCGTTTCCACCACCACCACCACCACCACCATGGCCCCACATAGATTCTCCTACTGCAACCAGCAGTCTCTCCTGACGCAACCAAGCAGCAACATGAGGTTAAAAGTTACCCAGCAAGAAACAAATCAAAGCTTTGATCAGTTTAATGTTGCTCTGACAAAGATTGGGGGCCATGCACAACAGATATGTGCAAATTACTTGGCTAAGAGTAATTAACTAATTGCATGTTGGGGGGGGATTAAGCAATGTTTGCATGAGTCTTTAAATGTTTTCCCCCTGCTTCTTTTGGTTCTTTGTTCAACTTTCTGGCACACCCTTTGTGTTTCCTTTCTTGCTTCAAAGCAATAAGCCCTGGAAAATATGCTTAGCATTTGAAATGAAGGAGGCAGGCATATTAATACACAGTTTGCTGTTCCATATTTAAAGCCCAGCATTAGAGAGGGTCAAAATTTGCCTGTCCCCTCTGCTACTCTTCAACAGTTACAGCTGTCTTCTAAGTAACATCGCAATACACGATAAGTCTGGGAAACAGATTCCAGAAACTGCCGTACAAAGCCAAGTCTTAGTTCTCAAAGCAGAGAAGATGCGCTCGACCTATTACATCAGGAAACAAATAAGCATTCTAAAACTTTGGAACTCAAAGCACTAACTCCCAAATGGGAGCAGGGAGTCACAGGTGAACCAAATGTATTCTATCAAGTAGGGCAGGAGAGGTCGCCACAGTGATGGTGATGACGACGGGAGGTGAAATCCCAAAACATCTGGAAGGCCGCATGTTACCTATCTCTTTAGCTTGAGTCTGGCAACCCAGCTTTACAAAGACAGGTGTGGTATCTCCCTGGCAACTCTCATTCCTTTGGGAGAATCTAAATATTTGAACCACTTCTACATGCTAATGGCAGGTCACTGTTAAGGCAATGGTGCCGAATGTACTGCGGTGTTCAACATTCCTGGGAAGTAAACAAAGTAGGAATGCATCAGCATATGCTCCTTGGAGTTTATATCTGACTGGCCACTGGAATATGGCAATTCATTAGAAATACGAACCAATTTTTTTTGAATTTCACAGAACTAGTTTTATCTGTGACCTCCTTGATTAATCAAAAATGTTTCAGTAGAAGATGGTATTACCCAAAAGGCAATGCTGGTATCTTTCTGAGATCCTGAATGATGAGATTTAATCATATATTTGATTTTAATTCAATAATAAAATATACCATGCACTGCTAAATGGAAGGACGGTCTTTTTGATTTTAAGCTTTCCTTGTAGAATGATGCATTCCAAACCAAAAATAGCCTCAGAAAATTAGTCTTTCCCAATCAGCCTTGCAGATTAGTCCGTAATTTTAGTAAGGCCCATCCTCTGAGTGTTACTACCCACATACTTCGGGATCTCTGTTTGGGAGTTCTATTTTTGGGGTATGGGATGTATCACTCCATTTTGGTTTGTTTCCAGAGGATGCAAGTGCTGGAAACAAACCAAAATGTCCCTTGCAGCTGTCAAATTGGTTTCTGCTGTCAATTTGCTATACGGTATTGTGAAGTGAGTTTAGAAGGCAGCTTAACCTCTTGAGGATATTGGCAAATTAAACTTTTCTTCTGTGCCTCGGTGGTGGAACAGAGGAAGTGATTTTGTTTGTTTGTTTTAAGACTCTTATTAGGGCAATGCAGATGCGCTGCATTCCTTATAAAATAAGTCTCCTTCCAGATGTGAGAGGAGGCAGAAGCTAGCAACAAGGGGCATTTCCCCCCTTTCACTTCTTTTAAATGTCCAGTCAAGAACTGTGGATTCAGCTGTGGGCAGGTTCTTGATAGGACCTTAACCTGACCCCCAGTGGCCCTATTTAGCCTGTTCCAATTGGTACATGTAGAAGAGCTGTTAGCGTTGCACCCAATCTGAAATGAATTTGCTGGGTAGTACATGAGAGGACTCACTCCTTTAGCAGATATGCTAAGGACTGCCGCTTTTTGCCTCATTAGTCTGCCTGGATTAAAAGTAATGATGAACAACACAGAGACTTTTCGCTCCACTTCAATTGACAATAGCCAAATGGTTCTTTGGAAGGAACAGAATACAGCTTCCAATGAATTCAGGTAAGCTTACAAATGAGTCTGTTCCTGAAAGAGCATTAGCTGAAATTACATTGGCTTTCACTGGAGGAGAGCTTCAAGTGTTGACATGTACTGCAATGTCATGTGATACATAATAATGCTCTTAAAACAGTCCTGACATAATATCTCCCAAAGCATAATAACCACAAATGGCTGCTTTAGTTAAGAACTAGCCAGAAGCAAAATGGAGCTGTGTAAAAGTAGATTTAGCCATAAATACCTCAACAATGTGTTATGCCATTTTGTCTTGTTTTTTTTAAAAGGTGTCCCATAATAATTAACAAAGAGCAAAAGAAAAAACACCACACAGTGTTCTTTGCTCTTGTATGGGGGTTGTTAGGAATTATTTCATAGCCCCAGAGCTGCCAGTGCTGTAAATTATTCAGGCACCAAGAAGCATTACAGAGGAATAATAGCAATCTAAATGAAAGCTGATGTAATTCATGATAAACAGTCATTGGAAAATATTACGTTGTTGTCTCTCCCACTTTTTATGTTTTTCTTCTTCTTCTTCAGGAGAATGAGACTACATTCTGACAAACTGCTTCTTTTCCATTGTGTTCGCTTTAGGAATGTTGGCACTTACACTGGAATTTTTTTAAATAAAGACACCAAGTTGTTCTCTTCTGTTCACAATACTCACTGATCTCACAGTACTGTATGAAGACTTTAGGGATTGTAACCATGTAAAATTTTATTGAGTGATTGGAAGCTCTTTCCACCCCAAAAGGCAAAATAAAAAATACAAATACAAATACAAATTTAAAAAAATCTTCAAAAGCTCCAGGTCAAAACACAGGCAGGGTGATCGAAGGGGTGAAGGTACAACTTCGGTACTGGAGATAAACAAAGATGATGCAGAAAGAGATCACATATACAGTAATATGACTAAAAAGACACCTTGCGGGTCTTTTCAGAGGTTTTAGGATTACAGTCCTCTTTTTCTTCCAATTAACTATGACAGTTGTCCATCATGGCCTGGGGATGATCAGAGGTCTAGTCCAACACACCTAGAGGGCGCACCATGTTGTGGAAGGATGGGTTGAAATAACCGCTTTATTCAAAATGAAAAAGAATGGCAAAAGAGAGTTTTGGCTGAGACCACCAAATTTACCTCAGCAGAATGCTCCAGCACACAACAGCATCTACTGGAAGTCTTTCCCTTGGCCTACATGTGCTCCTATGCTGATTGGGCAGCCCTGAGTTTGATTCCTGGCTATCCTTTCTAGGGAAATAGCCAAACTGTTGAGCTTTAGGTAACCTGCATGCACCCTGAGTACCCCCCAAAAATAAGGAAATGGTAGATTCCCTTTCTTGAGAAACCAGCTCTGGCCATGGTGGCACATGCCCTAGTGATGTCCCGGCTAGACTACTGTAATGCACTCTATGTGGGGCTACCGATGAAAAGTCTCAGGAAACTTCAATGGGTCCAAAATGCAGCAGCCAGGCTGCTGACTGGGGGGGGGTACAGAGATCACGTTACACCCCTATTAAAACAGCTCCACTGGCCATCGAGCACAAATCAAGGTGCTGACCTTGACCTACAAAGCACTGTAAGACCTGGGTCCTAGCTACCTCAAAGATTGAATCTCACAGTATGAACCGACAACACCCAAGTCGGTCATCAGGAGAGGCCCTCTCTCCATTCCACCATCCTCACAGGTATATCTCATCATGGGAATCCATGAAAGGGCCTTCTTGGCTGCTGCACCCAGACTCTGGAACTCCCTCCCACTAGAGGCCAGGACTGCCTCATCTCTGTTGTCTTTCCAGAAACAGGCAAAGACCTTTCTCTTCAGGCAAGCTTTCCCTGAATGATGGACTACCATGTGTATTTATATGAATCTATGGGTTCACACAGACTTTGTATTTATGCCTACTCATAACTGTGTTGTTTTAATGTAATGTTTGTCTATTAATGTTGTAAGATGTCCCTCAATTCCTTGTTTTCAAATACAGTAGTACCTTGTATAAAGTAATTAATTAATTCCAAATGAAATTATGTTAAAAAAATTTCCTTTATACAAATATCCCATAGGAATGCATTGAAAACAGAGTGATCCCATTTTTCTGTTGTACAGATTCGCCCCATAGGCAATTATGTTAAGGAAATTTCCCCTATCTCCGGATTTTTTTTATGTTGTACAAATTTTATGTTATACAAACCATTTGTTATACAATGATCCACTGTACTTGAATATGTCTTAATTGTACTGGACTGTATATTATCCCTCATTACTGTAAGCCACCTTGGGTCCTTTTCCAAGGAGAAGGGCAGGGTAAAAATACTCTAAAATAAATAATAAATAAATAAAGCACTTCTGAATGCTTGATACATAGACACTTAGACAACATGGGGAAGGGTTAATGCATGTCGGAGTTTGGAACCAACTTGATAGCACATATTATTATATCTGTTCCTAAAACGTATCATCCTAGGCAGAACAACATAACCCATGGGGACTCAATCCTGGTTCCCCACCCTCCATGAGCAGAACAGTTAGGAGTCAAACGAAAACTTCCTACCATGTAGGGGCTGAGACACAGTGATGTCATAAAGGTAGGACTTTGTAATAGAGGTCAAAGGGTCCCCATTCAGCAACAGAATGGGCTTCTGACAATCCCAAAGTGCCATGCTATGGACTGTACCCATTCAAGTACAGAGCCCTCTTGAGGTGAAGAAAGGTAATACACAAAGCTTTAAAGTAACTAATAAGAAACAACAAATTATTTGTAATTAGCATAGGTTTCCATTGAAAAAAGGGAAGCTACAAAACTACAGAGCCAATTGCTGGGTCATGGCAGAGACTCGAAAGGATTCCTTTTGGATGGTAACTCCCAGACAGTGGCTATGCCAGTTGGGAAAGTCTATGGATTCTAGTCCAGAAAAGTAACTTTTTATATAATTGGAGGTACAGATAGTCCTGTCTCATGTGAGACACCCACAGCCCCAATACTTAAAGCCTCGTTCAATTTCACTTTGTTCTCAACTGTTCCAGTCTCGTGCAGCTGGAAACTTTGCAACCACACCAAGAGTTTTGCATTTGAGATAACAGATGGGTTCCTGTGGCTAAAGAACTAGAACAGAGCTCAAGGAGATCTGAGCTTCAAACAGCTTTGCCACATACGTATTTCCTGTGTGTTATTTTTAGGAGGGGGGAAAAAGTCATGACAATTTTTGTAGTGCTCACTTGCAATAATACACTTTCATTTTAACGGGCGGAGTTAAGGCATCCTGTGTTGCATTTGTTACGCCAGATAGTGCAAGTGTGAACAGATATTCTATACACTCACATTCAAGAAAGCCGCCTTCGCAATTATGAGATGTTTTCATTACTGCGATCATCATTTCATATTGTGAAGGCCCTGTTTCCCTTCTAAAATTTTAGCATTCAGTACACATCCTTGTTAGGTTTTAAAGCTCCCTTCATTAGCTTTTATGTTTCTTACCGATGATGACTATTTATAATTAAGAGAGCATTTTTTAAAATTCAAGTCCACAAATGAGCCTGTTGTATTATGCCAATGGCTCCTTGGTGTTCTAATTCCTCCTCCGAACCCAGCATCTGGGTTCCAGCACTATAATCTGTTTGTAAGCTGCTCAGAAGTAGAGGTGGGCACGAAACAGAAAACCGATGGTTTGGTTCATTCTGTTTCGGGGGGCCCAGTTCATTTTGTTTCATTTTGTAAGAATTTTTAAAACAAAATTTGTACAAACCGAACCAAAACAAACTGGTTCGTCTTACCTGGATGGCGGTGGTGGCAGTGGAGATCCTGGTGGTGGTGGTGGGCCTAAGCCGGCCTGCCAGCCGTTTGGCCACTGCAGCTGGCTGGCGGGGTTCCGGCCGCAGCGATCCCAGTGGTGGCAGCGGCCTGGAAGGCCCTGGCAGCAGCCACTCCAGGTGGCAGTAGACCTCACCATCACTGCCTCCGGAGCTCCGGCAGCAGCCGTGCTGGGCGGCGGGAGGCCTCACCACCGCCTCCAGAGCCCCAGCAGTGGCCGTACCAGGCAGTGGTGGCCGTCACCGCCACCACCACCTTTGGAGCCCCAGCAGCAGCCACGCCGGGCAGTGGTAGGCCTCACCGCCACCTTCAGAGCCACCATACATGACTACATTGACTGATTTCATAGGAACACTAACACTAGTGTTTTCCATGTTGCTTTTCAACCCTCATAATGGATTTCTCTTTTCTTCTTGCATGCTCTTTGTAGTTCTAATGTAACCTTTCGGTGTTCTAAGATGCCTCTTCAAACTCCCCGTTCTTAACTTGAATATGGCTTAAATGTTCTGGACTGTATATTGTCCCTCATTATTGTAAGCCACCTTGGGTCCTTTTCCAAGGTTGAAAGGTGGGGTAAAAATATTCAAAATAAGTAAATAAAGAAATACTGTACCTAGTTGCAGCTTTTGGTATAATCTCTGTACAGTAGTATCCCCACATCCACTCATTCATTAACCACTGATTTAGTTATCCATGGTTGGCATAGGAAAAAATTAAATAAATAATTCAGAAGCTGCAAAGCAAGCTACTGTCACAAACAGCAGCTATAAAGCAAGATACTATTGTAAAACAGCAGCCGCAAAGCAAGCTACTGCCACAAATAGCAGCCATAAAGCAAGCTAGTGTCGCAAAACAGCAGCTGTAAAGCAAGCTACTGTCACAAAACATTAGGTTTTTTTGGGGGAGGTTAACATTCTGTCTTATCTACGGTTTTCATTATCCATGGGAAGGCCTGGAACCAATCCCCAGTGGATACCGGGGTCCTCCTGTACTACATATCCAGCATTTGAGTATGGGACGGAATGCATACCTTGTAACTATAGACTCAGTACTTACAGCACATTGTATATAAGGATTCCTCAAGAGAAGATACTCCCCTCCAGTAAAAACCTTCAGGGGTACGTAGATCAGCCGATAAGGCTACAACATAACAGAACTTACGCCATATAGCAGTCAAGAGAAGCTAACTACCCATGCAGTATATATAGGCTGCTCTCAATATTCTACTTGCATTAAAAGGAACTAACAAAACATACAGCTCAAACAAATTATTACATGTTTATATTTGTGTTGGAAGTGTTACTGCAGGGAAGCATCCTACCATCAGTCTAACTAGTGTCAATTCAGGACAACAACGTGAATGTGGATTAAATTATAGCAGCATTGCAAGAGGAAGAGGCACACTGTGACCCCATTATCTGTGATTTTTATGCTTAGAGAAGACAACTATTTTACACATTACAATGAACGACAGAATGTAAAAATGTGCAAATATGTATTCGGAGATTATGAGAAGCGGGAAGCAATTAGAGCTAAAAATGTCGAGAATGAAGACACCATTTAGCAAAAACAATTATGTGAGGTTTATAAGCTGTTCTGCCTTCAAATTGCTATTCTAAATGTTACTCCTGAACATACTAGAAGCTATGACTGTGCTGTGGTGTTTTTTTTTTTAAAAAGCAACTTACATGCATTATTTCACAACTGAAAACCAACCATTATATGCAACATCTGGGGATAATTAATAGCTTATTCCACAGCTGGATTAACAAAATAAGAAAAAGGCTTGACCAAGAATTCAAAACATTTCCAGATTTGTCATTTAAAGGCACTTCACATTCATGCTAACTACGCTAGGCAAGAATTTCTACACACAGACACAGACACACACACACACATGTAGCATAAAGTGCTATTATGATTCTTTAATCATCCATCCCCATGGCTCTGACTTGTTTTCTGTTTCTTGAAAGTTAAGAATTGCAATATTTAGCTAAGACACTCTATCCAGAGTTCTGCAGATTTGCATATTTTTCAGACTGCTAAAGATGCCGCAGTAAAGCTACATCTAAATAAGCCTTAGAATCCCTGCAAGTACAGATGCTTTAAACTCCCATATCACAGAGTTTAAAGTAAAGAGAGTGCTAAAGTGTTTTGGCCTTGGGGTGTTTGAGATGCAGCAGAATGCCACACCAGAAAACCAGCCTAATCTTAAGAAAACATGAAAAAGAAAGGAGAGGAAAAGGGATAACAGGACTGGGGGGATGGCTGAATGCATCTTGAACCCAACCAAAACATATCCATTTAATGAGTGGATCTTGATTTGTTAGCCCCACTGAGTCAAGGGTTGGATCCAAGAGTGGGATGTTATGTGATCTTAAGCAATTCTGTTAAAATACAGGTGAGCAACGCTAGGTACTAGATCCCCATTAATAGGGGTTAGCATAGGTTGGATAAGCTTCAACAGAAGCAAAAGAACTCTGCTGTTCTTGCCTTGGGAGGGTCTATGGCTGCCTTGAACACCCCTGTACAGAGATCTATGGATGTAGACCAGTTGTGGTGAACCTTTGGCACTCCAGATGTTTTGGACCACAACTCCCAGAATTCTGAACCTAGATTGCCAATGACAAAGGACTGTGGGAATTGTGGTCCAAAACATGTGGTGTGCCGAAGGTTCGCCACCACTGACATAGACTATCATCAGTGTTTTTTCTCTACCAGGGAGACCCCAAAATGGAGAGCTCTGGGGACTTTTATTTATTTATTTATTTATTTATTTATTTATTTGTTTGTTTGTTTGTTTGTTTGTTTGTTTTTGCCCTGCCTTTCTACTTAAAAAGGACCCCAGATGGCTTACATCCCTTAAAGACAGCAACAATGAGAATAAAAATACTAGGGAGCCAATATTTTTTAATCTGTGAAGGATGTATTTCTTTTGCTTGTCTCATCTTGCATGTGACAACAACAATTATTTTCAAAGTGCCTACACACTGGGTATGATTACAAGAGTTTTTGTGCATTTTGACATTTGTAGTTTTTCCAAACATGAGGTTTCAAAATACGAAATGCAATGTTTTGTGCAAAATTCAAGGTTTTTTAAAATGCTTTTTTGATGCATTTTGTTTTTGTAGCAGGGTACATCTATTTTTTTAAAGCCCCAACCTTTTTGCTTGCCACGGTAGCCACTTTTTCTTACGAGACTCTTGCTTTGTCCATTCATTAAGATCTCCTGAAAACAATTTTGGGAGTTTAATTGTGTTTCTAAAACCTTAAACCTGCACAAACAAGATAGGGCTGGCTAGATAGGTGGCTAGATAGGTGGCTAGAATCACCAACAGGATTCTAGCCACCTAGCAAAAGAAGGTGAGCCAATTAAGGATTTTGTAAAATGGTTCTCAGTACTGTACTGTACGTGTTTGTGTATGAGCACCTAGGGATCCAACCAAAGGCTAACTGTTTACAAGACACAGTAGGTTTGTTTCTATACACATGCTAATCACCTTGATGACTATGTTATCACAAACTATGGTATATGAGCATGAACTGGCAAACATAAAATGCCACAGAATGATTCTGAATCACCACAAGTACCATGGACTTTAAGCAGAGCCAGGTTATCTGCAAATTACTTTATTATTTATTATTTGATTTATATCTCATGTTTCCTTCAAGAGCCCCCTTCCACTTGGTTATCCTAAATATTATTCTACAGTAGGACAGACATATAGACTGCATCCTATAATGCCACCTGAAATGTCTAATAAATCCCTCCTATTTTTTTTTAACCTAAAGAAATTCCGGCAAGGTTTCCCATAACTTGGAATTAAGTTGATGGCCTGTTGCTGCTGTTGTTCATTTTGTTGCATTTCTCTAACTCTGACCTCGGTTTTCATCCCATCTTTTATTCATATTGTGTTGAGATCAGGTTTGTTTTTTTCTTCCCAAACAGAAATTCATAATACATCTTGATAAACAGTTTTTAAAGTGTCTGCATTTTTTGGTATGTGCTTTTCATAACGTAGAGCCTTTGTACCGTTCTTCCATTGACGGAAGTATGTTTTGTGTTTAAACTTTAGATGTATGCAATTTTAACTGTTCACATTTTTCCAAAATATAATGTTCTATATGCCGTATTTCATTTCTTTGAACTGCAGGCAAACCTCACAAAGGTGTGGGTTGAAGAAAAGGTGCACTTTGAATCACAACAAAGTCTTGGGAGGTAGAAATGAACACATGAGCCAAGTATCTTGACTCTGCAACAAAATTATTTCCTATCCTCCGATCCCACTGCTTTCCACCGTGGGATGGTGACTGCCTTAAAGTCATTCAGGAAGCTTCATGGCTGAGTCTGGCTTTGAACCTGGATCTTCCTGGTTCTGCTGTCGCCCTCTAATCCGGCCCTGGGACACTTGAAGGGTGTGGGGGGGGGGCACAGACTGGAAACTATTCTCCACCCATCACTAAATAAGGTTCATTATGCAAATTGTATAATCCTGATTCAGCCTATACAGTAGGACGCCGGTATCCGCTGGGGATTGGTTCCAGGCCTTCCCGTGGATAATGAAAACTGTGGATAAGAGAGAATGCCTGCTCACCCACCCCCAAACTCCTGTTCCCTGACAGTAGCTTGCTTTATGGCCACTGTTTGTGACAGTAGCTTACTTTACAGATGCTATTTGTGCAATAGCTTGCTTTACAGCTGCTGTTTATGACAACACCTTGCTTTACAGCTTGCTTTGTGGCTGCTGAATTATTTAATTTTTTTCTCTGCCAACCATGGATAACTGAATCAGTGGATATTGAATCAGTGGATACGGGGTCCTGCTGTACTTCTTTCATATTGTGTTGATGGCCATGGCCAAAACAAGGTTGAGAATGGCTGCCTAACCACTATACGTCACAGCCACAAGCCCCCAAGTATCAACAACCACGAGAAATAGAGCACCATGCCCCCATAAGGGATTCAGCACTACGTTATGTGCTTTTAAAATTTTGACAAGAAATATTAAAACAGTGTCACTGTCTAACTTTCTTTCTGCCGGTTCTTTTTCTGCATCTCGCCATAAGCTGTTCTCTTGTTATGCTTTAACCCATGGAACTGCTGCTGGAAATTAATTACCCCACGCATACATGTTTCATTTCCTTTATCAGGCAGTAAAGCACGTGCATTTTCAAAAACTGACTCAAGAAGAACCAGAGGCTGAATCATAACCAACTTATAAAATTTCTTCACTGATACATTACTGGCTTCAGAGAAATGACTAGCTTACCCAGAAAAGAAACATCTTTTCAGGGATATTTTGCCATCTTAGCCAATGTGGGTGTCTGAAAGGAAATGAGTGAATGGATGGAGTCTCATCATGTGAGAATGGCAATAAAGTGGGATTGTCATGAAGAACCGCCCCCTTTTGATCTTTTGTTTGTGGCCTTTTATGTAAAGGGGTGAAACTGCTAGTAATGCAACCCTGCTTTCTGCCTGACTCACTAAGAGCTGCTTCTTATTAAACCAGTGGTTCCCAAACTGGGGTAGGGACCCCTTTGGGGGCCGAACGGCCATTTCACAGGGGTCGCCATGAGCCAGTGAAGAAAAAGGCACAAACGTCTTGGGTCTCTAAGAGGAGGGGGAGGAAGGGGGAAAGAATGAGTTACAGCTTGATAGGTTGGAAGGGATGTCAGTCAATGGCACCGGAGACTGCGATTGGCTGAGGGTGCCTGTAGAGGGAAGTTCTCTATGGCACCTGTGGTAGTGGCCTGCCAAAGGGGGCTTTTGGCCTCTTCCCAGCAGGAACCACATGAGGAACTGTATTAAAGGGTCGCGGCATTCGGAAGGTTGAGAACCACTGGCTTAATGTAAACAGAAATGGAATCTCATACCATCTTTGGGACGATTGTGACCCGATTACCTGCTGCCTTGATCTTAAGTATAAGACACGATGGGCAATTTTAAGGCTCCTGCTCTCGTTTCTTAGGGTTCTTGATCTTTAAATTGGCCTCGGAGTTTCAATTAGAGGACTGTCCTTTCAAGTAGGACACACGGCCACCCTGTTTCTGTGTCTGCATCAGCTGGCAGTCAATCGGTTGCTACTTGTTTTTAGATGGTTTTAGCCAATGAGTGAAGTCACTGTCATAATTAGATATGGGGATGGGCCTCCAAAATAGTAAATGGGGACATGCACAAATGTTGCCTGGCTGGCCCAAGGCTCGAAAAGAAAAGAACAATTCTTTTTCAAATGGAAGCAGCAGCGGCCACAGAAAGAGAAGAAAAGGTAAGGAGGTAGCGGGGCAGTGGGAAGGGGATGGAGGGCAGGCTGCAGGGGCAGGGGGCGTTCCATTTATTTTATGTTATTTTATTATCAGGGAAGCAAGCTTGGCTGCCAGAACAGCTGTTCTGGGACCAAAGAAAAAATAACAAGCACCATCAGCAATAAAAATTTATCCCTGCATTTGCCGTAGCAAAAGCAAGCAAGAAATACAGCCACAATTAATTACTGTCTAATAACAAATGTAGACAAATCATAAAACTGTATTCTTGAAGGCTTTCACGGCTGGGATCTGATAGCTGTTGTGAGGTTTTTTAGGCTGTTTGGCCGTGTTCTGGAACACAGTCAAACAGCCCAAAAAACTCACAACAGCTATCAGATCATAAAACTATTTTTTCCTGTTTGACCTCTTCAAGGCATCTTCTAGCTCTACTTCTTTACCCTTTTCTTCTCCTCTTAGTTCAGAACAGAAAAGGGGGCAAGTTATAGAAAAATAAAATTATTTCCAGTCCACATTTTTAGTATGAGGAAAGGAAACAGGGTTTATGGGAAAGCCTTTATTTCTGCTAAAACTCTCTAGGAAGTCGAACAATCCATGACCCAAGCTGAGTGAGTTCTTTGTTGAGATGTTTTCCTACCTAATTTGCAACAAACTGCATCTATCACTTAGACCAGTGGTACCCAATTTTGAGTAAAACTCAGGCATTCCTGCAGTGCAGTTCCCAGAAGCCCTGGCCAGCACAGCTAGTGGTGAAGACTTCTGGGTACTGCAATCCAAACACACCTGGGTTGAGAAGCACTAACTTAGATTATGAGGTCCACAGAGTGATTTTAATAATTATGTTGTAAATACACACATGTACATGCAAGTGTACTTGAGTACTGTAATGCCCAGTTCTGGCTGAGCTCCTTGGTCCACAATAATTTCCCATTTTCAAAGTGGTAACCATGTCCGTTTGCACAAGCATATCAAATAAGAAGCAAAACAAAAACAAAAGGAGAAAAAACCCACTGTGACACCTTAAAGATTAAGTGCTGTATTTTAACTTGAGCTTTAATGGATCAAGTCCCACTTCCTCAGGCATAAGAGTGAAATGATATGGCAATGGCCCCATGGCCCAGAGGACAAAGTGACAATGGTTGGTTACTATAGGGGACACAAGCTGTAAATTGTGGAAATCATTGTGTAACTTCACACTTGCTAATTACCTAAGACCCTGGCTTCATTTGCCAAATGGCTTCCCCATCCTACACTTCTGCATCTGAGTTGTACAGATAGTACATATTTTCCTATTGTTGCTAATTTTTGCTGCCTGACTGTCTTCATCTGGTTCCTCTGGCATAACCTCTTCTTTTTATGCAAGATCTGTAAACTCACCTAATCTCTGGGCATAGTTTCCTCAAATGCCTTTGCTAGTCTTAATTTAGAAGAAAAGAAAAAAGGAAAGGAAAGGAAAGGAAAGGAAAAAAGAAAAGCTCAACCGCACAACAAATTCCTGAAAATTCAAGGCATTTGGCCTATTTTTACATGTCGTAATCCCACTTACATTCTTGCAATCTAGTCTCCCCCTTTCCCATCTGACTGATAAACAACAGGACCTTAAAGTAATCCATTTATCTACTGTACCACTGTGCCTGTGTTTAGATTTAGCTGTCATCTCTTGATGCATGTGACATCCATCTATATGGTATCAGTGTAAACTGTTTGCGTAACCCAGTGTAGCACATTTTATTGCTCAGTATTCATGGCAGAGGGTGAGGGGAGGACAGGAGAGAACACAGTGCTTTATCAGCTGGGTACTGTCATTGACACCGTACCTTGACTAACACACAAGCTGCATTCTATCAGGCAACTACTGTATATTTATTGTGTATGAATAACTTACTCAGCAAACCTTTCAATCTTTCATAGATCACAAAAGCAAACCACCAAAAACAATGACCGAACAACATCCTTCCCTATTCTCAAAGAGGCCAAGAGATTGGAACAACTGTTTTTGGATGGCTATAATTCCAACGACATTAAAACCACTAATCGGGGTAATAAGCTGCGATTCTCAAGCATGTACATCCCAGACACTGTGACTGAAGCAAACAGAATTATTTCATTGTAAACAACTGAAAGTCACAGGTGCCTTTCAGACTGTAGAATTGGAGAAAGGTATCTGAATTTGCAACTTTTGAGGTGAAACATGACCTCTCTCCCCCCCCCCACTCCCACCACTGGTTTCACCACTTTTGCAGCCTCCATCTTGGGACATGAGCTACAAATCTTGAAGCCACATTTGGCCAGGGTGACTGTTGTGACTTCTCTGTTTCTCCCAGCTCAGCCAACCTCCTGCAGGCTCAGTGAGATTTCACCTGTTTGTGACACTTGAGTGGTCCAGTTGCCCTGCGCAGGTTTTTTGTTTTCTGTTTTTTTGTTTTTTGGGTTTTGTTTTGTTTTTGGATTTGTAAGTGCTAGAGTGCACCTTGGCTAAGAAGGGTTTGAGGATTTGGTACTGATGTTACAGCCAATATGAGCTAATGCTGCTGCCCACACTAGCAGCTGACTTGCATCAACAATGTAACACAGAAGCTGCACGTTCATATCAGCCTGTGGCTCCCCTTCCGTGAACACAAGAACCTTCAAGTGCCATTCAGAAACAACTAAGTGATGGAACTGCTGTCTTAAACGAAAGCATGAGGGCTGTGATGCCTGATGCATGTTTGGGCAGTCTCCAAGAAAGGAGTGAAAATAACAGAATTGCTGAAAAGTCAAGTTTAAAGTTGGTTTCAGCCATGCACTAATGAGGCTACTCACCTGACACTGCTCTCCTGAGAAATTTTTAAATGTAATATAAAATAGTTACAGATGCCTCCCTGATCTCTGAGCATGGATTAGAGCAGTTACCCAGCAACTGAAATACTTATTTGTGGTGCTATTTTTGAACGGATTCTCCATTATCACTAATTTCCATTTAGGGGGAAGGACGAAGAAATGGCTACAACAAACAAGAAGGAAAGTGACTTACCGAACTCATCGCATATGCTCTCATTTTTGGTAAGTGTTGGATGCTCGAACGTATCTCGACAGTAGAGGATCTGCGGGTTCTTGCTGATTACGGCAATCCCCCCAAGGGCTAAGACAAACTGGTCGGCTTGTATAGAAGATGGTTTTCCCTGGATGCGTTTCAACATGGAACGATAGCGACAGTATTGTGGGTAGCTGAGGACCAGCACATTCGCGTCTTCGTCATCCTCACCTGTAAGCAAAGTATATGAAGACCAGTTATTATTCATTGCCCAAGCTGCATTATTATCTAAATCCTAAACCAAGCATTGTGTAAGCATGCCAGATTCTCACCCAGATCCACTGTCCTGTCCTCTATACGGAGGGATAGGGAAACATCAAGAAATGCTTCTAGTGCAGTGGTTCCCAACCTGGGGGTCTGACCCCTTTGGGGGGTCAAAGGACCATTTCACGGGGGTCACCATGAGCCAGTGAAGAAAAAGGCACAAACGGATTGGGTCTGGAGGAGGAAGGGGGGAGAGTGAGTTACAGCTTGATAGGTAGGAGGGGATGTCAGTCAATGGCACCGGAGGCTGCGATTAGCTGAGGGTGCCTGTAGAGGGAAGTTCTCTATGTCCCCTGAGGCAGTGGCCTGCCAAAGGGGGCTTGTGGCCTCTTCCAAGCAGGGCAAGGGGTCACCACAACATGAGGAATAGTATTAAAGGGTTGCAGCATTAGGAAGGTTGAGAACCACTGTTCTAGTGTGTAAAGAGGAATAACATCTCTTCAACTCATTCTACTCTCTGTTCTCTATACCTCACTGTGATGGAACCATGTCAATCAAACATTTATACCCAGAAGTGCAGAACTCAGTCTCGGATCTTGAATACTTAACTGTGCCTCCTACGAGAAGGGCTCTCTGAGATCATCTGGAATGTGTATGGGTAATTGGGATTGCATGCCCATCCTGACACTCATAGGGTTTTGGACAAAGTTCATGGTCCCAGGGAACCAGGACCAGCCACTTCTAAGTACTTTGTACTCAGTAAACCTTGAGAAGGGTTTCCATACATCAGCATTGATTGAGTGGCACGCAAATATTGTTCAAGAACTGATTTGTACAAGTTGTACAGGCAGGGCTGTAGCACAGCCAAGGCTTATCGGCTTGAGGCCCTGAGACCGTTTAATTAACATGGAAGATGGTACAACTGGCCATCCTCCCTGGTCCCTCTGAAAATAGCTGTAATTCAAATAGTCGCTAGATGGAAAATGTTTTCCCTCCCTAGAAATTATATATTGATGCGTATATGACACATTGTTGACTTGACTGGTTGACTTGTATTTCCCCCCTCCTTTCCCCCAAAACTGGGATGCAAGATAACTCAAAAAAGGATTAACTTTTTTTAAAAGATACAAAATTTAATTGCACAAAGAAGACATGGTGTTAAAAATAGTATGACAAATTATGTTATAACATAATTTAATTAAAAGCAAAATGAAAACAGATCAATAATATACACCATCACCCATTTAGATATAAATATAGATACTGTATATATCTACACCCTGTATATACAGTATATTAATCCAAGACTGATACCCCAGCGTTGGTCCAAGATGTTTTGCTGCCTAACATGGAGCAGGAAATGATGTTCTTGTCCACTCAGATCAAAATATGCAGTACCTAAAGTCTGCCAAGTCATTTTTGACACATAAACCAAACAAATAAAATAAAAAAATCCCACAAATACGTCTATCCCCTTGCCTGGCAGTAAAATGCTGAAAGAACACCACAAGTAACTAACTAACCAGGAATTGCTCTTTCTTGACACCCGAAATCTGCTTCCTGAGGTGGCTGCCTTCTTTTGCCTAATGGCAGGGCCTGCCCTTGAGATGTCTGTCCTTTTGGACACCTCTTCTGGGTCCAAAACCACACCTATTGGGCCTGCATTTCCAATTTTATTATTGTGTTTCTCACAACAAAAGATACTTCATCACAGTCAGTGCAGCCCAGTTTAATAATAATTGTGTGCTTAAAGGGACCTTTCTCTGGGTCTTCTACATAGAGAGTACTCAGAAGTTATTTCCCCTTCCTTCCTTCCTCCCTCTCTCCCTTCCTTCCTTCCTTCTGTGGGTACTCTGGGACTGAGTAGTTTTTCCAGTGCTACAGAGCTTGGCTCTTATTCCCAGAAACACATCAGGAACAAAACTCCCAACTTCTGGCTTTGCAACCAAGGCACCCAATTTCATTGAGCTCTCCAGTCATTGTGGTCTGACACAAAAGAGCACTGGGCTATACCAATAGCACAGAATTTGGCCTCTGTTGGAAAAGCCAATATATTGGGGTAGGGTGAAAAACTGGCTTAATTTGATCCACTTCCATGCTATGTATCATATTAGGCAGCAAGAATTCTCCAGCTTGTTCGGTCTTCTGCAAATGCTTCAGTGTCCCAATATGTAGAGCCTTCAGGTCTTGCATCAGTGTTCTTCACTATGTTTTTGAGAGCACCCTCATTGCCATTTGGTACCAGGGTGGGTGGTGGTTGGGTTCCCAACTCCTTGCTCCCTTTGGGATCTGATTGTTCTCCATACGAAAAAATGTAGCCAGCCAGTTGGAGTCTTCTGTAACAAATTTATGAAGTTTACACAAGGCACCTCTTCAGAACACCTCTCCATTGGTAACGTGGTCAAAATATCAGGTCTTTAGGATTCGGCAGAGGCACCTTTTGTTGGAAGACGTCAAGCCTCTTGTTGATACTTGCTGGCACCTTCCATGTTTCACTGGCATAAATGGCTATCAGGACGATAACCGGGGTAAACAAGTGGAACTACATCTTCAACAACATGGACAGCAATAACCTGAACTTGTTCATCATTTAAAAGAGGGCTATCACCTTCCAAATACAGCACTTGACGTCCACCTTTTCATCTCCATTCTGGGTCATTGTACTATCCAGGTAACCTCTCCATTTCTTCTAACTGCTGCTGTTCAAGTACAAGTTTCCAGGTTGGAGCCATGGAGCTCACATATATGATCCTTGATTATTAGGTGCTTATCCTAAAGCCAGCCTTGTTTGCCTCTTTATCCAGAACAGTTCTGGCATGCTGCAATTTCAGTTTAATTCCTCCAGGAAGGCATTATCATGAGCGAAATCCTAGTTTGCTTTGGTCAGCCCAGTGGATGCCTGTCCTAATACACAGTCTAGTTTGTCACATGGCATAGTCAAGGATCACAAGGAAGAAGCGTGGGTACGAAATACAGCCTTGTCCGACCCTAGTGGCAATCTCAAAGAAAGTCTGCATGGCCAGTTCTGGATCTTAATCCAGCTATTGGATAGTTAGCACAAGTTCTTAAAGATGATAACGAATATTGTCAGTACACTGTACAGATGCAGGGTCTGTCAAAGGGGCTGATAGTGGAAACTATCAAATGCTTTTTTACAGCCACAGTTTAAATATATAATTGCATGTTTTTAAAAAGAGTATGTTTCTGGTCCCCATTACAGTGGAGGAAAACAAAGTAAAAACGCTTTTGTCAATGTTTTAAACAACACTGAAGATCAGAAGAGGGATAAAAGGGTCTGAGACAGAGGACTGTTTCAGCAAGTATCCACAGGTATCCTAACTGCCTTGCTCATAAATGGTACAATAAAAAGGCCATGACACTATTTATGCTGCATGTTGTGCATAATTATTCCAAATAATTGCAGTTGCCTGCCTTGGAATTACACCAGGGACACAACACTGCCTTTAAGATCCCTCATTCCTGGTGATCCTGATGATCCCCAATAACAAAAGATAGCAACGCTTGCTGTTTAACCTACATTAAACATTTTTACAACACTGAGCATTTTAATGAGTGTTTCAGTGCAATAACCGTGTCATGTCAAACTGGGTGGCTTTCCTCTTCCGTCTTTACAGATTAAAGCTTGCTGCCATTTAACAAACCGCTTCTGGATTTTACCGACCTCTTTCCAAAAGAGAGGATAAGGGACAAAGATGAAATAAACCACCGATCCCTTCCTCTGCAAAATAAATATACAGCGCCACACTTTGTCGAGAGAATTCACAGGGAGACAGATTCCAACAAGCTAAATCCTAGCAGTCCGGGAACTGAAATGGAGCCTTTTGAGGTGTCCCAGAGTTGCTTCATCAGCCATTCATGAGCAGCAGAAGGATCGTATGATCCAGTCCCAGGTATGGGCATGACCTTTGTGACAGAGCAGGAAAAAACCCCACCTGCATTTTATCTTGCTCCATTCCTTCCCCAGGTAATGGTTGGGATGCCTTTCTGTATCCATCTTATCCATGAGAGATGCCAGTGATCTTGTGCAACTTGCATTTTCCTATTTGCTGAAAGAGCACCATTTTCCTTTCTAACTTTGTAGCATGGACAAATTAGGCCAAAAGCCAATCGGTTTGCATATTTACTGTTGTTCGTGTGTGTGTGTTTGTGTGTGTGTGTGTGTGTGTGTGTGAGAGAGAGAGAGAGAGAGAGAGAGAGAGAGTAAGCAGCCACTTACTGTTCTGTGCTGGGGCCTTTAATAATAACTGGAAAAGTTCATGTAACTGAATGCTTTCAAGGAGGAAAAGTGCTTTACACAGAAAGAAAGCTTGTCAAGATGAAGTCAAAGAAAGAAAGAAAGAACAGAGCAATGGAAAGAGAAAGAGAAAGAAAAGTAAGTAAGTCTTGGTGCAGTGTGTGCTTTACCTCTACAACAGACCTGGGGCTTTAAACTATTCATTTGTACAATTCAACACAAAGAAATAGATTCTGAATGCTGTTCAAAGCTCTGACACTGCAGCTGGAAGAATTACAGAGAAAAATCAACATAATGTGTCATGTTGCAGCTTATGAAACTGGCAAATTTAGACCTATTCTCCTAGAAGTTCTGCAATCACTTTTCTAAATATCAGGCCTTTCACTCTATCAGGATCTGATGGATGAACATTCCCCAAGACCCCTCTAAGGAAAAAACAACAGAAGCCTGTGTTTGTCACAGTTGGCATTTAACCAATTCAGGGTTAATTCCAGAATGAAATCACACAATCCCTTCCAATCATATCAACATTCATCTGGGTATCAAGGTATAAATCTTGTTGCAATGATTCCAGACAACATCTGATTCCTTATCTAACTCTATAAGCGTTATTCACTTCTATTGTTTCTAAGTTGCGTAAGCATAAAAGGACTTCAAAGCTGTCTGAACATCCAAAAGATCTACAGCTATGGAAAAAAATGTAAGTGCAAATGCTAAAAGAAAAAAAAAATCAAAATGAAGTTTAAGTAGCAGGCTAAATTCAATCCAAAATACAGGATCAAAAAAGATACAATAAAATATCCAAAGGAATGTTTCAATGTTCCAAAAATGAAAAACAATGTTTCAAAATTGCAAGAACAAATGGCCTTAAATGGCACAAGTAGGTATATATTAAAGAAAATGATTTGTTTAAGTTTTAAGTATATTTATAAATGACATCAGTCAGATCAGTTTGAGTCTAGAGAGAAATCCATATTTTCTGTGTCTGCTGCCTAGTAAAATAAGATAGAGGAAATCACAAGATCTTCAAATGTCACCTATTTGTCATGTTAGTGCTTGCAACATTGTACTTATTTCAATACATTCTCACTTCTCTCTTATGGGTACTTCCACACTGAATTGTCTACCATGAAGGCAATTCCTTTGTGATCATTCAGACTGATCTCACTTTCAGAGTCTAGGGGCAGCTAATTGCGTTGCAGTAACTTTTGGTAAACTGTTGTTCAAACCTCTTTTTTAAAAATACTGTACAACATACGTTTTCAGGGCTCCTTTTTCTACACTTCCCCTTAATTATTTTAACATTCTGTTTAGTCAGAATTTCACAACTTGACAACCCTCCTATGAAGCAAGCAGTGGAAACCAAAACAATTCCTGATTCTGCAAGGAAGGCTTGCACATGTTGGCAAAGAGTGTCTGAAAGGCGAACATATGTGGCAATTTGTTCTCCAGGAGAGGAATCTGATTCTCACAATTCAATCCAATGTTTATTCCTCAAAACCTACAAGCAAGGTTGTCCAAAAGTAGTTTACTGCATGAGACAAAGGTGAATTCCTAGATTTCCCTTATGAAAGCTGACTAGACAGGAAGTTGAATATTGCCCCATTACTGCAGAAAGAAGTATTACTGACAATAGACCTGAAAGACCCAGCATTACATGCCACCAAACACTTGTCGCCTGAGGCAGTCACCTCACTCTGCTTTATGGTAAGATAAGCTCTGCCCACAAGACTACAAAACTTTAATCAAGAGTGTCCTCCTTGACCCCACAGAGGCAATCTCAGGTTTAAATCCAAATGTCACAGGTAGAAAAGTGAAGAACTGAAAAGAACATCCAGACATCATGGCTGGAGAATTCTAACAGTTGTAGTCCAGAAATTTAACTTATCAAACCTCTGGCTAGAAAAGGCTTTTGACCATAGAGAGTAACTAAGGGTGACAATTCCAATTCCATTTATTTTCTATAAATACTTTCCAAAAATCACAGAATTCTTCATATTCAGGATGGAAGTAACTTGAGGGTTGTGGTTTTTTTTTAAAAAAAAAACTGAATGTAGAAGAAAACAGAAAGTGACCAATTTGTCTGTTTTACCTCACAGTGTTGAACCTTCAGCTCTTAATATATGGGTTTCAAATGTTATGCTCAGACATGTAACCATGAAATTAAGGTTCCCATTTCTATGTTAGTAAGCACCTCCTCAGCACTTAACTAAGCAGGGAACATCATCCATAGATAACGAAGTACAGTACATGCTCCTTTCCACACTACAATGGCTGTGCCAATAGAATTTGGTTGGTGCGGATGAAACAGAATTTAATCCCACTTTGTTCTTGAGGTGTTTACAAATTCCTTCACATGCAGGGTGGAAAGGGCATAAGGCTTTTAAAAAGTGAAAAGTGGGAGTACGATTGTCCTACTCCTATTGGAGGGAGACCCATTTTGCCAGAAATGTGGGCTAAAGGGACCAAGGTTTAATCTCAGGATAAGGCAGTCCCTCAAAGATTTAAGCTTTAGAGTGGGGCCATTTTCCCACAAAGTGTTGGATTCCAGAGCATAAAAATGACAGGCTCACTACAACACTGTATCGTTTTCAGAAGCACTGTTATCTTCACTCTGGAGGCAGACCACATGCTCCTTATGCACCAGGATGTGGTAAATTTTCTTTGCTTTTCTTTGTCAAGGTATATATAAATGTTTCATCTGCAAGTTTCTCATAAACCACTCACTTCCAGTAAAGTGAATATGTAAATGTACAGCACCTTATTTTGCAACATGCTAGTGCAATTTGAAAGCAATGCAGTTACTAAAATAAAAACAGAGGCACTAATGCATGACACATTTTCTATCACTATCTGTTGTTGTTATTGTTGCTGTTGTTACTGGCCCCACCACCACTGCTACCGACTACCATAACTAGTGCTGAAAAAATGATGAAAAATGGCCCTAGTAAGCCAATAATTCTATTTAGTACAGTGGTATCTCTTAAGACAAATGCCTCGTAAGACAAAAAACTCGTAGAAAGAAAAAATATTCTGGAAATAGGCATGCTTTGCATGACAAAAATTCCCTCTGGGATGCTTCGCAACGCAAAAAAAATCATTCTGCATGTGCCCAGGAAAAAAAAAAAAACCAACCCAGTTACTTTTGTCTTTATTCTGACCTCTGGAATAGAATAATCTGTTTCAAATTCATTCCTATGGGAAACTATGTTTTATAAGACAAAATTTGTGTAAAACAAAGTGACCCATAGCCTCTGGAATAGATTAATCCATTTTCAATGTCTTCCTATGGGAAACCACGTTTCATATGAAGAAATTTTCTTAAAACAAATTGACCCGTAGAACAAGCTAAAGTCATTTTAAGAGGTGGCACTGTACTTTGCAAGCTATCTTTCCCCTTCTTTTATTCCCCCACATTCCAGCAGATCAATCTAGAAAGTGGGGTGGGTGGGTGGGGGTGAGAAGCTCACTGCGAAAAATCTGCACAAGATTTTGGAGTCAAAATCGAAGAGATCCACTCTGACTTGGATGCTGTAATAGACACACGTCTTGTGGTTGTGGCTCTCACTATGTGTATCATGAAGGATGGCCGAACCGATGAGCGGTCTGGCCTGTGGGATGCAAACCCTGAGGAACTGAACAGGAGCTGAAGCATGACCATTTTAATTAATAAACTAATATATCCATTTGGATCTTCTTCCCCAGCAACCCAAATAAATAATGCTGCTCTGATCCAGGGAAATCATAGGAGACATTTTAAAACCAGTGGCCTACAATATGGACCAGAGTTTATGGCAGCTTTGTTTTTTGTTTTATTTTTGTTTATATTGGCTTGGTTTTGTTGACTAGAACTCGTAGAGCGGTCATGCTGGCCACAGGATTCTAGGAATTGTAATCCAAATAGGTAACCATTGTACATCCTTTTCTGCACATATGGTCAAAGACCACACCCAAATCAAACTGCCTCATTTTGCAGAAAAATTCTGTTTTAACAGAACCTCTGCAGAGATAACAGGACCTCCATTCCAGCTCAATGCCCAACATTCCTCACTAAACCACACACTCACAAGCAAAGCAATACAAGGCAATGGTGTGTGCGCGTGCGCGCGCATGCATGCGTGCACTGGAGCAAGGATGAACTCCTGATCCACCCTTTTAAGATCAAAAGCACCATAGTGAAAGAATGAGGAAATACATAAAAGGAGCTTGCTCTTTAGTTGGGTTTAGAAACACCACATTATAATTGTTCTTGCTAACTACGGTAATCTGCTTTTAACATCAGTAGGCTATTTTCCCTTTAATGTGCACACACACACACACACACACACTCCAAATAATCTCACACCAGGATTTTTATAGAGCTTGATGGAAAAATATGCATGTTCCTTCCTGCCCCTAATTATCCCAACGGCAACAATCTGCCAAGTATTTGGTTCTTTAGTTGTTTTAATTGTATTTGTGCAAGTGCATTGCACTGCCAACAGAAACAAACATGTAAAGATATTTTTATTTTTTGCTTAAATGATTCCAAATATGTATTACAGGAACTATTTCTGAAACGCCACCTTCTTTTTTTTTGCCAGTTAGAAAAAAAACCCCAAAACTTTAATATGTCCCTTATATTGTGTGTGGGCATCAGTTTCTAGCGAGTTCCGTCACTAAAGGGCACCAATACTGGCCAAACTCCTCTTACTGAGTTACACAAAATGTGTCACTTTTGAAGGTAAACTGTTTGAGTTTAAGAAATCTCAGCAGACGTTATCTATTGCATACTGAAATGTGTGACTCAATGTGCAGCAAATAATGTCCACAGAGATTTCTCAACTTGAGGCAATTCACCTGCAAAAGTTATACAGTGGCCCTCCGCCTATCGCGGGGGTTAGGGACCTGACGACCCGTGATAACTGAAAATCTGTGACATGCGGATGCAGGTCGGGCTGGGCCGGGGGGGCTAACTGGGGGCTGTTGTACTTACCCCCAGCCTGGCGCTGCCCCAAATGGGCCTGCGGGGGCCTTCCTAGGCCTTCTTTTGGGGCCTCCAGAAGGCCTAGGAAGGCCCTCACAGGCCTGTTCAGAGCAGCCCCGGTCCTGGGGTAAGTATGGGAGGCCTGAAACAAGCCTTTGCCCCTTACCCCAGGTTTTTTTTCTTCCATATACTGTGGTCCCGCAATACAGCCATGACCATGTTATGAACCATGAAAGGGCGGGGGACCACTGTATATCTTTCGTGTCAATGTTAGGAAGAGGTTTTTAGCCAGCAGGATGGATACTCTTCAAGGCAACTTCTTATATAATCAGTCGTCAAGTCTTACATAGCTCTCCTGGTTTCTTTTTTCAGGATACAATTTGTAAATTTCACTCTTTGGGTAGTTTCTCAGCTTGCATACCTTATTGGCTCAGAGGCAAATTCTTAATTTGTTCCACAGCACATTGTAGGCAGAGCTTTGAAATAACACATTGCAAGCATGAACGTTACCTGTTCATGATGAGTAACCACAAAAGTGGAGCACAGCTATTTTTGTATGATTACAAAACATGACCCTGATGTCAGTAGCTGAAATCCTGCTCTGTAAATTATGTTGTGTAAGGCTGACTATATGATCAGCCCAGGTGATTTTTTTCAGAAATAATACTTGTCTGATCCCCTTCCCTAAAGATCTGGAGACTTTAATGGGATCTCTTTTGTCATGGGGAAGCTGTGGAGGACCATGGGACAAGGGGTATTTAATTTCTGAACATCGCCACCAATGGCAAAGACATTCAGGCAGAGATGATTTTCAGAAATTTTCAGATATTAAAGACACCTCATCATCCCTTGGTTCCCAATAGCTTCTCAACAATGGGAGCTATGGGACTTTTGGTAGAGAGGGATCAGAAATTATTTCCAACAACAACAACAACAACAACAACAACAACAACAATAAAGGTGCTGTCTTTTCGTGGCGGGGGGGTTAACTGCTCCAGTGATGTTGAGGGCTGTACTGGCGGAAGTGTAAACTACAAGTAGCTCCAACCATACCAGAGAGGTCTTGACTGAGGAACAGAACTAAGTGCACCCAACAACCCATGAATCATGGTGAAATATAATCTATACCGGCTCGGTCATCGTCCGGGTTAACAGGGACCACAATGGGTGTTGATGAACCTGGACATCTGTCAATAAATGGGCTACAGGTCACGGGTCCCATTGCTGAGCAACCAGGGCATGGGCCTGTGGAGTTACTGGAAGCTGAACCATCTCAGAAGCGGCAGAAATATACTTTACCAGAGAATCGGACAATCATGAAATGCTATTATAGAGCAGAACCTGAAAAACGAGGCTACCAAAAGCAGATGCATCTATTATGGAAACAAGAATATCCAAACTCCAAGATATCTGAATTATATTACCTGACCAGCGAAGATATATTATCAGAAACAAGGTGTTTAGTAAAGTTGAACTAGAAGAAATACAGAGGAGTTGTGAACTTGGGGGTCAACAAATTATCCAAATAGGAGGAGAAAATAGATTAATAACACATGAGGACATCGAACAGTCTGAATTTGAAGAAAATATGGATGTTGTGCAAAAATTTGAACCACAAGAAGGTTCAATTAGGATTGGAACACCAGCAGAGCTCACTATTAGGTAGCAAGAACTGAAGAATAAAATATTGACACATTCTGCATCAAATGAAGAGAGAGGAAGGCTCCCGATTTTGAAGACAGTGCCTAGAAAAAATTTGGTACCATTGATGAACGATGTAAACTCTGCACTTGCAACAGTTCAGATAATGTCAATTGAACAGATAAATCAGCTTGCTTATAGTGCAGCAGTAATAGTAACGGAAGAACTATGGATTTCACAACTGAAGTCCCCCCAAAATGTCTTGAGAAACCATGTTTGGAAGATCAGGCTGGAGATCAAAAGACTCCGAGCAAATGCGAGCAAGTTAAAAAACCTGCAGGTGTATTGGTGCCTTAATTGAAAATGCAATGAAGAACTGGAAAACAGAATTGTTTGTCAGGACGAAAGCTTATGGATTGGTTAATATTAAATGAGGGATTTTTCAAGGTGACTCTTTGTCACCTCTGCTATCTACTATTGCCCTGATTCCCCTCTCAATAATTTCACAGAAGACAAATTTAGGGTACCAAACTGCTAAAAATTCAGGGAAAATTTCTCACCTATTGTTTATGGATGACTGAAAGTTGTATGGAAAATCAAAAGCTGAAATACACTGACTGACCAACACAGCCTGAATTTTCAGTACTGATGTTAGTATTGAGTTTGAACTAAGCAAATGTGCCACAGTGGCACTGAGAAAAGGAAAAATCACTGAGAGTGAAGGAATTGAAATGCCAAATGGACAAGCCATTAAGTACCATCAGTTTGAAGTCTATAAATATCTGGGCATAGTGCAGTTAGATAATATCCAGCATGGGCAAGTGAAAAAGGTGGTCAGTAAAGAATATATCCAAAGGGTTAGAAAAGTACTAAAAAGTAGGCTGAATGATGGTAGCACCATCAAGACCATTAATCGCTGGGCCATACTGGTCATCAGGTATACTGCTGGCATTATAAACTGGACTCAGATGGAGCTAGATAGTCTGGATAGGAAAACAAGAAAACATATTATGACCATTCACTATGCATTACATCCACACAGTGATGTTGACAGGCTGTATTTACCTAGAAAATTAGGTGATAAAGGTCTTTTGCAAGTGAAGCAGACAGTTGAAGAAGAGAAGCATGTATTGGGAGATTATGTAAAAATAATACAGAGCCAGCATTATTGGAGGTTAAGAACAAGGAGGTGTTTAAAGTAAAGCAAACAAAGGGTCAATACAGGAAAACAATTATGCAAATATGAGCGGAAAGCTAGCATAATAAAGCACTGCATGGGCAGTTCTTCGAAAAAAATCAAAGGAAAAGTAGATGAGGAAAAGACCTGGTTATGGCTCACCAATGGAACACTGAAAAAAGAGACAGAAGCCCTGATTTTTGCAGCTCAAGAACAAACTATCAGAACAAATGCAGTTAAGGCTAGAATAGAAAAATCAGCTGAGTACTCCACATGTAGACTCTGTAAAGAGGCAGATGAAACTATCAACCATCTATAGAGCTGTTGCAAGAAAATTGCTCAGACTGATTACAAACAGTGGTATAATGTAGTTGCTCAAATGCTCCACTGGAATTTGTGTCACAACTATCATCAAAAATTACCCGATATCACAATCTGAAAATTGAACTTCAGAGACTCTGGCATAAATCAGTACAGGTGGTTGCAGTGCCTAAAGAGCTAAAGAAGTATTTAGAAGAAATTGGAGTTGACAAAGTCTCCATCAGGTCAGCTGCAGAAAGCCACCTTACTGGGATCTGCTCGCATAATTCGCCGATACATCACATAGTCCTAAATGCTTGGGAAGCGTTCGACCAGTGATTTGTAATACAAAATCCAGCATAGTTATCTTGGCTGCTGTGTGATGATGATGATGATGATGATAGTTGTTGTTGTTGTTGTTGTTGTTGTTGTTGTTGTTGTTGTTGTTGT
>JAHTLZ010003518.1:23033385-23054614 GCA_023846285.1 Phrynocephalus versicolor
GTATGTATGTATGTATGTATGTATGTATGTATGTATGTATGTATGTAGTCAAGTTGGAAGTGAATTACAGCCACCCTAATAGGGCTTTCAAGGTGTAACAGCTTTAACAAATGGTTTTACCAGTTTCACACCCCAATGAGTTTCCATGGCTGAATGGGAGTTCGAACCCAGGCTCCCTGAGTCCTAGTCCATCACTCTAACCACTATACCACATTGGGCATACACAGAGAGAGAGAGAGAGAGAGAGAGAGAGAGAGAGAGAGAGAGAGAGACAGAGACAGAGACAGAGACAGAGAAACAGAGAGAGACAGAGACAGAGATACGAGAAGATAAACACCAGTTCAAAGTGTACTTAAAATGCATTTAACAGTTGAAACAAAGGGAGTACTTAAAAACCTCAGCAAAATCCAAACTCCTGTTCAATCTGACACTAATACAGTCACATAAAACACTGCCTGTTCCCTCTAATATGTACTTAAGTCTCTCAGCTGGGGAATGTTAGTTTACATCTGGTGATTGAATCTGATCTTTTCTATTTTCCTCTAGACGGAATCAAACATTGAGTACATTGCTCAAGAAGTGGACGTGCATAATAACATCTTCCATAATATTTATTTCATGAAATCAGTTCAAATCATAAATTCAATTTTTGTGGGGAAGATGAAAGAAATGTAATACTGAAAATAAAAATTAGTTTCACAAGCTTCCGCTGCGACATCTCTATTTTTTATCAATAATTCACTTCAGTACTCATGTCTTTTTAACACAGCACAAGAGCTGCCACAGGTTTGGGCAAGGGAGGAGCGGGGGGGGGGGCAGCAGGAAGCCATTTAGCAGTAATAGGAGGGTGAACCTTTTAGAGACCGAGTGCCCAAACTGCGATTCAAAACCCACAATTTGTTCGCAAAGTGCCAATGCAGCCATTTAACCTGAATACAGGTGGCTCCAAGTGCCACCTTTGGCACCCGTGCCATACGTTCGCCCACACTGGGATAGACTGTTTAAAAGCTTTCAGGACTGGCTTCTTTGCCAGCCTTAGTTATAAAATGACTCTACTACACTACATCCTGTGACAGACCATCCATATACAGTGGTACCTTGTATAAAGGAATTAATTCGTTCCAAATGAAATTGTGTTAAGCAAATTTTCCTTTATACAAATTCCCACAGGAATGCGTTGAAAATGGAGTAATCCCATTTTTATGTTGTACGGATTCGCCCCATAGGCGATTATGTTAAGCAAATTTTCCCTATCTCCAGAATTTTTTATATTGTACAAATTTTATCTTATACAAACTGTTTGTTATACAAGGATCCACTGTACAGTATTCACTGTCAGCTTGTTCTCCTTTCTCACCAAACGTCCACCAATGAAGTGGTCTCAATTACTTTGAAACCAGTGTAGGCAAAATCTACCATTTACCCCCTGGCTTGGATTACTTCCTTCACGCAACCTCAGGGCAGACCTTACTGGAACTTGAAATTAGTTCCCGGTCTCAATATTAATTATTGCTATCCGAATTTAACAAGGGATGACTTCACTCCTTTTGCAGTGTAGCTTGACCTTTTTGGTTCACTTCCTGCAATATGGGTGCAGCCTCAGTAAATGGTGGTGGGGAGGGGGGGTCACACAGTGCAGGCTCATCTTATATATCCCGCTGCTGCCTTGTGGTCTTTAGTGGGGCACTAGAATGTGGACAGGAACTCAGTCTGTTGTTGTAATCCTATCTACAATAAGAGCTTGCAGCACCCAGATTTTTTTGAAGTGATTAAAAAGTAATCAATGTAGCTACTTTGGAGGGACATGAAACCAACAACTTATTTTTAAATTGCAAGCCTTTCCCTCATGTGATCTCTAAATCCTTTTTGGCTTTTAGGGTAACAGTAAAGGGGATAATAAAAAGATATGCACATAAGAGGGATGAGGTTTAAAACAGCTCCCTCTGCACCATATAAGTCACATCCCCTTTCATTAAAAATAAGCTATGAATCCCTTCTAGGCTAATTCTTAACACAGAAGCTTTATTATGTCCTTCCGCTCACCCAAAAAAGCCAAAAGGGATGCAGAGATCACACAGAGAAATTGGCAAAACAAGTAACCTAGTACTTATTACTTAAGTTACATATTACTTATTATAAATAACTAACAAAGCAGTCAAAAGGCAATTATGTCCAATTGGGAGTAGGCCACATTTTCCATAGGGATACTATACACTAAACACCCCCACACCCCACTTGTTTTTCTTCCTAATGGTGGGTAAATAGCTGCTCAGCATTTATTTCAACACAAATGCATCTGCCTTGGGGGGAAATTCAGTTTTTTAAAAAAAAAAATAGAGACATAGTTCAAAATTTGTTATTTTCAATACAACCAAAATGGCTATGTGAAAACTCTGCCATGCATCTATTTATTTATCTATAAATAAATTTATTTATAATCTAATTTATTCATTGAATTTATATACCACCCATTTAGCAACAAAGGCCACTCTGGTATCGACCTACCTTTATTATTTATTTAAAGTACATTTATACCATACCCAACTGAAAAGTATACCAGAGTGGCTTCTAAGTAATGAATCAGCAAAGGCCAGCAAATAAACCTGACAGGATTACAATCTAAAAGATACCAGGCACAAGAAATAAAGGATGGGGTGGAAGGAGAAGAAGAAATGGAGATGACACTGCCAATTCCTAATGACTGAGTTCTCCTGATGACTAGCAGATACCGAAGGAGTTAAAGTCACTGGAGGGAAGAGATACTGCTAGGGACCCAAAGGCGACAGGCCTCTTAGTACTGCCGATGGAATGGCTCCGCCTCTTTTCTTGACTTCTGCCGCAGCTCCATAGAATGGAAGGTCTAGCTAATGATCAACCAGTTCCGATGATGGGGAAAATTTATGTGGTTACCCTTCCACCAAATATCTTAGCTATGGTGTGTGACATGTGCACCCATGTAAAAAACACCCAACACTGAGGTCTGATTATAATAGCCTGTTTTCTCAAAAGATTTGTGGGTGGGGAGAATCAAATGAATGAAGCTGATGCACACACCACAAACAGCTTTCACAAAATACAGCAGCTACGTCACGGCAGAACGGACATAAGTGGGTCTTCTGACCCACTTTTTCTTTGTGGGATTTGAAAACGCTCCCCAAAACACACCCAGACAAGACCCATGTCTTCCATTTCATTCTGAATTGGATGAACACTGACTTAAGAAAAATGTTGTTCTCCTGTCAGTACCATCCATGACAAGTTTCAAGGCCAGCTGGTTTTGCTGGATCCAAAGAAGGGATTTTAAATTTTACATCATTTAGGAATCTTACTGGGTCAATAGCAAAGAGAAGCTTTTCTGTATACTTGCTTTTAAGAAGGTTGCTTCTGCTGGCTTGACATTACGATAGGAATAATTTTAACAGGAAAGGTGCAGTTGTTCGTTACTCATTTAAAACAAGATTTGAGATCCTAGAGGGGGGATCCTCAATTGTTCACATTCTTGTACTCTCATCTTACACTGGTAGAAAAAACCCACAAAAGGAAGCCTCAAGCCCCACTTGTTAGAACCCCCCATTATGGCTACATAATTCCCCCAAATGTAGCATGACAATACTTTCATTTCTGTTCCCTACAAATGGTAAGAATGGGAAGCTTTATCTTGGGGTTTTCATGTACTGGCCTTTTCATTATCAGTCTGAAAAATTCAGTGGACCTTTGCCCCTGCTTTTTTAAAAAAAGGGAGAAAAGGGTACAGTGGCTTCTACGCTCAAGCCACATAATGAGGGGTGGAAGAATGGAAAACAGTCCAATGATTTAAACACTTAAGCATTGCTCTTGACATTTATGCCCGCTTTGAAACCCTTAATGAAATAACAGCCCTGTTAATTCTTGCAAGGTATAATTTATATAGCCTACATGTTAAAACACACACACACACACACACACACACACAATTCCAACAACCCTGCATTATAAACTGTTTGCAGCTTAACAGCATCCTGGCTGTATCATGGTCCATTTAAAAAATAACAAGTTGCTACTCTTTTGAACATAATAGTGGTAGCCAAAGAAGTGAGAATAATTACATTTTTATGGAGTGAGCATGCATTCATGCCTTGTTTGAGCTGCTTAGAAAAATAAAAAGCTGCAAATATTACTTTCCAACCTGACTCTGTTCCAGCAGGCCTCCATAAAGACAGTTAGGGGAAAGCATCAGAAATCATTGTCAATATGAACCAAAATTAGACCTCTCTCGTGTGGGCATGTGACAGCCAGATAATAGAGTCTACTAACACTACGGTCAGGCATTTCTTTTCTAGTTAATGTTCCCTTGTGTGCGAAACATAATGTAAGAGACAAGTGTAAGAATGACACATAGGGAGCTATGTGAATAGAGAGCTTTGGAAAGGATCCTTAATCGAGAAAAGAGCTCTGCTTAATTTTCAACAACATTCAATAGCAATTTATTTGCAGCCATTTTCTCTGTTAACCTTCCACAATGGAACAGGTAAGACGCAGCATAAGACAATTTGTCAGCTGCCAGACAGGAACAAAAGAACCAGTTTTTAAATAAGCTCCAGCATTACTTTATTTGTTTTGCAACATTTTAATAACTTTTTTGGAAGCCCATCAAAGGACCAACGAGAGGAAGAGGGGGAAATACCCAAGGCAGGAAGAAAAAGGACATCTCTGTTGAAAACCTTTTTACTGATAAATTTATTCCAACCATTTACCTAATAAAAGCTGTCCTTAAAGAAGCAATTAAATATTAAATTAACCACTGGGAATGCTGCTCTTTTTATATACCCGTTGAATGTCTACATCAGTTTCCTACATTTAATTGATTCCAGGTCTACAAAGTTTGTGACCTGTCAAGTCAAAAGCAACCCCCTCTATTCCGGCCAATGGGCGACCTCCAAATGATAACCAATCATCTCTTGGTTTCATGTTCCAAAAACAGACTGTACACAGATACCCAAACGTATCAGCCAATCCTTCAGCCAAAAAGTTAACTGCTGGTTCTCAGGATGCTACCAAGTATTTATTTATTTATTTATTTATTTATTTATTTATTTATTTATTTATTTATTTATTTATTGTATTTATACCCCGCTTATCTACTATGGGTTACTCTAAGTAACCCATGCGAATCCAAGATAATCATTGCTTCTCCTTCTATTAAGACCGAAATATGTGGAGATGCAAAAACAAAGGCAGGCCAACGTCAGGATTTTGAAGTTCCTACATTTTGATATTGAAGTGGGTGGGGAACATTTTTTTAAGAGTGGCATTTCTTTCAATTAAATGCCAATTCTGCCTAATTGTAGGTATGATTATATTGGCTTGAGTCACACTCTCTTTTGCGACTGCGTTCCGTTTAGGTCACAAAGACTCCATGTTTTTTCCGGGGTCAGTGTTTACACTGGCCCCTCAATCTACAACAGTGGTTCTCAAACTTTTTTCGCCGTGGCACACTTGTTGGGCTAAAAAAAAATTGTGGCGCAGCTACCCTTAAAGTGTTTTGAATACTTAGGAAAAGAAAGAAACAGTGCAAATTTAATGCTCAGTTGTCTTTATTGCGATGAATGAGACTGTTTGGATGATTTTTTTCATTATTTTCTTTGTTTATGGGAAGTTGAGTTACACTGCTAAATCTTAGTGAAAATTAAATATCATTGCTGTGGCACCCAGTTTGAGAACCGCTGATCAACACTGTCCCAATGAATCTGTGCCCACAAACCCTTTTCCTTTGATACCACCCTCCTGTTGATTCCCAACTCTGTGATTATGATCTGATGTCAAGGCACTGGGACTGTTTAACAGGTTGCACCGAGGCTGGGAATGATGGACCGTTTTTCAAAGTTCTCCATATCAATACAAAACATACATGCATATCATGGAATTGGGATATTGCTCGAATTTATCAGAGTTGTTTCAATTTTAATACTATTTTCCCCATCTTTGTCCCTGCAGAGAAAGAGCTAGAGCTAAAGCAATGGAACAATGCAGTGATCTTTGGAACTACCAGGAGAAAGAGCACAAGGGACAGTGTTCCTGCTGTCTCAAAACATCACATTCCAATTTACCAGAAAACCACTCCAAGGCATGCCTCCTTCACCGGTCCTGTTGTAGAACAAAACAATAACGCAGAGAAAACACAGTTTCAAAGCATTGTGGTTAGAGAAGAGAAGAAGACCTAAGCTGCAATGGGGAAAGGTCTGGAATGGAAGGAAAACAGGATGGGCTGGTTTGCATTGACCTCATGCAAGCACTGAATTCACCTGTGCCAATACCGGAATAAATTGCGATGTATTTTTGACTGTAGTTGCGCTCTTCGTAATACCTACATAAAATTATGGATCTCATGATAACACGTGCTTTTAGGCTAGTTTAGTGAACAATAATGACCAATAAAAGATATCACCTCTGTGTCATCTACGTTGACCAAGAATCAATAGTTCCGACTCAGGCTGCCATCAAACAGATTCAAACTCTTTAAAGCAGAAATTTTGCGTGAAACAGAAAGCCACCTCCATAAAAAGCCCAAATATTTGTAAGAGAATTCTCATTCTCAAGCCCATTAACTGATGTCCATATTACATGGAGAGAGCATTTTCAGAGATAGGTCTGTAAGACAAAGAGAAAACTAGGAAGGGAAAAAAGCACTAAAATCTGTCACAAAACAAACTAATCTGCACATTTTTTGAGATGAGAACGTCTGCTGCGACACTCTCACACAATCAGCCCATCGATTTTCCTCTTCCGATTACCCGCTGCCTATAACTTTAGATCCTCCCCTTAGTGGCAGGGAAACAGTTACATTTTTTGCAACTAGTCAGAAGCGGAAGGGGGGGCTTAATTCCACTGTGGACCATGGTTCATTTGCAACGTTGCGAAACTTGAAAAATTAAACTGTGTGTTTCACCCATAGTGACTAAAAATGCACATTTCTATGAACTTGACCTTTGCAGAGAAGAGAACTCTCACTCTTGTTTGCTCCCAGTAGGTTTTGCCAGAGTCCATGTGATACCTGTATGACTGTCTCAATGGGGCAGTGTCCCATCCATCAATCCTGCTCATTTCCAGTTTGAGACTTGCGTTGCAGTTCTCTGTAGCATGAAACAGTTGGCATGTCTTTGCACTTCTCTATGTTCCCTGTGTTTTTCAACCATTCAGCCTGATGATGAATTCGGTAGGCCTTGAAAAGTTGCATATTTTGCCGTACTTAACAGGTCATCCTAATAAACTTCTGTTCACCTGTGGCTGTTGGCGTTGGGATTCTGTTTCGCTCTCAACTCAACTTCACTCTTTCTCAAACGTTCCTTCCAGAAAGATGGCCTTAGCACAAGAATAAAAATTCTTCCGAGAAGGCGACTATCATTACTTCTTTTATGTGTTGTCGTTAAGTGCAGATGGGTACTTATTTTGATAGGTGCACATTATTGCTTCAAGAGCAGCATTTTAAATTCCAAGGCATTAAAAAACCCGTACCATGAATTTTAATGTATTTATGAATTCAGACACAATTTCTCTACAATTAGATTGTTATGTATTCCACTTACAAGAGCCTGAGGCTGAAGCATTGTTTTCAGGAGAATAGGCAAAACTAGACTTTTTTTTTTTCTGGGATAACTCTGGGCCAGGGATTGCTGCCTTAGAACCCCGTCTGGTACCCTGTCTTTAATGTTTCAGGATGGCAGTGGAATATAAGCAGGCACTACTCACCAATGAATAAGAAAAATGATCGACTGAGAATTGTAGGGTCACCGAATCCATCTCTTTGTCACAGCTGAAGTCTCTCTCTTTAAATCTAGACCAGGCATGTCCAAACTTCAGCCCTCCAGATGTTTTGGACAGCAACTCCCACAGTCCTTTGCCATTGACATTCTAAGCTTAGAATTCTGGGAGTTGTGGTCCAAAACATGAGGAGGGCCGAAGTTTGGACATGCCTGATCTAGACAGACTGTCATGGCATTCCAAAACAGAGACTGAAGCCAACTGGGCCAGAGAGCAGAGTTCAGTAACCCAAGGTCCCCTGATCAGTTCCTGGCACTTACCAGTTAAAGCAAAGCTAGCACATCTGTGTTCAGCTGTGCAAGACAGTCTTAACCACACAGCGTGTTGGCAAAGACTGATGGGAGCTGCATGCCAACACCCAGGAAGCTGCACATTCTCTAGTGTGGGTTTTAATGGATCAGGATAGACAACATAAGGTTGAATCAATCATGCTCAGCTTACATCTGTACCTTTGAAGTCAAATACACACTTCATCTTCTGTTCTTCTTTTACTAATGTGCCTATGATTATCAGAGCAATGTCACATTGTGTGTGTACAATATTTGGCTCTTGTCATCGTGCCTCTTTCTCACACTCTAGCACAGCTCTTCCCCTGATCTGGTGTGATCTAAATACTTCCCTCTTTTTTCTGTTTGTTTTTTAAACCCCTGTTTCTATTTGTTTTGCAACCCATTTCCTTTAAGCGGTCAGAGAGAGTTCCAAAGCCACTCTACAGGGTTTGCTTGTATGTAGAGAGTTAGAGTGCCTGTTCTAATAAACAGTTCATTATAAAGGTACAGGTCAAGGAAGTTGATGGGGAGAAGCAACATCAGTCCAGCATCTCAATAAGTCAGAAACTACGGGCTAGAAACAACTTCTCCCACCAGAAACAAAGACTGCTTTCTGTCTCTAGTCCAATTAAGCTCACAGGAAAAATGCACTCTTCAGCTCCTAAACAAGCAAGCTCTAATGCTGGGGAGAAGGCACAATAGAACATCAGCTTAGACTGTCTTGTCCACTTAGATGTTCTTCCTTAAAAGGACTAATAACTGACCTTGTGTCAGAGCAATAGGGGTGGAAAAAGAGGAAACATTTGTGAATGTAAGTGCCAGGGTTCAAAATTCTGAATGTATACAGGGTGTTAAAACAATGTTAAAGATGCAATCCTGAAATTGTACATTGTGCTATAAAAATGAGGCTTGAATGACAATTTGTGAACAGTCACTGCAGAACAATCATCTAGCCAAGTCTGAATGCAAGCTCAGTATATTGCCTAGTAAAAGTATCTCTTTCACAGTTGGCAGCTGAACTTGTAAACAAATGATAAGGAAATAGAAAACAAGAGAGAGAGAGAGAGAAACCTCTTAGAGCCCTAAAATGCCCATACAGCAAAATTGGTACCTGTCCAATTTTATTCACCAGTACTTGATGTTCATGGCATTTTACTTTCCTTGTAAATTACTATGGGGCCAGTTAGTTATTCCCATAGAAGTTGGGATCCATTGAGTCTTAACAGAAGTAACAATCTGCAATTCTAGCTCTTAATTTTGCCACCACAATAAGCAACCACAACTTATATTAATTTTTTTCTCATCATTTCAAGTAGTGGTTTCTCACCTTGGTTCCCCAAATGTTCTAGGCCTACAGCTCCCAGAAATCTTGGCCAGCACAACTAGCAGTGAAGGCTTCTGGGAGTTTTAGTCTAAGAACATCTGGGGATTCAAAGTTGACAACTACTGATGTAAAGAGATCAGTAACTTACTATGCAGCCAATATTAAGTTGTGGGAGGGAAGTGCAAACAGCAGAGCAAATATAAATATAAGGAGGCAAAACACACATGCCAAACACACTGGATGACAGAAACAGAGATATCAAGTAGCATCAGGCATCATATAGCAGTAGCAGCAACAGAGGTAGCAGCAAAGGAATCATGGATTTTCCTCTATAGAGTAAAACTAGTTTGGCTGGGTGAGCACTTAAAATATTTTTTCATGTGTGTCCAGTACTATGCTTAAAGGAAAATGGATTTTTAGCATCCATATTTTTTTACTTTCAAAAACTTTGATATTTTAAGAAACATACTTTTTTACTGTATCTCAAAGACTATAGGCCCTTATATTTTTGGATTACCGTATTTTTCGGACCATAAGACGCACCAGACCATAAGACGCACCTGGTTTTTGGAGGTGGACTGGACCCCCCAAAAGCAGTCCCGCTAAAAATCGCAGATCGCCCCTCGGCCTGCTCCATCTGCTTTCAAGAGCAACTGCAAAAACCCCACCACCGCCATCGCCGCTGCATCCACGGCTTCCATTTTCTGCAGCTTCGTCTCCCTGTCTCTCCCTTGTAATTAAAACATGCCCTGCAAAGGAATGGCTTTTCACTCTCCTCCTTTTACCCCCCGACTCTGTCACAGGCTGCCCGGGCTCAACGCCCCCGCTGGCCCTGGGGGGAGGGCCGGTGCCGCTCCCCCCCAGTCCGCCGACCCCTCGGATCCATCGCCTAGCGGCCGGGGCGGGCCGGGACGGAGCCGCGGCAGCGCGGCCAGGCTCCCCTGACCATCAGCTGTTCTGCGCGGTAGCGCAGCAGCAGAGGCCGGGAGCCGGGGGGTTGGGGACCACCGCTGTAGTGGACCCGCTGCCACTCTGCCACTCGGACCATAAGACGCATTCGGACCATAAGACGCAGGCACTTTTCCTCCCACTTTTTGGTGAAGAAAAAGTGCATCTTATGGTCCGAAAAATACGGTAAATATGTTTACGGTTACTTTATTGTCTGTAACTTTTATAGATAAGCTTATACTTTCTAAACCTAAGTATTTGTCTGCAACTTAAGTTTGGGTTTTAATACTTTCTTATTTGTGGCATCTCATAGTTACAAGAATTTTGGATGGTAATCACACCTGCAGCTTTTCACAAGTTGCAAGGTTGGATTTCTGTTGAAGCATTTGTGTCTACAGTACAGTATTTCATAACAGTAAGGCTATGATGACATGTTTGAATTGACCCCTGGATTATTACGCATAGAAGGAGTGTAGATAATTAAAGCTTGTAGAAAGAGACAATCTAATGTTGCCTGGAATCCAATAATAGAATACTGTAACTTGTTTTCCCTTAATACCCATATCAGTGCTGATGTCCTTAGGTAAGATTGTCTGGTTCGCACTGGAATTAACCTTTTCTTGGGGATAAATGGGAACGCAGGCTTCTGATTTTTCCTGGAGGTCTACAAAGGTCTGTAAGGCTCTTAAGAAGTTTTTCAGGCCTCAGACATTATAACCTGATGATGTGGGAGAGGCGTAGCACTCATTTCCTTATTTACAGAGTATATACTGCTTCACAGAATAGGATCAGTTATCCCTACCTTCCTCTGGTTTATGTGTTCAGTGCTGCAATTTGATAATTTTAGACTCTTGAGTTTATGATCTTAAAAACGTTTGGTTAATTTTATTACTGCACAATTTTAATCTTTTTTTTTTTTTTGCTACCTCCAGATCCAAAATGTGCAATCATAGATTTTTCAAAAGAACAGGTAGCAAGGAGTTAAAGCAGGCATGTCCAAACTTCAGCCCTCCTGATGCTTTGGACCACAACTCCCAGAATTCTAAACTTAGATTGCCAATGGCAAAGGACTGTGGGAGTTGTGGTCCAAAACATCTGGAGAGCCGAAGTTTGGACATGCTTGGGTTAAAGGATCTTAGGACACTGGATCAGATGGATATGGTCCCATTGTTCATGCTGCACTTCCCAATGTTAATTTCAATGATTTCCCCCTTATAGACTGTGCAATGTAAATTTAACTTCAAGTAGACCCTACAAGAATACAGTTTGGTCAGCTGGCAGAGCTTGGGTAATTTTTTAAAAGTAGTTCCACATTGTTTTTATTCCCCCTCATCTTCTGTATTGTCTTACAAGCCCACAGTGGCAGAGGAAGTCTTGATCACTTTAAGAATGAGGCCCTCAGTGGGGTGGCCTATGATGTGTGATGGTTCAACATTACCTCCTCTAGGTTCATACCATTACGATTAGTATCCCTTTATTTTTTTTAAAAAATTATAGTTTTGAGCTGCATAAGATAAAGAGATGCAGTGGCAACTCACAAGCAGCTGGGCCTTGTCAATCCAATGCTATGTCAGTTCAGAACGAAAGGAGCTGATCGTGATAATGGTAAAGGAGGTTGTACTATACCATTGGGAGAAATGCACCTTTGACTCTTTGCTGTGTGGATACTTAGAGCATGCCTTCTTGAGATCTTTAAACATTTGCATGAGAAAAACAGCAACAATTTCATTTGGTGCAAAACGAAAGGTTGTGGTTTAGTACACTTTGCATCAGTCCAAGATAACCTGACATCTAGTCATTTGCTCAGACAGATATCATATTATCTCTGCATCCTCCCGGCTTTGCAACTGAAAATGACAGCGGTTCACAACAGGAAGTCTAACTCTGCTAAAGTTTCTAATTCTGCTTCTCACCTCTATGCTTCTGGTCAGCTATTATTTTTTAAACACTTTTGAGTAAAAATGTTGCACATATGTACAGTATATTCATTGCACCTTCCCGCGCCTCCCAACTGGGGCTTTTTGACAGTTGATGGGGTGAGGGAGGGCCACACTCCCTCCCCATCCTAAACCCCTGCCAAAAAGCCCCACCTGGGAAGCGGGAGGGGCAAGGGAGAACGGAGCAAGCAGCTCTGTTCTGCCTGACCACCCTCCTCCCAGCTGGGTTTGACAGGTCAGAATGACTGGGAAGCTGCTGCCACCCACGTGGGTTATTTTGACAGGTGGGGCTGTCGCCACTGGGAACAGCCTGACCTGTCAAAAAAACCTCCCCTGGGTGGCGGCAGCTTCCGAATCATTTTGTTACTCATTTCGTTATTAAAATTTAATTACATTCGTTTAGTAACTAAACTAAATGAAAGGCAATGAGGAATGATATGAAACACTAATTTTCCGTTTCGTGCCCATCTCTAGCATCAACCAATCGATGCCATATGTAGTCAGTTTCTGCTGCAAATCGATCAAGCCACTTCCCCTACAGCTTGACCCTGGAGGTTAAGTGAATATAACGAGGGTGTTTCAGAATTGACGCACACACCTTTTACTTTAAAAACATTACACGGACCACTCCCTCCAAGTCTTAGGACAGCAATTCAAAATGACACATTGACCAATAGCAGCAGTAGCTGTTAAGAGTAAACAGTACTGTGCTAGATGGCCCAGTGGCCTGTCCCTGTATAGGATAGCATCATAATGTTCTGGACATAACCTGTAAAATTTATATTTTTTAGACTACAATTTCCAAAAATTGCCATTGTCCGTATACAGAGCACTAGGAGCTGAAGTCCCAATCTGCTTCTGCTGCTTTACTTCTTCTTCTTCCTAATCCGTGTTCATTTGCCTGTCTTATAAACAGCAATGTTTCAAGGAAAAATCCATTACAATACAGTACAGCTGCTTTAGATTCTCAACTCTTTTATTTATATACAGAACAAGTCAGTTTAATAACTGCAAAATGTTGTTTCAGGCAAAGTAATGGACACACAATAAAACTATTCTTTTCCCCAAAGGTCATACTAGGAGAAGCATACATTGTTCAGCAGCCTACCCAACAAGGCTATTATTCCCCTAGAAAATAAAATTGGGGGGTGGGGGGGAAGAGTATAATAAGCATATATTTTCATCAGAGCCCCTGGGCTAATTTAAAGTAGAATCACAAGGCAATCAATCATAGGCTAAAATTACTTCATTTTCCAAACTGTTTACACTTTCAAAGCTACAAACCCACTTTCTGCTATTTCAACTCACGATTTACAGCGACGGATTTAGACTGGCCTTGGCTCCCTGCCAACCTCCAGTCATGAGGGAACTAATGATATGAACAGATCAGTGTTTTATAATGGAGAAAAGCGCATGTAAATTTCCAGTATGTCTGCAAGTAATCAGGGCGTGCTGACTATAAATGAGGATGCCTGAAATTTATTTTAGGAGAAATATCTTAAAGCTGCACTTTTAATCTGGGCCAAGAAAGAGGCAAAAAAGAGTGAGAGCAAGTGAGCCCACGAGGGAGTGAGGGGGAGCTTTTTAAAAAGCACTCGAAGACGGCTCAAAATTTATCCTAAGTAAACTATTATCCAAACAACATGTTAACCGAGATCACAATAGCCAACTGGCGTCAGTGTTTCTATCTTTAGCAGATCACTCCCTCAGCATGCTTATGTGAAACATTAAGCTGGCTAGCTCATGAAATTAAAACACACACATTCCGTCTTTCTCTCCCTCCGCACACAAAGAAATGCTTCACATTGTATTATAGGAAGAAGAAGCCGTTCGTTCCAAACAAGGTCAAGGTTTATGAAATGGCAGAATTCAAAATATATGGAAGCAAAAAGTGGAAAGACCAGCTTTCTCTTTTAAACAAATCTCTCTCTCTCTCTCTCTCTCTCTCTATTGTATCTCTATCTATCTAATGACCACAATATCTGTAGTGTGTGTATTATATGTATATATGCACAGTATACTGTATATGTATATGTAAAGGTAAACGTAAAGATTCCTGCCGCACTCTAGGGGGCTGTGTTCATTTCCGTTTCCAAGCCAAAGAGCCAGTGTTGTCCAAGTCCGTGGCCATGTGGCTGGCATGGCTGAAGGCATTTCTGCGCACGGAACACTGTTTAACTTCCTGCTTTTTACGGTGGTACCTATTTATCTACTTGCATTTACATGCTTTTGAACTGCTAGGTTGGCAGGAGCTGGGGCTAGCAGCGGAAGCTCGGTCCGTTGTGTGGCACCCGGGATTCAACCCGCCCAGCTGCCGACTTCTCAGCTGACAGTTTCAGAGCTCTAGCCCTCTGTGCATGTGTCACTATAAGCCATATGTATATGTACACACACATAATCAGTAAAATCAAAATTCAATTGTAATTTTATTACATCTATGCAAATAACATACAGTACAATGAAGATTGTCTAGTACTGATGGATGATTCTATCAAGCTCAGTTTTGGCCCAATTCTCATTTTTCCAATCCTAAACTCACCACGCTGGCTGAATAGTTTAGTGGTTTAGGCATCTGAGGCCAGAACTTGGAAGTTTAATTTCCCCCCAAGGTGCCCCCAGAAGATGGATATGCCACCCAGAGACCTTCAGGTAGTTTAGGCAGCATATAAGGTGAATAAATAAATAAATAAATAAAAATGATAAACAACTCCTGAGCATCCTCTACCTGGAAAACCCTGGAAAGGGTCACCATCCATTGGAACAGACTCAACAGTACAAGTGCCAAACCCATCAAATAATTATTATCCACTGACCAATGACTTACAGTATTCATTTTTTTAGTTTACATTAAATATTACTATTGTTCCATGTATGCATTTTCAAAAATCTACACTTCTGTACACCTATCAGGAAGGTATGCTCTTCCCCACGCAATGTCACAACAAATATAGTGTTTGCATATACTCTTCAAAATATACTTTTGTCAACATTATTTGAAGCATGCACCTATTGTTTATGTGCACATGTCTAAACTTTGGAAGCATAGATACCATAATGGGAAACTGTATGCCAGTTTCCACTGAAGCTAGGGAGGGGCAAGTTTGGTACGCTGCCACACGAACAGAACAAATCTCACGCATGCCCTCCCTGCAGGAGTTCAGAAGAACAATGGGCTGCTCCAAATAGGGTGCAGACAAACTGTAGAAGTAGAAATGTAACTTATGCAATCATGTTGATGAGTTATCTGGACACGTTTTGAGAAGAACCCCTCTCTACCTTCCACTGCTTGTGGATTTACACAAAGATCAATTAAATTATAGTAATCATAAATAATGCCTAATCAGCTCATCAGAACTGAATGTCAGCGGACACTTGCATAAATTTGTTATCGATTCAGTTGAAAAAGAGATTTATTTGTGCATGCTTTTCTATCTATAATATTGATTTGAATAAGCTTCTGAATGTGCTTAAAACCTGCCTTACCACCACCATGTGGTTCCACTGAACTAGTACGCTGTGTGTGTTTATACGCATGGAGATACATTTATGAACATATCTGGAGCCATCACTACTTCTGTGCAACTAATACTGAGAACAGTGAATCAAACTCGCACAATATGTAACCTTAATATTTAAAGTTTTATCTTAATATCAGAGGGATATAGATAGCTTAGTGAGTTCAAGTACCTGGCTGCAGGGGTGGGGGAGAGGGGTGGGGGGCATTTGATTATCCATTGTGCTTACTGGGAGAACAGCAAGAAACATGGAAACGGTGAACTATAAGTACTTATGGCAAGCTTTGCCATTGGATTAACATGACAGCACACAGAAAAATTAATCTTAATGCCATCTCAGAAACAGAAATCCATACTGTATTGCACAAACATTTGGGAATTTCTCATTTTCTGGTGAAAACAACAAGCTAAACCCGATATTCAGCCCAACAGGGCTTATATTTGTGTTGATTAACGGGTCTCATTTACTTCAGTGAGCCAACATTTGTTGTTGTAAAGTCAGAATTGACTTATAGTGACCCTGATAGGGTTTTCAAGGTAAGTAACGTATTGAAGGAATGGTTTTGCAAATTCTTCTCCCCTAGTGAGTTTCCATGGCAGAACCAAGGACTCAAAACCCAAATCTCTGGAGTCTTAATCCATTACTCTATCCACTATACCACACTGAGTACTATGGGCCTACCTTAGCTGGGACTAAAAATAGATTTAATCCTATGACTTTGCACATTTTTCGGTCAAAGGTTAGTGCCCATAAGTTCTATTAATTTCAATATAAAAGACTTGAGTACAGTACATGCTTAAATCTCCCGCAGAAACCAATAAAAATTTGATGTGCTAAATTCTTGGCTTGACCCTAAGCTTTTGTCTGATCCCATTTGGTGGCACCCATTTCAGAGTCACCTCTTATTTTTAGCTCTCTTTGTTTAAAACAAAGCCAAAGATACTGTACAGGCAAAACCAAACCAAAAGGGGGGGGGAAGCAAGCATGATGACAGAAACAGAGAGTCTTCTCTGAAATCCAATTGTGAATGACGGCTATTTCAGTCACTGTGTTATTACATGCCTAAATTCAATTGTGTAATCAGATAAGGCCAGGAACAATGCACAGCCAAGCTTTGTTTTAAAGCCCCGTGGCTTTGAAGTTCTGTAAATCATCTTCAGTATTCGAAACACTTTTCATAAAGTGGGAAGGGGGGGGGGATAGGTTAAAATAAACTAGCTGAACAAAATACCACACTTCAGCGTCCAGAGACTAAATCGTTTTATTGGCAGAGATGTTCAGCACCATTATGACACAGAAATCCCCTCTCCTTTCTTGGTAAAACATCTGATACTTGGGAGAAACTACCTAAGGGCCAGTAATTAAAAACTGCCTGGACTGGATAACAGCCGTCCTGCCTAGAAGGAGGATATACAAGTGGGAAAATGCAAGCTATGCAAGAAAAAAAGGAGTAAAGACCATGTTCTTTACCTCAGTGTGTTTTGAGGGTAATTCATTCCCGCGAGGGATACACATTTTATAAACATACTGAGTCCGTTGGAATGTTCTCCACTTAGATATAACATAAAAACTGTGGCAGTAGTAGTTTGAAACAAACTTTTCTGCCATCAAAATATATGTACTGTACATTGTAACTCTGTACAGCAAACCCTTGGAGGAAAAAGAAGAATATACGAGCTTTCCAGTGTTTGGTAGAAGCAGCAGACCGCTCTTTCCTATAGCCTAGCATCCATCACATCACCAACCATACTCCCACTGCCCACAACTTTTTAACCTGTCTGTTTGCGGCTGTTTGTACACTGAAATATTAAAAGCTGCTTAAATGTCAATTTAGGCAGTTACTTCACATCCTTCTTTGTTCCGCAATTAGTTTTGTACCGTGACAGCGTTGGTCGCGCTTACGTGGTTTTGTCCCTGTTTCAGTGTTCCCATAGTCGTGATAACTTGTGCCATGACAAGTGTTACCTCATGGTCTTGTACCATGACAAACACCAGATTTGTCTAGCTTCCTTTTTCCTTTTTTTTGGGGGGGGGGGGGCCCTTGAAAATTCTTTTTCAATATATCACTTCTGAAAAGTAAAAAAAAAGGGACAGAGTTTTCTGAGAGAAACGAATGTTTTGTTGCGTGACAGTCATTACTACATGGTGTTTTGTCTCAGAACAGAAAGCGGGAACAAAGAGTGACAAGGGAAAACCATAGCACAGCACCAGGTACAGTATTGTTGAGCTTTGCACCCATTCCGGGGGCGTGGTCAAGACAAATTTCAACTGACATAAAGTAACATTTTTTGTACCACTCCTAAGCGCAACACTAACAGAGATAACATGGACGTGAAGTAACTGCCTTATATGTTGTTGTTGTTGTTCAGTCATTAAATTGTGTCTGACTCTTTGTGACCCCATGGACCAGAGCACAATAGGCCCTCCTGTCTTCCACTGGTTAAATGGTTAAATCCATGTTGGTTGCATCGATGACACCATCCAGCCATTTCATTCTCTGCTGTCCCCTTTTTCTTTTGCCTTCAATCTTTCCCAACATCAGGGACTTTTCCAAGGAGTCCTCTCTCTCATGAAGTGGCCAAAGTATTGGAGCCTCAGCTTCAAAATCTGTCAATTTATATGTACCTTCCTCTAAAATGTAGCTAGCTAATAAGAAATAAGTATGAAGCAGCAAAATGAGACGAGGGAGCAAACTTTACACACCACACCTGTACTGCCATTTCCCTACCACAATCATTCCCCTACCCCAAGCCACAGTAATTTCACTGAGGAAAAATACAGGCTCAGCACAAGAACATCTCCCTTGCACCATGACAAGTCTGACATCGAGGGAGGTTAGAAACCTGAGTTTATGCAAGGGAACTGTGATTTGCTGTGAGACATGTTACATCTTTCTTTACTCAGCAACAATGGTTAGAAGCTTCCAAGACTCAATCGTCAACATGTTCCATTTTTACCCTCTCAAAATCTGCTTCAATGAAATGATTTGCAGATTTTGGTCCAGGTAAGAAGGGTCTCTTCTCTGCCTGAAAACATGGGCTATGTGTGTACTTTTCAGTTAGTAGGGTAGAAAATAAATTACCCCACTGGAAAACTCTCATGTCTAGGCTGCTTGCCAGAGGTATCCCTGATTAAAGCCTTGGTTTCTTATTGCTCATTATTGAAATGGCACCCATTCCTCATGTCACAGCCTCAGAATGAAGACGTAAGTGGTACTGTATTGATAATTTCCAAAATGTGTGACAACAAGCTTTGAATTCTGCCAGAGAGATCCAGTACAATGGAAGCCCTGGCTTCTACAGACCAGATCTCCAAGACCTAGGGATGGGAAGATCTCTCCTCATCCACTTTGTTACATCTGTATAAATCCTGCCTGCATTTTTATCTTGCGTTTGTTTTCTACTGGACTTCAATCCTTCTTCCTGCGCTGAAATTCACACTCTTTTTTTCCCTTGCACATTTACCCTAACATGTGCAGTCACTTGTGCATTTTACTTCATTTACTAACTTAATTTATGCATAGATTTCCTCATTTACTAACGCATGGGCATTTCAGGTGTTTTCATTTTAAAGCACACACATCTCTTTGTGTGGCTGGTTGGAGAGGTCAATGAGCTGGGTATCTGGATGCAGAGCCAGATGTTAAGAGCTTGCTTCCCCACTGTGCCTCCTGTGAGCAGAGCCAGCCCCGTATGGCCTTGAGCAAGGTGCACAGCCCCAAAATGCCCACAGAAGAAGGGAATGTTAAACCACTTCTGAATACTTCTGTGTCTGCTGTGTATCTCTTGAATGCCCCATAAGCCTCAAAAAATGAAAAATTCTAAACACAAGGTGTGTTTCATTTTTCACTAGCTGACACCCCTTGTTGGTCTAAGGCAGTAGTGGCCAAACTTCGGCCCTTTAGATGTTTTGGACCACAACTCCCAGAATTCCAAGCCTGTATTGCCAATGACAAAGAACTGTGGGATTTGTGGTCCAAAACTTCTGGAAGGCCAAGGTTTGGCCACCACTGGTCTAAGAAGTAAACCACAATTAGAGTAGACCTGTTGAATCAGTAGGAATTCAGTCAGTCAACTCCTCTGTAAAATCCACTTATTCAAAGGGCCTACTCTAGTTGCAACTTACTATGCCAAAGCAATAAGATTTCAGCTATTGAGTCTTAGGAGATGCTAAAAGATTAGCTTTCATGACCAAACCCAACAAAAGAATTTTCAATCACCCTTTTTAAAAAATCCTGTCTTGTCTACGGTGACCACATCAACTCAGCTTCCTTTTCCACTGTGACTTTTAGGGAGGAAGAGAATGGTTGGCATACATAACTTTCCTCACAGGAAATCCACAAAAAACAAAACTATTATATGGAGAAGGAAATGTGATGTATAAAATTTGATTTCTCTGAGTCTAAAATCATTACTGTTATCATCACCGCCATCAGCTCCTCTACTTCCTTCAAAGCGCCTTTGTTTCCACCCCGATGTGGAAGTCAATCTTTGATCAAGAGGTGCATCTTGCTTGTGAATTACAGTCAAATGACGATCCTGAAAAGATGTGAGATGCCAAAAGTTGTTCAAGGAGACAGGTCCAATCTTCCGGTGCCGAACCAATTTCAGATCCTAACAGAGATAAACCAACTGGACTAGAACCAGAGCACAAAGGGAGTAGAAAACTAGTTGTGAATGAACCTCACCTCAATATTTCATCAACCAGTTATTCTAAGGCCAACGGCATCAATTCCAATGCATCTGAAACAATCCATGACTTAAACGGCCCCCTCTGCAGCATGAGATGACTTAAACCAGTCACCGCCCACAAAGAATTTATCCAAACATAAATAGCTAAAAACTGAAAATTAAATTAGAACCCTATAGAAGTTCACCCAAAGTTACATGACTGTCAACCCCTCCTCATTTCAGCTAAGTGAAGTCTGAATTCTCCTTCAAGTAAATAAATATAACTTAGAAGTATTTTGTCTACAGACTGAAAAACTATACAGTAAGATTCAGTATCAGTGGAACTGGTATGCAGGGTTTTAGTCATTTACAGTTTACCGCAACCCTATATATAAGGAAGACGGCCTTGTAATCTTTGTCTCACCTCCACTGGTGTTGTATATAGGGTTTGTTACCATTCATAGATTCAGGCACTCAGAGCAGATTTTGGATAGGATCCCACAGAGGTATTGGGGTGGGGGCTGCTGTATATAGGTGTATTTATAGCCTTAAAGAGCCCTAATTTGCCTGCTCATGTGGTGGAGAGATGGCCACACAGATAAACCCTACCATGGAACATCTGCACACATCTGGCATCTTTCCAGACCTTTGCAACCATGAATCAGAAGCTCTGCAGAAGGGTTTGTAGTGTCTGTGAAGATTCTCAGTCATCCGAGTGAGGTTATCTGAAAGATGAGTCATGGCAACTGGGCTTCTTTTCTTGTGAGA
>JAHTLZ010003518.1:23068444-23083455 GCA_023846285.1 Phrynocephalus versicolor
ATGATGATGATGATGATGATGATGATGATGATGATGATGATGATGATTCATGAGCTATTGAAGAATTTTCCTTAAGGGTGCTATCTGTATTGGTTTACTTTACAAGTAAGTGCCATTGAACGTTCTCCCAGGTTAAAAAAAAAGTACACTGGCTTGCAACCCAAAGTGTGTTCTATATTGTTGATAGCAGAGAAAAGCACATGACATTTTTATTTGACGTGCAGGACACTCAGAACAGCTTATCGGTCTCTAAATGCAATTAAAGCTGACTTCATTTTACAGTGAAGTCTTGTAATCAACGGGTTGCACAATAACTTGCCCAACTGCAGCTTGCCACAAAAAAAAGTCCTGAAATATATAATCGGAGCTAGATCTATAGATATTTAAACAGTACAAGCTCTCGGTGTTCTGCTTCATTTGACAGCATGCTGTGCTAGTGATTTATCATACATCACTCAGCCCATAAAGATTACTAGTCCGCTGTGTTGCTAGCCCACAACTATGAGGCACAATTGTGACACAAATATGGTCTGGAAATGATAGGCAGAGACTTTATTTTTCAGAATCTTTCTTTACTGAGGACCTGGATGAGACCCTCTGCCCTCGCAGCACGTGAGAAAACTGAAAGGAATAAGAATATGAACAGGAATCTTTATTGTGATTGCCCCCTTGCAGGAACAACAAAATTTCACGGTTGCTATGTTCAACTCATATAAAACATTCCACACAGATTTAAAAACAGCTACAACACATACAATATAACAGAAAGACTATTAGCGTAACAGATTTATTGTTCCAATTTTGAAGAAGTGTCCTGGAAGATCAAATACAGAGCATTTGTTACAATGATTGGCGGATAAAAATCAACTAAATACGGAATCTGTGGCTAAATTTTTTGCTGCTGTGGTTAAATTAAAAAAAAAAGATGTCTCAACTATGCCATTGATTTCCCTTAGCACTGGGTTTACGGCTCTCTGCATTATAACATGTCTTGGTTTTAGGTTGTATTTTAATATTTTGTATTACAAACTGGTTTTATTTGCTTTTGTTTACTAATTTTCCTTTTGTGTTCTTAAATCAGGTCTATGACCGCATAATAAAAAAAGAACGAACGAATGATTAGACCAATTACCTAAAGACACACTTTCTCTGGTATCCACATGATCATGCCCATTTCATCATCTTCAGAGGGTGATCTCCAGGAGTCATCCTCCTCAGGGACCAACTACGTATTACAGCCATTAAGCGCCATCTAAATTGTGCTGCTTATCTACCACCCCATGGCGCTTAAGACACTCTCTGGGCAGTATACATGTTAATTACACAGCTTACACATTTCCCTCCCCAGACAGCTTGGTCCTCATTTTGCCAGCCTGGGAAGGATGATTGGTTTTGTTAACCATAAGCTGGCTACCTGACTAAACCTGAGGCCGTAAGCACATTTTTGGCTCCACTACAGAAGTTTCACCACGGCAGCACAACTAAAATGTTGTTTGTTTTCCTGAGATGCAATTCAGGCAGACATTCATATTGAAGGAAGAAGGCACACAAAAGAAGACTATGTTTTACACGCATGCACATGGGACACACTCAGTATCTATTGAATTCGGGAAATGAAACAAGGGAAAGAAACTAAACAATCATATTGGATCATGCAGCCTAACTCAAAGACCCTCCTTCCCTCCTCAACTCTACTCTTAATTTAGCACAGCTGAAATACAGCTGCGGATCAGGATGCTACATCCTCAGCCATGATTTTGGATGGAGATGCCTGAGGAAAAATTATTCTATATGTGCGCTACTTTTTCATATAACATCCTGCAGCTGAGGGGAGATACAAAAATTCTGTTTCAACCACTGCCCCATCCCCATAAAGACATTTGCTCCATACACTTCCAGAAACATTGGAATAAAATATCATAGAATCATAGAATCATAGAATCATAGAGTTGGAAGAGACCTTAAGGGCCATCTAGTCCAACCCTCTGCCATGCAGGAAGCCCCATCTCATGACTCCCAACAGATGGCCATCCAGCTTAAAAACCTCCAAAGAAGGAGACTCCACCACCCTCTGTGGCAGCATATTCCATTGCCAAACAGCTCTAACTGTCAATGAAATTCTTCCTAATGTTTAATTGAATCTCTTTTCCGTAGTTTGAAAGCATTTCCCCATGTTCTAGTCAGTCCCTTCTTCAATGTAACATCCTTTCAAATATTTAAACATAGCTATCATATCCCCTCTCAGTCTTCTTTTTGTAAGGCTAAACATTCCCAGCTCCCTAAGCCGCTCCTCATAAGACATTTCCTCCAGACCTTCAATCATCCCGGTCGCCCTCCTCTGAACCTGTTCAAGATTGTCAACATCCTTTTTAAATTGAGGTGCACAGAACTGGACACAGTACCCCAGAGGGGGTCTGACCAGAGCAGAATAGAGTGGTACTATCACTTCCCTTGATCTATTCTAGACACAATGCTTCTGTTGATGCAACCAAGAATCACATCGGCTTTCTTGGCTGCCGCATCACACTGCTGACTCATGTTCAATTTGTGACCCAACAGAATGCCAACAGCGCTGATGAACAAACTGAATGATCCAGAGCAAGCTTGGCGCACTGAGTAGAGGGTCAAAGTAGAACTCAAAGAGAACTGGGTTCAAATCCTTGTTCTTAAAAAAACCTCACTGGGAAGTTTCAATACCAAACCACTCCTTCTGTATCTCACATTCCTTGGAAAACCTATCAGGGTTGCCATAAGTCAGGAACAGCTTGAGGGCACATTTAGAAACGCAACATGAACTCCACAGCAGTCACAGTGAGGTTATGATGAGACAAACCTGCCATAACAAAGTCAAGCCTAACAATGCAAGAGGCAGAAAACAGACTCAAACTTGTCAAATTTGTTACCGAGCACCAATGGAATTTTTAATCACTTGCTTTTTCTACCCTGTTTCTGTAATGAGTTCTCCTGGGTCTGGTAATGCGTATAAGTTACAACCTTTAAAACAAAGTCATAGCTGCTTCTTCCATTAAGGCTAAAGGAACAATTTGATCAATACTGTTTTTACAACATCCACAGGTGGACACTACTTAGTAGGACCAAATAATATTCTGCAAGACAGAGAAAAACTTTGAGCATATTCTTGTGCAAAGACAGATCTTTTGTAACAAGTACTTGTTTTTTTAGCAAAACCTGTTATCGTCTAAGTATTCCAACAGCATTGAAAAACGGTTTTATCTAGTTCATTCTCAGGGCTTAGCTTAACCAGAATTAAAAAGTTTTATATCCCATAGGTTTTGGTCAGAAATGATTAATCAAATGCTTAACTCACCCACTCGAATCATTGAAGCTGAAAGTGCTTACTTTTATCTTCCTCCTTGTCCAATATTGTGTAGAAATACCCTTCATCTTTCCCTTTGTCCAACATTTATTTCTGTACCTAGAAACTAGATATTGTTAACCCCCTGGAGCAGATCTGGGGGTTCTGGGACAGAACAAAGATGTTTAGTTCTGTTCTGTAGCGCTGTGTCACTTACTTTATTCAACAAAAATGGGAGGAAGTTGTTGCGGACTGAAATGAAAACTAGGCAACTTGGAGCAATCCAAAGAATTGTCCGGACACTTTTCATTGAAGAAAAAGGTCTCCAGTGTGAATGTAAGGATCACTGACATACAAGATAACATAGATTGCACTAAAGAGAAGAATATTTTAAGTTTGTACCAGACTGCTCCATCTTTCCCCATCTGAATATGCCCTTAGTTTGTGCCAGAAGCACCCTCGTGTGATTAATTAATATATCAAATTATCCTCACATTTACTGTTGTGAGATGGACATAGTTAGATTCAGCCTTGAATTACCGGAGAGGAGGTTGGTGCCATTTTTAGATTCCTGTAGTATTTATTGGCTGAAGACAGGATTCTGGTCCGGTGCTAAGCGTGTGACTACTGAGGGGGAAATAATCATGCCAGGAATTGGTAGCAACTCCCAGAGAATGAAAATTTCATATCCCATCTAAAAAATCTATTTACACAATGTGCAATAAATAAAAGCATTAATTACAAATGCCCCTAAAGTTGCCTTCCACACATGGCAGATCTGGTGATATCCGTTTCTCTGATTTGGAGAAGAAGGAGGAAGCAACTCCAAACCAAAAGACAGGAGATTACACATCTCCATCATGGTTTGTAACCTGTGATGGACTGATGTGTAATCTCCAGGCTTAAAACCAGGATACTTCAAGGGCCAGATGTAGAGGAGTGGTATCAGGAGACAGATATCTAGTCTCGTGCACTCCCGGATACATTTGGTGGGGCCACTGTGAGATACATGAAGCTGGACTAAATGGGCCATTGGCCTGATCCAGCAGGGCTCTTCTTATGTTCTTATGTTTTATGAGCATTCACTTTTGGGTTGTTGCTGTTTTAATTTTACATTTCTAGTTCTTTTAGTAGACCTATAGGGAAGAACACCCAGGCAATATCCTAATCCATTTGTCAGTAGGAAATACACTTGCTCCTTCTATTTTCAGCCAGTTGCGTACTAATGTACCATTATCAGCGGAAAAGATTTGGCACTTAACCTTTAAATTTTCTTTCCAAAAGTAAATTGCATTTGATAAATCACTTAGTTGCTTTAATTGCCGTAAATTAAACACAGTAATACAATCTATATTTCTGTTTCCCCGTTTTGTGTTGATCAATGATGCTCTGCACTCTACGGAGCACGGGATGTTTAGAAGAGAAGGCTTTCAAATCCTCCTGATGGGCTTTCGTTCTGTTTTGCTGCAAGTCATATTTTTCCGCTCCCACTTCAATCCTTTGGCATAGGTTTCCAATCAAATCAAGACATAAGATAATACAAACAAAAATGTAATACATGGAGAGCTCTTGTCTTGGATAATCTCGCAGACTGAAATGGTTGGGAAAGATGTCAAAATGGGTGATTAAATATTTGATGTGTCAATTTGTTGAGCTATGTTCGACAAACAAAAGGTGGCACATTGAAGCCTCTTCTCCCAACATCTGACTACCAATGGAAAAGAGGCTCTGAGAAGTAGAGATGGGCACGACCAGGGAAAATGACGTTTTCGAGTTGTCGTGTGTCGGAGCCGGCCCGTTTCGGCTCGTTTCCATTTTTCGTGAATTTTTTCAAAACTTTGTCATTTCATTTGTCATTTTTCGTCTGTCATTAGTACTGGTTTAGGGGGGGGAGTGGGCTCCTGGAGGCACCTCTCTGGGGTGGGTGCCTCCTCTGGCCCGCTACAAAATGGCATGCATAGCCAATTGGATATGCATAGCAAATTGCAGTGGCAGAGGCACCTCTCTTTTGGGTGCCTCTGACTCACAGCATACTGCTGGTATAGTGCAGTCACAGTGCACAGGGGAAGGCTCCCTCTGGGCGCTCTGTGGTCCACTAAGAAGGGAACTGTACTTGCGTGTGTAGTGCAATGCAAGTACAGATTTGGCTTAGGGTTAGGGTTAGCACAAGGGCTAGGCTTAGGGTTACGGGTAAGGTTAGGGTGAGTTCGTGGGGTGCACCTCTGGGTGCCTCTCTGACCCACTAAGAAGGACAGTGTACTGGCGTATGGGTTAGGCTTAGGGTTAGGGTTAGTGTTCGGGCTAGGGTTAATGGGCTTTTTATGCCCGACTGGCACATCCCAGAAGTCTCGGTCAAAACCTGGTCAAGTGGCCATGCAATTGGTGGAATGGCTCCAAAAATTTGCATGGTCCACTCCCATGGCCAGCCCATCATTGTGCAGGTGTAAAAAAATAAAAATAAAAATAAAATAAAATAAAATCAATGGAGACGTTTTGTTGCAAGAAAAACCCACTGCTGCTACTGTAAAAATTCAGGCAGTTTTAAAATAGCTATATTCGCATGTTTCTGTGGTGCTTTGGTGTGTTTTTGGACCACGATTTCAAAATAAATATTGCGGTCGCCCCATTTCGGATCCCCCGCCTGCACCGCATGGCATGGCGAGTTGGCGAGACAACGAGGAAGGATGCCCCCCACCAGAGCAGCCCAGGACAGGTGAGGGGGGGAGGCCGGGGAGCCCCCCCCAGAAACCACCCCTCTGGTAGGCATATTTTCGCCTCGCCTGCTCTTTTGGCCGGGAATCGGGTTTTTTTATTTTTAAAACATTTTTTCTGTGCCGCCGCTTGGCGAGTTGGCGAATGGCGAGACGACGAGGATGCGCACAGCCAAGGAGAGGAGGGGGGAGGCCGGGGAGCCCCCCCCAGAAACCACCCCTCTGGGGTGCCCTCACTCAGGCAGGCATATTTTCGCCTCGCCTGCTCTTTTGCCCGGGAATCGGGTTTTTTTTGGTTTTTTTAAAAACTTTTTTTCTGTGCCGCCGCTTGGCGAGTTGGCGAGATGACGAGGATGATTGCACATGCACAGCCCAGGAGAGGAGAGGGGGGAGGCCGGGGACCCCCCCCAGAAACCACCCCTCTGGTAGGTGCCCTCACTCAGGCAGGCATATTTTTGCCTGCTTTTTTGGCCGGGAATCGTTTTTTTTTTAATTTTTAAAACTTTTTTCCTGTGTTGCTTGGCGTCGCACGATTGCTGCGATGCCAGGAACGACCACGACAAATCAGACCCAATTTTTCTTTAGTCGGTTCAAGTTCGAGTTCAGGCAGAGTAATTGTCGTTCTTCGTTCCATTACGTAACAGAAACGAGGAACGGAAACGGAAATGAGGATTTCGCCGAGTCGTGCCCATGTCTAATGAGAAGACCATCTATAGGCCATCAAGGGCCGCATTTTCAGCAGGTAAGAGTATACTGTCACTGCTGTAAGTGTCCAACCTGATGGAGCATGGCATCTCAGGAGGAAAAAATCAGAATGAAGCAGGACTGGCTGTTACTATGTTTCCCTTTCAAAAACACAAAGCAGCACACCTGGTCAATGAATCCACTAGCAAATGAAGCCGTAGTTCACCTCCCAATAACCAATTGCAAAGGAAAGGCAAGCTAACGCACAAAGTTTGGAGGCAGAAAAAGTTGGAGATGCTTCTAAAAACACATTAACTGCATCAGCTAGTCTAATGCTGAGAAGGTGATGGGCAGCAATCGACTTTGACTCATTTTACTGTTCTTCCAAGAGCTCCATACAGAGATGGAAGGTATTACTTCCATGGACAAAGAACAGATACGAAGACAAATGACGTGATAAAACAGAGTGTTAACCAAGATGCAGTTTCATAGGAAGTGGATTAAGCACCTTAGGCAATTGGCTTCCTGTTATATTGTTTGTTCATACAAAGCTGCTTTCTGCCAAGTCAGACTGTTCCCATTGGCTGCCTCTTCCAACTGGCAAGAAAATCTCGTCACCAAAGTTGCTTCCACTTGAGACTCCCTACGTCAGGGATGGCGAACCTTCAGCACTCCAGATGTTTTGGACCACAACTCCCAGAGTCCTTTGTCATTGGCAATACAGTCTGGGAATTCTGGGAGTTGTGGTCCAAAACATTTGGAGTGCTAAAGGTTCGCCACCACTGCTCTACGTGGAAGCACATGCATCATACTGGGCTCCCCTTTAAGCTGTAAACTGCTGTGGAACAAGGCATTGTGTCATCCTCTGAGATTAGCGCACTATAAGCGGTCACCTTTTAATGTGACAGGCACCTTTAGTGGAGACCAGCATTAAATCTATCCCAGGAATTTGCAGTTTAATCACATTAATTCTGCATGTGATATATGTAATAATAGTAAGGATTTGGGACACAGAAAGCTTTGAAAGTAAACCAGTTAATAAAGTAAGCCCAGTAGATTCTTTGGGCCCTATGGTATCCTTTGTCTTTTCAGAAGGTGGGTGATGCTTCCAGAACAGATGCAGTCTAGGGCAGTGGTGGCAAACCTTTTAGAGACCAAGTGCCCAAACTGTGATTAAAAACCCACTATTTTTTTTTTTTGCAAAGTGCCAATACAGCAATTAAACCTGAATACAGGTGGCTGTGAAGGGGCGCTGTTGGGTGCCCACTGAAAGGGCTCCAAGTGCCACCTTTGGCACCCGTGCCATAGACTCACCAACACTGGTATAGGGTGCATGGAAGTAAGGAAAATTTGCCTCTGCACACGTGAAGATAACAGATCCCTTCAAAGCAGAGTTAGTTATTAATTTGGACATTAGGTGATTTGTTCAATACCAAGAGCTATAGAAATTGTCATTCATTTTAGTTAATAATTAGTTCCTCTGAGTTAACGAGCTTAAAATGCTCTTTTAAACCATATTTACTATCATGCTGTTTGTTTGTTTATATATGTCACACCATCTTTCTCCTAAAAAAGGGTCCAAGTCAACTTACATCATTACAAAGAAATAAAATTAAAGCTGAAAGCAATCCCAATCTGAGACATTGTTCTGTATTTCTAAGGTATTGACTAGCAACCTTTTTTGTAGATCTGTTTAAACAGCAGGATTGATGCTACGGGTAGTGGCAGATTGCCACTAATTAAAAAGTTCCTACTTCAATTTAAGGTTGTATACAACTTAAACACCATGGAATGAAGTTATGTGTAGACCGCAGTCGACATAGTAGCTCTTTAATTAGTGGCAATCTGTCAGTGATAGAACTCTTGTTGTGTTGATAGAGTACCACACCAGGATTTGGACCAAAAATGGCAAATCTTTCCAATCAGGGCAGAATAAAATGATACATGCATCACTTCAAAACCAGTGCAAATGATATACAGTACTGTACATATATATATGGAGAGAGAGAGAGAGAGAATTGTTATAGGATACTGCTAGCTTATACAGTTGAGTGGAGTGCAAAAAGGAGGGAGGTGAAGATCAGCAACAACACATGACTAAATGGTTAGATGAGCTTGCATGCTTTAGGACATCCCTATTTCTGCAACCTGGCAGATTCCAGAGGTGTTCTATGCCACCATCTCTAACCAACAACTGTAATCTGGCATTTGTTATCCAACTTCCAAAATATGTGACATTTAGAAAGATAACTTTAACCAAAGGAAAGAATACTTTTACAGGAGCCAATAACCTACTAGGGACAAAAGGTGAAAACCCTCAAGTCATTCTCAAAGACATTGTTTAGCTCAAAATTTAATTAACAATTCAACTAATACTAGTTCAACATAACAAGCCATTTAACTCACCATAACAAGCCACCTAGGCAACCTCAAGAAATCAGTGAGTGTACCAGTCAACACTTACTGAGTGATTTTCAGATCTAATGTTCCAAGCTTTAAATCTACCAAGACTGAGATGTATTTTGACAATAATTTTTTAAAAAGAATCAGCACAGGGAGGAGGGGATGAAGATAACTTTAACCAAAGGAAAGAATACTTTTACAGGAGCCAATAACCTACTAGGGACCAATGGTGAAAACCCTCATCATTCTCTGTAAAATACATTGTTTAGCTCAAAATTTAATTAACAAATCAACTAATACTAATACTAACTCAACATAACAACCCATCTAACTCAACATAACAAGCCACCTAGGCAACCTCAAGGAATCAGTGAGTGTACCAGTCAACACTTACTGGGTGATTTCAGATCTAATGTTCCAAGCTTTGAATCTACCAAGACATAGATGTATTTTGATAATTTTTTTTAAAAAAATAGCACAAGGAAGAAGGGTTGAAGAAGAAGAGCAAAAAGAGAATTTTAAAATGGATGACTTACCAATGAATCATTCAAAGAACTAGACTCCATGGGAGATATTCAGCTGAGCAGAAAATCAGTGGATTGAGTAAAGCCACAAGATTTAGATTGGGGGAAAAGGAATGTGATAAAGGAGAAATGAAAGAACAGGTGGAAGTCCTAAAGACAACAACAAGAAATACAAATGTTTATGCCTCCGGCATCAAAGCAAAGACTAGCGTGCATACCCAAAACTGAGACCCCTTCTTGACAGAATAGTACATGAAACCATTAAAACCACACAAAAATTGTTGGAATTGGTTGGACTTGGACTAGGGCTCAGATTCTCTCTTAGGCACAAAGCTTGCTAACTAAGCTTGATCCAGGCTCTGTATGTTACTCCATATGTGACCAAGAGGGAGATGATGATTACACATGTTCCTACCATCTAAGGTGTGAAAAGTGGCTACGGTAGAAAGGGACTCCTCAGTATACTTAGAAGATGGCACCTCAATTGTACAACATTCTTAAGCAACTGGTATCCAGTCAATATATATTTTTTTCTACCCAGATAAGACTTTTGATTATTTCCTAAAACATTTTCAATCTTCAGCAAACTGTGGGGTTTTTTTGTGAGTGGGTGTGCGCGTGTGCAAACACACGAGTGTTTGCCATGTTGCATTTTGTCTTATTATGCTCCTGCTTTTCTGCTTCCTTTTAGATATTTTTATTCGAATTTGCTGTGTGTTTGTGTGTGCGCGTGCGTGTGCGTGCGCGCACATGTGTGTGTGTGGTTGCAGGCTTTTCTGTAAACTTTTCTGACTCTTAGCAGCAGTTTTATTTTATTATTGTAAACTCTCTTAGGAACATGTTAAGAATGAGGCAAAGCAAAAAACAAACAAACAAACAAAACAAAACAAACAAAAACTGTGGCACTTAAACCTCATAGCATAGTGTTTAAAGCACTCCCTGGGTGGTTTAGAAGTAATTCTGCCGGCTACACATGCCCCCCACCCACCACAAGCTAGGTACTCATTTTACTGACCTCAGAAAGACTAAAGACTGGGTGAACCTTGAGCCTACTACCTGGAACTGAATCCCAGGTCGTGAGCACAGTTATAGCTGCATTATAGCAGTTTAACCATTGCACCATGAGGCACGAATCCATTAATCAGTCAGTTGACTGATCAATACAGAAATCTTGCATATGTAAAATTCAAGACAGGACAGCTGGACTGCTAACTGGTACTGTCCAATACATAATGCTATGGTAAGCTCTGGTTTCCAGGTTCTTTATGAGCTCAATTGAAAAAGCAGGTTTTAACCCCTGAAGCAGTATGTCAACGCAGGCACCGTGGTTTTCACAGGAGCCCCCCCCCCAATGGTCTCCCCACTAAATTAGGCAAGGTCGATAAATGGCAGGTCTCATGGTCTACCATAATATTTGAGAATTTCAGGCAAAATTCAAAGAAAAACCAAAACAAAACAAAATAAACAAAATGTGCACGAAACGTTACATTAAAATATGAAAGTTAGTCTTTAAGGTGCCACATGTTTGTGTTTTTTATTTTGTTTTGTTTTGGTTTTTCTTTGAATTTTGCCTGAAATTCTTGAAAAGATTAACACGGCTGCCCACTCTGAAACTCATAATATTTGAAAAACCGTCCTAGAACTTATGTGTCTCACCTGGCTGCTGATGTTAATATAGTTTTCTGTGCTGTAATTACAACAATTTATTCTCTCTTGCTTGTGCTATCGTGGCTTTGTATTCAAGTAAGCAGTTTAAACATGCAATAAATAAATAAAATGAAGCAGGTCAGGGTGTACTTAGTTCCTGAATAGGAAACGACCAAGGTGCTCATTGAACGCTGTCCTTGAGTTCCATGACTGGATAAAGGTACAATATTATTGTAAGTAAATGATTAAGTGATTCAGTAAATAATTAATCTTAGATAGTCAATGAAACCACTGATTTGTCTTTCCGTACTTAACTGAAAAGGAAAAGGAAGAAACGTTACAGTATACATGTTTGTGAGGGACGACGGCTGCTTGTTAAATTGATTATATGGTAAGGAGGGCTGTAAAACTCTTCCAACTAGAAATCATTGCCAGTTTGATTTTATCTTCCGGTGTGAAAGATACTTGAGCTTCACTATCTTCTGAGCATTTCAGAAGGGTTGGGATGCTCCCACGCGACCCAGGAGGCTGATAAGTTGATATAAATGTGATCTAATAAACCAAGATTGTTCGAGATCCTGTATCTGAAAATGTGGCATGCACACACTGGAATGCTGTCTCAATAAAGGGCAGGACTGCACAAAAGGGGAAAAAAGCTGTTGCTTAATATATGAAATGGCTATACTCAATACAGAGGTAATATAAGGAAATTAAAAACCTTATTTCGGGTTTTTGTTTGTCGGTTGGTTATGGGAGTGAAATCTCACAAGCACTACCTTGAGTGCACTGCAACATAAAAATGCAAGAGAACAAACATGTACAGACATTATTTGCCCAAAATATTACAAAATGCAATTAAAGAAGTCATTCTTGGTCATCAATAAGTCAGCTTATTAAACTATGGAACAACCAACTCCACATTCAGTTTAACTGTTCTCTTTTTAACCAACTAAAGTAACAATTAAAATAAAGCACAATATTTTAGTGCAGGAAGAAAAACAACAAAGAGCTCTTAAAAATTGACATGCCTCTTTGTGGCTTGAAGTTCTGTAGGCCAAACAGCATAACTGAGTAAGGTCAAGGCTGTATAAACCAAATGTACAATGTATCTGTTAGCCTTAAAGGGTGGGATAACTTAATTCAGTAGTGGTCAGACTTCGGCCCTCTAGATGCTTTGGATCACAACTCCCAGAATTCCAAACCTGTATTGCCAGTGACAAAGAACTGTGGGAGTTGTGATCCAAAACTTCTGGAGGGACGAAGTTTGGCCACCACTGCAATTCCTGTGGGTGTTTTTGTAGCCTCAACATAGTAGGCGTTGCCTATGCAGGTATTATGCCGTAACTTCATTTGGTTAACAAAATATTTCATAGAAGACACAGGCCACCTGGAAAATAAACTCAGCCTTGCTACCCAAAGCAAGGGAATGATGCTGCCACAGCAATAAAATCCTTACCTCCGTAAAAGTGCCAGTAATGGCCTGGTTCAACAACCCTACTTTTACACTTGCAAAAGTTGCAATTAAGGAAACAATCAATCAGTCTACCCAGTAAAATAATATTTTACTCCCACAGATTGTCAGACGCAGCATGTATCTCACAATTTTTGACAGAGATATGGCATTATCAGGAATCCATGTTAAAGAACCAGCAAAGCTTGTTCTGTTTTCAGCTGTCTTACAACTCTGAAGAGAGATCAAACGCAAAAAAGGTAACATCACAAGAGTTATTCAGGAGACGTACCACATAGAACAAAGGTTGATCTTAAGATAATGTGTCCCTGCTATACAATTACAGGCAGAAAATTGAATACTCCACACAATATTTACAAGTTGGTCCTGTGTGTGTATACAAGTGCAGTAATTTTTTTTAATTTCCGGTGCTTGAACATGAAAGGTTAAAGGCACAGAAGCACAGGGGTTTATAAAAGGGTGTGATGGCCTCTGGGGATACAGGATGATTTCTGTGGTCCATATACAGTATTCCTGAGAGAGCTCAGACACAACAGTGAACCCTAAATTTGCAGATGCCATCTGAGCCTTAGCTCCAGGCACTCCTTAGGTTTCCTTATTTGTACAAGCCACGGTTTGCTATGCCATCCAAGTTGCCCTCAAGGGAACAGGCACTGACTTCAAACCATGATTTGCAGTTCTGGTCTAGAAGGCCAACATGTATGTCAATCATAACATAAGGTGAGTTGCCAAAAACAGGAAGTCAGAGGGGAAAATAGCATGTGCTAATTTCAAGTTCAGATAATTCATCAGACTGACAATTTGATCAAACTGACTTTCACACTGTGAGATTCAAATAGAATCTCACAGTATGAACCAACTTGGGTGTTAAGGTCATCAGGAGAGGCCCTTCTCTCCATCCCGCCACCCACACAGATACATCTCGTGGGAACCCATGAAAGGGCCTTCACAGCTGCTGTGCCCAGATTCTGGAACTCCCTCCCACTAGAGGCCAGGACTGCCTCATTTGTGTTGTCTTTCCGGAAACAGGCAAAGACCTTTCTCTTCAGGCAAACTTTCCCTGAATGATGGACTACCTTTACGTATCTTTTATATGAATCTACAGGATCACATAAGACTTTGTGTTTATAACTACTTACTGTATAATCCTTATGGGTTTACATTGACACTATGTTTCCAATGTTAGTTTCCATCACTCATAACTTTACATGGAACTTTACTCCCCTTTAACTGCTTGAGTTCTCTTGTAGCTTGTAATGTAATGTTGTCTATTAATGCTGTAAGACAGGCATGTCCAAAGTCAGGCCCGGGGACCAAATGCGGCCCGTTTTCAAATTTTGAGCAGCCTGCGGCGTCTTCTCCCCACCTGCTCAGCCTGTCACACATCCCCGCCAGCTGGACCCTCTCCATACCAGATGGATGGAGACGTCAGCTTGCAGTTTTATGGTCTGCCTGCCCTCCCTGCCACTGTCCATCCCCCCAGCCACCTGCCCAGCCTACCCGCCCCTGACTCCATTCTGCAGGGTCTTCTCTGACTCCTTGCATGTTATAGAGACGTGTCCAGTGTCCGGCTGGGGGTCAAATGTGGCTGAATGGTTGGCCCCCACAGATTTTCACCTCAGCAAATCTGGCCCTCCTCGCAAAAAGTTTGGACACCCCTGCTGTAAGATGTCTCTCAATTCCTGTTCTCAATACTTGAACATGTCTTAATTATACTGTATTCCTCATTCTGTAAGCCACCTTGGGTCCTTTTTCCAAGGAGAAAGGCGGGGTAAAAAATACTCTTAAAAATTAAAAATTAAAAAAAAAATAAAAATCCACCAATAAAGAATCTGGTTTTCTGTGCTTTTACACTCTATGTATTACAGAGAAAGTACTCAGCAAAACCAAATTTCCAGTGCCAAGGGGAAAAAAACCATCCAGCGTCAGGGGAACAGGTACATCTATGTTCCCCCAGGTGACTTTACACCAGTTTATTTTATCAGTTTAAAGCCAAATTACCACAGAGGTCACCATACATCGTCAGTAACTCAGTTGGATCTCAGTGGCATTATGTCTGATGGCATATTTTAAATAAATTTTAAAAAATATTTATTTTCAGGTGATTAATAATACAAAGCAATGTATGATCTATCAACAAAAAGAGAAAACAGAGAGGAAGGGCCAAGCTGACTATATTATAGCACTTCTCTTGAACTGCCAAATTATTGTATGTATGTATGTATGTATGTATGTATGTATGTATGTATGTATGT
>JAHTLZ010003518.1:23083465-23134333 GCA_023846285.1 Phrynocephalus versicolor
TGTATGTATGTATGTATGTATGTATGTATGTATGTATGTATGTATGTATGTATGTATGTATGTATGTATGTATGTATGTATGTATGTGTGTATGTATGCATGTATGCATGTATGCATGTATGCATGTATGTATGTGACATTTGACCCACCTAGCAGTTATACCCCTACTCTGCATGGTATGTACTATATATGTAAAACATAATTCAACATCCACCAAACAGACCTCAAGTAAAAGAAAACACACATATGTGCACGTGCGCGCGCACACACACACACATACACACAGACACACACACACAAACACAAATCCCCCATCAGTGACAGCAATCTGAAAACAAACCAAAATATAACAACATAATAAGCGGTCATGTGGAGATAATCAAGATAATCATTTTGGCTGATTTTCTAACTTCTAGTAAGGAAGGGGCCTGGTGCATATCTGCTGGCTGCAAATTCCATAATTGAACGGCCACCACCAAAAAGGCCCAGTTCCTAATCTTCCATTTTCAGACCTCCCTTGTGTATGTGCGTGGCTTGCAACGTCATAATATGGGTAGAGAGGGTGGAACAGGTGGACAATGGTATTACCACTAAGGACCTTATAAGTCAGCATTAGTGCCTTGAATCCGGCACAGAAGCATATAGGCAACCAATGTAGGCAGGCCAGGACTGAGAAGATATAATTGTATCTTGAGATGTCTGCAACCAGCCTGGCTGCTGCATTCTCTGCACCTGTTGCAGCTTACGCGCTGCCTTTAAGGGTACCCCCATGTAGAGAGAATTCCAGTAGTTGATCCACAAGATTGCTAACACATGAAGTAGCATTGTTAGGGTGTTTTTTTTTTTTTTGGGCCAGATAGGGCTGTAGGTGTGCAATCTGCCTAAGCTGAGAAAAAGCAAACCTAAATTAAGTTACTGCCTCCCCTCCATCTCTTCCTTCAATCTCAGTTCTGACCCTCTGATTCTTATTTCCAAAGATGCCTTCAGAGGCAGAGTCATTTGTAACCACCCGTCCTCAAGACAGTTTGCGGCAATATAATTGACAGGGAGACCAACTGCAAAAAAATGAAAATGCTGTTTTAATAACCTTCTCCGAAAACATATTCTGTTGCATGCCTCAAAGGGTTTCAATAAAAAAAATATCAACCTGTAGAGACATATTTTCTTGGCTTAAACACCAATCCAGAGCATATAAATGTAGTCCAACTATAATGACATATTTATAGGCCAATAAAGCTTACACTACAGCTTTCATACTTCACTTAAAGGAACTCTGTAAGAAGCTGTGTTATATAAAATAATTTGATTCCCCCCCTGTATGCTCTGTAGACCAAAGGAAAGAGTTGGTGTGTGAGAGCGTGTGCAGATATATACACATATGCACCATTTTCCCATGTTTTTAATAGCTGTGTTTATACTGCACACTTGCTTTTAAAAAATCTTCAAAACGAGTAAGTGCTCATTCAGTGATTTTCTTCTGGTTTACCAAATATGGACATGCAAGTCCCTTTACTTTGGAAAAAAAATTCCATAAATTGAAGAAAAAGAAACAGAGGCCCTATAAGTGAATGATTTAATCAGACCAATTCTTCTGGAAAAAAAACAGGTTCTCAGGCTCATTATGAATAATGCATTCCACAACTCATTCTATTTTTATCTACACGGTATTGTTGCTTTTCTGTTATTTTGATAAACATCTGAAAGAGACGGCTTTAATCAACTCCACAAAATGGAGGGCTGCAATCCACAGACCTCTTACTCTGAAGTAGTGCCTTTAGCTTTGGATGGGCTTCCTTTGAAGTATGGGGGTGAACGATTGTGAGCCAAAACCTTCCATGGTCCTCTTTTGCTAGCCAAGAAGCATAAGAAGATAAAGCTAGCCTGCTAGAACTTCCTACAAATATCTCAGCCCTAGAGATATGTAGGTCTAGAATTTGCATTTGCCCAAGCTGGTCGCACAGCATGTGAAAATCAGCTTAAAATTGGGTGGGCAAAGTACAGGGGGTCACCTCTCAAGTTTCCCCAGAACCATTCAACCAGAAAAGGATGTGTTTTGTTTGTACAACATTGTGACTCAGATCCAGAAGCTGCAGCCATTTCTTAGATGTTAGCGACAACAAACGGCCTTTCACTATGTACTGTATTAACAAAGTCACATTTCAGAACGAATATAATGTGGTGGAGGGAACTCAACTTACTTCACTGGTGGAACACGAAGGAATTTTGATCTGATTTCCCTAACCACCCCCGTGTTGTTATCTAACCAATCCAAAGGTTTTTCGACTTCAAAGAAGCAACAAAATGCAACAAGCAATGGAACATAACACAATAAGGATACAGATCAAACACTGGTCTGACAAATTGCTTTTTTAAATGCTGCAACAAATAATTGAGGCAAATCATTTTTAAATGCCCTTTTTGTACTCTGCACAGTTCTGAGAATTTTGTAGATACGGAAGGGTGGGGGAGGATTGATTATACCAAACCCATTCTCCTGTATCACTGTGGTTGTATGGCTATGCACTACCTAGCACAGATAAATGACTTAGATTTTAAAAACTTGCTTCAAAGTAATCTTGTCTCAAAACATGGAACTGCATCCAGAAAGACATGAATCTGGACTCAATCCATCCTGTGTGTTATGTGCTATCCAGCTGGAAGAGTCTCATAGTGACCCTGTTAGGCTTTTAAGATAAGTGAAATATTTAAGCAGTGGTTTTATCAGCTGCATTTCCCATGCCCAGTGAGCTTCCATGGCCATACAGGTGTTTGAACTCGGTTCCCCTGAGTCCTAGTCGGTCACTCTATTCACTACACCACACTGGGCGGGAAAACCAATAAATTATTCAGCACCCCTTTATTATTGTGAATTCCCATTATTTTGCATAACTTATTCTTCTTGTGTTAATCATGGTGGGAACACAAGGACCTAAGCATGCTGCAACCTTGCCACAAACCATACAGCATAGTGCTCTTGTCTTTCACTAAGATTTGGCAAGCACCAAAAATATACACGGTAGAATATATCTTCGCAACTACAACTAGAAACTTGCTGGGTTTTTATTTCTAAATAAATGCAGCAAATCAGTTCTGCACCTAGTCTGAGGCAACATTTGAGATGTTTTCTGAATTGCTATGGCCTAAAGCAGTGGTTCCCAACCTTCCTAATGCCGCGACCCTTTAATACAGTTCCTCATGTGGTGCTTGGAAGAGGCCACCAACCCCCTTTGGCAGGCCACTGCCGCAGGTGCCATAGAGAACTTCCCTCTACAGGCACCCTCAGCCAATCGCAACCTCCGGTGCCATTGACCGACATCCCCTCCAACCTATCAAGCTGTAACTCATTCTTTTCGCCCCTTCCTCCCCCTCCTTCTCCAGACCCAATCCGTTTGTGCCTTTTTCTTCACTGGCTTATGGCGACCCCTGTGAAATGGTCGTTCGACACCCCAAAGGAGTCCCGACCCCCAGGTTGAGAACCACTGGCCTAAAGAATAAATTGCTCTCTGTCTGTTGTGTCTAATACAGTGTATACCTATGCAATGTGTCTAATACATACATACCCAACCCATGCACAAAGATACATTAAAGAGGCAAAAACTTTACAGTTGCAGCTCTATATTTACTTCTCTAGACAGAAGTGCCACTGAAAACAACTGAAATGATTGAAGGGTGTGTCCTTGCAATGCTGTTTTTAAGAAGAACAAATATGCACGGCTATGTACAACAAATACCATATTCATCAGGAATGAAATAACACGTCGAAGCCTCGTTCGTGCTAGAATGATGCTCTCAGATCAAGAACATCATCCCACCACTGCTTCTTTACAGGTGGCCTCCATATGTCATTCCATTCATTATTCTTCAAAGTAAAATTCAGGCTCTGCTTCTGCCCGGGCAACCAAACAGGACTGAATGTTCAAGGAGCACTGCTATCTTCTACAATCTTAAAAGCCCCAGGGGGGCAGTATCTATTCTTGAACAGAAAGAAATATCACAGATTTTAATTAGAACGGAGAAAATCTGAACCGATAATGATTTAAAGAGATTTTCAAAACGTGTTCTTGTCGTGTTTGTTGGTCTTCATACACATTCATACCCCTTTCAGAGCCTTTTATTCTCTACTTACTGGAAAGGATTTCACTGAAATCACGGAAACTTATTCCAAAATCATTTCAGGACATGGACTCAAGATAACTATATTTTTGAAACATTTATTTTTCCAGAGAGATAATAGTCGACTGGAACCTCAGAATTCTACAAAGTAGGAAATGTTTACTCTTAGCGTCCTCCTGTTCCTGAACTTCTCAGCGGCATTGGCTACAATTACAAGTCTAAACAAAACACAGGTTCTATAAAAAGCCCTGTTTGCATTGTAGGGTGTGATATAAAACTCTGCTTCCTGAGAATAAGCAAGGCTTGCTTCAACTTCTGGCAAGGTTCATCCCCGATCATAGAATCTGATGGGCTTTATGAATTGCTTCCATAGCTTTGCTTGACAAAGCCACTTCCTTGACTAGGAATCAATATCGGGGTTATTTATTTATGAAGAAAGCATAACTCATCCCAATAAATGGGGCGAGTGGGGGATGTTTTAAAAAAGAATTAAACATGCCTAACAAGCCATGTCCTTCTTTGACCAAAAAAAAAAAGGTCCACCACTGAACATCCATTTACACCAGTAGTTCTCCACTTGTGGGTCCCCAGATGTTCCTGGACTGCAACTCCCAGAAGCCTCTACCACTCTTTGTGCTGGAAGGGATTTCTGGGAGTTGCAGTCCAGGAACATATGGGGACTCACAGGTGGAGAACCACTGGTTTACACCCTTGAGCTTCTCATTGCAGTCCAGTTTTCATTGACAGTTGGGACACACAAGGTTTGGGGGAACAGTTCTGGGTTTTGTTAAAACTCAGCTTCTAGGATCATGTTTCTGATGCTCCCAGTAGTACAAATGCACTATGCAAATTCTTATTCCAGCACGTGCTTCTTAATATAGAGAGGGCATTTTGCAATACAAGGCCCATTGACATTTGGGGAGCTGGGTAGATATCAATGGATTGACCATTCTATCTTACTGTTTTTTTTTTAAACCTGGCACAGGTACTGGCATCTTTTCATTGCCATGTCAAAATATACTTATTTATTTGAGTCTTTGGTGTTTACGATCATGACCAGTGCAGAGTTTAATGCAATGGTTTTAATGTTTTAATTTTTGGGTTTTTGTTTTAAACAGCTTGGTCTTAAATCACCTTAAACTCCTTGCATTTTAAAATCAGCTCTGCAATATGCCCTAAGATCCTGTGATATAGGGTAGGCTGTAAGTATTTTAAATAAATATATAATAATTGTATTTAAGTCTTGTTTGCTGTTGGAAAACAAGGCCAGAAGAATAGACTAAATATTTGAAATAAATATCCCATACGTTATCTTCCCGCATGCTCAACACATGCTAGGAAATGTCAAATGGACAACTTCCAGTGCCTCTGGAAGATATTATGCCCATAGTACTGCTAATGGAACATGGAATAATCCTGAATAATGAAGGTTTGACCTGTGTGAAATTCAGATCCTGGCCTTTATGAAGCAGGGTAGAAATGTGAACTTAGAGCAACAAAGAGCCTTGTATGCAGGAGAAAGAATCTTCGTGCAACTCAGGTCAACGAACAGTTTCAACGTGTACGCTTTTAAAAGGGTCACAATCTACTACCTGATCTGCTTTGACCTATTGGTATCTAAATTCACAGCCATTTTCATTCAACCTATCTTTTGCTGGCATTGCTGGTTCTGCTTCATTTCTTTTATTAACCTGAATGTGACCAGAGATGGCACACAGAAAAAAATATATATCTCTGTGACTACAGCCTTATAAGGTAGCCATATGGATAAGAAAATGGCACGAACTAGGAACAAGGAAAAGCAACTGTGATCATGTCAATTCTACACTGCTCAATACCCTTTATTGCTGGTCTATCATCTATTCCTCCGTGTGCTGTTCGATTCATGTGTTCCATTATCATTAAAAAAAAACACCCTTCCCAGACTACAAACATTTACACACATGTTCTAAGTGTGATGCCAACAGGGCCCTTCCTTCTCTCTGCTCACCCACAGACCATTAGCCACAGTGAAGCAATTGCTTCATCAAGACAACATTGCGAAAAGACAACAGACACTTAAAGTGTCATTGCAAGAATAATATTCTCCTGCTGGGGATGGGCTTGAAGGATTTTCTACAGCAGACCCCAAAATAACATAGCTGGGCTTGCGTATCACACACCTTGACCAATGTGCGTGGGATAACATTTGTTGTTTTACCTCAGGCGACCAAATGGCCTCCGCTACATTTGTGGTGCCCCATAACTAATTGCACAGCACGTAAAACTACACGCCTAAGTTGCACCAGATTTAGAGCCTACTAAATAAATTTATACTTTAAAATTTCCAGTCAGCAATGTACACGATACTCACCAACAACTTAACTTTCTATTCAATATTGGCCAAAGGCAATTGTCACCCTGGTATAACACTGGCAAGATATGCATATTCACTGCTCACTTACTCATCCTCTAGAGGCTTATCCTTGGAGCTATTTCAAATCGACTTTAAAAACAAAACAGCTGGACAAACACAACATCTTGTAGTTCAGCTCTAGAATATATTTTCTCAAGGTATAAAAAGATTAACCTTCCATGGAAGGATACATTGCATGACTGGGTCTGATAGTACTGCACAACTAGTTCACAATGCGGAAACCATGAGTTTTGTTTTGCAAATGATAGCCAACTGTTGTACCAAGGGGTCTGCTGGACTGAAAAGACCGCCAAAGGGGACATGGTACGGCTTGGGATCGGAAAAGTAAGGGTGCCCTTATACAGTGGACCCTTGTATAACAAACAGCTTGTATAACATAAAATTTGTACAACATAAAAATTCCGGGGATATGGGAAATTTGCTTAACATAATTGCCTATGGGGAAAATCTGTACAACATAAAAATGGGATTACTTCATTTTCAATGCATTCCTATGGGAATCTGTATAAAGGAAATTTTGCTTAACATAATTTCATTTGGAACGAATTAATTCCTTTATACAAGGTACCACTGTACTACCAAGTTGTAGCAATAATGAATCCTGCGGAATTGTGAGATCTGTCATCTAATGCAGGGCTGCAACTGGGTGGGGGAGGGGAGGGGAGGCAGTGGGATCAAGTGCTGTGCTGAGGAGGGCGCCAAAATAGTGTTTGTACTATTGTGCAATGCCCCCATTGGTGGAAGGCACGGAATCCATGTTTGCCCTCCAGGTGACACAGACTGCAGTGGTGGCCCTAGTCTGATGGGGTTTTGAGAATGGTCCACTAGAGAGCTCAACTGTCGCGGCCCATATCCCCTCTAAGGTGGGCGTGCAGGTGGGCGCACAGAACTCCATCAGAGCTGCACAGCAGCAGCCAGGGTCGAGGCCTATTTCCAGTTTTCGGATGAAACACATACAGAGGCGTAGCTAGGGTTTTCAGTGCCTGGGGGGGAAAGTCAGTTTTTGTGCCTCCCCCAAGGGACAGGGAGGGGCTAAGGTCCCACATAGAAGGCAGCAGTTGTGGCCAGGGCGCCCTCCACACTGGCCCAGGGAGGTCACCCGCAACACGCCTTCTTGTGGCTCATGAGCGGGGAGCTGTTTGGCACCTAATTTGGTGCCCCCAGATGCTGCACTCAGGGGCAGATGTCCCCCCTTGGCCCTCCATAGCTATGCCACTGAACACATACACCCTGCACGCAGATGGGCGAGGCTCCCTTGCATCAGGGACAAAAATTAGAGGGAGCATCAGTCTTAGTCTGAGGCATATTAATATGCAATGTTTGAAGGACCAGGGTCAACTTCATAAATGGAGGTACGAAGTGGGGGGGGGGAGCACCTGAACCTTCAGAACTCCTGGTGGGATTCTTTGGGTACTTTACCAAACATCTCTTCATCCTCTGATGGGGGGGGGCGACGACACCCAAGGAAAATTCTTGAGATAAATGTTTCAGAATGCCTTTCACAGGAGTGCACATTTTAAAAAAAGATGTAGGACTTACCAAGGTCGGCCTTCTCCTTCAGAATATCTTTAAAGTTGAGGCCACTGTTGTGTGTTGATTGCCTGAACCTACTCAGTGCTTCCTTCTGTCCATTTCTGCCAAGGTCTGTGGGTCTGATGGCTTGGCCCCGGAGGCCACGCTTCCATTTGGAGAAGTCGGCTTGGGCCCATTTTGCTAAATCTTCAAGCTTCACCGTTACCTTCTCTGAAGCAGCAATGACTTCATCCTGGGAGAGGCAGTCAAAGGAGATGGAAGGAAAGTCATGTTTAGATCCATAATACCTTAGAAAATTTACCATTCTTGTTCTGTGAGATTTCATTAGGCCCTTTCCTATTTATTTTCACGGTCACAATCACATGTTCCAGTCGAGGGGGATGCACGGGGGTGGAGGTTACACGGTTATTCCCCTTTGATTTTCTATTACATACTTACTCATGTTACTTATGGACACAAATTACTAACTCATGTTATTTACAAAAATTCTGTCATACAATATAATAATTGATTATCACTTTCCTTTTATCTCTCTTTTTTAACTAAACCTGTTCCCATAAACTGCATACATCTTCCCCTGTCCCCGGTTTCATTTCAAACATCTGAGCCATTGGAATGTTCATAAACATTTTATCGCTTCTGGCAGCTAAGCCTCAAACAACTTGAGTTCTGTTTCAGTCTACCGAGCCTCACTACAAACACTTTGAAGATGGCAGCCTGCATTTACATTGATTATTTTGTTACGTTTATTTGAGGGGAGGGACTAACTCGAAAAATTCTATTGCACAAATGTTCAGATCTGTGTTTTATTTTGATCCCACGTGGATTGATGACTACAAAAAGTACATTAAGGGGTTAAGCAGAATATAGGACATTCACTTAAAATTCATTCCTTTTGTGACTCATCAGGAAGATCCAAAAATTAATTTGTTGTTGATGATGATGATGTTACCAGCGAAAACTGTTAATTTGTTAGGCTAATCATTGCAATAACATTACTTGTCAAAGTTATGATAGACAGTCTGAAAACCAAATCTCCCCTTGTGTGCAAAACCTTCAACTGCAACCCAGAGCTCATACAAAACCATATTGGGTTTTCTGTGGCTTCTTATCTTTGATCGCCCAGCACTGATTGCCCATGGTGCCTAAGTCTCAGCAAGATACCCTCAGAGTGCGGCATTTGGGCCTGGTGGATTCTCTAAAAAGTCCTCTGACCGAACATGAAAACACATGGTAAAATGGCTTATTATTGTAAGAGATCCTTAAACCAACATACTGTACAAGGTGGCCGAGCCACCACATATTTACTGCATGAGGAGAACACTTAACCTATGTCTCTTGCAGTGGCAAATAGAGATGGGCACGACTCGGCAAAATTGTCGTTTCCGTTACGTAACGAGAACGGTAACGACAATTAAGCCATCAGAACTTGAACTCGAACCGATAAACGATAAATTGGGTCTGATTTGTCGTTGTCATTCATGGCATCATGGCGCTGGCGATCGCGCGATGCCAAGCAGCGCAGCACAAAAAAAAAGTTTTAAAAATTAAAAAACCCGATTCCCGGCCATAAAAGCAGGCGAAAATATGCCTGCCTGGGGGCACCTACTGAGGGGTGGTTTCTGGGGGGGGTGTCCCGGCTTCCCCCCCTCCTGGTCTGCTGGTACCAGGCTGGGGGGGCATCGTCGTCTCCATTTGCCATGCGGTGGGGGGGGGATCCAAAATGGCGACCACAATAATTTTTTTTAAATCATGGTCCAAAATCCCACCAAAGGACCACAGAAACATGTGAAAATTAGGTATTTTAAATGCCTGATTTTTTATAGTAGCAGCAGTGGGTATTTCTTGCAACAAAACATCTCCATTGATTTTATTTTATTTTATTTTTATTTTTTTATACCTGTGCTGGCGCAATGATGGGCTGGCCATGGGATGGGACGATGCAAATTTTTGGACCCATTCCACCAATCGCATGGCCAGGTCATTGCAGGACCCGCAGCCGCCGCCCGCGCACCCGCCCATGCCGCTGTCGCAGTCCGCCCATGCCCCCTGCCACCGCCGCCCGCCCGCACCTCCCTGCCCCCGCACCCCGCCCGCCACCTAGGGCGCAAAAACACCTAGCGCCGGCCCTGATTGCGGGACGCCAATGGGACGTCAAATCGCGCGAAATCGCAGTGGTAATGACAAATGACACGACGAAACGACAAATTTTTAAAAAATTTCGCGACAAACGGAAACAACCTGAAACGGACCCGTCCCGACAAACGACAACTCGGAAAAAAAAATTCCTGGTCATGCCCATCTCTAGTGGCAAACCCCAGGAAAGCCCTTGGAACAGCTTCACAGTCCTAGGCCTCACTCAAGGAAGCCACTGAATGGGCAGTGGCAGGGTCTGGTCCTTTTGTGTCACAATAGGATCGATCACCCACAGGCCCTCGCAAAGGCCTACTTGTCTCGAAATCCCACTCATCATAGCTTGGCCAACTCTTTCAGCAGCAGTAGAGAGGCACAGTGTGGACTCCTTCCTGATCCACTCTCTAAGACAGGCATGTCCAAACTTCGGCCCTCCTGATGTTTTGGACCACAACTCCCAGAATTCCAAGCCTGTATTTCCAATGGCAAAGGACTATGGGAGCTGTGGTCCAAAACATCTGGGGGGCTGAAGTTTGGATATGCCTGATCTAAGATAAATCCCCACCCTTCCATAATAGGTAGCCATGCTCTGTTTGAAGAGTTATCTTGTCCTAATCTGGTTTAAAAATAAGAAGTTGTGCGAGAGGAGAGCAGAAGACTTTAAATTGTGCATCAACCTAAAAACTACTATTGGCCTAAATATGGTGGAAAAGATTACACTTCTAATTAAATTACCGTAATTATTTCCAAATCGCCACTGATACTTATAGATTAGCACACAGACATTTCAGGCAAATCTGTGTCATCTTTTGCTCCACTTTTGGTGATTCATTTCCCCTCTTTCGGCAATGTGCAAATGGCTACCCAAGATTATGCTTACTTTATTTCCTGAAGAAAGATATTGATATTACAGTGAGCCTTCTGTGGCTTTTTCTAATGTTGCTGTTATTCAAGTCATTCTTCTTAAAAAAAACAACACCCCAATGACATTACTCAAGAATTACTTGTTACTTGTTATCATGAAAGCAATTAGGAAACAGGATTGAGAAATTTCAGTTCATTGCCAAAGGCTGTGGGTGGATTGGAGGCCACTTTCTGAAAAATGTAATTAATCTGCAAATGTAAAAAATTCATAGCCATATGACTAATGGCTCTAGCTAGCCCTCTGTCACATAAATGATGTAAGTATATATAGGATTCCTGGAAGTTTAACTCACCAGAAAATTCCTGTGTTTATAGTACTGTACAGTTTCCTTGGCTTCTATACAAATACTGAATTTTTCTCCTAAAAATTAAATGAAACTGTGATGTAATCCCAAAAGATACACTCCACAAATTCTACTAGTCTCCTACCAAAGGGAAACTGGCACATTCTCAGGTTTCCTGCATATGTTTTCAAGATCAGAAACTAACAATAGTCATCCCCCTGCCCTGCTTTTAAACATATATTTTACAGAAAAGCTGCATAATTTTAGTTGAGCCTATGGAGAATACACATGATATAAGTACTTCTCTTTTCTCGTTCTTTCTTTTATTAGCAAAACAGATCCTGTTACAACACAGAAAACATGAAATAAGCACACTTTAAAACTGCCCCTTCCAGGAAACAATTGGCTGTTCTCGTACAGGATGAATAAGCAGAACTGCATTTTTCCCCAGGAACTCATGCAGGTAGCCTAGTTTGTTTTATTTTTATTTTTAGTCAAAAGAAAAAAAATGTGGTTTCATTCAGATATTCAGGCTGCTTCAAAAAACCTGGTGACAGAGAGTCAGCAGAATCCGTGATTTAAATGGCCCTTTCCTGACATAAATTATCTGTAATTTTGTAACCTTAAATCAACCTGACGGGTCTACATTACTCAGAAAATGTATGCAAAGCGTTCTGAACTCCCTGACATATTATTATGGTTATTTTGTTTAGCTAATCATTGGCTTTGTTGCAACTTCAGATTTCTAGTCTAGGTTGTTATCCTTTTCTCTCAGGAATGCTTCAGGACTTTGGACTAGATGGAAAACCACCAGGTTTAACCCAGTTCTGAAGACAAAGGGCTTCAAATATATATATACAGTCACCACCCCGCCGATCGTGGGGGTTAGGGACCCACCCCACCCGCGATGCATGAAAATCCACGATATGCGGAAGCGGGTGGGGGGACGATCACACGCCTGTGGGAGGCTTCTTGGAGGAGGGGGGGGCGGCGCAGAGCGACCTGATGGCCCCCGCCGCCCCCCGTGTGGCCCCGAGGCTTCTCGGAGGAGCGCCGGGGGCAGTGTGGAGTGACCCGATCGCCCCCCACCGCCTCCCTGCGCGGCCCCGAGGCTTCTCGGAGGAGCGCGGGGGCAGCGCGGAGCAACCCAATTGCCCCCCCCGTGCGGCTCAAGGCTTCTCAGAGGAGCGCGGGGGGTGGCGGAGCGACCCAATTGCCTCCCACCACCACCACCCCACGCGGCTCCAAGGTGCAGGTACTGCGATCCCGCGATGTAGTGGGACCGCAGTACCTGAACCGCAAAATGGCGGGGGGTGACTGTACCTAAATTACTGATTGTAAAAAAAACAGCAATATTTAAACATTCCCTGTTTAAGTGAAATAAATATGTAAAGGGCCCGCTGACTCCACTCCCTGTGTCAACGCTGTCCTAGTGTGAAGAGTGGAAATCTGAAATGACAACCTTTCTTTATACACAAAGCTTCACCACATGATTATGGATCCTGATACAGTCATTTGGTGTAGATTCTGGAATTCTGTAACCATTCTTTAAGAGATAACTATAGTTTGGTTAGTGTTCTAACTTCCCTGTTACAGCTGCTCTACCGCCTGCCATTCCATTTCCAGGCACCATTCAGGGTGCTGTTTTCAACCTATAAAGCCCTACGGTTTGGGTCCAAGCTTTCTAAAAGACTGCATCTCCCTCTATGAGCCTGCCTGGGCATTAAGATCATCAGGAGAGGCCTTTCTCTTGGCCCCACCACCTTTGCAGACACGTTTAGTGGGGATACACTAAACACCTTCTCTGTTGCTGCTCCCACACACTGGAACTCCCTCCTATGGTAGGCATGTCCAAATTCAGGCCCGGGGTCTAAATGCGGCCCGTTTTCAAATTTTGAGTGGCACGTGGCCTCTTCTCCCCGCCGGCTCAGCCTGTCACACATCCCCACCAGCTGGCCCCTCCCCATACTGGATGGAGGCGTCAGCTTGCAGTTTTATGGTTTGTCTGCCCTCCCTGCCTCCGTCCGTTCACCTCAGCCACCTGCCCAGCCTACCCCCCCCCCGGCTCCATTGCTACAGCATCCTCCCCGCCTTCTTGCATGTTATAGAGACTTGTCCAAAGTCCAGCCCGGGGCCCAAACACGGCTGAATAATCAGCCCAGATACATTTTCACCTCGCCAAATCTGGCCCTTCTTGCAAAAAGTTTGGACACCCCTGTCCTATGGGAACCTAGGTTGGCCGCATCCTAACTGTCCTTCTGCAGCCAGGCAAAGACCTTTCTCTTCAGGTGAGCTTTTCCTTAATGACGGGTGGTCTGAGAAGGGTTTTCAATGGATTGCTGTGCTCTGTTGTTTCAAATGCATTGTAATACTGATTTTATTTATCATGTTACTATCATACTCGTTTGATGCCGTTTTAATATTACTGTTTTAAGGTTTTAAATACTGTTTTTAATGATGTAAACTGGCTTGGAACCTTTTAAAGAGAAGGGCAAGATAAAAATTAGTTTAAATAAATAAATAAATATTTAACCAAGACCATTGCTCATGTGTTATTGCACCAAATGACCAGACTGCACACAGTACGGTACTGTATACAGTGTACAGTATATGGACTAAGGAACTGCTGGGGTGAGGGGAGAGGCACTGATGCCAAATCCTTCAATGAATCCACACAGTGTAGATAATATCACAGATGAATGGACACTACATGTTAACTGCATATGTATGTGATGTGTGAACCATATCTAATAGGTCAAGCACACATAAATGCAAGCTGTGTCACTTTTTTTGAAGGATCCTGCAAAGGGAGGGGACCAACTTTCTGTGCACAATTCAACCTTAACATTTTATTTTCAAAATATTCAGAAGGCTTTTAAAAATTTATAACTCCAAATTCCAGATCACATGTGGCAGTGGTGAAAACAGCCTTTTCCCCAAATAAGCTGTTATGTTCAAACGAGTATTACAGTACTCCCATTACCAGTTTGTTCACATCTTTTTCCAAGAATGTCTATGACTAATGTTCGGCTGGCATGCAAAGTGAGCAAAGCAAACAATTTAATAACCAAACGATGAGTACAATCATGACTACATCACCAATGAATAATCCTGTTATTGAAACTCCAACCTTTACACTCAGACACCCAAGCTTACAAGAGACACACAGAGAGACTATAAACTCAACACTGCTGTGAAACAATCTCTTTCCTTTCCGCTGGCTAATGCAACTCAATTCAACACATGCTCCCTGCTAAATGTATTTCTCAGCATAGTCCTGATTTGGTGTGTGTGGTCAGGTCTAATAAAACAGGGGAGCTTGAAATCATTCAGTGCTACAGACAAACTTCAAGCCTGTGCCGATATATCCACCACCCTGTCCATTGCTGTTTGCTATCTCCCCTCATTTCCTAAGTCCAGGATAAAACAGTCTGTGACACTACAGACAATCACATTTAATATAGCATGACAATAAAAACAAATAATTTTTCTCCCCCGTCGCATACTTCTAGGGCATTAGATGCACAGAGTTTTGTGGTTTCGGTACAACACAAACTTGTTCAGAAACACTAATTTGCACATCTCTAAGTACTGTATTGTGGCCTATATTTATTTATTCGTTTGATTGATTTATATACTGCACCATCTAGCACTGGTGCCACTATGGGCAGTTTACAAAGTTTTCCCTGTTCTATGGTACATCCCACTAGCAGAGTAACATAGCACCATGCCACCTCTGCCCACAATCAACCACTCAAGCAGAGCTACCTTCCTTTGTGGGCACTGCTGCATGCACAAAAGCAACAATGTCACAACAAGTGTCATCCGCATGTTGCTACACTGGTGGGATTTTCCGTTCAGTGGAAGCATGACAGAATTTTGGCTTATACTGTACATTGAATTACATTTGAGTATTATAACTTCCTTGGATTTTAGCTCCATTAGGCGTTTATCTGTTTAAGAATCCAACCTTGGATCCACACACCAGGAGAAAGGAGATCAATCAGTCCATAAAACGTGTTTTTATTAACACATTCACCACAGCACAACTTTCATGGACTAGAGACCATTTCATCAAAAGCACACAGCAGATGGAATAGAACATGAGCTAATAAACTAATGCACTGTTAATATCAGAAGTACAACACTGTTACCCTTTTCAAAACTGAGCTCACTGGGTAAATTCCCTGGGGGAAAGGAATCTGTCTTTAGTACTCAGGACTCCACATGATTGTTTCCTGCTGTGAATTTTAAAATTGTTTTATACACGAAACATCTAGTTTATGAAGCACACTGAAGCATCTGCCAGGGCAGTATTAAATAACGGCAACTATAAAATGCGGCATATTACAGCAAGTCCACCACAAAGCAATTATTACCACCAGAGAGCTTGTTATAATTATCACTGCTCCCATCAGTGCACAAAATCAAAGGAAGGACCTCTGAGGTGCAGAAACCGCCATGTGCCAAGATTTTAAAAAGGTTAGATAAGTTCCTTTTCTGATTACAAGTCCCAGAATTCTCGGCTATCTTCAAGATTCTGAAGGCATTGTCATCTCTTCGTATTTCTAAGCCACCTTGGGTCCTTTTAATTTTAAGTAAGTAAGTAAGTAGGTAAGTAAGTAAGTAAGTCAGTCAGTCAGTCAGTCAGTCAGTCAGTCAGTAAGCAAGTAAGTAAGTAACACATGCACATCAAGCATACAATCCAGCCTAAGCACTTTCTAGGGGAGGAATTTAAATACCATCTTTAGCACATCCTTAGGGGAGCACCGGGGCCTTTCACTGAAGCCAATGAGATTTTTCAAACACACTTTGGTCGCTGTGTTAGAACATGTAGCACAGTGGTTCTCAACCTGTGGGTCCCCAGATGTTCCTGGACTGCAGGTCCCAGAAGCCTCTACCACTCATTGTGTTGGAAGGGGTTTCTGGGAGTTGCAGTCCATGAACATCTAGGGACCCACAGGTTGAGAACCACTGATGTAGAACCCAATGCCACCTCATCAATACCAGGGGAAGCTGTATGAAAGGTCCATCTGCATCTCTGCCTGGTTATCTAAAGGTCATTGCACTAGCAGAGCAAGGGTGTAGAGGAGGGCATACCCTTGATCATGTGCAAAGTTTCTTTTTATCCTTCTGGTGCACAAGCACAGTATGCCTGCCAGCTCTCTGCCTGCTTACCTGGAGAGGTAAAAAAGCATATCCTCCCTATACCGGTTGACTAGACAGGGAGAAATCAACCACTATGTTGCTTTTCACACTAAGCTTCCACACTCCCAACACTATACAAAGGCTAAAACAGTAAATGAACTCATGATATAGTACTGCAGTAAGTCAGACCAAATGCAGAAGAGCATCTCAAAAACAACTGGAAGTTCACAAACTCCTGAGAATACAGTTATCTCAGCTTTTATTAAAAAGCCTGGGGGGAAAACATGGTATTTGCACTGGTTACTCCCCCTCCCCCCGTTTTAAGGTTAACATTTTTTTAACAAGAATTCATAAATGAGTAGAATAATATTTTTTTATTTTCAGCGGTGGTCTAGTAGCTATTAAAACAGGAAGCATTAATGGGGCAGATACTAGGTAGTGGAAAAGCTGGGTACAAATTGCTTCTCACAACTTTTTAAAATCATTACTATAATTTAGTATTTTGAAACGTGCAGCACACCGCAGAGCTTAAAATGTACACTGAATTAGCATGCTGAGCCCCCATTTTATGAGAAATGCTGCGTACATTTTTGCAAGGCTTTGCTCAAGTAAACAGTCGGCAAGATCTGTCACGGTGCTAATCTATCTGAATCTAGAAGTCCCTGATGCAACTTGGTGCCTCAATGAGGTCTGCTGAAAAGTGACTTGACAAATTGGCCCATCCATCAATAACTGAAGGCTAACTGTACGAGAAGTAAGGTAGTGCATTTTTATTTGCCAAGAGTTTAAATTTAGAACATCAAACATTAAAAAACATCTATGCACTGGACACTAAATGCCATGAGACCAGGCTGTACTTTTAAGCACATTACTTTAGAAATACTGTACAGGTTTGTTCAAATTTTGCTTTGGAACTAAGCTTGCCTTCTGAAATTCCTCATCTCTCTCTCTCTCTCTCTCTCTCTCTCTCTCTCTCTCTCTCTCTCTCTCAAAATTATTATTAACCCAAGTCTGAGATATACGGAACTCTGTATGTTCAAGAAAGCTTGGAGAGTTCAGTCACTCTCAGCTTAACAGGTTTGTTATGATAATAAAATGGTATGTGCACTTGTGCAGGGAATATTGAAGATGTGGTGAGTACTCACAAAAGTCTGGTTCTTGGCAATTTTCTGTCTCACCTAGTTGAGATTATTCTCCAAAACTTTCCCCGCTCCTGTACCACTGAGTTCTTCCAGGTTGCTAAAAAGGAGACCCCAGACTCACTATCTGCCCTTTTACTGTATACTGTTCTGTGCAGGAATCCTTCCCTCAATACTGTAGTGATAATACCTCTCCCAGAGAATCCTGTGCACAAAAGGTGCTATTCCGTGTAGGATTTGTAATCATCTTCCACAGTGCGGGGTTTGGCATTTGATAGTTCCAGCCAGCATTTCTTTTGCCTCTTTCAGGTGAATCTGGCACAGGAAAGATGCCCTCCTGTGCAGAAACTATAACAATTCTCTGCAGTTTTGGATTTCTTCCATTAAAAAAAATGAGCGCAAACATCTGAGAGATCCAGCATGATTTCAGAGATGAGGTGGGGTGACTCGCCTGTAGAGAAATCTTGCTGTGATGATAAAAGAGAGTGGTCCCCCCCCCACACTCTTGATTTCTCTTTAAGAGTGAGAGGCTCTGAGATTCACATCCCTAACATGTATGTAGCTTGAAAGAATGCTTCGATTAATACGCTAAACCACTAAGTCCGCAATTCAATACACACTTGTTTGGAAGATTGTCACATTTAGAAAAAAAATGGGACTTATTTCTCAATAAGTGGGACCTATCTCAATGTAAAACTATGTAGGATGAACAGGAGTAATGAGTACCCCCATATTAAATTATTAATCATATCCCCCCAAATATAATTTCATATTAAGACAAGACTGCAATTGACACGCCAAATATGCCAAACATAGGAGCAACCAGTCATACAGTATAAATGTACACATGAGGGACACGACAACCTCTCTCCCAAAATAGGAATACATTGGTGCCCTGCCCTTTTACGGTTTATATACTGTGGTCCTGCTATATTGTGGGACTGCAGTACAGTGGACCCTTGTATAACAAACAGCTTGTATAACATAAAATCTGTACAACATAAAAAATTCTGGAGATAGGGGGAATTTGCTTAACATAATTTCCTATGGGGAAAATCTGTACAACATAAAAATGGGATCACTCCATTTTCAATGCATTCCTATGGGAATTTGTATAAAGGAAAAATTTGCTTAACAGAATTTCATTTGGAACAAATTAATTCCTTTATACAAGGTACCACTGTATATGAAAATAGGCCCCCTGGGATAAGAGGGGCAAGTCCCTTGGAGGCCTCAGAAATGATTTTTGGTAATCAGGAAGTCACTTCCAGTTTTCCTGAAGTCACTTCCAGTTCACAGGGAGGCCCTTTTGGGGCCTCCAGAAGGTCCAGGAAGGCCCTCGCAGGCCTATTCGGGGCAGCGCCAGGCTGGGGGTAAGTACAAGAGCCTCCAGCTAGAAGCCCCAGGCCTGACCCAACTTGCATCTGCATATCGCAGATTTTCCAATTATCGCAGGTTGGCTCAGGTCCCTAACCCCCACAAGAGGTGTGGGGGTCACTGTATACAGTTTTCAACAACAAACACCCAGGCATGGCATCACCTCCAGGAAAGATTAATTTGTTTCCCTTGGTGCATGGCTTTATGATGGAGAGCCACAACCAGCACACATCCAGTGCAGTACTTCCACCTGTACACATCTTATTCATGAAAGGGGCTGCAATCCAGTGGAAAAACCCACTTACAAAGGAGGGAGACAATGGCCCTATTCTTCTCTCTCTCTACATAATATCACTTCATTCTACACACAGTTCTAAGTGGTCTACTCCTCACCCCTGCCCAGACTAGGTGGGTCTAAGAATAATGAAGTACATGGCCAAGCGAAAATTACCTTTGCATTTTATGAATGAGTACTCCTCAGGTAAAATTCTGATCCTGAACCTTTGGGCCCATCACACAGCATCTGATTGCTAAGACACACAACTATGCTATCGTTATGTGGGCTGAGGCAAACCCCGCACTCTGAACCTTGCCAACAAAGGATTTGTATGCACTAATCAATTTGTAGAGCCGTAGGGATTATTATGTTAAAATTGGCCACTTTACTACACTCTACAAACAATAACATTTAAGATAGGCAATACCGAAAGCATTCCGGGTACTAAAGTTCTTCCAGAGATCTTGTAGGCAAATAATTATTTTGTCTAATTGCCTATTTAGACTGAAGATTACTGTGCTAAAATTCTTAATTATCTTCAGTTATGAGAAATACAGCTTCCCTCTGGTACCATCATGTTTTAAACCTCTTTTCTGCTGTTCTCAATACGCCGTGAAAAGGCCAAGCTACCAACAGGGCGGTGTGGATTCTCACTCAGTGTCTTGTGAGGTTGCTGTTTAAGCTAACAGTCTTCTGCCATTTGACATGCTGAGAATCTCAGTTTCCTTTTCTATATCAGCTTCTAACCCTTCATGGCTCCAGATAAAAGCTTGAAAATATGTTGAAAGCATATAGAAATGGAGAAGAGGGAATAAGGAAATATGAGGGGGGGAGCACAGCTAGAGAGGAGAACAAGAGTCATCCATGATGATCATCATTACTGAAATCCCCTTCTATATTGCATAATATATTTGCTCGATTACAGCTTTGGGTGCTAAATAGCAAACAGCTGCTGGACATTTCACGCTACTGTACTAAATCAAGGCGGATATTTGTCCATCGACTTGATTTCAGTCCGGCACAGCCGGCTACTCACACACGGAGAGAGAAAATGCCAGTCATGCTTTGAACAGCAAGTAGCAACTGACTGACTGCCAGCTGAAACAGACACAGAAACAGGGTGGCCGTGTGTCCTACTTGAAAGGACAGTCCTCTCATTGAAACCCCGAGGCCAATTTAAAGATCAAGAACCCAAAGAAACGAGAGCAGGAGCCTTAAAATTGCCCATCATGTCTTATACTTCAGATCAGGGCAGCAGGCAATCGGGTCACAATCCTCCCAAAGATTGTGTGAGATTCCATTTCTGTTTACATTAAACCAGTGGTTCCCAGCCTTCCGAATGTCGCAGCCGTTTAATACTGTTCCTCATGTGGTGGTGACCCCCTTGCCCTGCTGGGAAGAGGCCACAACCCCCCTTTGGCAGGCCACTGCCGCAGGTGCCATCAGGGCAGGCGCTAGGTTTTTTTGCGGCGGGCGGGTGGGGGGTGAGCGGGTGGCAGCAGGGGGCGGGGTGGCGGATGGCAGGGGATGGCAACGGGTATGGGCGGCGGATGGTGATGGGCATGGGGGTGGGCAGCAATGGGCGCAGGGGGCAGCGGGCGGGCGGTGACGGGCAGCGATGGGCGCATGGTGATGGGCGGCTGGCGGGCGGTGAGGGCACCACCGCCGCCGCCCCCCAGTCAGGTGCCCGCCACCCCGTCTTCGCGCCTCCGCTGCACCCGGGCTCCGCAGGTGGCTGGGCTTATGAACTGCCGCCGAGGAGGAGGAGGAGGAGGAGGAGAAGGAGGAGGAGGGTGCGCCTAGTGGGGTGAGCAGCAGCCAATCCAGCGAGGCTGAGCCCCTCCAAGGGGGCAGCCCGTGGCCTATCCAGCCCCCCCAAGGCTGGGTTCTCAGGCGAGCGGGAGCCGCGGACAGCCCACTGCGGGGGGGGGACGGCTCTGAGCATGGACAGAGCACCATACCCCCCCGCCGCCCCCCCCCGAGCATCCTCGTTCCAGGGCAGCTGTGGGAGGGGAGTGAACCCCCCTCTGTCTCTCCTCCCCCTCACTTTCTGGCCGCTCAGCCCTTGGCAAGGCATGGGGGCTCCGCCGGCCATCCCTCCTTCCCTCTCGTTCAGGCTTCTGGGGTGACCGGAGTCCGCTGGCGCGTGCCTTCCCGAATGACTGGCGGAGCTCGGAGGGTGTGGGAGCTCGGACGGTGGAGGGCAGCGGCGGGGGGGAGGCGGGGGGTCAGCAGACTTGCCAGCGCCCTCTCAGTTTCAGCGTTCTAGGCAGCTGCCTAGTTCACCTTAATGGTAGCGCCGGCCCTGGGTGCAATAGAGAACTTCCCTCTACAGGCACCCTCAGCCAATCGCAGTCTCCGGTGCCATTGACTGACATCCCTTCCAACCTATCAAGCTGTAACTCACTCTTCCCCCCCCTTCCTACCCTCCTCCTCCAGACCCAAGCCGTTTGTGCCTTTTTCTTCACTGGCTTATGGCGACCCCTGTGAAATGGTTGTTCAACCCCCAAAGGGGTCCCGACCCCCAAGCTGGGAACCACTGCATTAAACTAATCATTTAAACGTATGCATGTGCATAGATGTGCCTGCGCACGCACACGCACACACACACACACACACACACACACACACACACACACACAGAGAGAGAGAGAGAGAGAGAGAGAGAGAGAGAGAGAGAGAGACTGCTGTGTTCCAATGTTATGTACAATTTAATGCCCCCCTTTTTTTTAGTGGTGAGTGAGATGTCCACCAACCTGAAATACAAGAGTGAGAAATGAGTGTAGCAAGTGGAAATAAGCAACATTAAGCTCCAAAAGCCAAGATAAAAACAGACAAGGTCAAATTTTGGCCGATATTGAAACATTTCTGTGTTCATGATACAATTCATATGAATTCTTTGTGGCCAGTGGGGATGGGGTGGGAGTTGTAAGTCTGAACAGTTAATTTAAAAAAAAAAAAACTCTTGATTTTTCAAGAAGGCAGAACCAGCCCTTTTGCAGAAGTCTGAGGAATCGAGGGGTGGGCGTGTACAAAAATGGCCAGGATTTGTTTATCTCTAATTCACATTTGCACACAGGTTTCTGCTATCTGCTCACACAGTAACAGAGTACAGTGGTACCTTGTATAAAGGAATTAATTCATTCCAAATGAAATTATGTTAAGCAAATTTTCCTTTATACAAATTCCCATAAGAATGCATTGAAAATGGAGTAATCCCATTTTTATGTTGTATGGATTTTCCCCATAGGCAATTATGTTAAGCAAATTTCCCCTATCTCCGGAATTTTTTATGTTGTACAAATTTTATGTTATACAAGCTGTTTGTTATACAAAGGTCCACTGTATATCTGAATCGTACATTCCATACATCACATCTGCACCCAACTCTCCCTGCAAAGCAGTCAGAAAAGTGGAGAAAGGCTTGCTTTTTCCTCTCACGACTACCTTGTTAAACTGATGTGCTTGGTGCAACATCTACTAGCATTATGACTCAGTGGGCGTTTTTCTAATACAGGCCTCTTGGTCCAGGCTCAAGACCAGCCATTCTCTCAGAGACAGACTAGAACTGCATCTTCCTTCAATGTTCCTCATTGTCAGTGCGCTATAAACGCCATCTCCACCAATCTAGCACTCACTAAACTTTGGAACTTCCAACTCCAATCAGCACCAGTTCAAGCGGTTTAGGAGTGCTGGGAGTGGTAGTCTAAAAAAATTTGTAAGGTACCAGATGTCAAAATGTTGATCAAAAGCTTGGTTGGTAAGCTTTTTATTTATACATTTCTAAGGTTGAATGGGCCACTGAAAAGCACATTAGGGGGGCAGATTCCAGGAAGGGGAAAGCGGACAGCTTTCACCACTTCTTCTGGCAGGGAATTCGACACTGTGATCCTCTCCGTGAAAAAAAAACTTCCTCTTATTTGTTTGAGGTCCAGCACCCAAAGTTTCATGGAGTGTCCCCTAGTTCTAGTGTTGCGTGATAACGAAAACAGTTTTCCCTTATCTACTTTGTCCACACTGTGTATGATTCTATAAACTTCAATCAGGTCACCTCTTAGGCGCCATTGTTCAAGAATGAAGAGGCCCAGCTGTTGCAGCCTCAGATGACAAGGAAGGTGTTCCAGTCCCCTAATCATTCTGGTTGCTCTCCTCTGCACTTTTCCCATTTCCATAATACTCCAGGTGGGTCCTCACCATAGATTTATAAAGAGGCAAAATGACACTTGCTGACTTATTTTCTGTAACCTTCTTAATGATCCCTAACATTGAGTTTGCTTTTTTCACGGCTGTGGCACACTGTGTTGACACCTTCATTGAGCTATCCACCAGGACACCAAGGTCCCTTTCCTGGTTTGTGGCAGAGAGTTCAGACCCCATCAGTTTATAAACATAATTGGTTTGGGGGTGGGTTTTGTTTTGCCCCAACGTACATCACTTTACACTTACTAATGTTGAAACTCATTTGCTACTGGTTTGCCTACTCCCCTAGTGTCAAGAGATCCCTCTGGAGCTCCTCACAATCTCTCTCTGTTTTTACTAAACCTGTATAATTTAGTGTCGTTGGTAAATTTGGCTACCTTGCTATTTACTCCTACTTCTAGATCATTTATGTAAAGATTGAAAAACAAGGGTCCCAGTACTAAACCCTGGGGGGGGGCACTCTTTACCTCCACTTTACCTCCACTTGGAGAAGTGTCCATTTAGTGCTACTCTCTGTTTCCTGTTCCTTAGCCAGTTGCTGATCCAGGACAAGACCTGTCCGTTTTTTCTATGACTGGTAAGTTTATTCAAGAGCCTTTGGTGTGGAACCTTATCAAAAGCCTTCTGAACATCCAGATAAACAATGTCAACTGGATCTCCCTTATCCACATGCTTGTTGACACTCTCAAAGAATTCCAACAGATTAGTGAGGCATGATTTGCCCTTGCAAAAGACATGGTGGCTCTCCTTCAGCAGCACCTTCTCTTCTATGTGCCTATTAATTTTACCTTTTAGGATGGTTTCCATCGCCATTGTCCTTTACCATTGGCAATATACACTTGGAATTCTGGAAGTTGCAGTCCAAATCATCTGGAGGGGCAAAAGTTTTCCACCCTCTTCTAAAACATCAGGGAAGCATTTTGTCATTGATCTAGAATCAGAAATGTGCATACTCAGAAGTACACATAGTTGTGAGTAAGGTTTCCTTATTCACTTCAACAGAATCAGTAGGACAGCTGCCTTTGTACTTATGCACACAGAGATATACTGACAATTTTTCCATTAAAATGAATAGTGATATGACCACTGGCAGTAGCACTTAAAGCTATGGGTGCATCCCTGCTGGATTACTGCACTGGTTGTGTTTCAGAAGTCAGCATGCCAGTGGCTAACCACAAGGACCGTATCCCTCCCTGTCTAGTATTCTATTCAGCTGCCTGGTAAGACTTATTGTCTCACAAAGGTGATGCAAGAATGAGACTGGGGCGGGGGGGGGCAGGAGAGAGGCTACAGATTCCACCCTGAGTTTAATGGGAGAACTGAAATAGACAGGATTAAAATGACATTCATATATAGTACAGTGGACCCTTGTATAACAAATAGTTTGTATAACATAAAAATTGTACAACATGAAAAAATCTGGAGATAGGGGAAATTTGCTTAACATAATCGCCTATGGGGTGAATTTGTACAACATAAAAATGGGATTACTCAGTTTTCAATGCATTCCTATGGGAAGTTTGTATAAAGGAAAATTTGCTTAACATAATTTCATTTGGAACAAATTAATTCCTTTATACAAGGTACCACTGGACAGTAAAAATAGCATTGTTTACAAATATGCCCCAATCTGATCCTAGCCAGTTGCAATAAAGAACAGTCTGCAATCTGCAAATGGGAAATCATCACTGACCACCCAAGTGTTTGGGACAACAAGGTTTCTAGTCCCTATGGGTCACACGGGATGGAACTGATGTGAGTTCCTGGTGCCAACATCTAGGTAGGGACAAAGGTTCTGGTGGCTGCCTAAGATCATGAAACTGTGCACCTCTTCAATACCAAGTCAACTTTAAGGCAATCTAAGAATTTCTTTCGATTTTCTCCTCTCGTTATATTTATTACCACAACCCACCATCATCACCGCAGTATCCTTGCAAATTTTTTCAAAATCTTACTAAATTCAAAATTTTATAAGAGAAATGACCAGGGAGATTTTGGAGGAGTAAGCGTGGTAGTCTGTATAAATGCATCAAATAAAAACAAAACAGGAAACAAAAACAGAAAACAGAAATATCATAGCACCTTTAACAATATATCACATGATATGTTTTCATTTGAGCTTTCGTGGATCAAGCCCACTTCCTCAGATGTGTGTGTGAGAGAGAGACTAATAATCGTCACATTTAATATGGCACTGTGATGTAACACCACACAAACTGGGTCTCCACTCACGTCCGCTAACAGATTAACTGGACACTTGTATATATTTAGAGAGTCAGACAACAGGTTTTATAGTTTTATAATAAAACAGGAAATGTTTATTGGTTTACAATTAGATGTTCAGTATTACGATAGCTTTAGGCGATGTTAACTTATTTTAAAACAATCATGAATTCTTATAATAATGTCATTGTTATATTAACCAGACCCTTATCAGTGGCAGGATCTCTCACCTGACCAATTGACAAACCACAATGATTCTCCAATGACTGACTCTCAATTCTCTTAAATGAATTCTCCAGCACCCATTAGGTTTCCATATATAACATTCTTATCCCCTCCCACCAGTTTGGTGATTGGCTATTCAAAACAGACGAATGAATATTCACACTAGTTTTCCCTTTTCGTCACAGGCACCATGACCAGGTGGAGATACAGGTAACAGATGAAGAGTCAATTTGGGTGGATCCTTCACTGATCCCAGTGGCTGCACCTGGGCGACAGGAAATTTGGACATTCATTCAGTATCTTGTTTATATAATCAATTTTGATCTGAAAATCTCAACTCTTAAATTCAAATAGTGGCATATTTTGGTGCAACTGCCACATTTGAATATCATCAACAGCAGGCGACACATGATAAATAAAGACCACTGGGCAATTTCCTGGATTATTCCTTTTTAAACAGCCATACAGACTGACAACAAGGAGGCAGCAAAACCAGAGACTTTTCACACTTGGCTTAATAGGTGTTAGCGTTAAACTAAGCCTACAGGCAGCTATCGGACAACAATGCAATTAAAAATCTAAATACAAATACTCCACTTGAATGGTTAAAGGAAATATAAAAGAAAGACACTAGGCCTGGTTTCACTTTGGCACCCACTGAGCTGCACCAAGTTGGAAAACCCTTGTATACAACAAAACAAACACATACCAAATAAATTGGAGGAGTTTTTTTTAAAAAAAAAGGTTGCCTAAAGAAAGCACACCCCTTTGGAATCCCACAGAAGGCAATAATTTTGCTATATTCTAGGTTGAAGGCCTTTATACTTTTTCCAAAAATGAAGTTCAAATAACATATCACTCACATTTACTGCAAAGTGCAAGACAAAACATGCCGCAGATACAAGAGTGTTCTCTTTGAGTGGGTTATTTAACAACAAGTATTAAACTGGCTATCAGCACTGCTCTCCTGTAGAAATACACTCTGCTGAAGAACTTGAGGACAAGCACGAAATTTGGGCACAGGGCCTCTTGCCGTAACTTTTATGCCATTTTAAACTCTGCTCACCTTGCACTTGGCTTCAAGACCTATGGAAATAAACTGAGACCATTTCCATATGTTCCAAGCTTCTCTGTGTATGAGGGACAGCCCCTGCGTTTCCCCTCTTCAATAGAACTAACCCATTTTGGCGAGGCTGGGAGAAAAATCACCTTTGGCAACTTCTTGTCAACACATATGTCAATTGCCAGTTTTCAAATGTGGATTCTAGATCTTGAGAAGCTAAACCTTCCTAAACCAAGGAATGCAGGGGTGGCTATGCTACTGTTCTAACACAAACTCCCATGGAATTGTTTGTGTTCAACTATTCTTGCTGGGCTGATGGATCTTTGAGTCCGACACGGATGCTACCGATTTCCCAACCCTGTGTACATCCAAGCTAGACTGAAGTTAATCTGGCTGGTTCTTAGGGTACAGTCTTACTGGTTCCACTGATCCCAGTGGTGATCACCGAGTGGGCATAGATGGGATTGTGCTTTCACTTGCCTGCCCACAAAATCCCATGACCATATACACCACTACTGAGCCATCCTTTTCATTAAGGCCCTAAAAGCACCTCAGGACCAGATTATCTCAGATTCTTCCCTCGTTCCCATAAACCATTTCTGTCTTCACAATCTAACATTAAGGCCAGCATCATGGTCTAGTAAAGTACATTTTGGTGCAGTGAGCTTTGATTTGGCACCCATTGTGTGCAAGCACGTTTCCAGTCTGAAATGGTCTCTTTCACCATCAACTCAAGATTCAGCACCAGGTCACAGCTAACGATCCATTCTTGATGGGTTTCAGCACCTTAGGCCATTGTTTACCTTAAGGCTGTGGACACTAATGTCTCCCTAACAAGCCTATTAAGGCTTTGTTCATCTTATGAGCCAATCAGACCAGGGGACAAGAGGTCAAGCTGACTATAAGAAGGGTCTCTTGCACTAGCTATACTCAGACCGATGAAGCTGTTTGGATGAACAGCGAAATGTTTCTATCTCTCAAAAAAGAAGTCCAGTAGCCATGACTCAACTCCCAGATAAACGCACCTGGATGACTGAGAATCTTCACAGACGTATTCAGCATCAAATGACACATTGAGAGATGTCTAATTCTTAGTATTATGACATTGCTCAGTGCTCATCCAGACATGCAGTTGCTTTAAAGCTTCTCACCTGGACAGTCAGGCTTGAAAATAAAAATTTGAGCGTATTCTGGATGGTCAGTCACAAAACACCAACAGCCTAATGAGGAATAAGGCAAGCTTGCGCTAGAATTAACAGAGGACATTTACTTCTCAAGCCAGTACCGATTCTAATATTGCTCTAACAATATCATTTATTTGAGGCTTCACCTGCTTGCCCAAGTGTGGCCCTATTCATTAACCATGCTTTTAATAATAACACCCTTAACTTAAATTGATTTATCATTGTGCCATTACTTTATTAATCAGTTTTATTTTTCTTTTATTGTTTCTTTTCATTATTATTGTAAACCACTACAGGTACCACCATAAAAAGCGGGAAGGTAAAACAGTTTCCTTGCAGCCATGCCGGCCACATGGCCATGGACTTGCACAACACTGGCTCTTCGACTTGAATACGGAGATGAGCAATGCCCCTAGAGTCCAACACGACTAGCAAGCATATGCGGGGGGAACCTTTACCTTTACAGGACAGAAGGGCCATGACTGCTGGCACTGATGTCTGGTTCCTTCCTTAGTCTTGATGGGCTGAGACAGAGATTCTTCAGTAACCTCTTTTCTTAAAATCCACAAACTCATGTGGGTGAGGCTTAATCAAGACAGAGAGTTTCACTTTCCCATGCCACCATGTAGGTTCAGTCAGGGCAAATGTATTTGCATGTGTGTGTGAGTGTGTGTGTGTGTGCGTGTGCACATACCAAATTAGGATCCCATCCATTCTCATTGGGCTCTATCCAAAGGCAGAGAGTAGGGGACCATCTGTGTTTCCATCCAGTTGACCCTCCTGAGTGGCTACCAGTTGCCTCCTCAGTGGCCACCGACCACTGTGCCTTTAAGCCTACCAACGACAATGCCACCTTCCCATGTTGCTGTGGTCTCCATCACAGTTCTTCCTCTTTGCACATCTGCTACCCACAAGCATTGTTTTAACCCTAACACGATGGTTTCTGATGACACGCTTAGCATTCTGGAACCCACTCGCAACTGAGAGAAAACAGGAAGCTGCCCAGCCTCTTGGTTTGTTGATAGTGGGGACAATGATGGAAACATTCTGTATTTTGCAGCTCTTCCATCAGGAGTCCTGAAACCACTGCCATACTTTCATAAAGCCCCATTTCCAATTTATGATCATACAGTACCTGGTCACAGTTCAAAAGCACATGCTGCTCTGAGGAGCCATATACAGTATGGGGTGAGGAAGGACTCACGTATCCTCCTTGTTTCAACTACAGTGGACCCTCGTATAACAAACAGCTTGTATAACATAAAATCTGTACAACATAAAAATCCAGGAGATAGGGGAAATTTGCTTAACAACATAATCGCCTATGGGGAGAATCCGTACAACATAAAAATGGGATTACTCCATTTTCAATGCATTCCTATGGGAATTTGGATAAAGGAAAATTTGCTTAACATAATTTCATTTGGAACAAATTAATTTCTTTATACAAAGTACCACTGTAACACAAATCACCTGTCTGTATTATGACACAGTACTATCAATGGTAATCACCATCATCACAGCAAATGTCCCCAAATATTTATTTTATGTATGCAATTCACTGTTGAATACACTCAAGAATCTTGGCCGTGAAGATCTCCCACACACTCTTATCTAAGTCTTCTTAAACTTGTACCTGTAGAGTTTTAAGATAAATTATTACTTAATTAGGAGAAACCCAACAGGAGACACTGTTGAGAATTCAGATACGAAAATCATGTTGTGAAGGTAGAACGTCCTCATTAAGGACAAGGAGCTCCTTTCACTCATAATGCAGAATATCCCTTACAGGAGTGACTCAAGTCTCATTTGTGTAATTAAGGGTTTTACAACCAAGCACAAGGTGATCCCAGATGGAAAGCTTTGATTAGAATGCTCAGAAATATTTATTGAAGCCGGAAAGATTTGAGAAGTCGTTTAAGAACTCGTTTTACCACTGTAGTATCATCAGTATGGTGTCAGCGAGAATGTGAATATAAAATTAGTGCCAGCAGACAGATGCCGGTTCACAAAGGTTCCTTTTTCCTGTGCATAAAATAATCCTGTCTACAAGCTAATGTGTTCACACAGAGTAACATAAAGCATAAGAACTAGGAGACAATGCATACAGATTGAGCAAGACTATTGATCATGAACAATACCCATAGTAGTTAAAAGTACCTTCCTGAGTAGCAGTGTTCACAGAAATTGCTACAGTTTATAGTGTAGTGGCTGGGAGGGGGAAAAAATCAGCAACTCTTGTATCTATTTCTGCATAAACTGAATCTGACAGACTAGTCTTAACCTTAACTCTGGCTTGTTTGAAACAAGTCACCTCCCAAAAATTATGTGGTATGAAGCTAGATTTTTTTAACAAACCAGAGTTACAACTAACCATCATTCAGAGTATAGATAACACACTTAAATTGTGGTTGAACGGAACTATAGCAAAAGTGTCAAAACTCGTTTCCATGGTCACACCAGAGGAAAAGGAAGAAGGCCAAGGCCCTTGAGCCCAGGGCTTGTCTTAGGCTGATTTTCATTACATTCAATGATGGCCTACATTTAAGCCACAAGAGTTCATGTGGCCAATCCAGGATTGTCCCAAGAGGTTGGATACTTTTGAACTACAATTCCCAGAATACTCTACCTAGTAGAGCTCTGAGCCACAGACCAGCGGATTATGGGAACTGTTGTTCAAAAAATAATGGTTAGCTTTGGTATTTACTTTGATGATTACAGTATGGAATTGATTACAGTGGTACCTTGTATAAAGGAATTAATTTATTCCAAATGAAATTATGTTCAGCAAATTTCCCTTTATACAAATTTTCCATAGGAATGCATGGAAAACAGAGTACTCCCTAATCGCAACCATTTGTACATGTTGTACAGATTTGCCCTATAGGTGATTCTGTTAAGCAAATTTCCCCTGTTTCCAAAATGTATTATGTTGTATAGATTTTCTGTTATATAAACCGTTTGTCATACAAGGGTCCACTGTACTATCACTTGGAGCTGATCTACTGCAGATGAGATCGTGGAGTACTGATAAAAATTTAGCATCTCCTCGTAGCAGTTCAAACACTATAGTGTATATTTCAAAAGAGTCAATTCACAAAACTACCTGCCTGTTATCAAAATGCAGAGAAATCACACGGCAAGCATTTCATCACACTGTGTAATTAAGGATAAGAGTTACAAGTCACAAGATACATACACAACCCATGATTTCCAAGTGCCAGTTAGTCACTGTTTGCTTTGCTTTGCTTTTTAACACATTAATCCTCATTCTCCAGAGAGACTGAAGCTATCATGCTTTCCTTTAGATCCCACCTCAAAATGACTTTTCCTCTGCAGTTATCAACAACAATCAAGCTGTTCATCTCTTGCTCTTCTTCCACCACCCTTCTTTCTGCACCACCATTACATCCCAACCACACGAATTTTGCCTGGTTTTGAAAGGCAAGTAAGGCCACACTTGATTGTTACTTGGGTGAGAAGCCAAGATACAACAAAAGTTGGACCCAGGGAGCTGCTGCTAGATAGAATTGGCAATACTAGGTGGAGCAACCGTCTTTGTGGCTGAAATCCTGTTGCACTGCTAAGTGAACAGTGTGACTTCAGACGGCAAATCACATCAAATTATCTCCGTAGATGCTACCTGTTGCACCCAAAGTGATTCCGTCTGCAACATAGCATGTCTATGCAGATTTCTGAACTAGGGGCTGTTTACCTCCAAAAGCTAGTGCTTTTGAATAGCAGTGCAAGAGGATTCCAGACGCAATAAGGCAATTCCCCATGTTCCATCTGTTGACTATCAAACACTCAACTCAGCTCTTTGAAGGCAGGGAAGAAGTGAAAATTCAGATTGGTCCAAGCACTATCCATCAGTTACCATGTTGATTATGACTTCCCCTGCCACACTCCAGAGCTTATCCTGCCTCTAGCTTTGGCCCTGTTTTTCAGGTTTTTTGCAATCTGGCAGACCCAGAACTTGTTGGGATTTTAACTCCCGTTGCCTTTGCCAATGGAAATTTTGTAGTCCAGCCCCACAAAACTGGGGAAGGCTGCTCTGCACTCCTGGTTTTCCTGCTAGAAACATTGGAGCAAAGAGGGGGAGGACGATGTATAATCACAAGCAAAACTCAGCAACCATGTTTTGCAGCTCCTTTCAAATGAAAACACAGGGCAGAATTGTTAATAGATAATCACAAATCCATCTCAGAGCCTGGTCTACGCCATAGACTCTATTACAGTGACAGATGATTCACACAGTTCTTTAAGAGATTAAAGGGATATGCTGCATCTCATTGTTGCCACATGTAATTATTTCTTTGCCAACATGTGCAGAAAACCCTGATGACATGCGTGCTTACTGTATGCATTTAGAAAATCCAACAGCAGCAAACTCGGGATTCATTTATTTAGAGCCTGTGCCTGAGCTCTTTATTTCATCAATCTACATCAGTGTAATGGCTCAGATGCTGAACAGCAAGTCACAAATTGACCCATTCTGATCTCAGTCCTATTTGTGATCCTTCGACAAGCTATTGAAGGTCAATGTGGTGTAGTGGGTAGAAGAACAGGCTAGAACTCAGACAGCCTGGGTTCAAATCCCTTCTCAGACACAGAAACGGACAGGTCATGATCACATGGGTAAAACCACTCCCTAAATATTTCACATACCTTGAGATACCTATTAGGGTTCTTTTAAGGCAGATGTGACTTGACAGTGCCTAATATAACACAGACAAGCTATTACATCATGTCATTCTCAACCACACTCCATTCTACTGCTACACAGTACACACCACGGGGATGATAATTGTAATCTGCTTTACCACATGGATCTAGGATTATACCTGTGGCTCATAAATCAGAGCCACATCCCTTATTTTGTTGGACTGCAAGTTCCATCATCCTTCACCACTGACTCTGCTGGCTAGGGCTGATGGGAGGTGTAGTCCAACATCATCTGGAGGCCTATCTCACTTGAAACCGCTTCAGCACTTCACAAAATCCAATCGCTGCTTACTGCTTTAACTATTTCAAACAGACCTAAAGTTGTGCAGCCCAGAAAACAGGATGTTCAAAGAGGCAACTTAAGCCCTCTTATAGGGAGACAAATAATAAGGGAAATACAGTAGTATCTCTCCTTATGAGCGGCTCTACTGATGAGCAATTTGACTAAAGAGCAGAAAACCCTTGGCGTTTTAACTGCTGCTTTACAAATTTTAGATGCGGTCTGCTCTACTTACAATATTGTTTTTAATTTTTTCAATTTATTGATTGATTAATTTTTTTTAGATATGGCTGCTCTACTTACAAGTTGTTCGACTTATGAGCATGCATTCGGAATGGATTAAACTTGTAAGCAGAGGTACCACTGTAATACAAACAAACAAACAAATGAGGGTGGCCCTTGATTGGGGAATTGGGCTATGTTGTCGCTCTTCAGATAACTACCTGTAACAAGGAATCATATTCCAACTCGTGTTGTCAGTTTTGTTTACCAGGCTATCGCTGTGCCTTTCACAAGCAGCTTCATCTGTCAACCCCAATAAGCCACAGCCCACTGCTCCTCCTGGGAAAAAAACATCAAGATGCCACTAAGGCCACAAAAACCAGGCCAATTCAGCTCCCCCCCCCACCCAGTCCCCCCGCCGGCAACCTCCTAAATCTGATAAAGCGTGCAGCTTCCAACCAGCCTCATTTTGATACACGCTCACCAAATCAAGTAACATCATGCAGCTTGGGAGGTGTTGCAGGAACAGAAGAAACCTCCCCCACTTCCCGGCCAACCAAACTTCACCCCCCCCCCCCAAAAAAAACCGGCAGTGTTAAAAAATGATCTGGTGAACTCAACGAATGATGTTCCGAGACCGACATGTCTGTGGCTATTGCTTTCTCAGAGAAGCCTTACGCTGCGAATATTATGTCATTGTTGTCTCAGCAACCACTGGCACAGTCTTCTGATGGCCAAGAATGGCCTGACTCAGCAGATGAATGGGGCTTCTTCTGTCCAAGAATGACGGCGACGGCAGGAGGTGGGGGGAAATCAGGGAGTTAAAATAATTTATTATATATATGTCAGTGTATATTTTAAAGGTGAGAAATTAAACTCTAAGCAGGTACTGTAGTTTATCTCAGGGCATCTCGTCACAGCATTTTGCATCTTAAGCGGAAATGAGAAATAGACTACAGTGTGTACATTTATAGGGACCTTGGAAGCAGGGTAGATTTGATTTAAAATTGATTTAAGTCAAATTGCTTTAAACCACGATTCATTTTTTTAAAAAACAACTAATTCTTTGGCCAATTTAAATTTTAAAAACTGAATTTTAAAAAAAAATCTACCAAATTTTTATTTTAAGAATCGTTGTTCTTTCATCCTCCCTGTTGGAAGTAACTGGTTACTCATAATTTATTGTCAGTCGTTCATTCAATTTTTATACTGCACATCTAGTAAATTGCTGCTCTGGGGAGTGTACATAAAGCAAAAAGCATGAAAACCATAAAACACATTATAAAATAAAAATACTGAAAATTTTTAAAAAGGCAGGGAGCAAAGAATCACCATTACCCCTTCTCTGCACATTCAGTCAACTGAGAACCAATGACCCCTGAAAAGCTCAGTTTTTAGCTGCTTTTTAAACCCCTCAATTCTGTTTGTGGAGTAACGATAACTCTCCTTAACTACTTTATAGCGATGGGGTGTGGCCTCCCTAAATGGTGGAGGACAAGTATCACATGGTTCAAAGCCCAGTTAATGGGGTTAAGTCTTTTTTGGACACTGAAAGCAACACTGAGGTAGATGAGAGAACAGCATATTTTGCATCAAAGGCCAGCAGCCTGTTGCACTCAAAGAAACAAACATACAACTTGAGGTACAGTGGTACCTCTACTCAAGAGTTTAATCCATTCCAAATTCATGCTCATAAGTCGAACAACTCGTAAGTAGAGCAGCCGTATCTAAAAATTCAAAAAAATAAAATAAAAAAAATCAGGGGAGGGGGGAGTAAGTACAGCAGACTGCATCTAAAATTTGTAAGGCAGCAGTTAAAATGCTTATGGCTTTCCACTTTTAAGTCAAATTGCTTATAAATAGAGCTGCTCGTAAGGAGAGGTACCACTGTATTTCTCTTTATATAAGACTGTATTTTTTCTAAAATTGTTAGTACTAAAAATTAAAGGTCATCTTATATAGGGAAGTAAGCCGAGGAGACAACCGCGTGGTTGCAAAACTGTAAATTTTGGGTTGGAAAAGCGGGGGTCATCTTATACATGGGGGCGTCTTATAGATGGGGAAATACGGTTAATTGCTTTTGAGAGAAATCCACGATGGAGCTGTTGTGCTTGGGAAGTCTGGGAGGGCCAGTTTCTCCTCATGGTGGGAGCTCTGAAATGGTATTCAGCCAAATGAGGCTGCAGTGCTCCCCCTTCAGATCTTGCCGCTTTATGGCCGTTACTTCACGAGCCGCTCGCTTCGCGGCTAGCCTTTTTTTCTGTCCGAATCGATCGTTTTAGTCCGCACGCCCCTCCTTTTTGGCTGCGATGCCACCCCGACCACGCCCCCTTTACCGTGCTCCAACCAGGGCGAGTGGTGCCCCTGCCAGTTGCCGGGAATCTTTTCGCTTTGCATCTCGCTTCGCTCCCAACGTGGCGTGTGGTCTCGTTTTTTGGCTTTTATTTCAAGTTTTTTTAAAAAATATTCAAACAGGGTTATCGATGCATCGCTATATTGTTTCATCGCTTTGCGCTGTTACTTCCTCGCTCGAGTAGTGGCGGCGGCGGCGGCGGCGGGAGCAGGAGGAGCCGCTGCCGCCTCGCCCGGCCAGAGCAGGGCATCCGGGGCAGGCAGCGTGCAAGCGGCGGAGGGCGGGCGGCTGTGCCATGCGGGGCTCCCCCCGAGTAGCGGCGGCGGCGGCGGCGGGGGGCTGCCAATGATGCCAGGAAACAGTTGAAATCAGTAGAGCCATTGCAACTGACAGTCCAGTATCGATGCATCAATACGCCGTCAGTAGGAATTTTTTTAAAGGACGGATGGGAAATAACGAACGTTGAAAAGTGGCATGCGAATGCGAAGGGAGCAGGTGAGGTTGTGCTCGAATCGGTCCTAAAACTGCAGCTCGTGAGTACTGAGAAACAGGGGCGGGAGCGAAGCGAGAACACGTGACCGCCACCGAATTCAAATCGAAGGCAATATCGCTGCGGAGTGCCGCGCATCGTGAAGTAAGGGCCATATGTGAACCTACGTCTATATGTCCCTAGTTTTATCCTGCCTTCCGAGGAAGTGTGCATGTGTACTGAAATAATGGTTCCAATCATACCTCTCCAAGCACCTAGAAGTTGCCTGGTGTTGGTCCATCCCAAGTCAATGTACACCAACTACCAGACACTTTCCAGGATTTTAGGCAGGATTCTTTCCCAGCTCCTCTTTGGATATACTTGAGGGTTAAAGTATAGGACCTATTGTATGAAAAAGCCAGTGGCTCAGGGCCTCACTGAAAAAACTTAGAGGAAGAAAGAACAGCAGAAATACCGCTTGTTGACAACAACAGAAAGACTGGAGTGCAGCCATTTCTCTTAACAGTATAATTTGCATTAGATAACTTCACACACACCTCAATGCAGATCGTGAACTTTGCCATAGGAGATAACAGGGTGACATGTTCTATGTCCTGATAACAGGGTGGCTGAAGCCTACACATTCCCCCTCCCCGCCACAGCAGGTGGCAAGACATCCAGCCTACTGTCAGCTCCCAGTCATTCACTGCTTCGGTCCTCAGCCACTTCCTCCAAATCGCATTTGATCTTCTGGGAATGTGTTATTATTGTTGAGGTGCCACCAACAGTCATACCAAGACAATAATTTCCACCAGAAGGGCTGGTGGAGGGGAGTGGTGGAAAGTCAGCACTGCTGTTTTGCTGCCACCAGAGACACGGATGTGGCAGAGATCATGTCTACCACATCTACCTCAGATTTGAGATGCCCAATTAGCTACTAGCAGCTGTTAAGAACAGCAATCGTAGTGGAGACTTAATTTCTATCAAAAACATGGCAACATTAGACTACACACTTCAGAATTCGCAAGCACTTCAGTTTTTGGAGTGCTGACATGAAAAAAAAGCTGAGGACCTTTCCCAAGCTCTGCCTTCATCCCATAGATCTGAATAGGCCAAGACAGGGAGTTAAAATCTCCACATTCTTGCACATGGAGATGTTTAAGGTGGGTAGCACATGTTTCTGTGTGAGGGTGGAGGACTCCTTCCATCTGAAAAAGCTGTGATTCTCTGCACCAAGTGACCAAGAGCAGGAGCACAGGTGTGATCCTGCAGGTGCTCGTGCAGATATGTATTTGAATGAAATGCGCCTTCCATCCAAGTAAGAGTGCACAGATTTGCAGCAGTGGGCTCCAATTCAATAAATCCTGCTGAACATAAAAATTCCTCTTTCCAAGCAGTCTTATGGAAGGTCGCACTGTTCAACTAATATGCACTAAGCTCAAATAATTACAGAAGAGTGATAAATTATGCTGAAGTTGGACAGCCTTGTTTTTCAGAAAGTTCTCATTTCTTTTACATTTGGAACAAAGATCAGGCTGTGGCATTGCAAAACAAAGGAATTTTTAACCCATCTCAAAAGCTCTCACTTCTTGAAATTCACATGGTGCATCTATATCAGAGCACATGACCAGAAATATGAGAAGTATATCTCATAAGCAATATTAGTATGTTATAAAAATGAAATAAATATCTGAGAAAGCAGTTCCTCTCTAGCATCATAACAAAAGCCCACGGCTAGAGTGAAACTACAATGGGACCACATAGTCTTTGCAGGAAATCTACTGACGCCAGTACACCCTTAAACTTGCAGTATTTTAGAAAAGAAAGTACACAGCATGCAACCCTCAATGGTGTATCAACAGCGTGGTGTTTTTTTCAGAAACCATCACTTAAATATGTCTGATCTAACACACAGTAGTATGTGTGAAATATGTGGTATTTTTCTTAGGTGTCAAAATGGTTTCTACAATATCAGATGACAGGAAGAATGTTCTTCTACAGAAACAGGACTCTTCTGGAAACAGAAACTTGTTTTGCCTGAGAGCAAATGGGGTATGGCGGTGGTCCCCAACCACCGGGCCGCGGACCGGTGCCGGTCCGTGGACCGGTCGGCACCGGGCCGCCTGGGGAGGCCGGGGAGGCTCCTCCCCTTTTCCTCCGCTGCCCTCCTCCTCCTCCTCTTCTCTCCCGCGGGCAGTCGGTGGAGGAGGAAGGCTGGAGAAGCGCAGGAGGAGCCGCCCGCCGCCCGAGGGACAGAAAGGGCGGTCATGCGGCTGCTGCCCTGGGCGCCTCCGCCGCCTTCGCCTTCGCCCCCAGCGCCGCCGCTGCGCTTCGCCCTGGAGCCGCCGCCGCCGCCTCCTCGTCGTCCCCGTCCCCGTCGAGGTCGGTGCTGCGTCCGTTTGGCCCGCTTGCCCCTCCTCGCCTCCTCCCAGCCCCTCCCCCCACCCTGGGGGCCGGGCGTGCGGGGGCCGGCGGGGAGGAGGGCGCGCACGGGGGAGGCGCGAGGAACGGGGGAGGGACGAGGGAAGTCGGGCCGAAGGAAGGAAGGAGCGGCCGCTCCCGTCCCCCGCCCCCCCCCCCACAGAGAGAGAGAGAGAGGCCGGGGCCCCCGAGCTCCCCCCAACCGGACTGTGCGTGCGCTGGCAGGCCGGCCGGCCAGCGCAGAGACACCACCCCACCACCGGCCTCCCTCCCCTCCCCCCTCCCTCTCGCCCGCCCGAAGGCCGCAGCCGGAGGCAATGAAGTGCAATGAAAACTAACGAGACAGCCCAGGGGGAACCCCTCTCCCTGATCTCCTCCCCTCGCTAAGCCTTCAAGCAGGAAAGCTGTTGGGCTTCCCATCCTCCACTTGCAATCCTGTTTAATTATTCATACACGGAAAACAAAATCCTCCATGGCTTATTTATTTAAAATATTTTTACGGGGGGGGGGGACTATCGTCCTTCTTTTGACCACCTCAATTCAAGGGCTTTTATTCCTCGGGCCACTTCTACAAGGGGGCGGGCGCCCTGCAGTCCGCCTCCGATGAGACCGCCTGCCCGCCCGTCCCTCCAGCAACTTGCAAGCGCGCACGTAACAGAACAGGTTGCTCCTTTCCCATTCGAATCAATGGGAGCTTGCCTGCCTTCGCCGAACAGCAGACGCACCCAGGGTCGAAAGCGTGCCCGCTTGTGTGCAAACGGCCGGCGGGAGGGTTTGACTGAGGACGGGCACGCGCATGCCTGGCGCCTGCAATTATTCGCGGAGCCGCGGCTGAACCCGGGCGGCTGCTGTGGCCGCCGCGGCCGCCGACAGGAGGAGGAGGCGGGGCCCGCCCGCTCAGGAGCCCCGGGCTCCCCCCCACCCCGCCCGTGCGCGCGGGGGGGAGGGGAGCGGCACGCCCGCCGCCCCCAGCCGGCAAGCGCCGCCGCCGCCACCGCTCCCGTGGCCCCCCGCAAGGCTCACACGCCAAGCCCCCCTGCAACCCCTCCTCCCCCCCCGCACCCCCTCCCCTGCCCCCACACACCCCTCCCCTGCCCCTGCACCCCCCATCTCCCCCCTCCCCACCCCCACCCCCAGCCCCGGGCCACGGGAAAATCATCAAACATTTACTGGTCCGTGGGGACAAAAAGGTTGGGGAGCACTGGGGTATGGGACCCCAAAGAGTCTACTGTTGCATTTCACATGGAAAAGCTTGGAAGAACTGTACCCCCCACAGTGCAGCCTGAACTGGTACATTCCACTCTGTCACGTAACTCTCATCCCATGTCACATGTCTTCAGTCACCCCTTTCAATCCAGTCTGCATCATCCTGCTAAAGTTTTTATCTTTAGAGGGAACCCACACAAAAAATTGCATCAATATTGTAGATTTTTCTCTTTGTGTGTGTGCGTGCGTGCGTGCGTGCACACACACACACTTTCCCTTTAATAAACATTTTTGTGGACACTTCCCCTAAAATACATGTTTGCGCACATTTATTTTGAACCAAGAAATGAATCATAGGAATTGGAGAAGCATGATGTTCCAAAGATAACTGTGTTCTCATTCCTGTCTCATTCTGGGAAATGAAAATTAAATTACACTGCTTTAAAAAGTGTGAATCAAACAAAAAATTTCAAACATTCATTGTGTGGGCTGCACATTTTATGTTTTATTTTAAAAATCCCTCCCCTTCATCTATAGGCAAATCTAATTTCAGCACAGCCAAGCTGGAAAATGACTACTTACAAAGCATGACGTGAATGTTTGCAACAATTCCACTTCCCATTTTCAGCCCAAATTCCTTACTGAAACTCACTGATAGCACGCAAAACAAATTTTAATCATCTCCGTCCCCAAACACTTCCAGTCTCAGTTGTTTTGGAGAACATCTGAATAAACTACTCTTTTGTCTAAGCAACTACTTTGGCACCCACCGCAAAGACACTTTGGTGAAGACCTACTTAATGCTTTTTACTAGAAGACTTTGCAGCTCATACTCAGTACATTTTGTGATAAGACAGCAGCTATCATTTATAATCCTTTAATTCTTAGCCAGGATTGCCTCAAGACATTTTGGTTCCAGAAGGAGGACAAGTTAAAAACTCCCCGTCAGTTGTTACCCAAGGCCACCCAAGTTACTCTGAAACCTGAGGCCACAAATGACACAAAAGTAGCTCTCCTCACATGTGGCAGTAAAAAAAAGGAAACTAATAACAATGAAAACAAGAATTTTTATTAAACATAAAAGGAAAACCAGCTAGATCGAACCAAAGCTCAGACCCCTATTCAGGTGCGCTTGAAGCAGGTGGTATCCATGTACCATGAGGGAAGCACAGCAGCAGCAGCCCCTCCATTATTGGAAATGTAACAATCTGAAAAGAAAGGTGATCTATCTCTAATTTTTCAGTTGTGGGTTCACTTGGTAATGCTGCCTGGAGAATACAAGCCCCTGATTCAATCCATGATTGAATTAACAGTGAATGAGGTACTATACTTCTCATATATGGGTTCCACATACTTTAAGAACATCTGAATTGAGGTATGCCTTACACACAGTGGCCAACTAATTACATTCGGGTAGCTGGCAGGATATGAGTACAATTTTAGTACCCATGTTCAGTCAGAACTCACTAGTTACATACGAACATAAGAACAGCCTTGCGGGAACAGGCCACAGTCCATCTTGTCCAGCATTCTGTCTCACACAGTGGCTCACCATTTGCTGCAAGTTATTCCCAAGCAGATGTCTTCACCTGCTTATGATTCCCTGCAAATGGCATTGAGAGATATCCTGCCTATCTCTCCAACCCAGAGGTTGTCCTTAGGCATCCATAATGATAGCCATTGATACCCTTGTTCTCCATGAACTTGTCTAATCCTTTCTTAAAGCTGTCAAGGCTGACAGCTGTCACCACTTCTTCTGGCAGGGAGTTCCACAGACCAGTGATCCTCTGGATGAAAAAGTATTTTCTCTTATTTATTTGAGGTCTAGCACCCAAAAGTTTCATGGAGTGTCCCCTAGTTCTAATGTGTTGTGATAGAGAAAACAGATTTTCCTTATCTACTTTATCCACACTGTGTATGATTTTATAAACTTCATTCAGGTTAACCTCTTAGACGTCGTCATTCAAGAGTGAAGAGACCCAGCCGTTGCAGCCTCAGATGGTAAGGAAGGTATTCCAGTTCTCTAATCATTCTGGTTGCCCTCTCTGCACTTTTCCCATTTCCATAATATCCTTCTGAAGGCATGGTAACCAGAATTGTACACAATACTCCAGATTTATAAAGAGGCAAAATGACACTTGCCGACTTATTTTCTATACCCTTCCTAATGATATTTAACAGTGAGTATGCTTTTTTCTCTGCTGCGGTATACTGGGTTGACACCTTCATTGAGCTGTCCACCAGAATACCAAGGTCCCTTTCCTGGTTTGTTGCAGAGAGTTCAGACCCCATCAGTTTATAAACGTAATTCGGGTTTTTGCCCCAACATACATCACTCTGCACTTGCTAATGTTGAAGTTCATTTGCCAGTGGTTTGCCCACTCCCTCAGTGTCAAGAGATCCCTCTGGAGCTCCTCACAATCTCTCTCAGTTTTTACTACCCTGTATAATTTATTGTCATCGGCAAATTTGGCTACCTTGCTATTTACTCCTACTTCTAGATCATTTATGAAGAGGTTGAAAAGCAACAGAGACATGCCAGCTCTGATCATGGAAATAACATGCACTCTTCTTTACTAGCAGCTATTGATGGCCTTACACTGTATAATTTACCCAGTGCTCATTGATTTAGATACCTGGCTGTGCAGCAGGAGGTTGGGAGTTTAATTCTTCACTGTGTATTCCAGAAGAACCTGCTTGCGTAATCTTTAGCAAGCAGTCCAATCCCAGAACACCCTCTGAAAATGGAAATGGTACACCACTTCTGAGTACTCTATACCTAGAAAGCCCTAGAAATGATTGCCATAAGTCAGAGTTGGCTTGATAGTATATTTTTATTATTGTTGTTTTAAAGCTATTAAAGTTGGCACCCATCATTCCATCTTGTCATTTTAGATAGGCTGTTCCTTTAGTTCTTAACCACTGCTCCCCCTGTATAACTTTCCTGTGTATTTAGTTACAGGATTGAATTTATCTGAAGGAGATAAAATTATTTCACCTGTGAGCTCTAAGGGGACATCCATCACCCCCAACACACTTCATAAATCACATCTGCCTTTTCAAAATACAGCAATTGTGTTATGTGTTGTTGTGCATTCTGTTCCTCCATTTACTGCCAAGCTCCCTCAAAGGCCTATCCTCAGGCAGAAAGGCAGGATGTATGGTTTTTCAAATAAATTAACAACTGGTCCTACAGAATCAGTAGGGCAGAGGAGTTAACTCCTGAACAAGCCAAGACTTCATTCTTGCTTGAAACACACACTGTGCAGGTGAAAACACGCTTCTTGGTTCAACACCGTTGATCCAATAAATAAAAAGGGATCACTGCATTCGTTCTAATCTGTTAAGGCGTAAATGCCATGCATTCCTTAGTAGAAATCTGAATACTAAAGAGAGCAGCCACCTTTCTTCACAGAAGAATCACACAAAAAGCCTACAAATGCCATACAAATAGCATACAAATAATAATTGTATGCTATGAAGTCAATTTGAATTCAACACCTAAACTGTGGCTCTACATCCACATATCAAATAATAAATTCACTGAGCTAGTCAAGCAGCTACTCCAGATCTACAGAGTCTACTGTCATGACTCTCGGTTTTTCCCAGGTGCGCCTCCAAAGACATCTATCTCCTTAAGAGTAAAGAGAAAACTTGTGTAGAGGTGATTTTTAAGTCTGCTTCTGAATTTTGGAGGTGAGGTTGTCAGCAGGGAGGCTGATTTGGCAGGAGCAAAAATGCCCTTCCAGTTGGTCATGGCTAACTGGCTGCTAGTTGCCCACTGGCTGTAATACAGAGGACTATTCAAGAAAGAGGCAGTGTGCCCACTTCTGATCTCTCTCCTTCGCTACAATCCTGCATGGCCTTCTTGTTTTACTCAGTTTCATAGGCCGGCCATCTCCCAAGAACACGACTTGGGGACTGTTTAACACGCAACAATGCGGAAGCCAACAAAAACTCATCACCAATGCAAGTGCGAACATTTTTGAAACCCAATTATTAATGCATCAACAAGAGAAAATGTAGCATCCATCAACTGAAAACTCCCTTCTGTAGTAAGTGAGGAGCAATGGCAAATGTCTGCGCCCATAATTCATCCCGGATCTTCAAATTGAGATCTGGGCTTAGCCCAGAAATTGTACAAGAGCAGACGAAGGTGCCTTCTGCTGAGTCAGCCCTATGGTCCACCTAGAATAGATTCTATATCAATACTGTCCACATTGAGTGATGGAAATTTATTTCCTAGACCGATCTGAAGATTCTGGACACTGAATCTGGGACCAGACCTATGCTTTCAGTTATGGACCTGTAGCCCTTCAACCCACAAGACGCCTGAATCTACAGGTACATTTGGAAGTCTGCTTTGTGGCTCTGAAGAATCAAAATTTCTCTTTCCAAGGGCCCTTCAGTTATCCCCGCAGAGTGGCAGCTTTTGCTAGCAGAAGGGGGCTCTCTCACAGACAGCCAACAGAAGTTTGACATTTTTAAAAAACCAATAATGCTATGATTGCTGAACCTGAACACATGCAAATTGGAGGCTTAATTAACTGACAATTGTCTTCATGGCATAAAGAATTGTCATTCCTAGTTTTGCAAAGAAAATTGTGCATATGGCGTTCTGGAAGACACACAGCATGCTTCCCCATCTGTGGAATGTGACAATGCAACTTATGAGTTGTCAGATAACAATAATAATAATCAGCATTTCTTGGGTGCCTTCTGAGTATTCAAGGCACTTCACTTTTGAAGCCTCAGTTAAATGAAATGCCAGCATATCAAATCAAGCTTAACAGTGCAGGATTCCCACTTGCTCAGTCTCATGTTTAAGCCACTTCAGTCACTTGTGTGTGGGGGAAATCAGCAGAAAGAGCCAAGATACTTCACTGTCTTTGGAGATAAGCCAGAGGGTGACCCCCTCCCATTCCATATACAACTGTTGTGTGGGGTGGTAGATGAATTCTTCATTAATGCCACCAATGGGACAACATCTACCACCACACCTGAAGGCAGCAGGCCAGCTAGAAGGGCTCAAGGAAAGCCATGAGACCCACACAGTTATGCCTGAAATCTGCCCTGCTGACTTGAGCCAGTTGCCCTAGTCTGCTTCATGGAACAGCCAGCCCTGAAATTTAGCTCCATTGCAATTCATCTCCCCAAAAGGACCATTGCACTGGCATGCTGACACTGCCAGTGACTTGGCTCAACGTGACTCTGAGCACACCACAAATTTATCAAGTTGGTATCTCAATGTGCACCGCTCACACTTCCAACAAGACTGGCTAATCCTTACAAGATATTATAATATGGCTGAAGAGACTCTCAGCCATACAGGGGAGGTTATCTGGGAGTAGAGTCATGGCAACTGGACTTGTCAGATCGAAACGTTTCACTACTTACCCAAGAAGCTTCTTTGGTCTGAGAAAAAGTTGGTAAGAGGCTTCTAATTTATAATTCACCTTGGTTTCACCCCACTCTAGTCTGAATAAGCTTGTTAGGTGGGGTGAAACCAAGGTGAACTATAAATTAGAAGCCTTCCACCATTTTTTCTTAGACTGAAAAAACTACTTGGATGAGTCGCAAAGCATTTTGATCCCACAAGAAAAGAAGTCCAGTTGACATTACTCAACTCCATGGTATTATAATGGTACATTTGCCTAAAACTGTGAATAGAGTGAGGCAGAAAGATAACAGCTGTTTTTTCTTCCTCTGCTTTAACTTCCCAGAAGATCCCATAGCTATGGGCATATGTGGAATTTGCACTGGGTAAACATACAGTATTTTCCTGTGTATAAGACTATAGTTTCCTCTAAAATTGTTAAGACTAAGAATTGAGGGTTATCTTATACATGGAAGTAAGCCAAGGAGAGAGAAACATGCAGTTCCGAAACTGTAATTTTGGCTTGGGAAAGTGGGAGGGGCATTTTATACATGGGACATCTTAGGCAGAAATTAGGCACTAGTACATATCTTGTGGATGTAAAAAGAAGGGTTAAGCCGTGTGACAAAAAAAAGTAAAAGCAAAAGCTAGGCTAGTTTTGCATTTCTTGTGGAAGGAGACTTTAACGCCTGGACTTCCTTGGCTCTCAGGTTGGTCTCCCACAATGCAATCACAAATGCATGTATCCAGAGGTGAATGCTGCTGTATTCACTGGAACATATATCCCAGCCCCTTGCTGCTCAAGGTGTGCAAACCCATCGTTTTTGGACTACAGCTCCTACAATCCCACAGGCAGAACAGCCTATATATAGAATTCTGGGAATTATAGTACAGAATCATGAATCTTCACACCTCTAGTTGTAGAGCTTCTAAATGTTACACCTGGGAACTGGAATTCCCAGAAGCGCCAAGTCAACACAGTCATTCTGGGAGATGTAGTCCAAAAACATCACTTCCACCTTCTTTCTTTTGTTCAGAATTGCAGCCATAGCAGCTACAACAGCAGCGTCCAACACTCTGCTGCTCTCCACAGGTACTGGATAACACAAGGAGAGGTGGAACTGTGTGCAGCTTGCTCTCAGGTAGCACTGCTGTAATTTCTTTCAGGCGGCAACAAACCTTGTAGGGCAGTGTTGGTGAACCTATGGCATGGGTGCCAAAGGTGGCACTTGGAGCACTTTCTGTGGACATCGCCCCTTCACAGCCACCTTTATTCAGGTTAAATGGCTGTCTTGGCACTTTGCGAAAAATTAGTGGGTTTTGAATTGCATTTTGGGTACTCGGTCTCTAAAAGGTTCACCATCACTGTTGTAGGGCATTGGAAGTCAAATGCTGAAACGCCTCGCTATCTCCTTTCTCCTTGAAGCAGCAACGAACGCACCTCTTAACAAGCAGATAACAAGTTCCAGACAAATAGTAAGGCCAATGTCGATTTAAAGGGGGGGAAAGCATTGTGGGCCTTTCACAAAATCATAAATAAGGGTGTGTAGCATCTTTATTGGATGCTTCAAAAGGAAACTTCCTTTCAAGGGTGAATAGGCGTGGTTTGCGACTGATGACGTGGTCAACTCACAGAGCCCCCTCCAAGAGCTACAATGCCCAGCACGAGATTTCCATGGGCCAATAAAGCTCATTGGTTTTGTACAATGGTAAGGATACTGTTTGCGTCCCGAGACAAGTAATAAATAACAAATAATTGCCGCAAAGACTTTGCCACGTACCCTCCTAATCACACACCTAAGTTTTCAATTAAGTTTCTCTTTGCCACTGCAGACAGACAGACATTGCAATAAGGGCAGAAATACCATTCAGTCCCTGTGTTTTCCTATCAGATGGCCTACTGAACTCCAGGAACCACTTACGTTTGGGCAAGCTGACAAGCAATTTATTGCTCTTTTGGCCTTCTCTAGTTACTTCGAGAAAAGCTTTTTCCAGAGAGACTGCACACATATTTGTCTTACCAAGGAGTAATATATACACTACATTAGCAGAACAAAATTATGCAAGCTGATTTCTTTCTTTCTTTCTCCTCTTCCCTTCCCGCTCCTTTTTTCTTCCTTCCTTCCTTCCCTGCCATTTCATTTTTCCCCCTTTTGTTTGCACGATATCACATTGTGCTGGGGAAAACAATATGAGCTTTAATTAGCAAATATCTGTAAATAATTTACTCACTTTTCTTCCAACAGGACAATAGGGCAGTTTTCACAGATATATTCTGAGCCATGTGCCCTGGGAGAGCTTGGTTTTTTCTTTTCTTTTCTTTTCTTTTCTCTTTTCTTTCTTTCTTTCTTTCTTTCTTTCTTTCTTTCTTTCTTTTTCTTTTTTTTTTTTTGGCCATCATCTTCTATTGTTTGATATCTCTATCAATCAGCACATCATTCAAAGCCAACATTGAAATGTGTGGAAAGAAACTACAGCTCTGAAAACTCCTAGTAGCTAAGAGACCCAAGGCAAGGAGAGCCCACCACAGTTGTTGTTAAAAGGGGGGGGGGTTACATGTAAACAAAAATATTAAAGAAGCAAAAATGAGAATAAAAAGAAAAAAGAAAAGTACAGCGGTACCTCTACTTATGAGTGGCTCTACTTACAAGCTATTTGACTTAAGAGCAGAAAACCATTGGTGTTTTAATTGCTGCTTTACAAATGTTTGATGTGGTCTGCTCTACTTCCATTTTTTATTTTTTAAATGTTTTTATTATTATTATTTTTTAGATACAGCAGCTCTATTTACGAGTTGTTTGACTTATGAGCATTAAGATTAAACTCGTAAGTAGTGGTACCACTGTACTCTTTCCTAGACCTACTAATTTATGTTTGTCATGTTCTTCACCTACCTAAACCTAAATCCAACTACCATTGCCTCCCAGAATGACAGAATCCCCCCCCCTTCAATCCAACCTGTCTGAAGGCCTCACTACCTGAAAAATAAAAGTTCCAGGAAGGGATCCTGCCACCCATTTCCAATAGACATTCTGTCAGCAGAACCACCACATTGGATAGTGAGCGACTATGATCTCAGCAAGCATTACAACAATGCTGCTGTGTGTCTGTGGTTCCCAACCTTGAGGAAACCACGTGATCTTGGACTTCAGGTATGCTTGGTAGGGTTTCTGGGAGTTGCAGCCCAAGAACAACACCTGGGTTACCTAATGTTGAGAACCACTGCTATATGCTATCGTTTTTATAATCCTGTTTGTTGGTTTGCTGGTCAGGCCACAAGCATTTTAACTCTTGTATTATGGTAATCAAATGCCAGTATCTTCTTGACATGACAGCAACTAACTACGGTAGGAAATAAGAAAGGCCATTTGCTACCTACCACACATCATGCACACATATCAGCCACCCTTCAGCTAAGAGTGGATAGGGACAAGCACACCAAGATAATGCATAAAAAGAGGAAGTTTTAAAACATCAACCAGATATTGCTTGGAGTGGGATGGGCAGCGTATCCAGACAGTGACAGGCTGGTTTAAATCAGCCTTGAAGACCTGGTGTGGTAAACTGTGGCCCTCCAGATTTCATTGGACATCTGCACTCATAAACTCTCATCATTGTCTATGCTGACTATTTGCCTGCCTGATTTAGACCATGATGGTGATAAATGATGTTGCCATCTAGCTTCATGAAATATGACAAGAATGAGATTCTCCCGCAGCTTTTGAACAGTGACTGCCCTCCTTCTGACAAATGTCCCAAATTAAGACATTTAAGAGGCTGAGCCGGAATATAAATCCTTCATCCAAAGTATTTTGCCCATGCACACGTGCATTATTTATTTATTTATTTTTATATTTATATACCGCACAATTTCCCAAAAGGGAACTCTGGGCACACATAAAAACACAGAAGTCCAAAAAATAATAATAGTTAATAAAATGGCAATAATAATAAAATAAAGGGGAAAATACCCCACAACATTTAAATGATTGGCAAGAGGCGTAAGACAACTGATGACAATTACAAACCACAAGACAAAGAAAAGTAATACAAACCGTAGCGATTGCCAAAGGCATTCCTAAACAGCCAGGTTTTAACAGCTTTTTAAAAGGATGCCAAGGAAGGAGCCTGGTGTATCTCGCTTGGTAGTTTATTCCAGAGAGCCAGCCTGGCCACTGAGAAGGCCCTTTTACACATAGCTACCCTACTGACCTCCCTAGGGGTGGCCCCCTAAAGCGAGAGAGCCATGGAGGATCGGGTGGATCGGGCCAGTTCTGATCTTATCATCAGTAATGATGATGATGATGATGATGATGATGATGATGATGATGATGATGATGATGATAATAATAATAATAATAATAATAATAATAATAATAATAATAATAATAATAATAATAATAAACATTATTTCTATGCTGCCTTTCTCCCGAAAGGGATCCAAGGCAGCTTAAAACAATAATTCAATACAGTAAAAAAAAAAATTAAAATCAAGACAGATAAATTAAAACATCTCACAACATGAAATATTAAAAATAACAAAAAACAACATGCAAAAAACAATAAAAACACTATAAAAACAATACTAAGAAACAACAGCAGTGTACAACAGTGTATTAGGAAGCAGAATATATATGTGAATTGTATCCTCCTGAACAGTTCGGCAAGTATGATTAAGGGATAAGTGGTGTGCACGTTCGCACACGCAAGCATGCAAACACAAAAGAAAACCAATTTATCTCACTTGTGCTTAGGAATATACTACCGTGTAACTAAGCAACTAAAAATAAAGTACATCCTAATTAATTTGTCTCTATGCTTATTTAAAACACTTTATTAGAACTTTTTTTTAACCCATCTTGCTCTGTTTCTTAATACGCTTGGGGGTATAGCATGTAAAAACATTTTATTTTCCAAAGACAAGGGTTTAATGTTTCGTGTCATCAATCAAGCCAGGGACAGCAACTGCAGAAAACAGTACAGTAGACGTATTAAGGCTGCAGTCTTGCACTATCTGACTCACTGGACTAAAATTTGACTGCAATGATAGGCATACCTTGACAAACAAGGGCAAAGGAGTGCAATGGCTATCGAAGCTATAGTAATCTTTTGACAGCTATTATATTACATCAGATCACATGCAGAATACGAAACCAAGTTTTTAACAGCTGTAAAATATAAGGTGTGTATTAAACTATTCTGAGGCTTATGAGGGGCAGCAGGTGAGGCAAAGCTTCTTATTGGCTTGGTGCCTGCAGCTGAATCCTTGAATGATACTTTTGAATGATAAATCCACAGATCTATCAACCAGCATGACTACTCTTGGACATCATAGACCAGTGTTGGCAAACCTATGGCACAGGTGCCAAAGGTGGCATTCGGACCCCCTTTTTGTGCTCAACATAGCCCCTTCACAGCCACCTGTATTTAGGTTAAATTGCTGTATTGGCCCTTTGGGAAAAATTTGTGGGTTTTGAATCGCAGATTGGGCACTCGGTCTCTAAAAGGTTCGCCATCACTGATGTAGACAATAATAATAATAATAATAATAATAATAATAATAATAATAATAATAA
>JAHTLZ010003518.1:23134343-23145331 GCA_023846285.1 Phrynocephalus versicolor
AATAATAATAATAATAATAATAATAATAATAATAATAATAATAATAATAATAATAATAATAATAATAATAATAATAATGCCATTTCACCAGTTTGATTATTCGCCCCAGAGGAAGACCAGAACGGGATGCCAGAAATGGGAAGAAATAACATAAGAAACAACACTGCTTCCTTGGGAGAAAGTGCCACAGAATTCAGCAAGACCTATTTCTGAGCAATGCTGTATTCGAGTGGGCAACGGGATGGGTGGGTGAGGAGAAGACGATGAACAGGAATGACGACATGGCCACTGTCACGAGGCTGCCAGCTAATTAGCAATACTTGGCGCTGGAAAGCAACTGATGGTGGGCAACCCTCTCTCATCCCTATGGCCACTAGCAAGAGAACCTGACAGTTTCAAGAAGTGATTATGCAATTATCAGTTTCAGGAACAGCTGCTGATGAATGTCAAACATGCATCTCTAATATCGCAATTACTCTTCGGCTTGATTTTCAGATCTGAATTAATTTCGGAAAGCGTGCATTGGCAGCGTCTGTGACATTAGCATTGCTTCCCTGACACCCCCCCCCAAGTCTGCTTGAAAGACAGGATAAGGCAGAGGGGTGCTTCCAATATTATTGCCCAATATAGCCAAGAATGAAGGATCACAGAAGGGGTCACCTAAAAGCACCTGGAGGCCTACAGCTGCCCGTCTCACCTTTGAGAAACGGAATTGACCCAGCTGAAAAGTATTCCATTACAACAGATGAAACAAGGAGTTATATCTGTGAAGCCCACCAGAGAGCTTCAGGATAACACATGGCTCGAAAAGTCTCAAAATCTCAAATTTTCACACAGAAAAATCACATGCCTTTGTAATGGTACCACATTTTAAACTAAGTGTAGTAATACCCTTCCATCTGAGGACAGGACAGGGCAGGGGCAAGTATTTATAGCCTATAAGACAACTGCCAATCCCAACAGGACCAGAGCCAATGAATCAATAGGAACTTTGTGAGTCAACATATATGGATATTGCACTGACACTATAGGTCAGTGATGACGAACCATCAGCACTCCAGATGTTTTGGACCACAACTCCCACAGTCCTTTGTCATTGGCAATACAGTCTTGGAATTCTGGGAGTTGTGGTCCAAAAGATCTGGAGTGCCAAAGGTTTGTCACCACTGTTATAGGTGTACTCTAGCTGGGACTGACCATTGGACCAGTATAGAATAAATCATAGTACTTGAATAGTATTTTCATCAGGAGCTTGGTGGAAATGATATAGAACCACAATGCTTATATTTTGGCCAGTTTAGAAAGGGTAACCTGGTACATTTTTAGCATGAGTTGGTTCCATGAAACACAATGAAATTGTCATCTGAACAAACACAGCTTTCAAATGCACTTATGAAGACATAAGCTTCATCAAATTCAACTGGATTTACTTCTGGACTAAAATACCTAGAATTCCACTGCATGAACCATTTCCCTGGAATTCCATTAGATCTGTGACTTCCTGTTACTATACCTTTGTGTTGAGTAACATCATTGCTACACCTTCAAAGGATCAACGAGCTCTGCAAACTTGATCTTGTTGTGGTCCCTGCAACAATCCTAGTTCCATCAGCTATAATACCACCAGAGGAGACAAAGGCTGAAGCTCCGCCAGAGTGAGTGCTTTTTGAAGAGGTGAGATGGGGACCAGGAGGGTTTCTGCTTCCACGCTCAATCTGTTAGCCACTACTCTGTACCAGCTTGGCTGTGGTCCAGCCCCAGTCTTGAAGAGGTGACATAATTTTAAAGAGCAACAGGACTAGCCACATATTTCAAGCTTAGTACAACATGTGCAAGCATTTTAAGCAGCAACTCGAGAGGACTGATTGGCTCATCGGCACCTACTCCAAAGAACATGATTTACAAAACAGATTGCTACTAGAATGGAAGGTCTCCGGGAATATCTGTGATCTGAAGTTTTTCCGCCATGGATCATCAAACCACCTGTCACCAAGATAACAGGAGCAGCTTCTTCCACTAGACAAGAAGGCCAATCTACTGGCCAGCGTACAGTATCAAGTGTCTCATACTTCTTATTTTCTTTTCCACATCAACCCTGCCACAAACTGCTCACATGTAGAAAAGAAAATGGCTTGATTTATGTACTGTAATAAAGTCAGCAGTGTTTTAATTATCCAGCTACTGAAAGGATAACACTAGGCTAGCTTTCTCCAGCATCAAGATTCTGCATGCCATACCATTCGTGTTGCCTTATGAACCACGCGTCCAGAGAGCTGCCCGGGTTAAATCTCAACTAAGGAGAAGCCATGGGGAGCAGGGCATGATGTAATAGGCACCCTAAGCCTTTCTGTGCCAGTCATTAGGGCATTACACGCGTGGCATTTGGTGACATCCCATGATGATCACAACTACAACTTCCAGCCGCCATTTAATACCAAATTATTTACATGTCTCTGCCCAACTTTGACAGTTGGAGGTGCTTACTTGGCAGTAAAATTCCTATGTAACTAACTCATCATGAACTACTGTATGTATATTATATTTAAAACTATGAAAGGACTCCTAAACAGGCCAGGCGACAGCCTCAGCTGGAAAACAAGATGGCGTCTTGCCCAGTTCCATCTGCAAAAATTAACCAGGGGAGCAGAATCTAATGGAAACACTGACAGCGGGACAGCCTCTTGCGCCACACCTGGAAGCAAAAAGCTAACATGGTGGCCACAAAAGAGACTATAAAAGACATCACACAGCTCTGATTCTCTCCCAAGTCTTGCTATTGCTCTCCGTACTGCCTAAGGTAGCAGACACACTCTGTCTGATCGTAGCACCAGCCCTGACATAGACAGTTGGTTGAGACAAAAGCACTTGCATGAGGGGCCAGTTTGGAGCAATTGGACAGATGCTCATCCACTCTCCCCTTCGTCCTGTACTTGACCTGTGTCAGTTACTCTGCCCATCAAGCTGCTTCCTCCTGTGTTACGAAATAGTCCACTTACAAGCAGCAACTGGGTTTCTTACATGAATGTCAGAAGAGATGGATGTTTCGTTTCAGAAGTGGTCCGGTTCTGAAACGAAATATGGGAGCCCAGCTGACGTTCGCGGGGCTAAACTCTGAGGAAGAAACCCCTGATGTCCTCTTTTCTTCTCCCAGGTGCTGGCCAATCAGACAGGGAGGCAGGATGATGCATTCCCCGCACCGCTCCTGACTGGCCAGTGCCAGGGAGAAGGCAAGATGACATTGTACGCTCCTTCCTCGTTGGAGTTTAGCCCTGCGCAACCCCCGAGCAAGGTAAGGGATTGGCTGATTTCATTCCAGAGGGTTGGTCCAGTTCTGAACACCAGATGGCTCCTGCATTTTGTTTTAGAACTGGACCACTTCTGAAACAAAACACCCATCTTACATCTTCATGCTCACAGGTTTAAAAGCTATGTTTTCTAAAGCAATATTACAGAGTGGGCTAGTGGGGGTTGCACTTTTGAAAATCCATTATTTGTATCAAACTCTGGTCAAATCAAACATACAGTAATCTACTGAAATATATAACCAGAAACATTGTAGTAAGGGTGCTAGGCTGTGTATTAGTAGCTGGGTCCGAAGCACAATGAGCATTACAGGTTAATCCTCAAATAAACATATACAGATCTGGTGTGGTGGTGTAATTATACCCATTTAGTTCCACTGGTTATACCTGAATTTGGGACTATTTAATTATCATAATATTATATATGAAGCCTGTTTGCTTGTGTCAATTTGTTATTTGTCAGGTTTATATCCTCCTTTTTTGCAGGGAGCTACAATGTTTACATAGTTCCTGCCTTACTTTATTCTCACAACAACCTTGTGGGGTAGGTCTGACTGATCCAAGGTGAGTTTCATGACCAAGTGGAAATTTCAGTTTGGATCTCCCAAATTCAAGTCCAACACTCTCTGATCACTATATAGCACTGGCTCTGTTAGGAGGACTGCTTCATACAGCATGCCTTTTCCCCTACAAGCAGTTCTCAGATTTTTGGTGCACTCCTAGATAGCCTGGTGGTTTAGGTATCTCTATCTGCAGTCTGAGAGTTCAGATCTTCTCTGGGGCTACTTAACAGGAGCTGGACTGGATGTTCCATACAGTCCCTTCTTGTTTTGCGGCTCTAAGAGGGTTATTCCAAGATTACTAAACCATTTTGTGCTCATTGATGAATGGTTGGTATTCCAGCACTCCTCAATATGGTACAAAAAACAGATGCACAGTCTTTGTGTGAGAGAAAAACGCATGCAAGATCCCCAGAAAGATCCCCATTCAAAGTTATTCACAGAAGACCGTCATATGTTGGATGTGATTGTTCTAATGGAGTCACTTTGCTACTTCATCACAAAGGGAAGTCAAAGCTTAAATATCTGTAAACAACTGCTTTATTGCAGGCCTCCCTAGACAAGCAAGTAAGCCTCTAAAGGTGCAGACTGCTGAGCTGGGATAAGATCCGCTGTTCTGCTAAAAAGGCAAGTTTTGCTTAGAGCAAAAGCCTTCCTCCAACTCTGACCTCACAGAAAACCTTTCGACACTTCAGATTTACAATCCACATTAGAAAAAACAAAACAAAACAAAAGACACAAAACATGTGGCACCTTAAACACTAACTTTCATATTTTAACGTAATGTTTCGTGGACACGTCCACTTCTTCAGACATATAGCAGCAGGGGAGGGAGGGAAAGTCTCACCACATTTTGTCCACTTTATTCCACATATAACTGAATCTGGCTAGTTATTTTTTCTTAAGCCTTTTCCTATTGTTTTCTCTAAATATTATCCTGCATTCTCCATATTCAGGACACAGGCCTAGAAAGCGTTACAGAAGATTTCTGTTCAAAATTAAAATAAAAAAGGGGGGGAAAGAGAAGTACGGCCTCATCTCTCCAGCTTCCGAAATAGCTGTTGATGTCATTTACATAAAAGAATTATTACTGTGGTTTCAGCTACTTGAAATAACTGCTCTCTGGACTGCAAAAGAATGCTGAAATTGTGCACCAGCAGTTGCCTCCTTGCCACCGTCCACACCTGGTAGTTCCGAGAGCACAACCTTCCCCTCCGAAACAGTTACAGGCTAGCAACACAACCCAAATCATGGCAGAATCCATAAACAAGTTAATGAAGTAAGTCAGTGAAAACCAAGTGCAGTTCTTTAATGGGAGTGTTAGGTTGCCCTCTCTAGGCGTTCGCTTCCAGTGCCAGTTTCTGTAGGCTCTTTGCCAAGCAAGTCTCTGCTGGGTGCCTTGGCTTGCTGCTGCTGCTGCTGCTGCTGCTGCTGCTGCTGCTGCTGCTGCTGCTGCTGCGGCTGCGGCTGCTGAGCCGCTAATGAATGACTAACTGAGACTCGAATGGGAAATGACATCACTGGGGGTGTAAAACGCCACTGCACTGGGAAAAAGTTTCTACCTGCTTGCTTTCGAGACCTAAGCCTTTCTCTACACAAGGAAGTGGCAAGGCGGGCCATCGGCTCCATTTATAAAAAAGCATAAATAAAAAGGCAAGGTTCCCCCCCCCCCACCACATGACTGACTAAATCAGTGGAACATCAGTTACAGGCTCCTTGTGAAATACAGCAGTATGATCGCACAGCCAACTGCTAGTGGCTTGCAATTTTTAAAAAAAATGTCAGCACACCCACCCACACCAAATTAAAATCATGCATAAACGTTGGATGCACAAGCAGCCAAAGGAAGCATGTATCAAAAGAGCATGCTGGCTTGTAATGGTTGGATTAATTTTCTCTGATCTTCCTACCATAGTAACATTAGATGGTCATTAAAGCATATTAAAATGATTTGTAGCCCTACCCCCACCCTTTCATATACATACATACCTATACATATATATGACACAGAACTTGACTGCCTTATAAATATTAATTACAATATTAACTGCAAGCCAGAAATAGTAATATCTTGTACTGTAGTTATCTTGTACTTAACACTCATACATTGAAAAACATCCTACACACGTTTACACACAAGCAAGCTCTACTTTGCTCACAGGGCACTTTCTTAAGACGATTTGCATCCTTACAGTTCAAGGACAGTCTGCAGTCTGCAGCATAACACAAAAATCCTAAACAAAATAAGAAGGTCTACAGTTCCTTGTGAGTAAATCCAATCCAGAGAAGGAGGCTTACTTTAGAGTAGATATGCTTGGGATCAAGAGATAAGCCAGAAATGATTATTACACATGCAAAAACAGACGACTGTGCACCCCCCCACACAAGCACACACACATACACTTAATTTGGGTTCAAGTTCTACAAAATGATTTAATAACATTTTCAATAGCTTCCTGTCTGCTTTAGCGGCTGGCCTATTATTCCTGTAGTCTTTTCAAGGGATAAAGGGGAGGGAGAGGATATTTAATCCTTCCCCTTTCCAGATCACAGACCATGTTGAAGTAATAAATTTGAAAAGCAAATAATAAGTCCTGGTGAATGGAGGAGGGGCCGGAGAGACAGCTGCAGAGGCAAGTTGAAAGGGGGGGGGGTCTAATAGCGGCACAAGAGATAGTTGCACGAGGAGGGTCCAACCTGGACAGAGTTTTTGGAAGGCTCTCTCTCTCTCTCTCTCCCCCTCCCTTCCAAAACATCTCTTTATTGGAAAATGTTAACTGTCGGGAGAGGACATGAAGCCGCGCCGCTTTGCTGAGCAGGGAGAATCAAGCACTCTAGAGGCCGGCGCAAGGGTTGCATGGGAAGCATAGGCGACTGTAACCGGGCTCGTCTCCCCACCCCCTCCCCCGTGCGCCCCACCCCGGAACATCACCGGTCAAATGAACATTGCACAAGGTGGAGACAATCAGGAGCGCGCGATCCAAAGGAGCCCATGGATCTCTGAGCTGTGGGGCTGCTGGGGGAAGGGAGGGGAGGGGAGGGAAGGGGAAGAGGCGGCGGCTCGAAGTGCGAGGCGGAGTGTGTGTGAAATATAATTAACTCAATCATCAGACTATCGATTGTTGCAGGGAACGGGCAGCTCGGATTATAAACGGAGAGATTTGCCGGGGCGCAGTGGGGGGGTGGGGGTGGCGAACGCTGCTTGGAGCCATAAGGAAAGCTGCAGGCTGGGACCCCCCCCCCCGAATCACCCCATTATTCCACATCTGGCGATTGTTATTATTCCGAGGATGTTGCGCCTTCGCCAACCCCCCCCCCTTCCACACACACACACACACGCCTCTCGCTCGCTCGCTCTCCGCATCAACACAGCGCAGCTAGTCCCCGGCCCTTAAAATAGTGCCTGCTCAGGAACACGGCGCAGCGTCAGCTGACTCGACTCGCCAGCGGAATTGCGGGCATACATGAAATTACAGCAAGGGAAGAATACGGCGTAAATCGCTAACCACAGGCGCCGCGTTCTTGCTGTCATGCCCCCCCCCCGCCAGCCCCACTGCGCCGCTTTCTGGAGCCGCTTCTCTCACGACCCCCATCCCCCCGCCCCCGAAGTCGATCGGAATGCCTCCACTTTCGCTTTCTCGGATCCTCGAGTTTCTCCTAAGGAGCCACCGAGCCAGGTCTTGAAGGCACAGATAGATACACGCCGCCGGTCTCTGCAAACCTGCTTACTCCAAAGTAAGTCCCCTTGATCGCCAGGGGTCCTCAGCCAAGCCAGTGCGAGGCGGCCCCTACAGCCGGGCCAGCTTGTTCCTCCAACATTCACTTGCAAGCGGCTCCTGCGCGGCTCTGCGCGGAAGCGCAACCCGATCCTACGCTTCTATAATCGCCCGGAACCCCCGCGCTGTGCTTTTGGGACAGCCAAACAGTCGTGCATAAGATCCCAGCCTCATATGAGAAGTTAACGTAGGCAGCTTGGCTTCAGTGAGGGAATTCATTCATCCATCCATCTCTACACCCTTTTCAAACCCCCCTTTTTTGGCTGGAATATGTCTACTTTTTAAGACTAATTGTGTTAAGCCAGCTTCACCGGAGGAAGAAATGACGAGGCTGATCGGGAAAAAAATAAGCAAGCTGGCTGTTAATGCTTAACGTGTTTGTGCTGGTTATTACACACCGGAGTGCTTTGAAATACGCCCAAGCATATCTGCAAGTTATTTGAATGTATTATTTCCAGTACCTGTCATTTATCACTTTATTCAACACGTCTGTGCCAGCGAAATCGCGTTTGATCTCACCCCACTGCCTCCATTTCGTAATTTCCGCCTTCTCCCAACATATTAAAAAAACAAAAAACTTGAAGACCCCCCCCCGCAAAAAAAAAATTAGAAGCACGTACAGATACACGCCCTCCGAAAACAAAATCAGGAGAAGAGGGAGGGGGAAAATATTCTCCGAGGCGAATAATATTTAAATCCATCTACGATGTCTGTATGTGTTGGGGGGTGGGGGTGGAACTACAACACAAGCACAGAAACGCTGAAATGAAGGGAATCAGCAGCAAGCATGTGACAGCGACGCTTAAACAGCAATGTGGGGGGGGAGGAAGAGGAGGAGGAAGAGGGAGGGGGAGGAGGGGGTGATGTAAGCAAAGATCACCTTCAACACAGAGACACTATTAAGTTATTGGATCGCGGCCCCTAAAAACATCGGAACGTTCTGGCTCAGCCGTCGTCTTTTTAAGATGACAAGCACAAACGCTGCAGCCTTTTATTTCCTTCCCAGCACTACTAGCCCTTTAAAAAAAATAGAAGCTCACGTTGCCGGCAGAAGGGAACATTTCAGTCCTGTTCTTTAATAAACATTACAGGGGGGGAGGAGGAGGGGGGTCAACTCACAGAGAGAAAGAGAGGCACACACAGTGACACAAGCACAGAGAGCTAGATAGATACAATATAGACAAATATATACACAGGCACACAAACACACACAGAGAGAGCGAAATGTATGTTTACTACCTCGCCGTGGTCACTGTTTCTGCCTTGGGGAGTATCTTCTGGTAGAAAATAAAGTTTGGAGCTGGATAAAAGTTGCCTAGAAGTCCTTTCTTCCCACAGCAGCTGTAACTCCGCTATGCAAATCGGATCCTCCGGTTTACATCTTACAAAGAAAAAATCGCCAAGGGACAAAATTCTTGGTCTGCCTTCAAGGTGGAATTGAAAAGCCTTGTAGAAAATGTAAGGTCCATGTAACCCACACGGAGAGCCGACCCACTAGAAGGAATAAACAAGGATGGGGGGGGAAGGGAAGATTGGAATTGGGGGGGGGGGAGAATGATAATTATAATAATCAGCAATTTTAGATCGATCAATATATTTTTTTTAAAAAGCCCAGCCAGATCTGATCGGAACAAACTGAAGAGTCACATTTATGAATCTGACAAAAACCAAGGTGGAAATAATATTACACCCTTACAGATGGGGGGGGGGAGAATTGGGGGTATTTGGGGAGAGGCTGGTTTTCCTCCGAAAAGGAGGGGGCAAACCGATCAGAGGCACCATTATAATAATTTTTCTCCCTATATGATCGGCAAAGGCATTTTTTAAAGGAGGGAGAAATTGCAATTACAAGGGGAAAGTTCTTGGAAAGTTTGGGGGAGATGAAGGTGGGCGTCTAGGGGGCCCCGGGGGTGCCAGGATCTAGGGTGTAGAGGCGAAGAAGAGAGGAGAACCGAATACCTGAACTGAATTGGGCTCCATCTCGACGTTCTGAATTGATTGAACTCAACATTCTCTCCAAACTTGTTGGCTTGAATGGATTGCATCAGGTCCTGGCAGGGAAAAGCGATCTCGCCCAACAGCCGGCTCCGAGACTCAATATAAAACGCAAACCTTACCTCCCAGGCGACTCCAAAATATCCCCAAAACCCGCTCAGCGATTCTCACAATCCTCGATTTCCAAACTATGTAGAAAACGGGGGGCTTTTCGCTCGCCCGCGGCCAATCTGCACGGGTGATACAGCTCAATGCCTAAGCCAACCGCGGCAGGGAGGTGAATGGATCAAGGAAAACTCGGGACCTGGAACGGTTTTGAAAATCTTAGAACTCCCCAGATACGGCCAGGACAAGCTCGTGTTCCCTCGAAGCCCCCAAAAGTCCAGCCAAAAAGATCGATCCATTTTTGCCAGGCAATAAGGCGGTCTGGTTGAGGTGCTCAGCTGACAGGACCTGCTTGTATATGTCTAATATAAAGAACATTTCCTGCAGAGAGTCAGCGGCGCTGTTCTTCTTTCTAATTCTCTTTAGCAGATTTGCTTTTATTAGACATGTAGATTTGTTTGATAGTTAAATTACGTCTCCTTACTGCCATATTCTCTACCCTCCTTCCCCCGCCAAGGAACTCGATCGGTTAGATTAGCTGCCTGGTGCGAGTGGGGGGAGACGCCAGGGGTGGGGAAGAAAGTGGGTTATCGATTATATAAACATCTAAATATTAATACATTTGTTCTAGTTTGTGCCCCCACCCCTCAAAAAAAAAAAAAAAGGAGTGGTGAGGCAAAGCTGCACACAGAAGCCCAGATCGCTGGATCCAGCCAACAATATTGAACCGGCCTCGATCGCTTTTTATAAAAGGGACAGAACAATAAACGCTGCATGTGATAAATCAATACAGTACGTGAGGGACCCAACGGGGTCCGAGACCCGTGCACGTTCTTTTAATTTTGAAGTATATCAGCACGCGTGCACACACACACACACACACACACACACACACACACACACACACACACACACACACACACACACACACACACACACACACACACACACACACACACAGTCCTACCAGTTACGTGTTTACAATGCAGATCTCGCGGCAAGGGCGCGCTCAAATACTAATGTGTTTATATAACCCAGCGGTACAAGAATACTGACTTTTAAAGCGCGAGGCGTGTTTGGCGGGCGGAGGGGGGGGACGAGGACGGGGGTCGCCGAAGAGAAAAACGAAATCTTTCTCTGACTCGCAGTCCTCTAGTTTGCAAGGAAGGAGGGAGGGAAGGCGATCTATTCGGGAAACGGGTGAAATGTTATCCGAAATCAAAACTAAAACCGGGACGCGGGGAAAGGGA
>JAHTLZ010003518.1:23145831-23177550 GCA_023846285.1 Phrynocephalus versicolor
ATCTATCTATCTATCTATCTATCTATCTATCTATCTATCTATCTATCCTGCCCAATAGTAGCAAAGCTACTACTCTGGGTGGCAAACACAGCAAAATGTAACAATAATTGAAAGACAACAAACAAACAAACAAACAAACAAAACACTGGAAAAGAAAAATTGTAGGAAAGAAATTCATGGCAGGCAGGCCAGGAGGAAAACATAGTATTAATATGGGGCAAACTAGAAAAAGGCTTGGGAGAACAATGGGATCTTAAGTTGCCTCCTGAAACCCCGGGAGGGACAGGGCTAGGTGCACCTGTGTTTGAAAGGAATTCCAGAGTGAGGTGGCCACCACTGAGAAGGCCCAATTATGAGTGGATGACTTGTGGTCCTCCCCTGGAGTAGCCACCTGGGGCATCCCTAGATAAGAGGGTGTGGGAGGGACAAGCAGATATTTTAAAACATATGGCAGCTGCTAATAGAGTGTCTGTGGACTGAGCACTTTGACCGATCATGATACGGGGGTCAGGGAAGAGATAACAGTACCACTGACATTTTGTTTTAATAGATTTTACTCTTTTTATTATTTCATTGTCTTACTCTTCTGGCTGCCAGTTTTGCGATTATAAACCACTTGGGGATTTTATAATGAAAATGGGGTATTAAAATGTTCTGAAATACCATACAGTAAATAACCAGCCCCAGAATGGAACATGGCCATTAGCCTCACCACATATTCTCAGTGAGGCCAAGTTTAGGTTAATTAACCTAACCCTTGAAGCAGGCAGCATCTTCGGTCAGAGGTTGCTCTGAAGACCTGAGTCTCAAAAATGGCCAGAGGTCAAAGGCAAAAAAGTTCAGCTTCAGTGTGGAAAACTGGACACAAGCTGGTGTTAAAAACAATAATATCACACTTTTTTAGAAAAAAGATAGAGGCTGAAATTCTGTTCCTCTGACATATGCTGTGTAAGGCTGATGATGATGTAATCAGCAGTGGGAATTTTTCAGAAACTAAAACCAACTTCTTTTCTGGGCCTCACAAGAGCCTCATTTTAGAATATCTTTTCTCAGCAGGAAGCTGGGGAAGCAAGGAGGGGGGAGTCTTTAACCATCAGGATGACTCCACTCACAGAGTCAATTTTTTGTTAAGTAATGACTTCCTCCTGTCATCCCACAGCTCCCACATCATCCTAATGATAAAAGCACCCTTAAGAGCTTATGGAGAGATGTTGGCAATCTTTAATTTGAAAATGAATGAATGAATGAATAAATAAATAAATAAGTAATAAATAAATAAATAAAAACTCCACCAATGCTATGCAGTCTCCACTGCCAAACATTTAACCTGCTGATCTATCCAGCAGTTCATGTCGGTTCAAGATAAACACTCATATCTTGGTTTTAAAATGGCTGAAATTCTCTTGCCATAACTGACACACTGTATAGTTTTATTCTCAAAGGAATTTTTTTTTTGGGTGGGGAGGCTAAATTTAGTAAAACTGATAATACCATAACACAATGAATGAAAAATGGCAAAACATGGCATTGTCTGTAGTTGTACCATGCACGTCATGGTGGTGTCTGCTCATGTGATGGGCATGTGACCAGGCATGTGACCAATGTGCACAATGAGCACCTTGTTAATGAGCTGTGTCTGTCTTGCCATGACAGACTTTTACTTTGGAGTAAATTTCCATTCGATTTCTGGCCAAGGGCTGCTGCAGCTTTGATATATGGCTTTTTATGGATTAGATACATCGAAGAGGACATTTACATCTTTTAAAACAACCAGCCAGTTACTCTGTGCCTGTCTTGGGTGTGCGCTTTGCTTCTCAAAAAGGAAGGACAATCGGTTTGCACGGAGACAGTTCTGTGCAAATTGATGGGAGGGGGGAAACAGCGCTGCTTCTTATTTATTGAGGTGTCTGGTCAAGTTGAGACAGCCTAAATTGAGAACAAAGCACTTATTGCGTATTCTTCACACCAGTAAGTCTTTTGGAAAATATAATCATGCTGAACTCGCTCTATACCAGCTTCTAAATGATCACCCCTTGTATCTTTTCTATTGCCTTCTGCTCTCCTTGAGTACTATACCTCTGTTATTCATGATATGGCAGATCCACTTTTGTCAAAAGGGGAGAGGTTGCTTGAATTCAACCTTCTTTACCTTCTTTCTGCACCAGCCTCATGTAAATCATCTGCTGATCAAAAATGTTGCCCGTCTTTGCACTCAATAATATGGACAGAGGTAATGATTATGTTGCTGTTTTTATTTGTCACCAAGACATTTCTAATATGTGGTGAGCCTATGAATTAATTACCTCCAGAAAGTCCTATCATTAACACCCCTGCTCAAGTCTTACAAACTAACAGTCAGGAGGTCCTGGGTTCAATTTCAGACTGTCTAGGTAGGGCTAGGAAAGGTACCACTTTGAAACACTGAAGAACTGCTTTCAGTCTACCAAGCCACCATCATCCTTTGTGTCAACACCATTCTATTGTGATGAAGATAAGGTTAACAGACTAGAACCAGGCCAGCTCAACCATTAGATACAGTGTAAGGCAGGCATGCCCAAACTTCGGCCCTCCAGATGTTTTGGACTGCAATTTCCACAGTCCTTTGCCATTGGCAGTCTAAGCTTAGAATTCTGGGAGTTGCGGTCCAGAACATCAGGAGGGCTGAAGTTTGGTCACCACTGGTGTAAGGGGTCAAATTGGGTAGCTGATTTTGGATCTCATGGAAGGAAACATATTAGTTATTTAATTGATTATGTTTATGATCGCAGTGGGTTGGACTCCCTGGTTCTGGAGCCTGGGGCTGAGGCCTTGGATCCTCCTGTGCCATGAAGGCAGAGCGGCAATTTGCTGCTCTCCCTCGAGCAGCGAAATCTCTTGGGTTGGCCCTGTCAGATTTTCAGTGGCTGGGATTACTAGAGGTAAGGGGACAACTGCCACCTTCACTGCTACAGGGTTTCCAGGCACGCCCCCTTTCTTCCAGCTATGGAAATAAAGAATTGCAATTCATTTCTACTGAGGAAGGAAAGTGCTAAAGAGCTAATGAAATAGTATGGCGAAAAGGGGGCATGTGGTAAACCTGCCTTCCATCCTTGATGGGATGATATCTGGACCTCAGTGGATAGCTTCCAATGGAGGCAACGTGTCTCTCTAGGCACAGAGTGCAGATCCAGTGGTACCTTGACTTACAAATTTAATCCATTCTGAATGCATGCTCTTAAGTCGAACTACTCTTAAGTCAGGGTACCTATCTAAAAAACTGAAAAAAAAAGTTTAAAAAACTAAAAAAATATTTGTAACTCGAGCAGACGATATCTAAAATTTGTAAGGCGGCAGTTAAAACGCCAACAGTTTTCTGCTCTTAAGTCGAATTGCACTTAAGTCGAGCTGCTCTTAAGTCGGGGTACCACTGTATATTGCTCTTCTTTCCAGCCGGTCTTCCTACTATAAAAAGCCCTCTCCCCCTACTCCCATCATGCATAATAGGCATTTTGAGATTATATACATATTTATGATGTCTCTGTTAAGATAACATTCCCACTTCCCCCCCGTGCTTCTTGTGGGGAAGGGAGAAACCAACAACCATCCAACAAACACTGGCATTTAAATTCCAGTGTAATCATAAGTTGGATTTTATCCTGCAGGCATTGGCTGGCTGCGTTTCTCTGTGTGAATGTTTGCTGGCTTTCTCTGGCCAAAAGAAATTTGCACAATGTTGTAATGTTTCTGTGCTTTCCTTTTTTTCAGCATTCCAAGATTTTTACTTAAGCTTCTCATAAAAAGCTATTTTCAGAGGAGGAAGGGGAGGGGAGTTTTGGTTTAACAAGTCCGCAAAGCACAGTAAAACCATAAAACACAGCAATGACAACAAGAGAAAAGTAGTAGATTACATGAAAGAAATAAGATGCAGTCAAGATACAGTATAGCAATGGTTGCAGAAACAACATGTTGGTCAAACGCAGGCTATTTTGAAAAAAAAGTCAAAATCATATTTCTGTCCCAGCCTCAAGCATTGCCAGTGTTAATTAAGTCTTTATTTTCGTGGCTTACAAGAAGAAACGTTTGTGGTTAAGGCAGGAAATCACTTAAACCTAAGTTCCCAAATCCATTTTTTCCCTTTATGGTTGAAACAGAGCCCTCCCCAGTCCAGAAATATAGTGTAGCAAGGTAGCAAAGACGAAGGGGTTCTGTATACACCTGAGCAGTATCAGCTGTTTGCTCTTGATTTTGTGAGCAGTTACAATTTGAGCTACTATTACAGTGGTACCTTGTATAAAGGAATTAATTCATTCCAAATGAAATTCTGTTAAGCAAATTTTCCTTTGTACAAATTTCCCATAGGAATGCATTGGAAACAGTTATCCCTAATCGTGTCCATTTTTATGTTGTACAGATTTGCCCCGTAGGCGATTCGGTTAAGCAAATTTCCCCTATCTCCGGATTTTTTTTATGTTGTACAGATTTTATGTTATACAAACTGTTTGTTATACGAGTTTCCACTGTACTTTGAATCACTCTTGGGGGGGAAAACCTTCTCTTTGCAGATGAACAATCAGAAATGATAGTGGGAACCTGACATGGACTTCTAGCTGTTGTCCCTCCTTTTGTATATCAGGGCTTTAGGGCCTTTCTGGTTAGCTTTTGATGGGAGCAGTTCCGTTGTGAAGCAGATATTGGAGACATGCAGTAGTTTCACAAGGACTAAGTCCAGGGTTAGTCCTAATTGTAGAACCACTGGATTCAGTGGGACTTGTGTAAGCAGTGACTCACAAGTCCCATTCACTTCAGGAGGTCTTGTCAGGTTGAGGAATGTGAGCCAGTGTAGTGTAGTAGATAGAGAGCTGGAGTTGGGCTCAAGAGGCCCGTGTTCAAATCTCTGTCAGGCCATGGAAGTTCAAGAGTATGCGTTGGTGTCTGGCAGCGATACCTTACATACCTTGAAAACCCTGCAGGGGGTCTATAACAGTGAGAAAAAATGGGGGTCTACGAAGTGTAAATGGGCGGACCCCAATGGCAGTCTACGAAATGTAAATGGGCATCACCAACATTTAGGCGTTCTGCAAATGTCTTACACCTAACACAAATTGGCATATTTGAAAGTTTTTGCAGCACTTTTTGGAAATTGATAAACTTGTTGGTGTATTTCTCAAGTGGTGCAAAGGTAGGGGCCTGATCCTTGTGGTGTGCATACCTTTAAAGACCATCTTGCATTGTGTGCATGGGGCGGGGGTATTGCATCATTTTTTGAAACTTGATCCTCACCATGTGCATGTTTTTAAAGTCTGTTTTGCAAAGGTTAGGGACTCATATTTTGCAGCCACATGGCAGATATTTGTACCTGAATCATGGTTGTTTGAAATTCAAATAAACTATAATCACAGTTGTACCTTGGTTAACAAGTAACTTGGTTTACAAGCATTTTGTCTGTCTGTATTGATGTTGTTATGTTTTATCCATTTATTTGATCTATCTTATTAGCGGGTTGTTTTCTTCTTGGCCCAGTTGTTTTTCACAATCTGTTTTACACCACCCAGAGTTCCTGGGGGGAAATTGGGCAGTTAATAAGTACAAATAAAAATAAATAAATATAAATAACAGCTCTGTTTGAGACTGCTCCTGGATTTAGTCCAATCTAGTTATAAATACACATGCAAAGCAGTTGGGGAGGAGCAGGAAGGCAAACATACAGTGCTTGTTGAGGCAGTGATAGCCTACGAGCTGGAGTTCCTACAAGAGATGGACAAGAATCTGGTGATTTGTTTCGATTCCGGATTCATCAATAAAGATGAATCACGAATCATGAATTTACGTTTCCCCCCCTGACAAAATAAAAATTGATTTGTTGATTTATTTTTATTTTAAAGCCCTACTACCCCATCCTGGCACCTAAAAACACCAAAAATCAGAGACTGGCTCTCCTCTACAAGCCATACAACTATGGGGAAGATTGGATTTTGGACATTCAAGTTATACACCCAGAAGGGGACCCATTGTGAGGGTTTATAACTCCCATGTTTGAAACACAATCTTCACCAAACCTGGAAGGATTGTAGAGAAGAGGGAGGGGAGCTGATCTGAGATTTCAGGGTCTCAGAGTGCCTAGGGACACTTTCCTGTTTGGGAGTCCATAATCCAGATGTCTGAAACCCAATCTTCACCACTTGTAGGGCTGCTCTGAGATTTTGGTGTGTCTAGGTGCCTGGGGCCCATTTTATAGCCCAATGAGATGACAAGTGAAAAGTTGCTAAAATGTATCAATTTGTATTCATCAGGAGGATCACTTCTGACTATAAATATGAATGGATAAATTTTGCATTGTTGATGAATTTTGCCATTTATTTTTTGAATTCATACTGATCTCTAGTGCCTACTTTGAATGCATCTAGAGTTGACCTCAGCTTCCATAACCTTCCTTCAATGGTGGCCATGCTGCCTTGGATTTCTAGAAGCTGAAATCCAATAACATCTGGGGATTTATTTATTTACAGTGGTACCTTGTATAAAGGAATTAATTCGTTCCAAATGAAATTATGTTAAGCAAATTTTCCTTTATACAAATTCCCATAGGAATGCATTGAAAATGGAGTAATCCCATTTTTATGTTGTACGGATTTTCCCCATAGGAGATTATGTTAAGCAAATTTCCCCTATCTCCAGAATTTTTTATGTTGTACAAATTTTATGTTATACAAGCTGTCTGTTATACAAGGGTCCACTGTATTTATTTATTTATTTATTTATTTATTTATTTATTTATTGCATTTCTAGACTGCCCGATTTCGCAAATAGGGACTCTGGGCAATTTACAAGAAAGCAAATGAGTCAGCAATTAAAAGCAAACAAAACAATAAGTAGCACATATAAAAACAGTTTTTCTGAAGCGCTGTTGAAGAGCATTAAAAATATCCAAAAGAGTCAACCTTGTTCCCAATCTTTAAGAATAGTCAGCTGATGTGTTAGAAAGCACATCAATGGTGCAGAGGTCATAAAGAGCTCTTGGTACTAACCTTACCTGATATGATGTTGCCCAAAGCCTAGAAAGTTCTTTTTAACTTTCTGCCTCTTGTAAAAAGTTCTGTTCTCTCAGCTGTAAACATCTTTTATGGCTTAAGACAGCTCCACTTCTAATGACAAGCTAACTAACTGTATATGCAGTTTGACCCACAACACTATGCATATAGGTAACATGTTATTAGCAATGATGTTTCTGCGGAAGATGAAAGAGGTCTATTTATCCTAACACAGTTTTCCTTACCTCCTTGTATTACCTTCCTTTTGCTTTGTGATTGCTCATTAAGAGGTAAGTACAGGCTTCATTCAGAAGTTGATCACTCAGACAGGCATCCTTGAAGAAACTACAAAAAAAGGAAGGGTGTTATCTGCTTTTAAGGGTGGTCTACCTGACTCAAAGTTTCTCTGTTTTGGACACAGACATTCAGAAGCTTCTATCTCCTCCCAGTCCATGTGTGCCTTCAATATTCCTTTATTCTTCATTCAGCTTTTCTTTCAATGAGCTAAGGCTCTCCATGTGTGTTTCTCCTCCCCTCTACTTAATTCTCACAGTGGGAGGGGAACTGAGCCTTCTTGGATCCACTGACAGCCCTTTCCTTCCTTCATCAGTGCTGGAACTCAGCTGGATCCATTTCTGGGCTGTCTAATATGTTTTTTATATAAAGATAATAAAAGGACCATATATGTGCTTTCCTGGCTGCGGCCACTCCATACAATGGGGAGAGAGGGAGATGCTGAATCAAGTGTCAGGGTCCCACTGTGGCATGTTTACACTGCCGTGCTACTGATGCCAGATCTGTTTGCCTTTTGCCCCAGCACAACTTCTGCTCTATGGGAGCCCTGGGCCTCCACCACTGCATTCTAGGTAAAAACTAGTTGTTGAGCTCTATTGGCCATAGTTTAACATAAAGAGCAGTGTGCTCACTAGATTTCAGCCTAATTCTGAGTGTAGTTTATGGTGTAGTAGATCTCTGGTGTGGTGGACCAGACCTCAGGGGCCCTAAGTTTAAATTCTTGCTAAGCCATGGGAACACTCTGGGGAAAGGCAATGGAAAATAACAGCAGAGACACGTTGAAAAATCTTATTACAGTTGCTATACATTGGGAGTGACTTGATGGCACATAACAGTAATAGACATCACCGTGAATAGGGGTATGTTCTCTATGGAGGAATGTTTAGGATTCTGTTGTTCACTCCAATAATTTCAGTAGTCCCGCTGCACACTTACTGAGCCCAAAGCAGAAAAAGCTAGTCAAGCTGAAATAATCATCAGTGATTTAATGTCAAGTCAAGGGTGGCTTATGGAGGCCCTTTCCAGGATCTTCTGCCTAGAGCAGGGGTGCCCAAACTTTTTGTAAGGAGGGCCAGATTTGGTGGCTGAAAATGTGTCAGGGGCCAGTTGCTCCCCAACCCTGCCACCCCACTGCAAGCCCCACCTACTTTCTTTTAAAAAAACATGGGGTGAAGGGGGGGGGACGGAGGGGCAGGCCAGCCAGCCGCGGGCCACTCAGAATGGCCTGATGGGCCGGATTTGCCCCCCCCCCGGGCCAGACTTTGGGCAGGCCTGGCCTAGAGAGTCCTCAGGCATGGTTCCCCATGCCCTTCTACTGGCCTTACCCAGGGACTCTACAGCTTGCCCAAGGCCACACAGGCTGGCTCTTCTCCCTGGAAACACAGAGGGGAATCAAACTCCCAACCTCTGTCTCTGCAGATAGACACCTAACTTACTGAGCTACCCAGCCAACTAGTCAAGCTAAGGTCCTATAGAAATGATGGGATTTACAATAGTCACACTTAGCGGAAGTATCTGGAAGTTGAGTCGTGGCAACTGGACTTCTTTTCTTGAGAGATCAAAACGTTTTGCTGCTCATCCAAGCAGCTTTGTCAGACCTTTTGATCTCTCGAGAAAAGAAGTCCAGTTGCCATGACTCAGCTTCCAGATAACCTCACCTGGATGACTGGGAATCTTCACAGACACTAACTGATGTATTTTATATGTAACATGGCCCACAAAAATAAACGCTCCCATGAAGAGGAGGAGGGAGGAGGCATACAAATATAAGAGAGAGTTCCTCTGAAGTGTGCACTCATATCTTTTTAGCACTAGAGAGACAAAACAAGTAGGCAAAACAAGTGACATTCTGGACACAGCTCATAAACATCAAGTCTCCAAATGACTCTGGAGACTGAGGAGGAAGGGGGAGGGGAACAATCAAGTGGGATTTGAAGTGATATCAAATAATGTGTATCACCAGGTATTAGACCACCAAGGATAATAGAAGAAACAGCATTATCATTTCAAATGTCATCCCCATGTAGTCATTTAATTAAAAACTAACATTATTATTATTATTTTTGTTCATGTAACCTGAAAGAAATGTGATTAAACAGCAATTCAGGAGCAGTGATATTCAATCAGGTATGATTTGTATAGTGGCTCAGGGCGCAGTTTGCTAGTTATTGTAAAATTATGCCCTATTATACTTGATACCTGTGTGTACACTTGAGGATGGCAGAGCAGAATGAACGACACTGAGTATCTTTTACTGGCAGCATCAAGAGCAATGTTGTCAGTTAAAAACAGGCCTTCTTTTGCTTCTTTACTGAATAAGTCTCTGTCCTGGTGCCCTTAGAGCATGCTGGGAAATAGATATAAAATAATATATGAGAAAAAATGAGAGCCCTCTTACTGAAAAATGGTTAATTTTATTACATTTCCCCCCCCCTCTAAAGCCAACACACCAATAAACACAGATGAAAAAAAAACATCCCTTTTATGGAAACAACAAGCGGCAACTCAATGTTTTTATGCATAGCACACAGAAAGGAAGCATGCCTGTTAGCAGCTTTGAAAGGTCATTCCATTTTCCAAATAATGCACAGGAAATAAGCCGCACGGCCTATTTTACATTTATCTCATGTCAAATAATTTACCTCAAACTGTTTTTAGTAAAAATACGATGGCTCTCAGGGAGGGGGCCGGAGTTCTTTTACGCAGGCAGCCTGAAGCAGTAAATATAATTTTCTAAAATGCCATTCTGTGTGTACTTAAGGCTACAGTGAAAATGCATTTCTGTCTTTTTGGTACACAAACTTTATTACCAGTATGAGGTAAACATAGGATGCTAATTGGGTGTGGGAGTGTTTTTCTAAGCTGGAGGAATTCTTAATTATTATAAAAGGGAGCCAATTGTGCTGAGATTTTCACATGAATTAGTTGTTTTTTAACCATAGAACCAAAATATGAATTTTGATTCTAATTAATTTAATGTCAATTTTGTACTGAGTCAGAATCTGGGACCAGAGTATCTGGCGGAGCGTATCTCTCAAAGGTCAACTGGGACCAGACCCACGAGATCGGCACAGGCGCGCTCACTAAGGGTGGCCACACCCAGAGAGGCACGTAAATCGCGTACGCGTGACCGTGCCTTCTCTGTGGTGGGGCCCGTGCTCTGGAACCATCTTCCCTGTGAGCTGTGCCTGACTGAGTCCCTGCCTGCCTTTAAAAAAGCCCTGAAGACTCACCTCTTCAGGGAGGTGTTTGGTGACCTTTCTAGTTAGGTATTTTTTTGGGGGGGGGATCTTGCTCCTTTCCCTTGTGTTTTGTCTTGCTTGTTACCTGTTTTTTTTTTTTTTAATTACCATTTTATTGTAAGCCGGCCAGAGTTCCCACTGGGAAGATGGGCGGGGTATAAGACTAATAAATAAATAAATAAATAAATAAATAAATAAATAAATAAATAAATAAATAAATAAAGTTCTGTCTCTTCTAGTAGGACTGGTTTTGTCTGGCAATGGTTCTTTGAGACTTCAGGCCTGCCATGGTTGAAGCCTTGCAGCAGGAATCAGCCCTCTTTTGATAATCGTGGACAGGTCCAGATTTGAAACTTTCCATATTTTATTCTACTTGCTGCTCTGATATTCCATATTTCTTTCAAGGTGCTCAAGGCAGCCTCACTTGTAAAACATAATCATTATTAATTTTGGGCTACATTTCACAGAACCCCCAAAACTCAGGAGTCTTTTATTTAAACTATCGACATTTTTCATCTTTACACAAGGGAGAACATGCTGCCTTTTTGTCCTTAGACCAACCTCATGTAGTTTGGTTTGAGTGAAAATGTGAATGATCCAAGTTGATCTGAAGGGTCTATGTAAGTGAGCAGGGGTATGGATTTGGATCTTCCCAGTCTTAGTCTGGCTCTCTGTTGGACTGCACTGTCCCACACAACACATCCCCTTTGGTATAGGACTTTTTGCAGCTCGCATATTCATTTCATTCCTACAATTAAGTGTGTTGTCTTCCATGTGTAGGAATCCAAATGTAACAAAAATCAAGACTGACAGATATTTTGGTGGAAGTGGTTTGCTGTGTTAGAAGACGTTTGTTCTTTTAAGGAGAACAAGGAGTGGAAAAGGAGTGGAAAAGGAAAAGTGAGCTGGGTACTCATTTTACTGACCTCAGAAAGATAAAAGGTTGAGTCAATCATGAGCCAGCTACCTGGGATTGTACCCCAGGTCGTGAGCACAGTTATAGCCACCGTACAACACTAATCAATCAGGACTTTCCTTTTTTTTTTGCCATTTTACATGACTGTTTGGGAATTCCCCCTCACCTCATTTCTTTGGATTATTTTTGCTGCTGTGACAACCTGTTTCCTTGGGATTATTTTAATGAATTTTTCCTCCCTGTTTTCTTTGAGGATTTTCCCCTTCTTTTCTCCCTGGTCCTTTCTTGGATAATTTTTCTGCTGCCTTCCTGGCCTGCCTGTTGCTGCATGCTTGTCTAATTCTGTAGGCTTTTTTCATCTGTGTCATTTCTATGTTCCATAAGAATAAGTATATTTCATTTTTTTGAAATCATTTAAGTTTGAAAAAAATTAAAATTAACAAATGGAGAAATAAATTTCTTATCCTTTTCATATATTTGAATACATATCTGAAACCTATGTGTGTGTTGTGTCGTTACAGTCGTGACCGACTCTTTGTGACTCCAGAAATCTAAATTTTCTAAATGTTTACTTACGAGCCATGTAACAGTTTAAATCTTGGGACAAAGATCCATGACTTCTGAGTGTTGCCTTTCTGCTGCTGTATCTCTTCATCTGCTGTTACCTTCTCCCTCCCCACCAACTTTTCATCTTAGCTCTGTTGTGGCTTAATTGGCTTTGCTGATTCTATGTTACCTCACGGGCATTTTTCTTTCACTACACCAGCCGTTTTATAGGCAATGTATGTTTATAGATCCTTATCTTTCTTTATGCATTTTCTCCTGAGTTGCAAATTATAACACTGGTAGGCTAATGCAAAATCACATGGAGTCTCCTATAGAAGGAAACATTTACTGATAAGGAAAAACAATATCATTCTCACTTTTCTTTTTCTTCCAGTCTAGCAGATTCAATGTACTTTCTCACTAAGTCTGCTTTGCTAGCTAACTCCTATTCATTCACTATAGGAGTTGCTACAGTTGCAGCTCTAATGGATTTTTCCATATAATCTGTTCCTCTCAGATGACATGAGAAATCAGGAATAGATGGTGCATTGTCAATCACACTGTAGTGACCTCTAATATACATTCAGTGCATTATTCCTTAAACAGTTACTTTTGGTTCATTTTCAAGGTTCCATCTGTTTGTCTTGAAATAATGTCTAACAATTGATTACTGTTTAAACCTGCATATTTTATTCACTTCATAATTCTAGGGCTACAATTTTATACCTCCTTTATCATATAATATTATATTCATACAAATAACAAACTGTGACTTTCTCCTCTGTCAGATGAGTGTAGGGAATCATACTTGTAGGTTTTCTCTGCTTTTTGCTAGTCCATTTTTGCAATCCTGACATTTTCATGTGCATTAGTTTTTTTAAAAGTGCTATTCCCCTTTTGTTTGTTTGTGTGTGTATTCACGAGTCTCTTTGAGCTCAGATGTGCATGTATGTGTGCTTTCCCTGTTTGACTGTTTTTTAAAAAAACATTTGGTGTATATTTTTTATGATTCTAATCATGATTTTTCTTTCTCATCTAGTTTTCCCTATTTTGGGGGTAGAATGATTCTCTGTTGCCATTTATCTGCTTTTTAGTAGTTTTAAGGACCTTATAGGGGTTTTGGAGTTCCAGAAAACACAAAAGGAGAAAGCTGAAATAAATGACACCAAATAGGTGGTCCCTTTATTTAAAAACAAAACGACTGGTGCATCAAAAACATGAAAAATGGAAGCAGCTCTCACATAAGAGCCTAAAACAAAAGAAATGCCTATATAGTGGTACCTTGGTTTACAAATTTAATGCACTCTCTGTGAAGTTTCATATTGCAAAAACATCCAAAATGAAAATAGACTGGGACACAATGCACCCTGGGGAAACTTGCTTTGAAAAATAATTCATAAACCAAGGTTTTGCAGGAAAAAAATCATAAACCGAGGCATTATTTTTGATGGGGTTTCATTTGTAAACTGAAAATTACGTTAACAGAGGTGTTCGTAAACCAAGGTACACCTGTATTTTGTACATCCCTAGTCAGATGTAACCACAGTACAGATGGGTATGAATCGAAAACATAGCATTTTGTTTTGTTTTGTTTTGTTGTTCATTGCATTTCATTTCCTTTCATAATTAATGGATTTTAATAGAATTTTCGTAAGGAAACAAAATGAAATGAAATAGAAACTGACACCACCAAGCTGTTTGTTTGTTTTTTGGACAGGTCGACTCCCCACAGCCCAACCAGTTAAAAAAAACACCACCTGGGTGCCAGTGGTGTCAATGGGGGAGTGAAGCAAGCAGCACCAAATTGAAAACTCTGCTTCTCTCTCCTGTTCTGGCCACCACCCCCCAGCTAGTTTTGACAGTTTGAGCTGTCAAAACCAGCTGGGTGGCAGTGGCCAGAAGAAGAGAGCAGAGCAGGGAAATTGACAATTTGTTTTTGTTTTTCCACAGTAAAAAAGGTGTTTCATTTCTTTTTGTAATAAAACACTGTCTGCCATTTTGTTACATTACAAAATATTTTATAAATTTACGACACGACAAAACAGCATGCCGTTTTTCATTGTTGTGCCCATCTCTACTCCAGAGGTTAATTGATAAGTGATGGTAGGTGACAATATTAAGACAGCTTATTTAGAACACAGTTGTCCTTTTGACTACATCTACTATAGCTAATTGGTGAAGAAAGTGTGGTGTGATTCAGCCCCTGGTGTTTCTGTGTCTCATGGGGGGCGGGGATTCTCCAATGGACCCCTCTGTTTCCTCCTTTCCAATGCATGTAAGCCTATAAACCCTGGAGACATTTTTCCCTGTAGGAAAGAACAGAGTCGAAACCAAGCTTCTCTTTTATAGTAAGTACATACTAGCTTCTTTTGCTTGGAGCGAATGTGTTACATCAACAATTGGCAAATGTGGCCCTCCTAACCTTTCCAACTGTGTCATGTCAGTGTCAATGCAAGGCGAAGAGGAAGACTCAAAAGAAGGAGTCCAAAGACGATTCATTGATGAGAGACTAAAATTCCCCAAAAGAAGATACAAGATAGGAGGGGGAGAGAGGTAATAGAGGATCAGTCTCTCTCTCTCTCTCCCCCCCCTTACATGATAGAGAGAAAGCGGAAAGGGATGTCAAGAGGGCAAGTATCTCTTTCAGCCTGGTAACTACATTTACTATCCGAAAAGTTCCATTGGTGGGTAGGGCTAAAGGCAAAAGAGTGTGTTCAAAAAACTCCAAATGTTTAGCTTCACTTTCTTCCTGCCAGAAACACAGTCTTTGGAGAGGTGTTTCAACTTCTTTAGAACTGAGAAGAATGCATACGAGAGCTGGAAAACTGGCCAAATGACAGTACCATAGATACTGATGGCCACGGTCCAAATTGATGGCTGGCCAGAAGGCACAACATAGGTGGGGCGAAGCTAAGGGTGACAGAGCCAGGGGCAAAAAAGTGGATATTCGTAAATATGTACATATACGTACAGTATGTATATGCACATAAAAGCCCACAAAAGCAAGCAAGCATGTATTACACCACAGAAACATGTTGCATGAGATGCTTTCAGGGCTGACACATGTTGGTGCTGTGGATGAACAAGAAAGAAAAGGTGTATGCACGCACATGCACAGCTGGATATGTGCATGTGCGCGCATGCATGCGTCTGTGTATGTGCGCACACACACACACACACACACACACACACACACACACACACACACACAGATTTTACATTGGATATGAAATGTATACTGTAGTTCATCCAGAGTTGGTCCATTGCACACTTCACTGAAATAAATACAAAACATGTTGGAGTACATGAATGTTTTTGCAGAGGTCCACTCATTCCAACAGGACTTGCTCAGGAGAGCTTCCCAGTGGATTACGCTCATAGCTGAGATCTGCCTTTCTTTGATTCTGCCAACGCCACCCTTAAGGGGTTGAATTATGTGGATAATGGTTAGAATGTTAGAGCAGGGCTTAGGAATTTCAGCTTCTGGTCTCCGCAGAGCCATGAAGCTTACCAGGCCTGTCACCCTTTTCTCAGCTCGGTTTTCCTACCCCACAGGTTTATGAATAGGCCACCATGAGCAACAGAGGAGAAAGATGCAAGCAATAAACAAACAACGTTTAAACCTATTGCTCAGAGTATTACTCTCATGTCAATATGAAAACAGGGGGTGGCGTCTCTCTACTTGAGTGTATCACTGTTGCTTCTTTTTTCACCACAGATTTGTTTTGGAAACTTGAATGGTTATAAGCTCTGTGCAGGAAGAGAACCTGGTTCGTTCTGAAACCCAGGCCTAGATTTCAGCTCTTTAGCAAAGCAGAAGTCTGATCAAGGCAACTGTGGGAAAAGTGCAGCTCTGGAGATGTCACTCCTGTCAAACCTAGCCAGCACAGCTATGTAGGTAAGCAATGCAGGAAACTGTGGTGCAGCAACATCTGGAGAACTGCCCATTGCCCATCTCTGTGTGACAGACACCTTGAGGACTTCAAACTATAGGCCAAAGGAAAGGGGTCAAACCAAAAGAGGATCTCCGTTTGTGTTGAAGTGAGGGGTGAGTCCTCCTCAAGTCAACTTCTGGACACAGCTTGGAAATAGCCTATAAGATCTAAATGTGGTATTTCAATGGTAATTTCAAAAACTTTTGAAACATTTGGAAAAGATTAGATGCATTGGTTTCCTTGCCCGCCTGTTTCAAACATGTGTAAAATGTTTTACTCTTAACATGTTAAATCCAGCACACCATTTTCCAAGCTGGGATTCTGAGTAAACATCCATGGCACAGTGTAAACCTTGCAGAGGAAAACAGAGTTAGACATTTGCAGAAGTTGTCCTTTATCCAAGTAATTTTGGAGTGAGGGATCCATCCTGCTGGAGCCATGGGTCACCCCTGAATATGGGAGCTCACTCCTACTGCTAATTTCCATGTGTGGATTTAGCTGCCACAGAGCAGGGTCCACTGATCGTGTGACTCCCACTGCTTTGCTTTTTCACAGGCCAATGCTCGCCCATGCAATCTGTTACATCCTTTTAATGATGGCATAGAAATAGTTTACCATCAGAGGCAAACTGGCTTGTAAACTGATTCATGGTACAGCACTTTTCACTAAAAGTCAGTTAACACAGCTGGCTATTTTAAATATATTTCAAATGCACCATTTAACTAACAAATACCAAAGACTGTGGAGAACTTATTTCTCCTTCTGCAGACACTTACGAGTATGCTGCATTAAACTGAAAGGAGTTTGAGTGTCATGTAAGTTCTTCCCTTAACTTTTGGACCTTGCTGCTTATTCTCTTAGAGACAGGGTATTGATGGAGCATAAGGTTATCAATAGCTAATAGTCACAATGGCAATATAGGGTAAATTCAGGATCAGAACCAGCATGTCTTAAAATACCCAGCCGGTATCCAAAAACAGAAGGACTTGGCTGTGCTCCTGTCCCGCCTATAGACTTTCACGAAACTTCTGGTTGGTCACTCGGAGAACAGAATCCTCGAGGCTTGGGACACATCTGGCATAGCTCCCTTTAATATCCATCAACATTCTACCAAACATAGTAGTGACTTTTAAGTTCTTTCTGCACCGGGGCTTTGTAACATCTTCTGTCCTTTGGATACTTTCCCGGGAGCAGAAGGGCCCTTGGGTCCAAAACATTAAGGAGCCCAGCCTTCAGAGAGGATGGTATTTACTTTAATCCTCGGGAGAGACAGATGCTTTCTGGCTCTTTCTTCATCATGTCCCTAGCCTGATTATCTTTAACTGCGCTGAATGGCCCACAGTCCTTCCGTTGCGTAATTGTGTCGTGTGCATTCATTTCCAAGGGAGCGCAGGATGATGCTGTACTTACATGATGAATAGGGAAACTAATGACTATTTCAATCACTCACTTAAGGAATGAAAAAGAGAGGGAGGGAAGAACTTGCTTATTCAGAAAATATGGACCTCGACTGAAATGTGTTTTTATTAGACTCTTCGCCAAGCTGAGGTGTATGCTCGGCACGTCTCAGCACCACACTGCATGAGGAACGCAGCAGAGAAGTTAATGCCGCTGCTATTTAGATCAGCAGTGTGATTGTACACTGCACATCATGGGCCAGAAAAGGAACCTGTTGGAACCTGGGGAGCTTACAGTTCCAATCTGATTAACTTGGAAAGGTGGGGGGGGGGGAGAAGCATGCATGGTGGATGTGGTGAGATGGGCTTATCATATACAGTATTTACGATCTAGTTTGGTTTGGGATGGAGGTGAAACATTTAAGCAATAATGTGGGATTCAAAGAAAGTAGCCACACAGGCATGTTGGGATGGATTCCCTGCAAACACGGACAGCTCTAGCATCAGGCAGAGTGGCAATGGATACTGGAGGGGGGCGCGCACGCAATGGCAGTCCTTTGGTTAGTTAGCTTCTTCCACTGCATAGGAGGACACAACTATGCATACCACAGAGACTGTCTGTTCTGTTATTGGCATTCAGTGGCATTACAATAAGCCCCTGAACATTGAGTGTAGCAAAGGGAACCATCTTGTCCACTGTTTGAGGCGGCAAAATGCCTTGAGTCAGACATGCCACTGAGGATGAATGGGTGACGGGACAACGATCGGTGTCACATCCAAGAGTAGCAGGTTAGCTGACAGGCTGCAGGACCAGTCATGCGGTTCTGCCCTCTGACAGAACCCAATGTCTGGGGGGGGGGGGGTTGCTAGGAACAACTGGAGGATGCCGTCTTCCCCTCTACCCCAGGAACTATTGTCTGTGGTGAATGCTTCACTTTATCTAATGGTAGGGCGTGTCTTCCTTTGGACAAGATGGTATGCAGCATGGTGAGCAGCATAACTTTAGCTGTTCGGTTCAGAACTGAACCCCGCTGAGTTCAATTGTGCTAGGTAAGTGGGATTAGGATTAGAGTCCCAAGAACTTTATTGTTGACTAGCTAAATTCCTGCTGATTCAACTAGGTCATACAGGTGGTAACTTGTTCTGCAGGAAAAGAATTTGAGGGGGTTATTTTGGGCTTTTTTTTAGGAGGGAAGGCACACAACCTGTTTCAAATGTGTCTAGAGAGTCAGGATGATCAATGTCCTAAACACTAGTTACCTTGGAAACCAAAGCCTTGAAAGTATGTCAGACACATTTTCAGTTAAGAAAATATTCATTTGGGGGAGATCTATGTCTCTGTCTGTCTTTCTGTTTCATGTCTCTGAATAATTTTTTGTTTAAAAAAACTGGAAAGGCATCTGACATGTTTCACATACATTACCTCAGTAATCCTTGCAACAACCCTATAAAGTAGGTCAGCATCATTATTATCCCTCTGTTTGTGCATCAGAGAGAGGAAACCTGTATGAGGGGGAAAATTGCCCTAGGCCAGATAATATGTTTGTGGCTGAGATAAGGTTAGATTTAAATGTATTGTCTGAGCTTTTAGACCATAGCTTTTGGGAAGGAAAGACACCTCGTCATCAACATGGGCTACTTTACACATGTGTAGGGTTTCCTCCTCATTTGTACCCATGTCCTGATACATATTGTGCATTGAATTAGCTTGCTCACCACCTATGAGGAGTGGAGATGCAAACACCAGTACTGTATAAGTATTACAGGCTATCTAGCCCTGCAGGGGATAAAAAGGAGATTAGAATCTACCCCGATGTCTCCAGACAATATGTGATAGATAAGAAAGGCTAAAAGAATTGGTTGGGCATATTTAGCCTTGAGGAAAGACTGAGGGGAGATATGATACCACTTTTCGAATACTTCAATGGCAGTCATACAGAAGAGGGGCAGAATCTCTTCTTGATTTGTCCCAGAGTGCAGAAACATATAATAATGGGCTCATGCTATAGGACCTCAGATATAGGCCAACTGTTAAGAAAGCCACAATTGTTAGAGCAGTGGAATCAATTACATCAGGAGGTGGTGAGCACCCCAACACTGGAGGTATTAAAGTAAAAAGTATCTCTAAAGGTTCTCAGCCATCCAGATGAGATTAACATTCTGGAAGATGAGTCATGACAACTGGACTTCTTTGCTTGTGAGATCGAAACATTTCACTACTCATCCAAGCAGCTTCATCAGCCTGAGGTAAGGTTGTGGTGAACTCTAAATTGAAGGCCCTGCCACTAACTTTCCTCAGGGTTACAAAGCTGCTTAGATGAGTGGCGAAATGTTTCGATTTCACAAGATAAGAAGTCCAGTTGCCATGACTCAACTTCTAGATAAAGAGAAAAGTGGACAATCATGAGTTAGATCTGCTTTGATTTGGATTCCTGCATTGAGCAGAGGGCTGACCTTAATGGCTTTATAGCCCCCCCTCCAATCCAATTATTCTCTGGTTGTATGAATAAGGGCTCACCTTAAAAGCATCAACTACCCCTCTCCTGCCACCTGTAACTAGTAGGTTGTTCAAAAAAGAATGCTCCCAAGCTTAATTCTTGTGCCGACTGCAAACTTCTGAGCATGCATTCACAAGCATTGTGTTCCTTAATTTTTAGGAGGGCCAGCACTACCATTAGGCAGAGTGAAGGGTGTGCCTCAAGCAACCGAGTTTGGGAAATGGGGATTGGAAGACTGTGTCTGCTGATCTTCTGTTCTTCTTTGCCGCAGAATAATTATGATGCATGGTTCACTTTCATCTAGAAAATGGGTCCAATGGTTAGTACAGAGGCAAGATTCTAACAGTACTCTAACTGGCTTATTTATGTGGAGGGCGAGAGTAGTGAGCCAAGTTTTACCCATTGAAATAACTTGGGTGGGCCTTGCATCCTTCAGCCCCGTCCATTCATAAATATACCCACTCTTGTTGCTCCTCCTGAGGGTTTTTCTCAAACCAATGTAAATTCTGCAAGCCTCAAGTTGACCCACCTATTCTCTACCACACTGGTGGAAAATAGAAGAGAGGGAGAGTTTTAAAAAAGTTACTTTTGGAATATAAGTCCCCAGATCTCTAATAAGAATGGCCAGCCAGGCAGCCCATGGTCTCATGTCTCATGTAATATGTATGTAGGTCTAACTTCAGAAAGTCTCATCTGATATCCTGTTTGTCTCCTATAATGCAATGACTCATTTATGCATGTCATGGTTTTTTTTGAGGAAAACAGCTAGTATATCCAACGTCTAGCAGTCTTCAGTGTTTTGCAACAGCCAGTAAGAGAACGCTGGGGAGAATGTTCAGCTATGATGTTTTAATCCTGTCAGAGTTTTTGGCATCTCACACAGCTGTCAAAGTAGACAACAAGATATCTTAGTATGGGATTATCCCTCTAGATGACAGGGTGCATCGAGTTCACATCGGCACAAACTGGTCCAATTAAAAGGTATCGCCTTATCTCGCGTGAAAGCAAATAAAAAACTAATTTTCTCCACTATCTTCATTCATTTTTCCTTGTTGTCATAACAACAGTATTGTAAGACTGATGGCAAGGAATGCCTTGCCACTAATACTTGTACAATGCTCTGGAAATCCTTTTAGCCAACTAGCAGAATAAAACTAATTCTGTAATGCGCTCTATATGGGGCTACCAATGGAAAGTCCAACAGGTCCAAAACGCAGCGGCCAGATTGCTGACTTAGGTGGGTTACAGAGATCACATTACACCCCTACTACTAAAGCAGCTCCACTGGCTGCCAATCAGCTATCGGGCACAATTCAAGGTGCTGACATTAACCTACCAGGCACAAAACGGCCTGGGTACAAGCTACCTCAAAGATCGAATATCATAGTATGAACCGGCCCGGGTGCTAAGATCATCAGTAGACTTTCTCTCCATCCCCACCACCTTCACAGGTGCATCTCAGAAGAACACATGAAAGGGCCTTCTCTGTTGCTGCTCCCAGACTTTGGAACTCCCTCCTGCTGGAGGCTAGGACGGCCCCATCTCTGCTGTCTTTCCGGAAGTAGGCAAAGACCTTCCTCTTCAGGCAAGCTTTCCCTGAATGAGGGACTACATACGATGTGACTTTATATGGATTACCATACATGAGTGCATTGACTGATTTCATAAGAATGCTAGTATTTTCCCATGTTGCTTTTCACCCTTCATAATGGATTTTTCTTTTCTTCTTGTGTGCTGTTCATAGCCCTAATGTGACCTTTTAATGTTCTAAGATGCCTTTTCAAACTTCTTGTTGTTAACTTGAATATGTCTTAAATGTTCTGGACTGTATAATTGTCCCTCATTATTGTAAGCCACCTTGTGAGAAAGGTGGGGTAAAAATACTCTAACAAACAAACAAACAAACAAACAATAGTTTTTTTTCTTTTTTCCTTCTATCAATATTTTTGAACAGTAATTTTTTGGGGGTTGACTCAAACTTGCACAAAAAGAAATGTTATCGGTTTTGCCTCAAAATAAGTTGTGCTTCTGTCAATGGAGGAAAGAAGTTAGCTTTGTCCTGCTGGCAGTGAAAAGCGGTGAGAGAACTTGATAAGTGCTTCAGCTTATCAAGTTGAATTTCTCCAGATAAAAGGGACCCTAAGAAGGATAAGTTTCCTTGGAGAGGAAACAAAGAAGAGGCAGTGACTGCAGACCACGAAGGGAATGGTGGTGAACTTCTGTGGAAGCAGGAGAATGCCTTATCTCCCACTGGAGGAAAACCAATGTCATTAGCTAGTGAAGGCATGAGCTGTTGGTACCGGGGGATTGTAGAAAGCTGTAAATATTTGTGAATAAAACTGCTTTTATCCCTCTCTCCCTCTCTATGCTTCCCTTGGTGATTTGGAATCTTTTCTTCACACAAGCACCAACCCCCCTTTTTGTGGAAGCGGCTTTTGGCAAAGGGGTGTGAATATTTTAAAGACAAGCACATACCTGAAAAAGTGATCTTTCTCACATTTATTTTATGAATTTGCCTTTTTGCATATTGCTTTTTTGGGCTGGTAGAGGAAAAAATTTCTTGAGGAAACTCCTTTTTGTTTTGTGCTTTCTATATGTGGTGGATTTAAAGATACAGTTTAAGGGCAGCACTGGGAAAGCTGTTTTTCAAAGGAATGTTTATTTGACCTTGGATGGACTCCATGTTTTGAAATTAATTGCTGGAGACTCTGTTCCTCACCATTTTTGCTCTTCCTTTCCTCAAGCCAGTCACTTTCCTCTATACCCCACCCTTTTGGAAACTGAGTGGCAGAAATTACAATTACAAGCAATATTAACTCTTTGTTGTCAGCTATAAGAACACAATGAGCTGGGAAAACTTATCAGATGAAGAGTTTGCCGATATACTCCTATGTGGATTATTTAAAAATAGGCATTTATACATCACAGAGGGACCCACCCTCTGAAGATACACAGAGTTTTAATCCTGATCAGGACACAGAGGCAGAACAGAGAGCTGCTTTTAGTCTACAGATAACTACAATAAGAATTGTGCAGGATGAACTTATGAAAAAAGCTGAAATTAGTTTTGATCAGGAAACAGAGCCAGAACAGAGAGCGGATTTTAATCTGTAGATAAATACAACAAGATTGGTACAGGATAAATCTTTGGGTAGACCAAATTCATGAAGCAAGATAACTTGAACTCGAACTCAGTATGGATACAGAAGAGAGAAGAGCATGGGATCTTTTCAACAGCAGAGCAACTATTAAGATTGCTATCAAGATAAAAGAACAACTTATGAAGATATTGCAGGCAAAAATCAAAGAAAAACAAAACAAAACAAAAGACACAAAACATGTGATACCTTCAAGACTAACATTCATATTTTAATGTAACATTTCATGGAAACGTTCACTTCTTCAGACATATAGCAGCAGAAGATAACAGACTTCGTAATCGTAGGGCAAAAGAAAATTCAGAAAGGGAATTTCTGGCTTAGTGATGTGATTACATTAAAAAGTTTATTTTCTGCATTTTTATTGTCCAAAGCAGCTAATTGATTGGCATGATATGGGAAATGGAAAACAGAAATATGAAGATCAACCTGAAATATAAATAAATGTCAATTTGTTAGATCGTTTAAAATTGTGGTCGTTTGGTAGAGATAAGAACTTCTATGCATAAGGTAAATTCTGTATACCAAGAGGTAGCTCTTTTATAATAGCCCATTAAGTACTAACATGAGTTAGAAATGGCTTTTGAACTTAGTTATTTTTTAGAAGAATAGTTAACTATATCATGGATGACATTTATGATCTATATAGTTAACAAAATGTATCCTAAATTGTTTTACTAACTGAAGAATTAAACATCGAGATTGAGTATACTGTTGAGATTAGGCAGGTTATATCTTTTGTGTTAGAAAACAGATGTAAGTAATGATAGACAGTAAGGAAACTAAGTATGACAGTATGTTCTTTTAAGCTGGGAAAGGAGATTTGAGTTATATTGGGCTGAACTGTTGGGGATAATTGTGATTGAATTGGTAACACAAAACGAGACAGACTAGCAACATATTTGTTTTATTTGGTTTGGTGTAGAAAATAAATAGATGTTAAAAAAGAATGTGCAATTATGTTTATTATATTGTTCATTTCTGTGTTGTATGTACTTTATGTTTTATTTTGTTGCATCCGGCTTTGGAATTTTAAACAATCTAAGTCATTTATAAATACCTATAAATTATTGTTGTTAAAATTAAAATGCCTTCCTGCATGTACACCTGAAATGGGGTAGGGAGTTTGAATCTATCAGGGAAGGTGAGAAAAAGAAAAGAAAAAAAATTAGAATGACTTAGAAGGACAGGTAGGAAAGAGTTAGGAAAGTTCCTTAAATACAAGTGGGTGTCACTAGGGATCAAAGCCAAGAGCATACATACAAAGGTATTCCCAACTATTATTATTTATTTAAAATCTGTTTACTCCACCTTTTTCCTTTAAAAGGACGCAAAGCTTTACAGATACTTTGAGCTGCCAAAAAGATAAATAAATGTGTTCTACAACTTGAACTCTCTGTAGAAGCCAAAAAGACTCAACTGAGGCTATCATACTTTGCTCATGTCATACGAAGACAAGATTCACTGGAAAAGACAGTAATGCTAGGAAAAGTACACCGGAAGACAATTAGGGAAAGGCAAAGATGTAAAATGAGATGGGTTGATTCAAAAAAGGAAGTCACAGCCTTTTCTTTGCAAGAGCTGTTAGGGACCCTGGATAGTCCCATTCAGTCACTTGGATCCAGTGCAAGAAGTGAGAATTACTGGACCACTGGAACTGTATATTCAAATATAATAAGTGGAGAATCAGTAAGAAGCCCTAATATAGTCGCATTTGACATTAAAAAAAAGGTACATAATGTATATAAACTAAAGAAATTGATAAGGAAGGGCCTTTTTACACGACCCCTAAGATCCGCTGGCCCCTTAAATTCGGACCAGAGATCTTAGGGGTTTGTCGCTCTTTGTGCGTCTCCACCACCCGTACTTCCTGGCTGCTGGCTGCGTGAGGGGAGGGAGGAAAAAAGGGACAAAAGAATAAAGCCTTACCTCCCGGTGCAGGTGGAAGCTGCCAGGGGAGCCCCGGTCACTTCCTGGTTCCTCTTAAAGGGGCGGAAGGCAAAAAAACAAAAACAAAAAGAAGCGAGGAGAGCCCAGCACATCCGCATCAAATATTTTTCACCTCCCAAGAGCAGGTACAAGAAAAGTGCGCTGGGTCGCGCTTAGGTGGGCGGGGTCGCACTTAATTGTCTGCAAACTCTGGAGCTGGTGGGGAAACATTTTTAAGCTCCGGAGCTTGCAGCCATTTGCGGCGGAGTTTAGGGGTTGTGTATAAACGCCCAAAGACATTGGCAGAGAAAATCAAGAGTGCTGAGTCTCTCAAAAATGGTAAGGGTTAATTTACAATATAGTAGCCAAATTCCTACTAATAGTGTCTGGTAGTGTAACTTTCAACTGTGAATTGCTATAAGTTTATTTATTTATTTTTGAACATTTTTACCCCACCTTTCTCCCTGGAAAAGGACCCAAGGTGGCTTACAAAAATAAGGGATAATATACAGTCCAAAACATTTAAGACACATTCAAATTAAGAGCAGGGAATTAGAAGAGGCATCCTAGAATATTAAAAGGTAACATTGGAGCTACAAAGAGTGTGCAAGGAGAAAAGAAAAATCCATTATGAGGGGTGAAAAGCAACATGGAAAACACTAGTGTTCTTATGAAATCAGTCAATGCAATCATGTATGGTAATCCATATAAAGTCACATGATAAGTAGTCCCTCATTCAGGGAAAGCTTTCCTGAAGAGGAAGGTCTTTGCCTGCTTCTGGAAAGACAGCAGAGATTGGGCAGTCCTGGCCTCCAGCCGGAGGGAGTTCCAAAGTCTGGGAGCAGCAAGAGACAAGGACCTTTCATGTGTTCTTCTGAGGTGCACCTGTGAAGGTGACCTGATGGAGAGAAAGGCCTCTCCTGATGACACTAGCACCCGAGCCGGTTCATACTGCGATATTTGGTTTTTGAGGTAGCTTGGACCCAGGCCATTTTGTGCTTTGTAGGTTAAGGGCAGCACCTTGAATTGTGCCCAATAGCTAACTGGCAGCCAGTGGAGCTGCTTTAATTGGGGTGAAATATGATATCTGTAACCTGCCCCAGTCAGCAATCTGGCTGCTGCGTTCTGGACCCTTTCCTGAAACCTTTCATTGGTAGCCCCATATAGAGCGCATTACAGTAGTCCAGCCGGGATGTCACTAGGGCATGTATCATAGAGTCCAGAGCAGGTTTCTCAAGAAACAGGCATGATTGGCATACTAGTTTTAATTGTACAAATGCACTCCTGTCCATATCTGTGACCTGGGCATCTAGGCTCAAGGATGAGTCCAGGAGCACCCCCAAACTGCGCACCTCTTTTTTCAGTTGGGGGGTAATCCCATCCAGTACAGTTTGCACCCTATCTCTTGATCTCCTTTTTGACTGAACAAAAAAAAAAAGCATGTCTGGTTTTCATTTCAGTTTGTTCTTCCTAATCCAGTTTATTACTGAAGCTAAACACTGATCTAAAATTGAAATAGCTTCATTGGAATCCGAAGGTGACGAGAGGTAGAGTTGAGTGTCATCGGCATACTGGTGCATGTAGTTAGGAAGTGCATGTAGGCATTTCCTGTGACATGCCTTAGTGGGCAATAAGAATGCCTACTCTGACTTCTTAAGCTGCCGCAATTTGTAACAGAATCTTAGCCATCAGCCTGGCCAACAGGTAGCATCAAGGTAGCTATCCGAACAAGGGGAGATTCCATCAGGTAACAGACGTCCCACTCAAAAATAGAGAATAAAAAGGCACACATTAAAATCAAGAGCTACTTAAGGAGAAGGATGTTGAGGGCCATGTTGCTAATAATTTTAAGCGTTGAACCGCTGGGTAACAAAGGAGATAAATGGATACTGGAAAATATGTTGTCAGTCAATAAAGAATATAAAGAATTAGAGTATGTTCTTGAGGTTGATATCATAATTTTATTGTGGGAGTGTGGAAACATGGGAATGGAACCAGGTAGTGATGGTTAGGCACCGCAGATGCACCCCACATTTACAGTACATCCCTTTATGGGGTAGGGGGCAGGAAGGTCATGCACACATCTAACTTGAAGTCTATTGCACGCTGCAGCTCTTTGGATAACAGGCAAACCCATGCAGTGGCTGAAGGTCCATGTAGTTAACGCTGCCTCTGTTTGCACTCTAGCTCAAGACTGCAGAGAAAGAGCTCTTTACTGTAATCTTTGCTATACAGTGGTACCTTGATTAAAGGAATTAATTTGTTCCAAATGAAATTATGTTAAGCAAATTTTCCTTTATACAAATTTCCCATAGGAATGCATTGAAAACAGAGTAATCCCTAAGTGCGACCATTTTATGTTGTACAGATTTTATGTTATACAAACTATTTGTTATACAAGGGTCCACTGTAAATGATATATGGTAGATAAGTGTTCCCAAACTAATGTTCTGAGGAAGCAGATCTGAGGAACTGAAGCAAATAATGGTGACCAGTGATGAGGTTTTAGACCTTACTGACGAGTAGAAAATGAACGAGTCCTTGGGTCCAGATGGTAACCATCTAAGAGTTCCTAAAGAACTCAAATGTGAGGTGGTCAATCTTCTTTCATATAACATAGTCCGTAAGATCAGCCTCTGTACCGGAAGACTGGAAAGGAGCCGGTATAATGCAATAATCATCATTAAAAAGGGGTATCCAGAAGGATCCAGGAAATTACAGGCCAGTTAGCTTGATTTCTGTCCGGAGTAAACTGGTAGGAAAAGTTATTACTGTACAGATAAAGTTATCAAACATTGTGACCAGTAATGGGCAAAGTACAGCCTGTGTTGCTTTTCCCCGCAAGGGGAAGAGAATGTTGGACTATTTTGGCCTTTAGTCTGCTCTAGCAACATTCTTTTCATGTGCCTATAAACCGGATCTAGCTCTTGCTTTATATATATATATATATTTTAGATTTCCAGCTCATTTCCACCTGGGAAATATAATTATTCCTGCACAGTCACAAAGATAGCGGTTGGTATTAATGTTAGACCATTCGAACTCACATGATTCAGAGTGAAAGAACCCAAATGGTGCTAGAATTAAGGTGTGTGTGTGTGTGTGTGTGTGTGTGTGTGTGTGTGTGCGTGTGTGCGTGCGTGCGTGCGTGTGCAAACCTTGCCCGGCACCACCCTTTTTCTCCCCCCCCCCCCGAGCCATTACAGTGGTACCTTGTATAACAGACAGCTTGTATAACAGAAAATTTGTACAACATAAAAAATTCCAGAGATAGGGGAAATTTGCTTAACATAATTGCCTATGGGGAAAATCCGTACAACATAAAAATGGGATTACTCTGCTTTCAATGCATTCCTATGGGAATTTGTATAAAGGAAAATTTGCTTAACATAATTTCATTTGGAACGAATTAATTCCTTTATACAAGGTACCACTGTACTCTGGTTTCATCAATTATACGAACCTTACTTTGTTGCTTCTCACATGTTATTGTGCAAGACTACAAGCTGGATTTTTCAAAATCTGCAAAAAGTTAATGTTTAATAGCCTACGCAGGCGTGTTGTTTGATGTTTACACTCCTTCTACTAACCTAATTTGTAGAGGGAATTAAGGTTATATAAGACCCTGGGCTGGCAAATGAATTACTGCTCTCTGTTGCCCAGAAACCGTCATCTTATTCAGTCCACCCTGCTGTGGAATAAACCATTTCAATTTTGTCTTTTTCTTTCTTTCTTTCTTTCTTTCTTTCTTTCTTTCTTTCTTTCTTTCTTTCTTTCTTTCTTTCTGACAGGCGGTATTAACATCTACCCAAGCTGCTTCTGACATCTCCTCTTGCTTGGATTGTGTGGCTGTTATACCTTGGTGTTCAAACACATATTTTATGAGGGCCCAAGCCTCTGGGTTCAAAGTTGCACGTTTTCTCTGAACCGATAACAAATGGCATGCACCAAGTAATCTAGTAAACTGGATTGACCTGAAACTAAAAATAATGGGCAAAAGGGGAGGGGGAGAAGGTTAAAAGGCCACAAAGAGGTACTCTAACCCCCCCTCCTATAAAATGGTTGGATGCACCTGCAATTCTTTTTGAGGGGAAAGCAGCAGCTAAAAGAATGCTTATTTTAAGATGGAGCTACATCATAGAAAGGGATAATATATTTATTTTCCTTTTGTGTGAAATAGTAATTAATTCTACCCACACATATTGAATGTAGCCACTGCAGAAGTAGGAAGGTTAATAGCTAGTGGGTTTATAATATATGCCTGTTAGTTGACTTGAAAATCAAATTCAGTTCATATTAAATGGGGGTGGCGGGTTACTAGTTAAATTGGTGCTAAATTGCACTTTATATTTAAGTGGCCTACCTTTAAAGGAACTGAAAAATCTCCCTCATGATTTTACTGACATTCTAGTTTTAACTCCATGGCAGAATTATGGGGCTCTCTATTTGATCCCCACAATGTGCAAAAATACATGTGTAAACGTGTGTTTTAAGGCAGACAAAAGCAGAGATTCTCCATCAGGTCCCCTGAACGCCACTATATACAGTAATACCTTGGATAACGAATGCCTCTGATAATGAATAATTCGGATAGTGAATGGAAATTTCCAGGTACAGGGCTGCCCCCGATAATGAATGTTCCCTATGGACTGCCTCCGATAACAAATTTTTCATCATGCCTTGAAAAAAAAAGTGTACCCAGGATAATACTCTAGTGGCCTACTGCCATTTACTACATTAAGCAACAGGATTCCACTCAATGGGACGCAATGCTGAGTGGATACATACAGGATTGTGGACAGCATGGTACAGGAGCAAAACAGGTTATTATTGAAAATGAACACTTAAAAACCTAAAGAAATCAAAAGGGGGATATAATGAGTTAATATACAATTCACTTTTCCTCTTCAAGAAAGCAGCAAGCATTGTTTTTGGAGTTTTGTTTCCAGACATTACCTCCTCATAAACAGAAGAAGAATGTTAAGTTCTGTGTTTTGCAATATTGTTCCTTCTTAATATGTTTTTCAACCAACTCTTGATCTGCAGCAACCATGGGTAAACCAAAGAACAAAATGTTACCAGCGTGAGAGGCTGTTTCTAAAGGAACACATCAGCTTAGCACAGTCCCTTAATTCTCTCAAGCCCTCCTTCTCACATTTGATTAATTCGATATCTGAAAGTATATCCTTGCCCTTTAAATGTACAAGGAATAAAGGGGAAAAAACAGACATGGGGGGGGGGAGGAAAGGAGCCAATGTGATATTTTGTTACACGCAGCTCTTGTACTTGAGCAGAAATGCTACACTGCAGATTTTTACAATTAACATTCCTGCCATGTACACAACTCTGGATGAAGCTAATAAATTCTTTGAAGCACACAATCAGCTTATTTTTTTTAAAATCATTTCATGTCAGAAATGGGTTGCAGCATTCTTTCGTGCTCCCTTCACTTCCTATTCAAAATTAAGATCTTATCAAGCCCCTCCTCCCACCCCATAAATAATTTTAGGGGCAGCGTCCTGGCAAGATGTTAATTTTAGACAGCAAGAAACATCTAGTAGAGAGTTTTAGTTTCGATACTGAGAAGCCTATAATGATATTACCTTTTCGTCCACCCCTAAATTAAGCAGTGGGGAGATTTGAAGCAGCCCTCTATGACAAATGCCAAAGTGAGTGAAAATGCTCTGTATATACATTTGGAGGGGGGGCGGGGATAAGATTATTCATGTTTTAAGGCTTATTATGCAGAGTGGTTTAACATTTTGTGCCTATTAATAGGTGACTCCTATCACATTTCAAACTTTTATTTCTACCATCTTTGAAGTCTGGGCCCTACAAAGGCTGTTTGTAGAACCACAGGAAAGTTAAAACAAATATGACTTTAGAATGATTCATGGGGCTAGGAATTTTCAGTGTAGCCTGAGGGGGAGGGGAAAGGAAGGCAGGCACTCTGTGTGTGTGTGTGTGTGTGTGTGTGTGAAAGGAAATGAAATGTTCACAATATTTTCCACTTGATAAATTTATTAAAGCATTTCAGAGTTATGTAGTCTGAACATTGCTGACATAAACAATCTTTGACCTGAAGCAGATCGTATTACACTCTGCGGGGGAAGCAGAATTAGAAAGAAGGAGAGAAATTAGAATCCCAAGATTTTAAAAATTGCCACGAGGTCATGGTGACACATACTTAATGGAATATATGGGCAGAGCAGAAATTATTTAAAGCGAATAAATGTAATGATCTGTTTATTCTTTTTTTGTTTAAGAAATTCCCCACCTTCTGGGTGCTCTTTTGCTTCACCTTGCTGCCCCAGAATCCCATTCTGCTGCGGGGGTTGGGGGGTGGGGTGGGGGGTTCGGGAAGCAATGGGGCCCTCTCTCAAAGACAGGATATTCGGTGCATTCATGTGGGTCTGGCCATAATTCTTTGTCCGTGATTCCTAATCTTGGGGGCCCAGCTGTGCTCAGACTCCCCAAAAGCCTGACAATTGGCTCCAGTGGCTTGGGCTTCTCAGCGATGTAGTCTGAGAACATTTTGGGCCCCAGGTTTGGAAACCAAAGCTGTGTAAGAGCAGACAATATAATCTGGGAGACAAGCCATGTGATGCAGTTGCGTGTTGAAGGGAAGGCTTGGTGAGGTATTGGCAAACTTTCCTTCAAGAAAACTTGTCTGCTACCTCTGTCTTTCTGAAGAACTCAAGGAAGTCATCAATGAAAACTCTATCTCCCCATTTGGGGGTGAAGCAAATTTTATTATTATTATTATTATTATTATTATTATTATTATTATTATTATT
>JAHTLZ010003518.1:23189132-23227671 GCA_023846285.1 Phrynocephalus versicolor
CACACACACACACACACACACACACACACACACACACACACACACACGAGTTTGACTGTGTTAATATGTCATTAACATGAGGTGAAAGCGTATCACTGGGTTGGATGCCACCCCAACAGCACACGCTACGATAATTATAATATGTCACATTTTGGCAATTTCAAAGAACAAATTGTATGAGAAAGCAATATTTAAGGAAGACAAATATGCTTTCATTGATTCTTGGCTCCGATGTTTCTGCCACATTGATTTCTTCATTTATCGGCCAGGGGTACACCCGGACTGCATATGGATCGTTTTGTACCGTTTATGCAGGCAGTGTTGTATACCGGCAATCACAGTCCCCCTGATGACAGGGCACTTGGGTTCCAAACCTTTCTTAGGTGGTCTGATTTCCCACATTTAAATAACGGTTGGTAATGAAAAGTTACTAAAGAGTCTAGTTATTTCAAGGTTAACATCCATGATCAGCAAACGCTTGTAGTAAGGAAATCCTTCTTCTTGCAATACTGTAAATACTGGGGAGGAAGGGGGGAGCATTCAAAAAGCATACAAATGATTTAGTGGTTTACCATTAAAGTTGGGTGGCAATATCCCTGAAAGAGTGGAGAGCACGGGAAACGCACACTTGGCCAGTGCATGATGCAACCGGTCACTCTCCGGTTTCTCCCCACTGCATGAAACAAAGGGAGGGAAAGTGCCTCAGGTACCAGATTTGGGTATCCATGAAAAGCAACACATGTTTCATAACTGGTTCTCTCATTATTGTATTTTTACTACCAGGGAGGGGAAGAGGCAGATTTTCTATCCCAGGGAACCCCCATTAAAATTAAAATAATTAAAATAAATTAAAATAATAGACTTGCCTAGATTCTTTGTACAGTACTGTATAATGACACGGCAGGGTAAAGGGTGAGTGCAAACAGTAGCCGTGCCTCTGGCAGCAAAATGTCTCGATCCAGCTCTGCTTCAGAGATTTCTTTCTTGGATGGGCGGGTGGTAGTGGTGGGGGTGAGAATCGAACATAATGAAAATCGTTTTGTTCCTATAATTCCACTCATCTTAATCCATCCCATTATAATGGGATTTGTTAGAACCCTTCTCTCTATGATATGAATTGCCAATAAATCCTACCATTGAAGATATCACCAATTTCCAGGTGTAAACGGAGAGCACAGAAATGATGAATGAAGACCTGTCAACACTTAAAACTTCCTAATACCTTCTAAAGTGGGTAGGTTCTCATAAATCTATGATGAACGACTTGTAAAATCAATTAAGGATAAATAATATTCATTTAATCAGGCGGCAGGAGAAAGGCAGAGAAAGAACTTCATAAAGAATTACTACTAATTCCGTTCAGGTTCAATATTTGGTTGCGACCAGAGCTCTGGTGCTCCTAGGTCCCCTTTTAGGAAAACTAATGAGCATAAGATGCTGCATTTGAAACGGTCAAGGGTCTCAGAAGATATACGTTCCCTTTTCTTGGTCTTAGATGGCGTGGATTCATTGCCAAGGAAAATGCCAGTTTTACTCAGAACAGGTTGCTTCCTTACAGTCATTTGTCCGTTCCGTGTTATGGTGCTTTTCCAAAAGGTAATTTTTCTTGTTAATCCATGCCAATGATTTTTTTTTAAAAAATAGAGGATTGATTAAAAAATATGGCACAGAATTAGAACATTAGGAAAAAAAAGGAATACAAACTCAAACATTTCACTCCAGAAATTCCCTTCAAAATTGACAATATTAACAAGAAAACGTTGCCACTCAGACACACGCCTAAATGTCACCCTTTGCATTACCAAGCAAGGTAACTGCATTGCTTGAGAATGATTACTTTGGAACTCTGGATTTTGACTAACAGATTGCTCAGATTCTATCTGGGAGTTGGCTGTAGATCAACTGTTCTCAAGAGGGGTCATATGGCCCGTCTGCCTAAACAATGTGAGAGGGTACTGAAAGATATATGTGGTCTTGTTTGATTAGGGGGGGCTTAAACCTGAGTAGAGCTCATAAAAGAGCCATGCCCCTTTACCCAAAAGTTAAGAATGCTCTTGTAGGCCTAACTTCTTTGTCCACAAAGATGGTGGAGGCTTTGGAGGACATCTTTGCAGCAGCTTAATGTCACAGTCATACCAGCATTCTCTGTGTATATAAATTTCATGCGTATTTTTTTTCGGGTGGTCACGTGGTTTTTAATGTGCAGTTAGTGTCCTCTCTTCTGCGTCGTATTTTCCTTTTTCTGGTTCCGTCTCTACCTGTTTATTTCGCATTTTTCCATGGGAAGCTGTCGAAAAAGGGGAACAACTGATTTTACTGCGTATTTTCTGTGTCCTGTCGTGGTTACAGAAGCAAATAAGTAAGCATTTTCTAGCAAAGTTTCTAAACCCAGCCTCCGGCGGTGGTTATTGAAACTTCGCTGAAACTGCTGTTCAAGGGGCGTGGTCGGCCAGGACCGGAATTTACTTCTCTTCGCGGTTAGGGTGAGATCTTTTTATGTGCAGTTAGCCGAAGGGAAACTACGGAGAAAACACAGGTATGACTGCAGCCTAAAAGTTGTGGACCCCTTTTGCTTACTGTGTAGCTACCGAGACCAGGGATTGAGCTCAATGCAATCTTTATGCTCAAGGCCAGCTTCAGAAGAACATATAGGGCGGAACCATTGCCTAGTCAGCCCACATACGGGATGCATATACCAACAGCAGTCCTGCCTGGGAATGCAGGGCCAGTAGGCGCCAGAGATCCCCAATACATTTAATAAACTCATGGGACTCTTTAACCCCCCCCCCCACTCCATGGTGTGCTTAGATTAGATAAAGCTGGAGCTTAGAAAAGTTGCTTTTTTTGGCTACATGTCCCAGAGTTCCAGAGCTGGAAGGTGCTGGGAGAAGTAGTCAGGAAGGCCCTTTTCCAAATTCTAGATAATACCTCTTTGGAGGTATCAAACAATAATTAAGGGATTATGAAAATAAAATACACACATGTGTATAGCAGAGAATAAATGAGCTTAGCAGCAGTAGCATGTAGATAAAGTGTAGATAATTGTTATAACTATTATCAGAATTTAGAAATGGAGAGACAAAGAAACATGACCTAGAATAAAACGCTTATATTGAATATATACAGCAAATATACAGCAAATAACAACAGCATAACACCAAGCAATAACATATATACAAATCAACAGAGTGTGGGGTACTGTTTCTCACCATGAACAGTCCCAATTTAACATTATTACAGCCAGTTCTTTTATACACATTTAGACCTCATCAGACATGATTTTAACCAATCACATCCTGACACAACATGATGTCATTAACTATTCCACCTGTGCTAAATCACTTAACCTGCTAGTGATTTCTAATTCCTTGCACTTGTGGCTAACATCATGACACTGCATTTTTGACTGACTCCATTTTACAAATCCTCTTTTCACTCTGTTAAATATACATTACATATATTTTGTCAATTCTACATATTATGACAGGAGGTTTTAAAGATACATATATTCCATCATCTATCACTGTACCACGCACAGTGGAAGATAGACTTGCCCATAATGATGACGTCTAGCTGTTTAGGATTACAAATGCTCCCCACCCCTGCTATTGGCCTTCTGATCTGCTCTGTCTTGGCCTTTTCCCTCTTGTTTTCCTCCAGATGTGCTGGGCTACGTTTCTAATGCTTTTAGCCATTCACTTCTCAAATTCTCTCTTGCCTTCATTTTTTTTTACTGTCTTACTAGATGCTTACACATTGTTTCTCTGGCCAAATACATGTTCTTAAGGTTCTTCAAACCACTCAACCATCTATTTCAAACTCTGGGACCTAAGTTAAAGAGATTCACACCTAGACCCACTGGATTCATTCGTACACAATTCCAAAGCTTAAAAAAATACTTTCAAATACTAGAATTCCTGGTATCTTCCATCCAGCAAGAGCGGTGCGATATGGCTGGGAGTCTGTAGGAACCGAAGTCGTAAAAAGTAACAGGCTAAAATTCAGGTTGCTGGCAGGCAAGCAATACTCCTCTGTCTGACCAGGCATTCCAGGTGGGCAGCAGCCTTCTCCTCCCCCAAGTCAGTTGGCACATTCACCAGAACCAGCTCTTTATCTTTCTCTAATCTATAGGAAAAAAAAACAGCACTAAGCAACCATACTCTCTCTCTCTCTGTCTCTCTGTCTCTCTGTCTCTCTCTCTCTCTCTCTCTCTCTCTCACACACACACACACACGAATTAGGTCCTGGAAACCCTTTGTCTTCTTCCTTTCAACGTGCCCAAAATAGTATTCAAACGCTTTTGAGGCTGAATAATAATCATTCAGAAAAGTGGGTCATCATCTTACTTCCCTGTGCATTCAGTTTAAAAAAGAGAGAAAAAAGAAAGAAAGCAGAATTCATCTTTCTCTGCAGTGATTAGTACTGCTGCAAGGCCGTTGGACTGCATTGCAGAAAGGCTATGTGGCTTAGGCTTCCTGCGGGAACAAGGAGTTCTTTGCCAGTTCCTGTGCCAGCTCTTGTCTCCAATATAGTCACCATTCGACTCTCTCGGAACAATGGCAGACACACACACTGCCCTATCTGCAAGGGGCAGCCTGTATGTGCCAACAACATTGCAGTGGACGTGTGTATATCTTTACACAGAACTAAGCCGCCCTAAGCTGGCTAGATATCAAGCCAAATGGTTGGGAATTTGATTCCCTACTCTGCATCATAAAAGAGCCAGCCTGTGTAGCCTTAGGCAAGCTGCAGGGGCATATCTGGGGGGGGGGGCAGAAGGGTACATCTGCCCCGGGCACAGCAATCTGGGGGCGCCTGGAGGGGGAGCAGGAGGAGGAAGCCATGCACCCTCCCGCTGCCCAGCAGTCCTTTCCCTAAGGTTCAGCAACAGCACCCCCCTCCACCGCTGCTGCTGCCGCTCGTACCCAAAGCAGGCAGGCAGGCAGGAGCATGGTGGCTGCGGCACCCTCCTCCTCTTCCTCGCCTTGGTGGGAAAGGTGTAAGGTGTGCGCACGCTACCGCACATGTGTGTATGCGCACACACACACCATGTCCATGGGGTTCAGGACCCGTTGCTGGGTGGGTGCGATGTGGGGGTATGGCAGGAAGGGCACAAAAAACAAACTTTGTCCCCAGGCGCTCCAAATCCTGGCTACGCCTCTGGCAAGCTGCACAGTCCCAGGGCAATCCCAGAAGAAGCAAACGGGAAATCTCTTCTGGGCACTCTATGCCTTGACAACTCTGAAGATGGCTGCCATAAGTCAGAATTGACCTGACGGCACATGATGATCATTAAGGTGTACTAACACGCATCGTGTAAGTGGCTAGAGTTGGGCTGTGCCTGAGGAGGGCCAAATGCAATTTCCCATTCAATCATGAAGCTCAGTAGGTGACTTTGGACCAAGAATCATCTCTCAGAGGAATGTACCTCTCAGGGTTGTTGCGAAGATTCAGATGAAAAAGAAAAGAACCATGGACTTGAGCTGCTTGAAGCAAATGCAAACAATTAATAAATGAGAAGAAGGTGGAAATGGTCTAAAAGGGCAATCTCTGAGCATGACTACTCAAAATGTAGGGCTTATGTTACCTTCAGTAAGGCTTACTGAGAGAAGAGACTGAGTGAGCCCAGACCCAGAAAGAAAATCCACCCTTGTCCGACACTTTTGTCACTAGGGGGAAATTCTGTTTCACTATATTGTGTCCAAATAATACCTTTTATCCAGAGGATTGGTTAGGCATCAGGATAATCAAATATTGCATCATATTCATCTGTTTTAAAGAGATCAGCTATCCGAACAGATAAAAGCTTTACTGTAACTTATAAAGTGCAATTTGGTTTTCTTCTGAAATTATTTGGAATGGTCCAACAATGAGTGCATATTTGCAATATGATTTTTGGTATCTCTCTTTCCTAAATCAAGTTTAACCTTCTGGCATTTCTCACTCTCTATAGGTAAAAGTCTTTGTTGTAAAATATTGAGCATCACTTTGCTTGCATGGGAAATTAATATTATGGTATTATGTGTTTTCTTTCTTTGAGTATGTTTAACATTTCTAGTCAGTGGGCCATTGGTCCTCTGCCCCCCTCCCCTGGTATATGTTGACATATTGTTGTTTGGGTTTCAATAGATTCAGGGCATGTCCAAACCTCGGCCCTCCAGATGTTTTGGACCACAGCTCCCACAGTCCTTTGCCATTGGAAATACAGGCTTGGAATTCTGGGAGTTGTGGTCCGAAACATCAGGAGGGCCGAAGTTTGGACATGCCTAAGTCACTATTCAATTGAGAACTGATTCAGGGTTTTAAATGTTGTGTGTTTTTTGTTCCGGTGTCTGCATTCTCATGGTCACCCATGTGGCAAGAAAGGCTGGTTGGCCAGGAAGGAGCAAAGATCTTCCCTTGACTCATAAGTGGACACAGCTGATTCTGTTTGTCGCTGTAAATAAACATGTGCCCTACCCTACTTACTGCAGTGGGCTCACCATCACCTCCTCATTGGCTCCCATGCTGGGTAGCTCTATGTTGTCTCTTCAACAAAACACAGCTGGGGGTGATGGTGGTAACAGCATGCCCAATCTCCTCTGTGTGTGTGTGTGTGTGTGCGCGCGCGCGCTTTTAAAAAAATATGTTCAACTGGAATAGTGCTAGTTCCAAAGCAGAAATGGAGTGGGGGGGGGGGGAGGAAAGAAGAGCTTGGACTGCAGGATATCTTGCAGTCCAAAACCCATTAGCCTTGGCACCTGTTGCAGCCAACCCTGCAGACCTACAGGGCTTACTTGCTTCAATACGGGAATTCACCCACCCATATCAACATGATTCAAAATCAATCATGATCACTGTTGAGTTAAAGTAAACCATCTCCACATGGCTGTTTTTTTAATCTGCTGTCTGACAAAAAAAATCACATGCTTGTCTGTATGAGGTGTAGGTGGATATTTTAAAATTGATTTCAAGCACACTAAACCTGATGCAAATCCAGAAATATTAGGATGTGTAACTGAGCTCTTGGTCTCTTGAAATGACTCTACTGGTAATCCATTTGTTCATGGCAGTTTATATCTTCCTTGTTAGAAAGAACAGCTTGCTAAGATTGCAGGTTTTCTTTGTAGGAATTTTACATCCCTACATTACTTCTCTATAGTTCTTTAGTAGATTGTTTCCATCTTCTCTTTATTTTACTTTTATCAGATACGATACTCCCTTACTGATTACTGATTTGGGCTTCCATTTCCTTTTAATTTCTTGGATCTTATGGAGATCTCTTCTTTCTGGATTTGTTCTATTTTTCTTATCCTCCTCTATTCCTGCTTGATCCACTTGATGGCCCTAAGCATGTATTTGAAATAAGCAAATTACTGACATCTTAGAATTTTGCTAATTGCTTTCCAGCCTTACTTCTGGAAAGGCCAAATTTTCCTTTGACATATGGTTCTGCTTTATTTCCTATTTTTGCCCCAGAACATTCTGTTTGGGTGGCTGATCAGTTTCCTCTTCAATATTTTCATAAAAACTTCTGATTTCTTCCTCTTCAAGATCTGTAGCTGGAGCATAGAGCTGAATGATTATGTTGCCAGGCTTTGAATTACAACTCCAAATCCCTTGCACCGTGTCTTGCCTCACATGACGCCCATCCCCCCCCCCGCCCGAGTTTGTCACTTCTAGAGTAAAACCCCTGGTGACTTTCTGATTGAAACTGTCCTGTTTGTGTCCATTTCATTCACCTACACCAGTGTTTCTCAAACTGGGACTCACTACCCCCAAGGGAGTCCCAAAGCATTTTCTCATAGGGTTACAGGGTTCTTGTAACCCTTGTTAAATACTTTCTTTCTTGACCTTTTGAAGAAAAATATTAAAGTTAGTGTGTAGGAGAAACAGGCCCTTTGGGAGAGAATGAAGTCTCTGGTTTCTGAAAAGAGGTAAGCAGGACAATTTTTTTCTGAAAGAAAGAAAGAGAGAGAGAGAGAGAGAGAGAGAGAGAGAGAGAGAGAAAGAAAGAAAGAAAGAAAGAAAGAAAGAAAGAAAGAAAGAAAGAAAGAGAAATGCCAAGAGGAAAGATATCATTTTGTAAAATAAATAAATAAATTGTTGATGCTCTCTGCAAGAAAGGGATTTTAAACATGACATGTCACTTCTGGAGAGCATAAAGAAGTGGAAGGAATGGGAAAAAAGAAGAGGAAAAAACATACCTACAACATACCCACCAGGAGGGGGACACACACATCAAAATATAATGGTCTGCCCCTTCTGCAGTGGATACAAGGAAAGCTTTCTGCCAGTTTCTGAGGAGGGTCCTCTCTGTGTGAAGCCCCCCCCTCCTCCCCGAGTACTGCAATGGCTTTCCACCCACTTGGCCCATCTTTGAAGTCCTTTGCCTTCTCTTCTCTCTACCTTGAACTTTCTCCAGCCTGTTCCATCTCCAGTATTGAAGTTGTGTTGGTAGAGTCGGCTGCAAGAGAAGCAGGTGGATGAGCATCATCATCACTGACAGTGCTACCATGTTGGAGGGATGATGATGATGATGGCCTTTTTATGCAAATGTGGAGGTTGTTTTTTTTTTTTGCAAAATTGCATAGCTATTATAAAAGGAGATCATGACATTGGAAAAGGTTGGGAACCACAGACGTATACCAAGTATTAGAGTGTTTAAATGATCAGTATCTTCTGATGCAATTTGCAATGTACCTTGGTTCGTGTCGCCACTGTATGTAACCGTCATGATAACCTAGTCCATATACTTATGCAGGGCATGAGTCAAGTGGATAGAGGGACGCTCTTCTCCCTCTCACAAAAGACCAGAACTAGGGGACATCCACTCAAACTGAGGGTTGGGACAGTAAGAACAGACAAAAGAATTTTTTTTTTTTTACCCATCGTGTTGTTAAGTCTGTGGATCTCCCTGCCAGGAGTACTTCAAGGACCAGATGTGGTGATGGCATATGGCCTGGGTGCCTTCAAAAGGGGATTGGACAGATTCCTGGAGGAAAAGTCCATCACAGGTTACAAACCATGAAGGAGATATGTAATCTTCAGGCTTAAAACCGGAGTACTTCAAGGACCAGATGCAGGGGAATGGTATCAGGAGACAGATATCTAGTCTCATGCGCTCCCAGACGCATCTGGGGGGGCGCCATTGTGAGATACAGGAAGCTGGACTAGATGGGCCTTTGGCCTGATCCAGCATGGTTCCTCTTATGTTCTTATGACTGGGCTTCTGACAATCATTTCTAGTTGGGTGTGTCCTCCTCCACCTCTGCCTGCCTGCCTATCTGTCCATAAAATATAATATTTTTAGCTCACCTTTCTCCTTAAAGGATTTTCATTAGGACTTGCTCACAGATAAGTGTTCGTAGGATGGTAGCCTTAGGGGCCCAGGTGATCTAGGAGGCAGGTTTGTATCATTAAATCATCACACCGAACTATCTGCTAGCAAACAGAAAGAGTGCATGTTAACTCACACCGATGTACCCTTTGCAAGCTCCTGATATTATTTTGCCCCACATAATCAATTCGTCTGTATGACAGAATTTGGAGGCACCAGGAGGAAGCTGCACTGCTGAAGAAGAGCCATTCAGGTAAATTGCTTGGATAGAAGAACACCTGAGAATAGTATTTTAGCCTAACCAAGCTCCTTGGAGGAAGAGGACAATATCTGATAGAATAAATAAGAAATAATAAGAAATAAATTGTAAGGAGAGCCTGCCAATTGGAAACCGACTGTCTAGGGCCTCGTCCTCAAAATTAAATGGCCTTTTCTTGCTCCCATCCATGGTTCTCCCTTTCTTGAGAAAGGCAGAAGGGTAAAACGGTGATGGAGGGAAAGAAAGAAAGTCTTTTCAAATTATTCATGAGACTTACAGTATATCTAGGCCACTCTATCTTTCAATGCGCTGTTAAAAAGGCGAGTTTGATCTTTGTTAAAACCATTTGTCGGAGGATCTTGTAAACTTCTTTCCAGCAGAACGATTTCCTTATAAAGTTTCGGTATTCACGGGGTGGGTGGTGGGTGGGGGAGGCCATTGTCTGAACCAGATCGGTAACAATAGCAAGGGGTTAACAAATGAGCAGCAGGTTCTACAGATTCCGCATCCCCCCAACCCCCAGATATCATAATGGGACCCAAATGGAACTAAGTGATGCATAAAGGAGAAAGCAGAGAAGGAGCTGTATTCGAAAGCGAGCCATGGCTAGAAGCTGCAGACGAGGACTGGAGGAGGTCCAGGAATGACATCCCGCTTGGCCATGAAACTTAATGTTAGATTTTGGGCCCGCCACTCTCTTTCAGAGCAAAATGCCTGGCAGGGTTGTTGTGTACAGAGAATTGAGGAGAAGAGATGCATAAGCAGCTTTCTGATCCATGGGAGAAGATGAGGTTGAACTCTCCAACAAATACGAATATTAATGTTTTTACAATGCTATAGTGTTAGACTAAGCCTATTGGTTTTCACTGGGTTTAAGCAGTACCTAACTGCATTGAACTGGAGCCAACAAGTACAACTCAATGATAAATAGTCGACCCTGTAGAATGGCTCCCTCTAGTGGTCAGTTAGGATAACTACACCAGGGTTTTTATTTCTGAGTTTTAAATTTACTTTATTTTACTTTGGCTGATACTTCACGTCCATCTCATCGCTGTTCGCGGTCCCACTGGGGACCGGTACAAAGAAATCTAACTGCACGTCCATTGCGAGACGAAGTTTGTCCCAACCACGCCCCCTGAACTACTATCTAAGCGGGATGAGAGATTCCCCTCCCTGGCCTCGGGAATCTCCTCATCTCGTTTCTCATTCCGATACGAGTGCCCATGAGGTCAGTCTCCTCCCGCAACATGCCATTCTCCATCTAGTGGCAGAAGTGCGAAGTGCCATTCGCCAGTACATTCCCTATGGAGTTAGCAACGCAGTGCAGCGAGAATAAAAGACAAATGCCTCAAATGTAGCTCCGTAACGCATTGAAGGCAAGGCTTCGGAGAATCGAAACATCGAAAAACAGAAGGTCGGGTCGAAAAAAATCCGGAGAACAAAGGCATCGAATTTCACATCTCATCATAGAACGAGGACATGTGGAAACAGTTATGCTGGTATCATCCATCACGCCCGTGCGTACACGGGAACAAGGGCAGAACTGCAAGAAGACCATGTGACTACAACCGACATCAACACGCAACGATCTTCCTCCCGGGACGAGAGTGGACGTGAAGTAACCATCTTTCTGGCATCTGATAAGCAAATTTACGGATGCTGAGAATGAGGATGAAGGGTTTCCTAATGTATATAATATAAGCATACATGTAATTATGCGTACATAATCACACACAGAGATACTGAGGTCAATGAGGCTTGCTTTGTTTTAGAAAATGAGAAAAGGGTTGAAATTTTGCTGCTGGTTGGAGGGAGGGAGGAGAAAGAGAAGCAAGTTATATAAACTTGTTTGAGTTGCCAGCAAGCAGATCCCAGCCCTCCCCCCCATTTCCACCTACCCCTCTCCTTGCCCTGGTGTTCTCCCTTTATGGCCCTGCTGGAGATAGGCTGCTTGGTTTTCAACTGTAATGCTGTTGAAGTCTGGATCACTAGATCAGGGTGACCTAGTGATCCAGTTCTGGTAAAAGTTTGGCAACAGCCTTTTAAACACAGGCAATGTGACTCTTAATAATAGCTAAGGTGGCTTAAGATGGCATAAGCAACGGGCAGAATAAAATCATTCTTTCCCCCCCTCTTCTCTTTTCATGGGATGAGGTTAAAAACTCTGTGTGGACATGAAAAACCTAGCAATGTTTTGGAAGAAGCTGAGAGATGATTAAAATTATGTGTCTGGATTCATATAAAGTTCAGGGAGTGGATTATGTCTGTGAAGATTCTCAGTCATCCAGGTGATGGAACTTGAGTCATGGCTACTGGACTTCTTTTTTGAGAGATAGAAACGTTTCGCTGTTCATCCAAACAGCTTTATCGGTCTGAATACAGCTAGTGCAAATCCTCCACCTTATAGGCAGCTTTGACCTCTTGTCACCCTGGCCTGAATTAGGCTCATAAGATGAACAATGGCCTAAATAGGCTCGTTAGGGAGACAATAGTATCCTTAGCCTTAAGGTGAACAATGGCCTAAGGTGTTGAAACCTATCAAGAATAGGTCGTTAGCTATGGCCTTGGTGGTGAAGGCTTTTTTATTTGTCTCGGTACTTTGGAAAGCACAGCCTGATAAGTAGCAGATAGACTATGCTGGAGCCCACCACCTCTGTTGAGGGAGGGGTTTTCAATGCTCACATGAATGGCCTCCCTTACTCCTCTTTCAAACCACCTCTCTTCTTTGTCTAATATGTGTACATCCTCGTCTTTGAAAGAGTGCCCTTTGTCCTTCAAATGGAGGTGTACTGCTGATTCTGGTCCTGAGCTGTTGCCCCTCCTGTGTTGGGCCATCCTTCTGTTTAATGGCTATTTAGTTTCTCCAATGTAGAGGTCTGAACACTCCTCACTGCATTGGACCGCATATACTATATTGCTCCTTTTATTTTTTGGTATCGGATCCTTTGGGTGGACAAGTCTCTGCCTTAGTGTGTTTGTGGGTTTGAAATAAACAGGGATGTGGTGTTTGCCAAAAATCCTTTTAAGCTTCTCCGACACTCCAGCCATGTAAGGAATGACCAGGTTCTTCTGTCGGGTCTGGGTCTCAGACTGATCCCTTGTTCTTCTGGGGTGGCCCACTGCTTTGTTGAAGGCCCACTCTGGATATCCACAGGCCTTAAGTGCTGTCTTCAGGTGCCTGTCTTCCTTCTTCTTGGCTTCTGTGGAGGTGGGGATACTCTCTGCTCTGTGGCTTAGGGTCCTGATGACTCCTAGTTTGTGCTGTAATGGATGGTGGGAGTCAAACAGTAAGTATTGATCTGTGTGGGTGGGTTTCCTGTAAACTTCTACTCCCAGGCCACGGTCAGGTCTGATGATGACTGCACAATCCAGGAAAGCCAGCCTGTTGTCTTGGGTGTCTTCCCTAGTGAACCTAATATTAGTGTCCACCACATTGAGGTGGTCTGTAAAGGCCTGTACTTCCCGAGTCTTGATTTTCACCCAGGTATCATCTACATACCTGAACCATCCTATATTATTCATTATATATAAAGACGCCATATGACTGACTTTTTAAATTTAAAAAAAAATCACTTAAACTCACTGAGAATGGGCTCCAACAACCCATGGCAACCCTAAAGTAATGAATTAAAACAATGTGAACTCAAAATCATTGCTAACAATGAAATGATGAACGTAATGAACTTTAAAATTTGCAATTTCTTTTTCAAACTAAGGGGACACATTAGTCTTGTTTTTTTTAAAAAAATGCCTAGACTTTGCATGTGGTTTCCCACCCCACCCCCTTTTGTGAGTACCTTGTAAAATGTAGGGATGCTTGAGGAAGGAAAGCAGATAAACCAGACAGAGATTTTTTTACGACAGATGAGGCTTTAGCTCCATTCACATACCTGTGATGTGAGGCAGCATTTCATAATGCAATCTAGACACACACACACACACACACACACACGCACGCACGCGCGCACACACACACACACACACACACACACACAGAGAGAGAGAGAGAGAGAGAGAGAGAGAGAGAGAGAGAGAGAGAGAGAGAGAGAGAGAGAGGTGTCCCAAATTGAGAGCCAGAAAGAGATTTGATTTTCCTGAGCGAAGTCAATGTGACATGCTAGGAGTGGTGATCGCTTAAGAAAACCCCCACTACTCTGTAAATAGAGGTCAATTTTGTGTTGATGATCACATGGTGAATTCTGAAAGAAATAGTTCTTCAGGTTTTGGACAGAGCTCATTTTGAAAGAGAGCTGTTGAAGAAGCCTTCTATCTAATGCTTGTAACATTTTCACTATTAGCTTCCCCATCATTACAGATTTATACAGTACTTGCCTAAAAAGAGCTCATCAGTTTTGTTCTTCTGATGCCAACCAAGACATACGTATTTATTAATTAAAATACTTACATCCCACCCTCAAGATAGGATGCCTACAACATACAACAAAGCCATCTGAATCAACTTAAAACCATGCTCCTCTTTCAGAATTCCACAACCTACCTGACTCAATTTGCCTAGCCTCCTAACAGTTTGCTAAAGAGCCATGTTTTGGCTTGGTGATGAAATGAGGGCATGGCCAACACTAGTTGGGCCTTTGAGAGATGCATAGATGCATCTTTAGTTTTTAAAAAATGAGGAATAAGTCATTGGGTGCCTACTGGAGAAACAACAAGGTGAGTGCTTCTCCTACTTTATATCTAATAGAAAACATTTACATGATGGATTTTAAAACAACCCTTACACATTTTAAGACCCTCTATTTGTCCTCACAGAACTGGCCACATTACAGTACACAGCAGCAAGACTTCTGCAAACTGGCAACAAAAACAGTTCCAAACACAGCTGCAAATTAGACCTAGTTGTGAAAAAAAAAGATCCGTGACCTATTCACCCCAGCTGGCCTAAATGATTCGCCCTCAAAGACCAAATGGCAAAAAAAAGGGTCCTATATGTTTAGCTGAAAGTCCAAAAGGCAGTGATACCAAGGCGATATCACGAATGATGCTGTTGGGATTACACCATGTTAAGGAATGCTCTACACATGGTATTTTGTCTGTATTCTCCTTACATTATAAAAATAACCAACCACTTCCTCTTCTGTAATGTAAAAGCATCTTTTGAGATAGACTCTTCATTTGCAAATGTCTGCCAAATTCCGCCCTCCCAACCATCAGTGCAAATTTGTTTATTATGGTGAAGAGTGAGGAGGGGTGGGTGGCGGGTGGGTCAAGAAGGCTTGGGAAAAATGGTTAGTATGATCCGCATCATGTGTTTGGCAAGAAAAAGGATTGGAAACATTTGCCTGGAACTCAATCAAGGGACAAAAATTCTTCTCTGCGAGTAGCCTGATAATTCTTGACTTTAATTTTATGCTCTGGGGAAGATTATGAATCGGAGCACAGGGAAGAATAGAACATTTGGACCTGATGTCGACAGAGAGAACAAAGGACAGGATTAAAAGAACTCTAATACTGTTTGCATGCCTTTCAAGACATAGATCATTGTTTACGATGTCATAAAACAGAAAGCTCTTGCTGTACAGTGATAATTCCAGATGCAATCCTGCTGATTTTCCAGCCTGTTCCAACTCAAAGGCCTCTATCAATGGCTGTCAACCACAAGGGATAAATGGCAACATGTACCTATTGGACACACTGGGAGCCGAACAGCTGTGGAGGCACAGGCTATTGGTGGAAAGCAGAAGGTGGGGGCCGTTACTTTTTTGACCCAAAACTTCTGGATTTGTTCACAGGAGCCATAAATGGCTGGCCAATTCTGGGAATCCAACTTGAAAAAATAGTACAGATTTCAAGCTCGGGGGCGGCAGGGGTGGGTGGGGACAGAATGCTGGACTAGACGGCTCTTTCATTTGATCCAGAACAACAGGCCCTGAGAACAAAGTTTCAGGGAGGATCCAGATAAAAATCTGATTAAAATAGCGGAAACATAACAGCTATAAATCCTGGAACTTTTGGCTTTGTTACCCATCAACATGCTGCAATTTAAAAAGGGGTCTTGCTAAAGTTTCAGCAAATTTTAGGGATGTGCCAGAGAATGGAAACTCCGTCACTGGCATGGGGAGGCTACCAAGAAAACCTCTCATTGTGCCCCAGTCTAGAAATAAGCCCACACTTGGAATCTGGAGAGCTGTACCCCTTGCACACCAAAGCCTGCATTTTAAAAACAAATTTTAAATTTTTAAAAAAGCCACCTCATGCCTTCTCTTATTGGGTGCATGTTGACACTTCTCTACCCTCTTTTTAAAAAAGATCTCTTTAAATCAGTGGTTTTCAACCTGTGGGTCCCCAGATGTTCCTGGACTGCAACTCCCAGAAACCCCTTCCAGCACAGCGCGTGGTGGAGGCTTCTGGGAGTTGCAGTCAAGGAACATCTGGGGACCCACAGGTTGAGAACCACTGCTTTAAATAATTCTAGGCCAAGGAGGAAAGGCAGTGAAATTACCCACATATCCTAATGGGCAAGGAAATCTCCCCATAAAAATAAAAACAAAGCAACAACAACTGCAACAACAAAAATGTGTGGAGCAGGGGAGCTCATGGCCGGGTAATATCCAGAGTTACTTTTACTTGGGAGAGATCAGCTAAAATCAATTGTAACTAAACCCTTACAGATTTCAGTAGGACAACCACTGCAAGGATGACACATTTGATTCAGACCAATAGGTACTTCTTCAACCCAGTAAGGGCTGAAGATGAGATGATGGAAGTTGTACTGTACACCAGCTACCCTCAGCTCCAAAATGTCCAGCCAGCATGGCATTTTTGTGGATTCTTTGTACAACACCAACGTGATCAGCCTAATATGGCGTTTCCCATCAAATCCTAAACCACATAACCTTCTGGATGCTTCAGAAGTGGTTGGGCACAGAAAAAAAGCAACAGACTGGCAGAGGAGATAAAAAAGAAAAGATGAGAAACACTGACAAGATGGAGAGGCAGGTGGGAGAGAAAAACGTAAGGGACAGAAGTAGAGGGGGTGGGGGAAGAAAGAACTGTGTAAGGTGCTTGAAAGACACACCACAGCACAAATGCTACTGATATAGATCAGTAATACTCAGTGTGGAAAACTTTTTTTAAATTTAATTTTTAATTTTTTCTTTATTTAACAATCCGCTTAAAATAACACATGCCGCTTAATACAGTAGTCCCCCATTTAGTTCAGGGAGTAGGTTTCCGACCCACCTGCAATAAAGGAAAATCCACCATATGCGGATGCCTTTATCTGCGGGTCAGGTTGGGACTGGCAAGCCTGTATGGAATCTCCTGAACTCATTCCGGGCCTAGCGCTGCCCAGAATGGGCCTCCGGTGGGCTTCCCAGGCCTGTACAGGGACCAGAAGTGGCTTCCAGCGAACCAAAACCATGCCTTCTCTTATTGGGTGCAGACCAGACGTGACTTCCAGGCCACAGCTTGCCCCAGACCCAGTGCTGCCTGGCCACTGCCTTGCCACCCGCCCATGCCTTTGGTCCCAGTAAATCTACGATATACCGGGACCGCTATATATGAAGTGCAATGTCGCAAGGGACTACTGTATAACTTGTTATACATATAATATACACTAACAGTAACAACATATTCAGTGTTCTGAAACTATCCAACAGTCCAAACCATATTCCATGTCATCCAGTTTTGGTTTTGGTATAAGATCCGTGGTCAGTAGAGGTTGCCATATTTTCAGGTGATTGTTGTGTTTTATCTCTTCTCTGTATTGCGTAAACCTACTAGCCCACTCTTCCGTAGCTGCTACTTCCCATATTCCATTTACAGATCTTGTGAGAGATCCTGGGAATATTTCCAAGCATGAGTAATTTCCATTCTAGCTACACCCATGACAATTGCTGTAAATTCTTTATTAGCTAGCTTTTTCAATTTCTCCAGTAAATAATTAGAACAATAATAACATTACATTTGGAACTAATTTCTGTTTGGTTATTTTCTCCATCCAGTTAATTATCTTATTCCAAAATGTTGCACCAACCACATACGCTCTCAAGTTCCTTTCCATCCACAAGTACGCCAACTCTTATCAGAGATTTCTCTGTTAATTTTGTGGGATACAAATACCATCTGTGTACTACTTTTAAAACCATTTCTTTTGCTTTTGCTGAAACTGATGTATATGGATACCCAGTTCCATTCCTTGCCTATAATTCATTCAATATACTACCATTTAAATTTCTTTCCCAAACAACTGTAGACCCTAAACTTCTGGCAAATTCTTCATCTACATTACATTTATGTACAATATATTGAAGTTAGCCCATTGTTTGTATTCTTATCTTTTCCCACACAGCATTGTTCAAACTGTTAGTGATCTCATGGCACCATGGCTTGGGTATATTTTTGTTGCAAAAATTCTTATCTGTTTTAATTGTAACCAGATAGTCCTTATTAGTCTCAATTTCTGTTCCAACTGGTTGATAATTACTGGTTTCCCTGATACAAATATCTGACTCTGAATCCAATATCAGCCCTGTGCCTAAATTGGGCAAATTTTTCTTATGATTTGAAATTGGGGTGCTTCAAAATGGGACAACAGGCCGATATAGGGGTGTCTAAAATTCCTATATGCTTCTTCCATATTCTTAATGTTTCAAAATTATATACATTCTGAATTTTGTCACTCTTCTTAAGTTGGTTTGTCGTTAAGTACATATGCATTCCTTATACTCTCCTCTCCTCCGGCCTTTATCTTAACCCAGTCGCTACATTTTCATCTGTATAAATGTAGTCGTTTTGATTTGAGAAGCTTCATAATATTTAAGTAATTGTGGTATAGCCAATCCTCCTTTTGCACGTTCACTATACTGTTAACATGTTTTAATCATTTTCTTTTACCCACAATAAAGTTTTCTAGACTTTTCTGTGCTGAACGCATTTTCTTCATGTCAGGTTGCAAAGGCATATTGTGAAATAAGAATAAATTTTTAGGTAAAATGTGTGCCTTAACCAATCCTGTTCACCCTAACAGTGTTAAGCTTAATTTTTCCACGTCTTCATTTTTCTTTAATAATTATGACTAATTTTTAAAAAAATGTCTGTATATCAATTGATTAACACATGATTATTTGTATATTAACACTTAATTATTTACAGTTTTATTTCAAAGGCATCCAGACATTGCTGGTAAAGGAATTTAAAATGTAATTTTTCTTTACTTCCACTTTTTTTTGTTAAACTTAAAGGAGTCAGATAACGCTCTTAATTATGCCTTAGTTATTTCATTTTCTAGTTATTTTTTCTAGCCCTTAGAAGTAGCTACTTACTGTATTTGTAAGTATTTACTTCCAAACTGTAGAAAAAACATTTTTGTTTAAATGTCACCTGTTTTTGTTTATTTTACATTTTGTATTTAGTTTTAAAATTAAAAAACCAAAAATAAAGTTATCTTAAAAAAGGAAAGAAAAAGCAAGCAAAAAACTACTATACAATATCCATTTTACAAAAAAAAGGTCTTACGAAATGTCGTACGAAATTCGTTTCATGAAACACAGGAATGAATCGGAAACCGATTAATGCATTCTGGAGGTTGGAAAAAAGGCCAAAAAAACTCCCCCCCAGGCCGCGGTGTAAAGGCGACTTTAAAGGGATGCAGAGCCGGCAACCCCCCCAACCCCCCCCGAGCCCCCCCCCCCAGTGCAATGCAAACATGGACAAAAGCAAACAGCAAGGCAGTCCTCACCAAAAGTGCAATGAAAAACAATGCAAACCTGGACAAAAGCAAGCTCCAAGAAAAAACCCAGGTCATTCCCACCCAAAGTGGAATGAAAAACAATGCAAAAACACACAAAAAAAGCAAGGAAACCTCAGCTCCCTACCTTTCCAAGTTCTAAAAGTCGAAAAACTGCTGCAAAACAATGTCCAGGATGGCGCAAAAACTTGATGAAAAAAACTCCTCCCACCCCTCCACAAACTATGGGGGCGCAATGCATCCTGGGTAACTTGTTCCAAAATGGGGAACAGATTTCCTTGGGAATTTTCATCTTGTGAAGCAACTGTATTCCCAGAAATTTCATTTGTCTTGCGGGTTTTCCGGTTTACGGGGTGTTCGTCTTAAGAGGTACCACTGTACAAAACTTGCCGTGTGCTCCACGTCGGATTTTTAAAAATGGAAAGGACTCCCTTTGCTTGTAACAGGCTCAGAATAACTCTTTTGGTCTAGCAGAGGACATCTTTGTTATTCAGCTGGTGACTGAATCCTGTGAAATAGAACAGCCCGAATGGCAACGTTCTTATGTCACAAAAGCATTTTTACGCACTAGAAAGAAGCTGCTTTGCCTACAAGTTGAATGTAAACATTGTATGGATTTAAGTATCAGCTATAGCCTAATGGCCACTGGGATTTTACCATATTATGTGGTGACATGGAATCATCAGAGGTGGCTCAAAACATTTGCCTTTCAAAATGTGTAGGAATAAGCATTAGCATGATGGATCTCAAATTGTGGAAAATTGAAAAATTGCCTTCTAATTGGATAAAACCACCGTGTGTAGACAAAAACTCAGAAAGGTAAGGGAAAGTTCACTGAGAGTGGAATAACATGCAGCAAAAATGATGCTCTGTGCTTCACCAAATGATTGGTCTATTAAAAAAATGTGGAAGCATTTTCAATGCTGTAGCCCAGTGGCGCTTTGTATCAATTGGTCCAAACAAAAGTCAAAAATGGCTTTCAGGGCACCCTGCCGCAATAGTGGCACCTTAGTAATGTAATTTAATTCTTTTATTGTTAAATAAATGTGGCTTGTTAAAAAAAAATAAGCAATGTTTTTGAAATGGACGCTTGAAGGAAAACATCTTTAGAAATAGATCAACAGCTATAGGTTTTTAAAAAATCAGTTTTGTACACTGTAGGCTACACAAAAAGTATAGTCTTTGGATGAAGCCAGGCTTCCTTGTCTTGAGAACACACTTTACAACTTGGGTGCTCCTACAGAGGAACTCAGGTCTGACTGACATGAGTGTCCGCTCCATTCATCTTGACAGGGACTAACTACTGCGAAGATGTCTATTGGCTCACACTATACTACCTCTACTTATACAACCGTATGACAATTTCAATTTATTTTGTAAAAATGACACAAGCAACAATGCTGAGAGTCTTCCCATGAAACAACTCGCCTTGTCAAATTGTTTTTGCTGTTTGTGCCACTGGTTTCATGGGCGCTGTGCCAAATGAAAGACCAAATGAAACATAACATTTGAATTTTGAGGTGGGTGGGTGGGTGGGAAGTGGATTCATAAAAATAAAGCACAGAAGTATTTCTTCTTAAAAGGACCATTCCATAAAACAAAAGGGGAGGCTGGGAAGATAGGCACCTGTATTCAGGAAGGCAAAGCATGCTGGAGGATATATAGCAGCAGAGCTTAGACAACAGCAGCGACTTGTTATAGGAAATAGGAATAGGAATCTTTATTGTCATTGCCCCCTTGCAGGAACAACGAAATTTTGTGGTTGCTATATAAAACTCATTTAAAACATTTCACATAGATTTAAAAACAGGTACAACACATAATATGACATATAAAATGACTAAAATATGACATATAAAAAAAGCTGACTTCAAAGTCCAGGATTTCCGTTTAAGGCCAATATTGCTCTTAAAAGGAAGCTATTTTTGAGACGGTTTGTTCTTGCCCTCAGTACTCTATATCTCCATCCCGATGGCAACAACTCGAAGAGGCGATGACCAGGATGTGATGGATCTCTTAATATATCTAATGCTTTACAGTGGCACCTGGTAGTATAAATTTGTTCTAGGGTGGGGAGTGAACAGCCCACAATACTCTCTGCAATTCTTATGATTCTGTGCAACACTGTCTTATCCCGGTGGGTACAACTTCCATACCACACACATAACCCGTAAGTCAGCACACTCTCTTATTGCATCATAATGGGAGGGTGGCCAATGGGAACCCTTATTCACTGTCCTAACACAGTGGGAGAAAGTTGAAGAGATGACGCTGGTCAGGGCTGTGTGCATCGGATGCATGGAGTCATCTCCGTTCAGAGTCCTGAGCGTCCAATACTGTATTATGCAGGGAATTCAAAGATCTACCTCAATATGTTATTCTTCTGGTGATCTGAGGGACAGGTGAGAGGCATGTTGTTTTCAAATGGATTTGTGGGTGGTTTCTTTGTTGTTGTTCTTTTTTGTTTGTTTCTTAACTGTTCCCATATGGTGCCTGCTTGGAGTTTTCTGAAACTATTTTTATGTAAAAAAAACACCAAGGAGCTTATCTTCAACATGGATATCCTGACTGCTGTCTTGAAAGGCCTTCTGAATTTCTGATTATTCAGGACAGGCATATAATATGTGGCCCACAGCTTGGACGTTATATATATTGTTTGTATTGCAACTATCAGAATCCATCGACCAGCAAAACCAGTTACTATGTTGGCTGAGGTTTCCCAGAGTCTAGAACAAGAACTTTCCTAATCTTTTGTGCAGATTGCAGTACCTATTTTCCTTCCCTTTTAGGCCAACCTTTCCTAAACTGTTGCCCTCCAGAGTTGCAGGCTGAAGAAGACTGCTTTAGGCAAGTCATGTCTCATCCAAGAGATGAAAAAGAACAGAAGAGAAGCTCCTAAATCATGAGAAAAGCAGATCATAGCTCAGGAGGTGTAAGTTTATAGCCCCCACACAAGGGTTAAAAAAAGGGGTAGTAAGTTAAAGCAATGGTTGTAATCTGAAGTCGAGATGATTAAGTTTTGGAAGCTATGCAGCAGCGGAAAGTTTATGGCTCCTGCCATGGTACAATCCTTTAACATCTACACATCCTCTGCTTGTCTTTCTTCAGTCCATTGGGGCGTTGGTGGGGCAGGGCATAAAAATTCTAATGATGCTTCTAGTTAAGAAGGAAACAAAGGCAAGCAACTGTTTTAATTGAAAATTTAATGTTAATACTCTTTCCCCGCTCTCTTGTTTTCATAGAATGCTTGGAACATAGGTACGTACATGTTAACTTAAATAGAACGATGTCAAGTAGAACCTTCAGAACAATGCTTTCTACATCATGGAACACTGACCCAATCATGTTAACTCTGAGAAACAACGCACATATCAGTAATCCGCAGACGGCATCCACATCCGTCTGTGTGCACACATTTTTTTCAGACTTTCTTCAGCTTTTCTATTCTTGCAGAATAGGCCTCTTCCTGCACTTGCAGCTTTTCATTTATCTCAGACTATAATGGCAAATTATTTAAGAAAAGAAATTAAAAATAAAGATTAAAAACAAATGGTCACACCTCATGCCAAACTATTAGGACATAAATCTAATGATTGCATCACTACCTGTGACAACAGTGTGATTTGACTGGGAATAGCTAAAGATGGCACAACCCTAAAGGTTTTGCGATATCAGTACGTTTATTTTATTAGTCACTCTAATAAATATATGTTCCAGGCGATTAACTATATTCTTCTGAGACCTAGAACAATCTTGTTGGACGAGCTTTTGATGAAAATGTATCCCCCAGACCATGAACCTTAACTGGTAGGTATGGTGTCAGCCCTACTATTAGCTAGACACAGTGATTCTCAACCTGTGGCTCACACCATACTGTTTCTGGACTGCAACTGCCAGAAACTCCTTCCAGCATAGCAAGTGGTGAAGGCTTCTGGGAGTTGCAGTCCAAGAACATCTGGAGACCCACAGGTTGAGAACCACTGAGCTAGAGTGAGGCCTTGGCTTCCCTAACCACTGAACTAGTGAAAGACAGAGATGGTCACTCTGTCACAAGGGTTGAAGAAAGATTCAACTGCCTGATGGGCTTTCATCAAGTAGAAGGGAAGGACGCTATCTTGCACTTCATTACAGGTAGCAATACATCTGGATCTTGGTTTTGGCAGCCTAAAATCACAATAGGATTTTGGACTATATAGAATTATTCTGTAGTTATTATTTTTATCTTCCTTAATGTTCAGCTGCAATCCTGCTTCTTTATTTACTTTCTTTAACCCTCCCCTAACAATTGTTTTAACATTGCTGTCTTCTGCCAGTAATGTGGTGCTATCTGTGTATCTTAAATTACTGGTATTTCCTCCTACATTGCTGGTGTTGTTTAAATCCAATTATATTTAATTTTATAAACACACAATTATTTTTCTTAAAAAGTGTTACTCTAATTACCAGTGTGAAATATATCGCTTGTTTTCATAGGTTTTTTTTTTTGCAATATTTTTGGGTTTAATACATTGTCCCCAGAAAGAATTAGGCTTCTTCTGCACATTTAGGGATGGAGTGGAAAATACAGGAGCTTACCTTGCTCCATATATGCAATGCAACAACAACTGCAAGAAAGAGAGGAGTTCTACAATGCAGCCTATTTGTGGATTAAATCTCTGATAATTTTGGTATCAAGCAAATTTCTTGGAAGGTCTTTGAAATAATGAGGTATTACAAACCTCTGCCAATGATACATGTTTTGTGCACCACACAGCCTCCCATTGTTCTTAAGATATATTAAATGCCACTGGCTAAGTTTTGACTCTACTGACAATATTGCCACAGGCCAGGTCACCACAGTTCATGAATTCTTATCATCTCTAGAAAATTCTTTGCTACCCCTAACTCACAACCAGTCCGTTTCCAAACTAGGACTGTAAAAACTGGGGATTGTGAATGTTCAAGCATTTTACAGATTATGTGCTTAACAAGATGTATTAAGGTTTTTGTTGTAAACCACTCAGAAGGGCCATAGCTGCCAGACTTTTTTTTGTGGGGGGGGGGTATAAAAGTCTAATAAATAAATAATTAAATAATTAAATGTATGGGTCAGTTTTGTGTATATATAATGTTTTCAATATGTTTACAATCCTTCATCCCCCAAACTGACAAACAATAAAGTAATGAATATAAATATGGACTTATCATGCATTATTACACAGCAATTGCCATCCATTTTAATTCACTTTTTATGGAGAATCATTCTCACATCTTTACTGCCCCACGTTTTTAGCTGTTGTTCTCCTGTGCTGCTGCAGCACTGGACTACCCAGAATGCAGATTACTGCATTACTGAAGCTTATTAGAACGCCTGTGCCTTCAATTAAACATTTACTGTTTGCAGGTCCTGTCTGCTTCAATGTTCCCTGATTACTACAGATGGCACTCAGTGCAAAAAAGGCTATTAGCATGTGCTTCTCAGAAAATGCCTTTTAATTACACAAACACAATGTCAATTTCTGTTCCCTTCATATATATTTTTGTAACCAAAAGGTCAATTTACTATAAAAAGAAGAGAGCGCAAATGCAAGTAAACTAATCTTTAGAGCTCCCCCTTTTGGAGAATTGAAGTGAGGCAATTTGGACAAACTTTTCCATTACAAGGTTGTTCTCCATTAATCCGAAGAGATTATCAACAAGAATCAGGGAAACAATCAGGAGCTGTTAAGCATGAAAAGTTGATTACTGTTGTGAAGGATACTTGCTGAATTGAGTAACTTGAGATAGACTTTATATCAAGATTGTGGCCTAAGGGAATGGGAAGATGAAGCACTGCATTTTAATATAGCTTCCTGCTTTTTAAGGAAAAAGAACAATGTCTCATAGTGTTAAAAGACATGTTTCCCAATGTACTTTTTCATCTAGCTCCAGATGGTGACACTGAAGAGAATGCTTTAAGGAAGAATGTGAATAGGATACATTAACGAGTACATCTTCGTGCATTGCATAGCGTGCAAGATAAACAGTGATTTGTAGTTCTTCAACAAAATCCACTAGCATAATAGGCTGAGCAGCAAACTTGATGGGAAACTAGTCAATATGCTTGTGGCAACTGTACCTGAATGTTGCTAATCATTTCACTGGTGATTTCGCCCAGGACTGACTGAACATCCTCTATGGTATAACCCATCAAAGGATCTTTCACAGGTTCTTCCACCTCCTCTTCTGGGTGAATACCTCCATCAATTTCCTAACAGAGGATTAAGAAAACCACACATTCAGACTGCCTGCCTGAACCCAATAATAAAATAACTGTATTGTAATGTGTCTGAAAGAGGTAACCTTTGACGTGCCTGTGGGATATACAGAAGGGAGGCTGCCATATTGCTTGAAAGGCTGAGTGGATGAACCATACACTGAAGATGACCTGTGCTTGGTTACTCCTGGATAATAGCTGTGTCAGCGAATCCTCACCCTAAAACTGAAGTCAGGGTGTGTTGCTCCATTTAAGCAGCGGTTCTTTCCACAGAAGAACTAACATGTAAGCAACCCTTTTGCTATGAGTTTATTTTTATGGGGGGATGAAGGACATCTTTCCTTGACCAATACAGTTTTAATATGGAAAAAAAACCACCTCTGTACCTTGGCTGCATCCTCTTCCTCTGGAACCAATGCAATAAATCTAGAGTAAATATCGCAAGGCAGACCCTCTTCCAAAGGCGCAGGGAAAGGCAGGTCTGCAGGCTTGACTAGTTCTATGACATTCTGTTTGCAGGGGGAAAAGGAGAAAGAAAGAAAAAGCAACTTATTTAACAAAGATGTTACTAACACTCATAATTTGCTGATGGCTTTCTCCAGAGAGGAAATAACCTGCCTCCGGCTGTCAACAAGCAACATTTTTATGGTACTTTCCAGCGACCATGTGAATTGTATGACTTCCTCACATCCTTTCCTGTTCTGCATTATGCATAACTTCCAGGAATCGGTTTTATCCAGGGGGGTCTTCCTTCAAGCTGACAAAGTATTATTCCTCTCTAAACAGATGTTGTCTTCTGCTCTTGTATAGAAACACTTAAAGTCTGCATAATCACTTGGCAGAGAAGAAGGCTGCATTGGTGGGGATCCTTTGGATGGAGACCGCTGTCAGCAAATAGGTTATCAGCAAAGACCCAGGAACGGACCCCTCTCTGAAATCATCATGTGTGTGTCATTAATGTACAAACTCATTTATTATCTAAAAAATATTTCTATCCTGCCTTTCTCCCCAAAAATGCTGAGACAGCTCAGCATTTTTGATCAGGGTATTCTACCCCTTTCCACTGCTTCCAACATAAGAAATGTATCTTATTACTGACGACTGATCAGCATACTAGAACCCCTTCTGGAGTAAGCTGTTTGCTGCTCTTGCTGCTGTTGAGTGGTTTAAAGAGCAATAACTTTTTTCCCTGTAAAGCAATGAGATGCTGTCAGATGACAGCCAACAAACAGGAAAAGCAGAGAGCTTCCAGCCCAGCAGTCTCTTGCAAGCTGGACCAGGGGATACATTTCTGATGGGCTAGAAATGTTGCATGAATTGTTTCCAGAAGTTTTTCTTTTTGGGGGTTTTATTTGAAAAACCATGTACAGTACAGTATGTTCATACAAACTTGCCCACACTTATAAAGTCAACCCATGAGGCCCAAGGGTAAGGACATAAGTCTTTGCTTCGCTTCTCCCCCACCCCATATGTGAGAATAACAACAATAAAATTCTGTGTTCTGAAAGAAACTGCGAGAATTCCTGTGCATCTTTTGTAATGTGGAACCTACCTCTGCAACAGTTGATGAAAGTACTGTATATTTTGTGCAAAACCTGTATTTTGCAGAGAAAGCCTTGCATCTGGTTTTCAGAAGCTTGCCTTTTTGCAATTAGAATTTCATATCTTCTGCAAAATACAATTTTGTAATGCAACTACAGTAGGATCCCCATATCCGTAGTGGATTGGTTCTGCCCACCCTATGTGGATATTGAAATCCGCAGATACAGTAATAGCAAATGCTAAATACTGTATATAGTCTAGTAAAGGGGGGAGAACAGAAAAAATATTTTACTGTGCATTACTATGCTATAATATTTTCAACCTGCAGATGAGTGAAACTGTGGATATGGGGTCCTACTTACAATTTTTTGCATAAATTCCAGAGTTTGCGGGTATCAATCATGTCACTGATTAATGAGTGGGAGGAAACAGTTACCGTATCTCCTTTCCCCTTGGGATGTTTCAGTATCTCAAGACATCCTTTTAGTCACAGGTTCATATTTATATTTTAAAAAAAGATTATTTAAACTATTTTTACCCTTTCTCCTTAAAAGCACCCAAGGCACAGAACAGGACCTTCTCTTTTGCTTCTCTTAAACTTTGGAACTCTCGCCAATAAGAGGCCATACTGGCCCCATCTTTGCTGTCCTTCCACAAGCAGGTTAAGGATTTTCCCTTCAGGCAAGCTTTTCCTAAGTGACTAGCTAGCTTTCTGAGTAGGGTTTTTAAATGAATGGTGTGTTTGTTTGTTTGTTTACTGGATCTATATACCACCCATCTAGCAATAAAAGCCGCCCTGGTTGTGCCTTATTGCTTTGAATGTGCTTTTGGTGTTGCTTTTCTTTACTGCCCTTTAGTGTGTTATTTGTTTTATCCTTTTTAGTATTTGTACAGCTACTGTTTTTAGCTTGAAATGCTGGTTTTTTTTTAATTATGTAAGCCTCCTTGGGTCTTTCTTAAGGAGAATGGTGGGGTAAAAATATTTTAAATGAATAAATAGTCAATGATAAGAACAAGTGTACATGTTCATTACATTCTCACCCACCTTAAGATCTATTAGGTTTATAGGCAGAAAGTGCCTTTCCTATTGTTCTGTACTTATGGAACGTCTCACCCCAGAGTATATGCATACCTTTGTATACAATTATTTTTCAATAGGTCCTAAAGATCTGGTTTCTAACTGAATATAGACAACAGTGGCTTTTATTGTTCTGGAGATTTTAAATGTGTTTAATTTTCTAGTTATAGCCTTCCCCGTTTTGACCTCCAGCTTTATGAATCATCCTGGGGACACCTTGCCACAAAAAGCAAAATGGACGTTGATAAAATGCTTGCACATGATCCCATTTTTTGATACCAAGGAAAGTTATAGTCTGATCCAAAGAAGCACTTCTAGGTTCTACTCATTAAATCACAGTCTGTCTGCTACAACTGTTGGGCACTTCAGAGATCTACTTGCTACACTGGTCAGCATGTGCACCTTTCAATTCGGTCAGTAGGAAAGGGCGGTAGTCCTGCTCTCTGAGCCACGTTGGGTGGCCTAGAAGCTCATTTGTAATCCTGCTGTGTCACCATCACCAACCTTTAAGAAGAAGAATGAAGAGATCATGGCTGGCCACAGTGCTGTGGTGCAGAAGCCCTTGTTAGAAGTGGGTCAAGTCACCTACGGAAACCTTATGGCTTTCCATTACCAAGTGGTGACTCGTTATTACTTTAACGGCAGGAGATGTTGTATGTTCTCCAGCTTCTCGTGTTTCCTGAAATGCTGTCTCATGATGGATTAAATGGCCTGATTTTCGGCAGTGTTTCCCAAGATACTGCCACCATATGTTCATGATTTCAAGACACAATATGGGAGCAGGATTCTGTTGTTATGTTAATTTTCAAAATTATTCAACTTTAAACATTAAGTTTTTTTAAACGTGCACATATATCTCTGCCTGATGATATGCCTATGCTATGTGATTCTGAACTCTCTCTGCATCAGCCATGCCTCTGCCCTACTTTGAACACCCTTTCAAATATCCCATTATAATTACATTTCAGCAGAACTAGTCTGTTTTGTCAGCCTCACCAGCCCTAACATTTGGCCAACAGATTTTTTTTAAATAGTTGCAACATGGAATTAAAATGAAGTACTTTGTTTAGGAAAAGAGGTTTATGATCTGATCTAGGCTGTAAAACCAGAATGTAGTGATCTAAAAAGAGCTATTTGACTCAATCCTTCCTATATTTTGCATTCTTAACAAGGCCAGGGGAAATTCAGAATGAATGAATTGTGAAGAGAGCCCAGAGCCAAATGTATTTAAATGAATCCTTCTGATGCAATATTTTCCTTTAAAAGTACAATTAAAGCTTTGTATTTCCTTTAAACAAAACCTCATGTATAACCATTACCAATGATTATGCAGTGAAATCCATTTAAAAATAGAGAAGACAGGGTCAGCGGTATAATCCTGTTTTTAAAGCTATAATTTTTCCAAGAGAAATTTACTGCTTTCCTATGTATATGAATGGATTTCAAGCAATTTGTTCCTGCAGGCTTCAAGGGAATTAAGGCCACAAATAAAAATAAATTAAAACAAGTCTATATTTCAGTTTTTTCCCCTTTGTTTTGTTAATCTCTTTCACACACGTACACACAGTTACTAACATCCACACGCAAAACAGTATTTGCCTGAAGTTGTTTGCTTCCCTTTGCAAAGTGCTACTTCTGAACCATAAAAAAATTAAATATGAGAGTAAGGATAAATTGTTATCAGGTGATTATGCAAATCTTGTTCTTCTAACAACTTGGTGTTTTGCTTATTAGCAATACATGGCCAGATCTGGCAGCTGCTATGCTAGGCAGCTTGGAACCATGATTTCATTACCCCTATTATATGAAGCTCACAGTGCACTGTACATAGATATTCGCCTAATTTGCTTCTCGTTTGCCTAGATAAAGAATAAGTTAACTATGTTCAGCTACACTTCTTGTTTGGGCACCACGGCTTGTGCTGAAATCTGAACCCCATCCACCTCTATATAGGCAGGGCAATGAACATTTTTCATTATTTAAAGCTTCCAAATCTTTTTCTTGTTCCTCTTCTACAAGAGGTTGGATGTCCTTGTGGCTATTATGTGTAGCACTGAACTTCAATTTAAACAGTAATATTTCAATATTTCATTGCACTCAAACCAGTCTCCATGTTCTTCCTCACTGCTGAATTTCTTTTTCCATCCTGGACAAGCATTGTAGCATTTCTCATCAACTGACCAAAGCATTCTAACCTTTTGTGTTTTATTACTTCCCAGTCCTTAATCATTTACCACAGTATTTCTTCACCAATTACCTTCGAACTCAAGAGAATCTTAAGAAATTAGAATAAATCTTCATTAGAAATGCTTCTTGCCTTTAAAAAATGATAGCCTGTTTGAAAGTCGATAAACCCATACCACTTACAATAGAATCGAGAATACATACAGGGAACATACTGAAATCTGGAGCTTTGTTGCATATAATAATATTTTTCACCTTTAAAAAGTTCTCTGGGCCATGCTGACTTTTATGGCATGGCAGTGATTCTGCGTGTTTGTTCAACCAAATTAACCAGACAGCAAAAACTCTTAAACCCACCGGGGGGGGGGGGAGGGCAACAAATGCAGCTTTGAAACTAAACCACATGGGGGTTTTAAATCAAAGGCTGAATTTAAATTTCTCAGTTTTCCTATGAAATAGAACTGTATGTAACCAGAGGTGCAAATGACAGAATGTGGTGTATGGTTCTGAGAAATGTATGGTTTACCACAGTAAAACACTGTGTCCAGAGGCAAATTACTGGTAGCTTATATACAATTATGTAGAAAAAAATAGTTTTGTACAATCACACTTCATTTTTGGATGCAGACCCTTTCAATGAAAAAGCAAGCTTCATAGGGAAACAAAGTCTGAGCCTCCATGTGTGTAATGTAGTCAAATACATTTTACCCTAATGTAGACATGCTTTAACACGGCTTATGCAACAAAAAGGACAATGGATCACAAAGGTGATGCTCTACTCCCAAGCTTGCTCTAAAAGGTATGATGGGGCCAATATTGGCATGCCCCAAAGCTATGAGCAAGGTGAAGGAATTGGAGAAACAGTTGCTTAGTGCATACAATTTGAAGCGATAAATACATATTTATGTTTCACAATCAAAGAAGTTGTTTATGCAGTTGTTTATTCCCAACCAATGAGTGTATGATATACAGCCACCTTTGTCTGCCATCACAATAAAATTCTTTGCTGCTATCCGTCTGAAAAACTAGGCCTTACTAGGGGGAGGGAAACTTGTACAGACCCTTGTGTTTGCCTAAAGGGGGCTCTCAAGATTGGAACCTTGAAAAAAATACTGTAAGCCTCCCAATATGCTTTTAATTATCATATTTAAAACAAAGTACGGCTAAAATAGAACCACTTTTCCACATGTGTCTGTCATATGCACTCTCTGAATGACGTATGACAAATTGGCCTCTCCTAAAGCATGTAGTGAAAATAGAACAAAACGAGTAATAAGTATTCTGAAGAATGCAAGGAAATGGATTGTTAAAAGGGATTATAAATGAACTTTGCAATGTGGCAGTTACTTTATAATTAATATTGTTCAATCTACCAAGGTAAAATCCTACATTTCCTCAGATACTCCACTACTTAAGTTCATTTAAAACATATTGTACTATTTTTCTCTATATAAATCTACTGTTGCTGAGGTACAAAAGGAGAGTTAACTGGTGGGAATACATATTTGTAGTAAAGTATGTAACTTCATGTAAACAACTCCATAACCTATTGGCAGCAGCAAATAAAGCCTGCTTTCAAAACATTACACAGATGAAAAGGAGCTACAGCATTTATTTACTTGGTTACATGGAAAACAGGAAATTATTTCAGTATTTTTATGTTCAGAAAAAAGAAAGCTTACTAGCTCATAGAATAATTGGAAGTGAGGAGTGTGTTTACCAATATGCTTTCAAAAATAGAATTTTATGTCTTGTTTTATTGTTGATTTAACCACTTTGGTCATTCAGCCACTACTAGCATTACAATTTAATCATAAATGAAAACAGAAATATGTACACCTGCAGACAAACATAATGCTAGCAAATTCATAGAACCAAAGAGTTGGAAGAGACCTCAAGGGCTATCTAGTCCAACCCCCGGGCATGCAGGAACCCCCATCACAGTATTTCCAACAGATGGCCATCCAGCCTCTGCTTAAAAACCTCCAAAGAAGGAGACTGCACCACCCTCTGTGGCAGCATATTCCATTGCCAAACAGCTCTGTCATGAAATTCTTCCTAATGTTTAAACTGAATCTCTTTTCCTGTAGTTTAAGACCATTGCCCCACATCTTGGTCTCTGGCCATGGGAAACAAACCAGTCTCTTCCTGTGGCATCCTTTCAAATATTTAAACATAGCTATCATAGCCCCTCTTTTAACAAGTACAAGTACAAATGCTGTACATACATTCACAAAACACTGGATTAAAAACAAAGTGCAAACAAATTAAAATGCACACACAGTTTCAATTTTTTTTAAAAAATTATTTCAGTTAAGTGTGCATTGTCTTTAAGACTGGAATCAGTGTCTTAATACTGGCTTAACTCATCATGGATATGAGAAAGTGTTAAAATGTGTTTATTTCCCAAAATTCATCCACCAAAGGACTCTTGTTTTAATTTAAACTGCATTTCAATATTGGGACGGATTTAGTTTCTACATTATTATTTTTTTAACCGAGTTTTAGAAAAAGCAGAGGCAAAGCCGACAAACAAACATCCACACCTGTTTCAGCAACATACCTATACAATAGCTGAGTGGCAGGGGTGTGATTCAAGATAGTCCTGTCAGTTCTAGACCGACTTTGATGACGCACTGTGTCCCACAGTGTTCATGATGTACATTCCTCCTGGTTGCGTTTACTTAAACTGGCTCATTGCCAAAGCTGAGGCAAGTGCTTTGCAGTTTCAATATGTTATGCACTGAGCTGAAAATGGGGGGGCGGGGGGCCGGCGAGGATGGGAGGCAAACCTATGCTACCGTGCCCTAGTTCTCAGCCAACAGATACTGTAAATCAGTTACTTCCAAACACAGCAATAGAGGAGGCTGACAGCAGTGAAAGCAACTCCAGCTGCCGATTAGGTAGTAAGTAACTTGTTACAATGGGTGCCGGCAAAGGTTTGCTATATAGGCAGGTTCACCCCACAATTGTAATAAATTATTTGCAGATTACAGCCGGCTCTTTGAGGAGTTGGGAGAGAAATTCCAACCGTGATCTCCAGGGGTGGAGTTTGCAACCTGCATTTTTGAACCCTACGTTGTTGAAGACCTTTAAGGTACAGACTTGGCAGAGGGATCTGTCATGACTTTGGGGACAATTCTTATGTATTTTTTTCTACACTGTCCACAAAATATTGGTGCACAGCCTGAAGAAAAGTAGTTTAGGATGAAATTAAGCTATTTGCTTTTTTTAAAAAAAATTATTGGTCCAATAAATGCATCACCTGCTCTTGCTTTTGTCTTGTGTAAGGATCACATTTCTAGGGGAGAAAAAACCCTGAAAACTCCCAGCACTTAACATTTCTACAGCAGAAAACAGATACAGTGGACCCTCGTATAACAAACGGTTTGTATAAAATAAAATCTGTACAACATAAAAAAATTCCAGAGATAGGGGAAATTTGCTTAACAGAATCTTCTATGGGGCAAATCCATACAACATAAAAATGGTCGTGATTAGGGATTACTCCATTTTCAATGCATTCCTATGGGAAATTTGTATAAAGGAAAATTTGCTTAACCTAATTCCATTTGGAACAAATTAATTCCTTTATACAAGGTACCACTGTACTAAAGTTTTATAGATTTTAATTAATGACATCTTTGTCTCTGGTCAGTCCTGCCTGCCTGCCTCCTCTGTCATGGCTACCAAGTCCTCAGCCATGTGAAGCACACTTATAGCAGGCATATTCAAACAAGTTCATGCCTAGGAAGTGATACAAACAAGCTTCTACACTGAATCACTTAGTCTGCTTATGGAAAGATTTTGCCAAGCTCACTCAATATGTTCATCTTTAGCTGTGCATTTCAGTTTGGGTGAATAAAAAGAGCACACAGACACGTCTGTGCTTGTTCAACGGATGAGTAAAGTGCTGTGACTAATAGGTTACAAAGGAGTTGTTTATGTAATATTAAAATCTGCTCTTGTTCTGTAGACAGAAAGCATGCTAGTCTCTCTGAACTGAACTGAATCTTTAATTCAGGTCCAAATTTTTCTTCCTATTGACGAACTCCAGATGGCACATCTTGGCTGAATTATAAAGAAACCATCCAATTTCAGACTTCCAGGCTTCCAGGCACATCACAATCATGTTTTCAATCTACTCACAGCAGTGAGGGCTAGAAACTTTCTAGACAAGAAAAAGGACAGCTTACGAGCCACATAAATTCTAAACCGCCCAGAGTTCCGTCCGGAAGATGGGTGGTATAAAAATACAATAAATAAATAAATAAATAAGTCTTAGGAGCTACGTGTGTTTGATGACATATCTTGTTTCTCCCAGAGTTGTGTTTAATTTAACTTCTGGACGTTCATAATACTTCATTACCTTCTTCCTGTTCTCAAAAAATAATTAATAGCGCAACAATTGTAAAGGTGTGGAGAGGTTCTGTGAGAGCAAAATATTTATGGCACATATTTTAATGACAATTATAGTGACACAACTCAGGAAACTGTGCATTAGTTAGTGGCATCTTGGCTGCAGGGACATAAGAGGCAGCCGAAATATGGAAATTTATATTAATGAACATCAACATGACAATTTTACCAATAGCACAATTACTTACAGTTTCTGCTTTTCCCTTTACACATCTAGTCCACAAATTACTATCAGAAAATACTACTGCCATCACAATAAATATTCTCTTTAGAGATTAGTAATTAAATATTTTGAAAGCCTCCTTCTAGCCAACATGGAGAATGTTCTTGTTATGCTACTCTGAATGCTGCCAAGTTGTCTTCTTAGCCAACCTGTAAAAGTGTTACTGGCAGAAAGCTATGAATAATGTCCTACATTTTGACACCACAGTAAAAATCATTCTGAAGCCAGAATACAGCCGATAAAATATTGGAGCCAAATAAACGAGATGCAATGTAATACGGTCTCTTGTTACTGGCGCTTCATTTACCAGTACCTTTAATGAAAATCCACCATGATCACCCTATGCCCTATCTTATGCAATAGTTACCTTATTCCATTTCCCCTCAACTTCTTGAATTCACCCCCTCTACATTTATTCTACTGTTTGGGAGCCTCTCAACTCAGGGCCAACAATGTGTTCTACATGGGAGCACTTAAAGTTTCCTGTGATTTAAAGTCACACTAACTACATCACTAACACCAAAAGAGGAATAAAACAGAATCTCTTTGACTGTGGACAACAAAATAAAAATATGAAAGAATTAGCTCATCCACAGTTCCCCATCTCTTCTTCAAAATGCAATGCTCTCCACAAATCCAGTGTGGCTCTACTCTGGTAGTGTGCTTGCTGGCATTTAATCTATCACACATAAATGACTTGCATGTGTTGTGTTTTGAGGATGAGGTACAGAAAAGCTCCATTAACCCTTGGATCTCCTGTGTTGCCTTCCACCTCTCAAGGGGGCCTACTTTACAGTATAAGGAAATGCTGTCTTATGTAAACTGTCCTCCTTTGGATCTTCAAAACACACCAGCATTAGTTTCAAAACCCACTTGACTAAGTCTATTTAAAATCATCACCATCATCTTTTTACTGTCCAGACTGAAATACAACAGTCCAAGGTACTGTTCTTGCATGAAGCTGGACTTCAGATGTGGATTTTTGCCAGATTTTCCCCAGTCCCTGAGCCTGGCTCAGTTTTTCAAATGCCAATGAATTATCAAACATTTCAGTTACATATAATCGTGTGGGTCTAGGTAAATTAGAACTCAAGTTTTCACTGAAGCCAATGGTTTGTCAACGTTGACCAAGTGGAAGCAATGATTTTAGCTGAATCCACCTTCTACAAATTTAGCCTATCTCAATCTTATGACAAACATATAAGGCAGGGAACATGTCTCCAAACACTGCTAGATTTCAACACTGACCATGCCTATATGTAATGGTGGGTAGTAGCGAGTATCTATGCATGCATACTTGCAGAAGGATGAAGTGAGATTCTCTAGTATTGGACGTGAGAGGATCTTGGTTATAGAGTGAAGAATAATTTATAACCACAAAGAATACATGTCCTCAAGCTTTCTGGTATTGAAGGAGCTGGACATCTTATTACGAAGTGCAAATTGTTGCTACAAAATATGTTGAGACCTCTCTATCATTCGAGAAACCAAGAATCTACTTCAGACACATCCTGAGAATGTAACAGGATGAACTTTCAACACCAGCTCCATGGTCAGTCCAGATGCTGACATGATAGACAGACGAATGTAATTAAAGATGAAAGTGTATCAGTGTTGGGGAGCCAGGGCGGTGTCAGCCATTAAAAAACAAGACTTTAAAAGATTTTCAAGTCAGTAAGACTGAAACAGAAACAAGTCTTTTAAAAATAATACTTTGAAAGTCCTGAAATTCAATCATAAGACTAAACAAAGTAATCTGCCAACTCTAGGAGGTGACAAAAGCTTCTGCTATGATTATTCACACACAAAGGAAGTTCAGTTCATTGTGCACACCTACTTTAATCTAGCTACACTATTGGGTCAATATTTGCTACTAATAGATTCAGAAGAACAAAGAAATAAAGGGTGGCTTCCAAGTCGAAATTAAGATGTTTGCATCATATTTAACTGCTGTTCAACACACCTCTATAAAATCTGTAATGCAATATACCATTTCTACAGACATTTCCACTAGCATTACCCTTTTTATAAACAAGGTGAGTACCCAGTGGAATAGATCCAGGCTTGGTAATGCTTACTGCAGTAAGAAACCAGTAAGAGCCTTTTCACACGACCCCTAAGATCCGCTGGCCCCTTAAATTCGGACCAGAGATCTTGGGGGTTCGTTGCTGTTCCTCCGTCCCCACCCCTCCACACTTCCTTGCTCCTGTCTGCGTGAGGGGAGGGAGGGAAAAAAGGGACAAAAGAATAAAGGCTTACCTCCCGGTGCCGGTGGAAGCTGCTCCGAGCCCCGTCACTTCCTGATTCCTTCTCTTAAAGGGGCGGGAGGCAAAACAACAACAACAAAAAGAAGCGAGGAGAGCCCGGCACATCCGCGTCAAAGAATTTTCACCTCCCAAGAGCAGGTACCTGAAAAGTGTGCTGGGTTGCGCTTAGGTGGGCATGGTCGCACTTAATTGCCTGTAAACTGCGGAGCTGGTGGGGAAACATTTTTAAGCTCCGGAGCTGGGAGCCATTTGCGGCAGAGTTTAGGGGTCGTGTATAAACGCCCTAAGAAAACTTAAGTTAGTTTGAAACCAGTGGTGCACCTTTGAAACCCCATGTATGATACCTGACTTTTTTTGGTGGTGTTAGTAGAACTAATAGGATTGTTAAGTACACTAAGTCCCATTGATTTGAGTCCACTCTAAGCATGACCAAATCTGGATCCTACTGACCGAGCAAACGCATCAGAGACACCACTGTAAATGGCAAACCACACAAACATTTATGTATAAGGTTTTTTTTTTTTGAGACATTCTCGGCCTATGCTAAGGCTGCCAAAAACCAACTCATTTCCAGTTTATGTATGAACCACTTTTAAAAAATTCTTTTCAAAGAAACTGGCATTTAAAAATAAACCGAGAGTCTTAATCCAGAGGCAACAGAACATGGAATTGTTCAAAGATACAAAAACTGTACTATAGACTTTCTTTTATAAATATTATGCATTTAGCTAAGCATGCGGGTTACAAGGAGACGCAAAGACCGTAATGTTGTGCCCTCTGCCATTAGATACAACATACAAAAGCGCTTAAGTCTTTTCCGTGAAGTGTGTAATTTTCTGTTAAAATAACCATTCGTTCTTTGGACTGCAAATTCAATTACTGGTTTTACTCAAATCATATTCCACTGTAGAAGCAAGCATTCAAACAAATAAGCAGTAAACGATAACTTTTTAAAAACATTCCCAATGGGCATGATTGTTTGAACAAACTAGTCAATATCATCCTTTGCCTGTGAACAGCAATATGTTCCAACCCATTTATGCAATTTTAATTAAAATGTACTTAAAAATATAATTTGTACCACAGTTCACTTCAGTTTGCAAAAAATACTTTAAAAAGTACTTTTGGACACATTTTGGTAAGAATTTTTCAGACTTCATCCCATGCTACTGTTAGTCCTAAAGGGCTAGGGAAGTATTCCTTTAAGTTTTTTTTCTTTTTCTTTTCTATTATTATTATTATTATTATCATCATCATCATCATCATCATCATCATCATCATCATCATCATCATCATCATCATCA